>JARQOD010000005.1:194723903-194971191 GCA_033576555.1 Oophaga sylvatica
AATACATGGAGCGATATGGGGCATAATACATGGGCGAATGGGGCCAATACATGGGAGCAAAAGGGCATAAATATGGGGCAACATTGTGGCAAAATAAGGGCGCTAGGGGTAATACATGGGGCAGCTATGGGGCATAAAACATGGGTAGCATTTTTGGGCATAAATAGGGGGAAAAGCTTATGGGGCTCATGATTAAATTGGCTATTCAAAAACTTTTAAACCTTTTTAAATTTTTTACTTTTTTTGGGTACTTTTTTAATTTTTAAAAATTTACCGTAGCTGCCTCTTTTTCCACCCTGGTTTTAAAACCGAGTCAATAAGTTTTCCCATTTTTTGAGGAAAAAATTTAGGGGGGGTTGGTTTCCCCGGGCGGTTATACCGATATATCGGTAAAAATAAATCAAAATTTTATGCAAGAAAAAAATGAAAATCAGACATTGCTTTTCAACAATGTTTCCCACAAAATTTTTTAAAATAAAACTCATGAAATGGCTGGGAAATGATGATCCCCCTAAAAATAATGAAAACAAGGGACATTTAAAATCAGGTGTGTCCACAAGGCATCACAATTGTCTACAATCTGGAATCAGGAAGGGGCCCGTTTTTTTCAGGCAAAAAAATAAGTATCAAGAAAAAAACACTGCCCCTACTGTAAACATGGGGGGAAGGCTCTTTTATGTACTGGGGCTGCTTTGCTGCATTTGGCACAGGTGTTTTAAATTGTGCGGGTACAATGAAATCTCAAGAAAAAGGGATTCTAGAGAAAAATGTGTGCCAGTGTCAGAAACTGGGTCTCAGTCACAGGTAAGGGTCTTGCAATGGAAAATGACCCAAAATGCAAGCTAAAAACCCCAAGAAGGCTAAAAGGAAAACATTGGGGTATCTGAAATAGCCTTCTATGAACCCTGACCAAATCCCATTGAGTATCTTTTTGGGAAAAAGCTGAAACATGCCTCTGGAAAAAGGGAACCTTCAAAACAGGAAAAAGGGCAGTTTGCTTTGGGTGGGACAAAAAAACCTGTTGGAGGTTATAGAAGCCATTGACAGTAAGGCTGGTTTCTATGGTAAGGAAAACACACGCTTTTGGGCGGGCGGAAATCCGCTCTGCCAAAGCCCCGGCCCCCTTTTGAACGCCGCCATTCCGGGTGTTTCAGGGCCCCCCGGAACACATGGGAATGACCCAGGGCTGCATGCCTGTGTTTTTTCCCCTTTCGGCGACCGCGCGCCCCCGGGAAGGGACTAGGAAAGCTGCGGTAATAAAAGCCCGCATGTCGGGAAATGGGTCTTCCCCCTGCGTGTTTTGCGCTAGTGGAGAGGGATTTCTTGAAACCCCCTCCCTATGCGAAACCCTGGACGCTGGTGTTTGCGCTGCCCCAAGCACAGCGTCAAACACGCGCAATTCCGGACTGTTTCCTAAAGGGGGAAACAACCCTTAAAGGGGGAAATCGTTGTTGCATTTTGCCTCAAAAGGTTGTGAACAAAAGGGGGGGGCCTTTTTTTCCATTTTAAATTTTTTAAAAATTTTATTTTTTTTTACAATTCTGGAAGCAGGTTGAAAAGCAATGTCTGCTTTCATTTTTTTTTTTCAGAGCTTTGTTTATTTTTATTTTGTCAGATTCAAGTTATTTCTGAGCCATTAGGGTTTTCTGTCATTAAACAAGGGGTACCAACAATTTTTGGACCTTGTATATTGAGTGTAAAGATATATATAATAATATAAAAAAATTATAAGCCATGCATTATGCTCACCAGATGATGATCTGAAAATTTTATTAATGCGCTTGTGGTGAGTATACAGTACTTCCATGACATAAACACAAGCGACCAGAATTTTTTTTTTATTTATTTGTTGTTTATTTTTTACAAACATGTTTATCTAGAGGTGTGTAAGGATCCACATTTTCTGAAGATTACTAGTAATAGTATTTTAAAAGTATTTATTTTAAAACCGTTATGTGAGATTATAGATAAAATAGTAGGCATATATTATGCCATACAAATGTCATTTTGTACCAAGCACCCCCTTGAAGTGTTATGTTGTATATATATAGAAAAGTAATAAATACTGTATGATGCATTAACCCCTTAGTGACAGAGCCAATTTGGTACTTAACCCCTTCCCGACCTGTGACACAGCGTATGCGTCATGAAAGTCGGTGCCAATCCGACCTATGACGCATACCCTGTGTCATGAAAGGATCACATTCCTGGGGTCGGGTGACCGGGGTCACTGAAAGGTCACCTGACCCGCAGGCACAAGACCCTTTGTGCTTCACCACAGGGCGGTTGGCTTAACCCCCACGTGGCTACGATCGCTCTGATTGGCTGTTAAATGTGAAACAGTCAATCAGAGCAATCTGTAATATTTCACAAATGAAATTTGGTGAAATATTACAATCCAGCCATGGCCGAGCTGCAATAACATCTGCCATGGCTGGAGACAGAGATCCGACCCCCCCACACTGAGTCACAGCGGCGATCGGCCGTCGCCACCAATAGATGGCGGCGATTGGTCACCCCTTCACTAATTGCTCCCCTCCTTGCCTCCGCTCCCCCCACCTTCCGATCCCCTCTTACCTTCCGACCCCCCCTACTCACCTCTTCCGGTCCTCCGATGTCCCTGGATCCATCCCGGTGTCCGTCCAGGATGTTTCATTATCAAGTATAGTCTGTGTTCTGTAAAACAAAAATACAGGTATAAGGGACATATCCAGAAACAACGTATAAAAAAGTAAATCAAGAACCACAGTAGTGGGAACCAAATCTCCATATGAGTATTGTTCAGTATATAGACATAGAAAACATAAGTATACATATATATTAAAGCATATATTGTAGGAGCTATAAAGAGAATTATTTTAAAGGTACATATGTATATTGTAATAATCCAGAAAAAACGCACAAGGGAATATCAACATACAAGAAATATTGATACATAAGACATGTAGCATATAAGCGCAGGGAATAAACTAAACAAGATGTCTAAGGCGCTAAGAGACCAAAAAGGGGCCACAGAAACAGGTGGTAAGCATAGAATCCACATAGAATGGGAGCAACATAGAAAAAAAGGAAAATATATGTACATATATATATGTAACAAAGTATAGGGGGGTACATTACTATTGCTGCTAGAACCCGTCACAGGAGCGGAGAGGAATTGAATCCTACAAAGAAAAAGCCCATAATGAGGAAAAAGGAAGCTCAAATGATATTAAGAGAGGGAGATGGAATAAAGAGCGCAGTTGTAAGTGAGAAAGAACCGTTACCTTATTGAGGATACTGACAAGTAAAAGACAATGAAAAGCAGGCAGAAGGCCGTGCAGAGGAACGTCTGGTGTCAGGAGCGATGGTCCGCATGTGCAGGGAATGTACTGCCACGATCGCTTCTTATACAGCGTGCATGAGTGAGAGATTAGTTCCGGGTTCAGGGGTGAGTGTGCAGGATGGAACAGCGCATGCGCGCCGCCCGAGAGACCGGAAAAAGCCGAAAAGCCGACAGTAAAAGAGCGAGGGCAGTGAAAGAGGAGAAAGAGGTAAAGGCGCATGCGCACCGCGTGGAGAGCTAAGTGAACATGAAAATTAGTTAGAATAGAAGTGCGCATGACCAGGAAGGATGCAGTGTGGCAAGGATTCATTTCTGCTCCATAGTTCCCTATAGAAAAAAGGTAAAGGGAAAAATGTTACTTAATAATAACCATTATGTTATATCAGTAGAATATTGAAAAAAAAGGGGAAACAACATACAGCAATAGTAACGAAAAATCCAAAAATAGAGGTTAATGAATATATACAAATATACATAAGAGCCATATTGGTAAATGACCATAAATGCTGTGGCCAAAACACCTGGAACAACAAGCTGGGACTAACATAAATGGCTAAGTATCTATGTATATAAAACAACATGGGCAAGCCTATATGCCAATTGGGCTAATAGAATATCAGGAATAGTCATAATCCTTGTTGAGACCAAGGGGGGCCAGAGTCTGGAGAGTGTGAATCCAGAACGCCTCGCGTTCCTTGAGACGCTTGACCCTATCTCCCCCTCGTCTGGGGGGAGGGACATGATCAATGATCTGAAATTTAAGTTGAGATATATTGTGATGGTACTGTAAAAAGTGTGCCGGAATGGGGAGACAGGTGCGACCGCACCTAATGGTCGACTTATGTTGCGAGATTCGATCTCGTACATGTTGAGTAGTTTCGCCGACATAACCTAACCCACAGGGGCACTTTATGAAATATACAACAAAGGACGAGTTGCAAGTAAAAAATTCATTAATGAGGAATCTACGTCCTGACCGAGGATGTGAGAACGAATCTCCTTTAATAACATGAGAGCATTGCAAAACCCCAAACATGGGAAAGTCCCTTGCGAAGTGTGGAAATGACCCTTTGAATCTGATCTTTCTTAAGAGAACCTATGTCAGCTCTAACCACGTGATTCTTGATGTTAGAGCTCCTTTTATTGCAAACCATAGGAGCGTTCCTGAATTCAGGGACATTGGGATATGAGTCCCGAAGGATTCCCCAATGTTTAAACAGGCACTTGTTAATGCGAAAATTGTATGGGTGATAAGTCCTCACGAATGGAAGCCTAATACTGGTAGGCGGTTTATCCTGTCTAACGTGTGAACCACTTAAAGTAGTTGAAGGGGTAGGAGGATAACCCCTATTCCTGAATTTTACATCCATTTCTTTATGCCTGCGATTGCAAAGAGCGGGATCGGATACGATCCTATCTATACGGCAGTGTTGGGATATAGGTAAAGAATTCCTAGTATGCAAAGGATGACAACTGGAGTACAACAGTAGACTGTTTTTGTCCGTGGGTTTGGTATAGATATCGGTGTCAATACCACCATTCTCTTTCAAGGTAATTAAGGTATCCAGAAAATTGATCGTCTTAGGGTCATACTGGATTGAGAACGTCAATCCAGTCACACATGAATTAAGCTCATTGTGAAAATTCAGTAGGTTGTCAACCCCCCTGTCCAAATAAGAAAAACATCGTCAATATAGCGTTTCCAATAGATGACATGAGATGTGAATAGAATATGTGGATATACATAAGAATTTTCAAAGTCATCCATGAATATATTAGCATAAGGCGGAGCCATATTAGACCCCATTGCAGTCCCCCTCACTTGCATGTAGAATTGATCACCAAATAAGAAGAAGTTTTTGGTCAAAATTAGGTTTAGTAGGTCATTACAGAATTGGATTTGGTCAGTGGTGAAAGTAGTGTGGGCCTGAAGAAATTTGTCGACCGATCTGATGCCATCATAGTGTCGAATGCTGGTGTAGAGACTATTTACGTCCATGGTAACCAACACGGAGTTGGTAGGTACCTGGCCCAACTCCTTAAGAGTGTGAAGAAAATGTGAAGTGTCTTTTAAGAAGGACCTGATCACGGGAATCAAGGGGGACAAAATTCTTTCCATAGTTATAGCCAAGGGTGAAAGGATAGAATTGGTCGAGGCGACAATGGGTCTGCCAGGCGGTCGATAAAGATTCTTATGAATCTTTGGTAACGTGTAAAAAACCGGAACCACAGGATGTGAATTGATTAGGAAGTCGCCCAGTTTGCTATCAATAGTACCCAGATGTATATATCGGTCAATAAGTGTTCTTATGTCCCGGGCTATATCAAAGGAGGGATTGTTAGCTACAGGTAAATAAGTCTCAGAATCCGACAGTTGTGTCATAATTTCTTCTAGATAGTATGAACGATCTAGAACCACTATAGAGCCCCCCTTGTCAGCTGGTTTAATCACAAGGTTTTTGTTAGACTTGAGGGTAGCTAAAGACCTGTACTCTTCAATAGTCAAATTATTTTTAATTCTCATATTGCCTTTCTTGATAGAGTCAAGCACCTCTGCCATGTCCTTTTTGACCAAATCAATAAATGTCTCGATAGGGTGATATATATGTGGAGGCTGAAAAGAGCTAGGGACTCTAAGATCCAGCGAGCGTAATGAAAATGAAGGACCCAATGCAGTATTACTCGTAAGGTTACCTACGGCAAGAGTTGAAAAATGAGCTTTAAGTCTCAGTGTCCGAAAAAAACGAGATAATTCCTGTTCCAGTAGGAAAGTGTTGAAGCGTGGGACGGGGCAGAATGTCAGTCCTTTTTGTAACAACGAAACCTCAGCAGGGGAGAGACATTGTGACGAGATGTTATAGACGATATTTGTGGTGTCCATACCTGTGACCGGGTTGTCATCTTGTGCTGATCCATATGACTGTCCCCGCTGCCTGTGTTGCCTCCGCCCCCGCCTCGTTTTCCTCTGTAAGATCGAGTGTGGCGTTGTCCTAAAAAAGAAGAGCCTGAAGGACCGAAATCGCTGTCCGAGCTGGTAGAGGCAGGACTGTAACCACGACGTTGGAATCGTCGATATCTGAAGGAGCCTGTACTGTGCCATCGGTAAACTTGGTTGTTTCTATAATCCTCAGTGTCCCTTAAGAACTTACTCCTTTTCTTACCCTCAAGGTTAACACGAAATTCAGAAATGGACTTATCCAATTTTTCTTTTAGCTTCTTGAAGTCCTCAGAGGAGGACGTATTGATGAGTTGTTGTTCAGTAGCGGTAATGCCTTTCTTCAATTCAGAGATTTCTTTCTGTAGAAAATCAATAGTAAGAATCATTAAGTCCATAGAACATTTATTGAGTACAGCTTCAAACTTGGAACAAAATTCTTGGTTGTCATGAAACAATGTAGGTCTAAGAGAGACCCTGAGGCCTCGGGGATGCGCTGAACCCGGTGATATTCAGCCAAGGTAATGCAGTGTAACTCCAATGCCGTGAACTTCCGTAGATCCCTTTCAAGATCCTTACTCCTTAGCTCCTCTGCTGGAGTGTGCAGAAAAGTCCCTGGCGTAGTGATCTGTGAAATAATTGAAGAGACCTCATCCTGGTTGAATGACAGGGTATTAAAAGACATGAAAAAATAAAAAGGAGCAACACCCAATAAATGGTATAAACTAGTCAGCGGGTAAGGGGTGCTCACTTCTAGAAGCGGTGGTGCCAGGAGAAAAACAATCAATAGATATCAGAGCAAAGAACTCCTGCACTCAGGAATGACCAAAGCGAAAAAAGTTCAAAAATAAAGTCTTTAATTCAAGAAATAATTCAAATATGGTAGAGGGTTCAATGTGAAGACAGACGTAATCAAAAAATAAACAACGTTTCGGCTAATAGTGCCTTTATCAAGTATAGTCTGTGTTCTGTAAAACAAAAATACAGGTATAAGGGACATATCCAGAAACAACGTATAAAAAAGTAAATCAAGAACCACAGTAGTGGGAACCAAATCTCCATATGAGTATTGTTCAGTATATAGACATAGAAAACATAAGTATACATATATATTAAAGCATATATTGTAGGAGCTATAAAGAGAATTATTTTAAAGGTACATATGTATATTGTAATAATCCAGAAAAAACGCACAAGGGAATATCAACATACAAGAAATATTGATACATAAGACATGTAGCATATAAGCGCAGGGAATAAACTAAACAAGATGTCTAAGGCGCTAAGAGACCAAAAAGGGGCCACAGAAACAGGTGGTAAGCATAGAATCCACATAGAATGGGAGCAACATAGAAAAAAAGGAAAATATATGTACATATATATATGTAACAAAGTATAGGGGGGTACATTACTATTGCTGCTAGAACCCGTCACAGGAGCGGAGAGGAATTGAATCCTACAAAGAAAAAGCCCATAATGAGGAAAAAGGAAGCTCAAATGATATTAAGAGAGGGAGATGGAATAAAGAGCGCAGTTGTAAGTGAGAAAAACCGTTACCTTATTGAGGATACTGACAAGTAAAAGACAATGAAAAGCAGGCAGAAGGCCGTGCAGAGGAACGTCTGGTGTCAGGAGCGATGGTCCGCGTGTGCAGGGAATGTACTGCCACGATCGCTTCTTATACAGCGTGCATGAGTGAGAGATTAGTTCCGGGTTCAGGGTTGAGTGTGCAGGATGGAACAGCGCATGCGCGCCGCCCGAGAGACCGGAAAAAGCCGAAAAGCCGACAGTAAAAGAGCGAGGGCAGTGAAAGAGGAGAAAGAGGTAAAGGCGCATGCGCACCGCGTGGAGAGCTAAGTGAACATGAAAATTAGTTAGAATAGAAGTGCGCATGACCAGGAAGGATGCAGTGTGGCAAGGATTCATTTCTGCTCCATAGTTCCCTATAGAAAAAAGGTAAAGGGAAAAATGTTACTTAATAATAACCATTATGTTATATCAGTAGAATATTGAAAAAAAAGGGGAAACTACATACAGCAATAGTAACGAAAAATCCAAAAATAGAGGTTAATGAATATATACAAATATACATAAGAGCCATATTGGTAAATGACCATAAATGCTGTGGCCAAAACACCTGGAACAACAAGCTGGGACTAACATAAATGGCTAAGTATCTATGTATATAAAACAACATGGGCAAGCCTATATGCCAATTGGGCTAATAGAATATCAGGAATAGTCATAATCCTTGTTGAGACCAAGGGGGGCCAGAGTCTGGAGAGTGTGAATCCAGAACGCCTCGCGTTCCTTGAGACGCTTGACCCTATCTCCCCCTCGTCTGGGGGAGGGACATGATCTACTTAAATTTCAGATCATTGATCATGTCCCTCCCCCCAGACGAGGGGGAGATAGGGTCAAGCGTCTCAAGGAACGCGAGGCGTTCTGGATTCACACTCTCCAGACTCTGGCCCCCCTTGGTCTCAACAAGGATTATGACTATTCCTGATATTCTATTAGCCCAATTGGCATATAGGCTTGCCCATGTTGTTTTATATACATAGATACTTAGCCATTTATGTTAGTCCCAGCTTGTTGTTCCAGGTGTTTTGGCCACAGCATTTATGGTCATTTACCAATATGGCTCTTATGTATATTTGTATATATTCATTAACCTCTATTTTTGGATTTTTCATTACTATTGCTGTATGTTGTTTCCCCTTTTTTTTCAATATTCTACTGATATAACATAATGGTTATTATTAAGTAACATTTTTCCCTTTACCTTTTTTCTATAGGGAACTATGGAGCAGAAATGAATCCTTGCCACACTGCATCCTTCCTGGTCATGCGCACTTCTATTCTAACTAATTTTCATGTTCACTTAGCTCTCCACGCGGTGCGCATGCGCCTTTACCTCTTTCTCCTCTTTCACTGCCCTCGCTCTTTTACTGTCGGCTTTTCGGCTTTTTCCGGTCTCTCGGGCGGCGCGCATGCGCTGTTCCATCCTGCACACTCACCCCTGAACCCGGAACTAATCTCTCACTCATGCACGCTGTATAAGAAGCGATCGTGGCAGTACATTCCCTGCACACGCGGACCATCGCTCCTGACACCAGACGTTCCTCTGCACGGTTTTCTGCCTGCTTTCATTGTCTTTAACTTGTCAGTATCCTCAATAAGGTAACGGTTCTTTCTCACTTACAACTGCGCTCTTTATTCCATCTCCCTCTCTTAATATCATTTGAGCTTCCTTTTTCCTCATTATGGGCTTTTTCTTTGTAGGATTCAATTCCTCTCCGCTCATGTGACGGGTTCTAGCAGCAATAGTAATGTACCCCCCTATACTTTGTTACATATATATATGTACATATATTTTCCTTTTTTTCTATGTTGCTCCCATTCTATGTGGATTCTATGCTTACCACCTGTTTCTGTGGCCCCTTTTTGGTCTCTTAGCGCCTTAGACATCTTGTTTAGTTTATTCCCTGCGCTTATATGCTACATGTCTTATGTATCAATATTTCTTGTATGTTGATATTCCCTTGTGCGTTTTTTCTGGATTATTACAATATACATATGTACCTTTAAAATAATTCTCTTTATAGCTCCTACAATATATGCTTTAATATATATGTATACTTATGTTTTCTATGTCTATATACTGAACAATACTCATATGGAGATTTGGTTCCCACTACTGTGGTTCTTGATTTACTTTTTTATACGTTGTTTCTGGATATGTCCCTTATACCTGTATTTTTGTTTTACAGAACACAGACTATACTTGATAAAGGCACTATTAGCCGAAACGTTGTTTATTTTTTGATTACGTCTGTCTTCACATTGAACCCTCTACCATATTTGAATTATTTCTTGAATTAAAGACTTTATTTTTGAACTTTTTTCGCTTTGGTCATTCCTGAGTGCAGGAGTTCTTTGCTCTGATATCTATTGATTGTTTTTCTCCTGGCACCACCGCTTCTAGAAGTGAGCACCCCTTACCCGCTGACTAGTTTATACCATTTATTGGGTGTTGCTCCTTTTTATTTTTTCATGTCTTTTAATACCCTGTCATTCAACCAGGATGCGGTCTCTTCAATTATTTCACAGATCACTACGCCAGGGACTTTTCTGCACACTCCAGCAGAGGAGCTAAGGAGTAAGGATCTTGAAAGGGATCTACGGAAGTTCACGGCATTGGAGTTACACTGCATTACCTTGGCTGAATATCACCGGGTTCAGCGCATCCCCCGAGGCCTCAGGGTCTCTCTTAGACCTACATTGTTTCATGACAACCAAGAATTTTGTTCCAAGTTTGAAGCTGTACTCAATAAATGTTCTATGGACTTAATGATTCTTACTATTGATTTTCTACAGAAAGAAATCTCTGAATTGAAGAAAGGCATTACCGCTACTGAACAACAACTCATCAATACGTCCTCCTCTGAGGACTTCAAGAAGCTAAAAGAAAAATTGGATAAGTCCATTTCTGAATTTCGTGTTAACCTTGAGGGTAAGAAAAGGAGTAAGTTCTTAAGGGACACTGAGGATTATAGAAACAACCAAGTTTACCGATGGCACAGTACAGGCTCCTTCAGATATCGACGATTCCAACGTCGTGGTTACAGTCCTGCCTCTACCAGCTCGGACAGCAATTTCGGTCCTTCAGGCTCTTCTTTTTTAGGACAACGCCACACTCGATCTTACAGAGGAAAACGAGGCGGGGGCGGAGGCAACACAGGCAGCGGGAACAGTCATATGGATCAGCACAAGATGACAACCCGGTCACAGGTATGGACACCACAAATATCGTCTATAACATCTCGTCACAATGTCTCTCCCCTGCTGAGGTTTCGTTGTTACAAAAAGGACTGACATTCTGCCCCGTCCCACGCTTCAACACTTTCCTACTGGAACAGGAATTATCTCGTTTTTTTCGGACACTGAGACTTAAAGCTCATTTTTCAACTCTTGCCGTAGGTAACCTTACGAGTAATACTGCATTGGGTCCTTCATTTTCATTACGCTCGCTGGATCTCAGAGTCCCTAGCTCTTTTCAGCCTCCACGTATATATCACCCTATCGAGACATTTATTGATTTGGTCAAAAAGGACATGGCAGAGGTGCTTGACTCTATCAAGAAAGGCAATATGAGAATTAAAAATAATTTGACTATTGAAGAGTACAGGTCTTTAGCTACCCTCAAGTCTAACAAAAACCTTGTGATTAAACCAGCTGACAAGGGGGCTCTATAGTGGTTCTAGATCGTTCATACGATCTAGAAGAAATTATGACACAACTGTCGGATTCTGAGACTTATTTACCTGTAGCTAACAATCCCTCCTTTGATATAGCCCGGGACATAAGAACACTTATTGACCGATATATACATCTGGGTACTATTGATAGCAAACTGGGCGACTTCCTAATCAATTCACATCCTGTGGTTCCGGTTTTTTACACGTTACCAAAGATTCATAAGAATCTTTATCTACCGCCTGGCAGACCCATTGTCGCCTCGACCAATTCTATCCTTTCACCCTTGGCTATAACTATGGAAAGAATTTTGTCCCCCTTGATTCCCGTGATCAGGTCCTTCTTAAAAGACACTTCACATTTTCTTCACACTCTTAAGGAGTTGGGCCAGGTACCTACCAACTCCGTGTTGGTTACCATGGACGTAAATAGTCTCTACACCAGCATTCGACACTATGATGGCATCAGATCGGTCGACAAATTTCTTCAGGCCCACACTACTTTCACCACTGACCAAATCCAATTCTGTAATGACCTACTAAACCTAATCTTGACCAAAAACTTCTTCTTATTTGGTGATCAATTCTACATGCAAGTGAGGGGGACTGCAATGGGGTCTAATATGGCTTCGCCTTATGCTAATATATTCATGGATGACTTTGAAAATTCTTATGTATATCCACATATTCTATTCACATCTCATGTCATCTATTGGAAACTCTATATTGACGATGTTTTTCTTATTTGGACAGGGGGGGTTGACAACCTACTGAATTTTCACAATGAGCTTAATTCATGTGTGACTGGATTGACGTTCTCAATCCAGTATGACCCTAAGACGATCAATTTTCTGGATACCTTAATTACCTTGAAAGAGAATGGTGGTATTGACACCGATATCTATACCAAACCCACGGACAAAAACAGTCTACTGTTGTACTCCAGTTGTCATCCTTTGCATACTAGGAATTATTTACCTATATCCCAACACTGCCGTATAGATAGGATCGTATCCGATCCCGCTCTTTGCAATCGCAGGCATAAAGAAATGGATGTAAAATTCAGGAATAGGGGTTATCCTCCTACCCCTTCAACTACTTTAAGTGGTTCACACGTTAGACAGGATAAACCGCCTACCAGTATTAGGCTTCCATTCGTGAGGACTTATCACCCATACAATTTTCGCATTAATAAGTGCCTGTTTAAACATTGGGGAATCCTTCGGGACTCATATCCCAATGTCCCTGAATTCAGGAACGCTCCTATGGTTTGCAATAAAAGGAGCTCTAACATCAAGAATCACGTGGTTAGAGCTGACATAGGTTCTCTTAAGAAAGATCAGATTCAAAGGGTCATTTCCACACCTCGCAAGGGGACTTTCCCATGTTTGGGGTGTTTGCAATGCTCTCATGTTATTAAAGGAGATTCGTTCTCACATCCTCGGTCAGGACGTAGATTCCCCATTAATGAATTTTTTACTTGCAACTCGTCCTTTGTTGTATATTTCATAAAGTGCCCCTGTGGGTTAGGTTATGTCGGCGAAACTACTCAACATGTACGAGATCGAATCTCGCAACATAAGTCGACCATTAGGTGCGGTCGCACCTGTCTCCCCATTCCGGCACACTTTTTACAGTACCATCACAATATATCTCAACTTAAATTTCAGATCATTGATCATGTCCCTCCCCCAGACGAGGGGGAGATAGGGTCAAGCGTCTCAAGGAACGCGAGGCGTTCTGGATTCACACTCTCCAGACTCTGGCCCCCCTTGGTCTCAACAAGGATTATGACTATTCCTGATATTCTATTAGCCCAATTGGCATATAGGCTTGCCCATGTTGTTTTATATACATAGATACTTAGCCATTTATGTTAGTCCCAGATTGTTGTTCCAGGTGTTTTGGCCACAGCATTTATGGTCATTTACCAATATGGCTCTTATGTATATTTGTATATATTCATTAACCTCTATTTTTGGATTTTTCGTTGCTATTGCTGTATGTTGTTTCCCCTTTTTTTTCAATATTCTACTGATATAACATAATGGTTATTATTAAGTAACATTTTTCCCTTTACCTTTTTTCTATAGGGAACTATGGAGCAGAAATGAATCCATGCCTCACTGCATCCTTCCTGGTCATGCGCACTTCTATTCTAACTAATTTTCATGTCCACTTAGCTCTCCACGCGGTGCGCATGCGCCTTTACCTCTTTCTCCTCTTTCACTGCCCTCGCTCTTTTACTGTCGGCTTTTCGGCTTTTTCCGGTCTCTCGGGCGGCACGCATGCGCTGTTCCATCCTGCACACTCACCCCTGAACCCGGAACTAATCTCTCACTCATGCACGCTGTATAAGAAGCGATCGTGGCAGTACATTCCCTGCACACGCGGACCATCGCTCCTGACACCAGACGTTCCTCTGCACGGCCTTCTGCCTGCTTTTCATTGTCTTTTACTTGTCAGTATCCTCAATAAGGTAACGGTTCTTTCTCACTTACAACTGCGCTCTTTATTCCATCTCCCTCTCTTAATATCATTTGAGCTTCCTTTTTCCTCATTATGGGCTTTTTCTTTGTAGGATTCAATTCCTCTCCGCTCCTGTGACGGGTTCTAGCAGCAATAGTAATGTACCCCCCTATACTTTGTTACATATATATATGTACATATATTTTCCTTTTTTTCTATGTTGCTCCCATTCTATGTGGATTCTATGCTTACCACCTGTTTCTGTGGCCCCTTTTTGGTCTCTTAGCGCCTTAGACATCTTGTTTAGTTTATTCCCTGCGCTTATATGCTACATGTCTTATGTATCAATATTTCTTGTATGTTGATATTCCCTTGTGCGTTTTTTCTGGATTATTACAATATACATATGTACCTTTAAAATAATTCTCTTTATAGCTCCTACAATATATGCTTTAATATATATGTATACTTATGTTTTCTATGTCTATATACTGAACAATACTCATATGGAGATTTGGTTCCCACTACTGTGGTTCTTGATTTACTTTTTATACGTTGTTTCTGGATATGTCCCTTATACCTGTATTTTTGTTTTACAGAACACAGACTATACTTGATAAAGGCACTATTAGCCGAAACGTTGTTTATTTTTTGATTACGTCTGTCTTCACATTGAACCCTCTACCATATTTGAATTATTTCTTGAATTAAAGACTTTATTTTTGAACTTTTTTCGCTTTGGTCATTCCTGAGTGCAGGAGTTCTTTGCTCTGATATCTATTGATTGTTTTTCTCCTGGCACCACCGCTTCTAGAAGTGAGCACCCCTTACCCGCTGACCAGGATGTTTCATTGGCGCCGCCATCATGCAAAATGGCGGGCGCATGCGCAGTGCGCCCTCCAGAGTCCAGAAATTTATTTTGATCACTGTGATAAACTCTCACAGTGATCAAAATAAAAAAAGTAAATAAATGCCCCATTTATCACCCCCATAAATAAAATAACTTTTTTTTTCTTATTAAGGTTAGGGCTACGATTATAAGGCTGTGTTCATATTGCGTTATGGCAGACCGTTAGACGGACTGCGTTACACCGCGGTATAACGCGGTGTAACGCAGTCCTTTAACGCTGCCATTCACCCCCATTTGTGCGCACATCGCGACGCATGCCATAAAGCGGCATGCGTTCGCGACGTGCCGTCATTCGGTGACGGAGCCTCGGACGCGGCCTGCAGCAATCGCGTTATACTATACCGTTACCAGAACATCAACGCTATGTGTTCAACAGGCTGGTAAAAAGCAATATGAACCCAGCCTTAGGATTAGGGTTAGAACTAGGGTTAGGGTTAGAACTAGAGTTAGCATTAGGGTTAGAATTAGGGTTAGAATTAGGGTTAGGGTTGGAATTAGGGTTAGGGTTGGAATTAGGGTTAGGGTTGGGATTAGGGTTAGGTTTGTGGTTAGGGTTAGAGTTAGGATAAGTGTTAGGGGTGTTTTGGAGTTAGGGTTGGGATTAGGGTTAGGCTTGTGGTTAGGGTTATGGTTAGAGTTGAGATTAGAGTTAGGGATGTGTTGGGGTTAGGGTTATGGTTAGGATTTAGATTACGGTTAGGGGTGTGTAGGGGTTAGGGTTGGGGTTAGAGGTGTGTTGGGGTTAGGGTTGGAGTTAGAATTGAAGGGTTTCAGCTATTTAGGCACATCAGGGGGTGTCCATACACGACATGGCGCCACGATTGATTCCTGTAAATTTTGCGTTCAAAAAGTCAAACAGTGCTCCCTTTATTCCGAGCCCCGAAGTGTGCCCAAACAGTGGTTTACCCCCACATATGGGGTATCAGCATACTCAGGAAAAATTGCACAACAACTGTGGGGGGTCTAATTTC
The DNA here is from genome assembly GCA_033576555.1 of Oophaga sylvatica. Lineage (NCBI taxonomy): Eukaryota > Metazoa > Chordata > Amphibia > Anura > Dendrobatidae > Oophaga > Oophaga sylvatica. Next base: position 194,739,772 of record JARQOD010000005.1, read on the forward strand.
TCCTGTTACCCTTGGGAAAAAAAAATTGGGGACTAAAAATATTATTTTTGTGGAAAAAATATAAATTTTTTTATTTTCATGCCCGGGCGTTATAAACTTCTGTGTGCTCACCACACATCTAGATAAGTTTCTTGTGGGTCTAGTTTCCAAAATGGGGTCACTTGTGGGAAGTTTCTACTGTTTAGGCACATCAGGGGCTCTGCAAACGTAACATGATGCCCGCAGACCATTCCATCAAGTCGGCATATGGAGTACTGATGTACTCAGGACAAATTGCACAACAACTTTTGTGGTTCAATTTCTCCTGTTACTCTTGTGAAAATAAAAAATAGCGGGCTAAAAAATCATTTTTGAGTGGGGGCGGAGTGCTCGGTCAGTAAGCTAACATTCAAAAGACAAAAAACCTGACTGGCACATCCAGACTAATGTGAACTAGGTGCACCGAGCACTCCGCCCCCACCAGGTGGTGATTTTAATTACACCAGGTCCCTACTTTACCCATAAATGCAGGCATTACTGACAGAGGTGCATATTCACCCAGAAATTCAGATATCAGCCTAATAGAGGTATGTTCACATTAGGTCAGGGACTCACCAGAATTGAGACCACCTTAATGATGGTTGGTGGGCTTTAAAACGTTTGGCCAAATGTTTATACTAAGCGTCTCAAATTTTTCCTTATACTCCAAAGCCATATTGCTATTCAAAATTTCATGTATTCTGTGTTGTCATGTTTCAGTATACTTGAGTGCAGCCTTTTTTCATATGTTTTTACATGGGGGTAGCTCCCCTTGGTTTGCACCTAGTTCACATTAGTCTGGATGTGCCAGTCAGGTTTTTTTGTCTTTTGAATGTTAGCTTACTGACCGAGCACTCCGCCCCCACCAGGTGGTGATTTTAATTACTCCAGGTCCCTACTTTACCCATAAATGCAGGCATTACTGACAGAGGTGCATATTCACCCAGAAATTCAGATATCAGCCTAATAGAGGTATGTTCACATTAGGTCAGGGACTCACCAGAATTGAGACCACCTTGACGATGGTTGGTGGGCTTTAAAATGTTTGGCCAAATGTTTATACTAAGCGTCTCAAATTTTTCCTTATACTTCAAAGCCATATTGCTATTCAAAATTTATGTATTCTATGTTGTCATGTTTCAGTATGCTTGAGTGCAGCCTTTTTTCGTATGTTTTTACATGGGGGTAGCTCCCCTTGGTTTGCACCTAGTTCACATTAGTCTGGATGTGCCAGTCAGGTTTTTTTGTCTCTTATATCTCTATATTATCCAGCGCGATTCTAACAACCATTGGCTCCATATTGAGACAACATTGCATAACTCTCCTTGAATTGGACCATTAACATGGTCTCTCAACCCTGACTTCGCTCACTCTCAGCAGGATTCCTCTTGCATAAACATATACCATTCAACGCGATTTTCATAGGGTTTCTGGATAACTCTCCTCGACTCTACTCTAATCCTCATATATGATACAGCTTGCGATGCAATTGCAATAAGGCGACTTTGTGAGCAATGCCCGGTAGAGGCCGAAACGTCATTACTTGTCGCTATTTTCGAATATGACCAATAAAATTTCACTTGAAGCATAATTCTCAGCGAGTGCAGTGTTTTTGAGACATTATCTTTTTTTTATTGCAGCATGTCTTCAGGAGATGAGTACGTTCCTGGACCTGGTGAACTGGCCCAAGCAGAGGGTGAAGTGAGTACCTTCCTTCCATACTGATTGGTATTTGCTGTTGCATGGACACATGTGGCAAATTTTTTTTTTCTTTTTCAGTCCACATCGTCCATGGCAGCGGACGAAGAGCGGGAGCAGCCAGTCCGAGTGCAGGCGGGGAGGCGGCCTGTAAGTATAGACTGACAGATTGTACTGTTTTTTTGCCCCTGACTTTTTTCTTGCCTGTTTTTCCTATTCAATCTTGTTTCTATTCTCAATCTTTCTTCTATTCTGTCTCGTTTTCTATCTTTTTCATTTCCAAATCTTTCCAAGATTAATGTTTTGCTTTCTTTTCTAGGCTTCACAACGAGATGAGGAACTCGCCCTGGACAATGACGCCCTGATTCAGTTGGCCCAGGAGCAAGTACCATTGTGGGACAGCCATGATCCAATGCACTGTGACAACGTGGTGATCCGGCGGCTCTGAAATGAGGTGGCCGCAGCGCTGATGGATGGCTGGGACAATGCCTCTCCCCGGGTCTGCAAGGAATTTCGTAAGTATTTCAATGGTGTGTGATGCTGCAGTGACCTTGGCCGTGATCACACAACTGTGTGGGATGCTAGTAACTCCTGTGAGTTTCTAGCATCCTACACAGTTGTGTGATCATGGCCTACAGTGCTTTGTCTAAATTTTTTTTTTATTTTCCACAGTGAACAATGTCAGAACCCGTTGGCCCTCAATGAAGGACCGCTTCAACAGGAGAACTGGGTTGCCAGTGGTGCTGCGGCAAAGACCACAAGAAAGTACTGGTACCATCGGGCTTTGGCTTTCTCAAGACCGGTCCTTGCCACCAGAGCGTAAGTATTTTGTTGTTGTATTGTGTTGTGTTTACTCTGTGTTTTTCTATTCCACAGGAGTTGGCGTTTTTAAATGCATGGTACTAATGTATTTTTTTTTTCACAGCACCTGGAGCAGCACCCTACAACCTGGTCCTGGAGCGGTCCTTCAGAGAGCTGCCTCGGACCCGTCCCAGCCATCCACCAGCCAAGAAGCACCTTGCGGGTCGGCAACACAGACAACTGGAGAACAGAAAGCTGGTCCATCAGGTCTTCCCCTGTCACAGGTCTCTGCCACAGGTTTTGAGGGCACTTCCCGCCCGCGGCAGAAGGCCTCTGACAGGAATCTCATGTCGGAGTTCATTAACTTGAGCACGGTTTTCCAAAATGACCTCAAGGCGATGGGCGATAGAGTGGATAGCGGTTTTGCACTAATGTAACAATGCTTCCAGTCTGTTGAGCATCGCCTTGACCATCTTGAAGCCGAGCTCAAAAGACCAGCGCACCATTTTTTCCAACAAATTGAACGGGGCATGGCGAAACACCTTAGTCCTGATCTCCAGCTGACTGTGATGCATGCCTGCAACAATGCTTACACGCAGGCTATGCAGCAGAGTCAGTACGTGCAGCAGCAGCCAGTGGTGCCTTTCCCACCCGTGCCACCACTGACTCGCTACACCTCACTACCGACTTCTGCTGCATATCACTGCAGGGCCACCAGCATTCCAAGCCATGCTGGACCACACTACACCACACACAGTCACAGTGCAGCTGTACACTCTCCTGCCACAACCATGCCAAGCGCTGCTCCTGTTGGGATTTCCTCCACCCCTGCTTGGACCTCCACTCCTGCTTGGACCGCAACCACTTCCAGGGACACCACCACCACCGAGCTGGGGGACCCTCATTCCCTATTCAGGGCCTCGGACCCTGGCAGGAGGTCCAGGAGCCCACGGAGGTCCCCCAGCACATGGTGGTCCCCAAGCACTAGGAGCTCCACAAGCACCATGATGTCCCCAAGCCACAGGAGGTCCCCAAGCACCAGGTCCCCAAGCCAAAGGAGGTCCCCAAGCACCAGGTCCCCAAGCCAAAGGAGCTCCATAAGCACCAGGAGGCCCCCAAGCCACAGGGGTCCCCAAGCACCAGGTCCTCAAGCAACAGGAGGTCCCCAAGCACCAGGTCCCCAAGCACCAGGACCTCCAAAAAAAGTGCAAAGATGGGATGAAGAGTCCACAAAAAATTGAAGACTTTTGTCCTCCCTCCCCCTCACCTCCCACTGTGTTTGACCCGCTGCCTTTCCACACCACTTTCGTTGCCCCTTCCCCTCTAACCCCTTTGTCGCCCACCCAAAGTCAATCCTCATCGCTCCACACCCCCAAGTTACCCCCATCTTCCCCCAAACATCGTCCTCATTAATTTTTTTTTGTCAGTGTGTCTTGTAAAATAAATGTGCCTTTTTTTCCCCAACTGTTTGGTTTAATTGTGTCTTTCGCTGCAAACACACACTGCACCGTACACACACTGCGTTGAACATTTTGTGATTTTGCCACCACATAGCTCCATTACTGACAGATGCTTCTTGTGCCAGTCCTGGAGCTATGCGTTGTCAAAAACACAAATATATGACTTGTATTTTCACAACCAGTCTCTTCAGTCTACAAATATTAGTAGACTGAATAGAGGATGTTGGTGAGTGCAAGGCATATCTATTCTCAACTTGCCAGGTATCATAAAGATGATGGTGTGTTTTGCCCATCAACATTTCACTCTTTGTGACACAAGGCCAGGTAATTGTAGATATACCTTGTAACTAACCACATCCTCTATTCAGTGTGTGGTGAATAAAATGAAGAGATGATGGTGAAAATACACGCCATATCTACAATCCCCTGGCCTGGTATCATAACTATTTATCACACCTGGCCAGGTGACTATACCTATGAGTTGTCATCTGCAGGTTCGCTTCAGTCTGCATTATCTATCGCACGCATACTGGAGAGATGCTGGTGGTTACTCATATGTGTATTCACCTGCCCAGGTGTCATAAAATTCTGAAGTCAGGATGCTTTTTTTTGGCATCCTCACTTCAGCATGACACCAGGTCAGGGGATTGTAGAAGTTGTATAAACTTTATCATCTGTCCAGTGTGCGTGCATACTGAAGCCACAGTGGAGATACTACAAATAATATTTATACTCCTATGGTCAGGTGTCATAAAGAGAGAAGGATGCTAGTGCATCCCAAAATCACTATTTGTAACATCAGGCCAGGTGTATAATATTTGTTGTATCTCCACCGTCGCTGCAATCTGTTTGAACACAGACTGGAGAGATGATGAAGCTCATACAACTTTTCTCTGTAGACTCACCTGGTAGAAGTCCGGTTAAAGTCACGATGCATAATACAGAGCATCCTGACTTCACTGGGACACCTGGGCAGGTGATTATTGTATTGGTGTGTATAAAAACAGAGTGCACTCGGTACAGGTATCAAAACAGTTTTTTTATTAACATAAACACAAGAAAAAAATGTTATTACACCATTTGATCATGCCATTCCACACGTCCCACATTAGATATAAAGTAGGCCGCAAATTGGTCATTCATTTGGCCAACTTCAACTGATGATCTGAGAGGGTGCTGAGTGAATTCAGGCAATGAGTTGACAGGTGGTTCATCTAGTTTCAAAGGTAGGATGCTCTTTAGCCATCACAAAATTGTGAAGAATCACACAGGCTTTCACCACCTCACTCACAGTTTCAAGCTTCAGATTAATGGCTGTGCCTAGAATGCACCATCTGGACACAAGAATCCCAAAGGCACACTCTACAGTTCTTCTGGCCCTGGTCATTCTGTAATTAGATATTTTTTTGGTGTGGTCCAAGTCCCGGTTAGAGTACGGTTTCAACAGGTTTGTGCACATTTGAAAGGCCTCATCCCCAACCATTACAAATGGCAGTGGCGGACCTTCGGTGTGGGGAAGAGGCTGTGGTAGGGGGAAATTAAAATGGTTGCCATACAACCTACGGCCCATGTCCGAGTTCTTAAAAGTCTGAGAGTCATTGCCCCGGCAAAATGCCCCAATGTCCACCGCAATAAACCTGCAGTCTGCATCGGCAATGGCCATGGGTACCGTAGAAAAGTACTTTTTATAATTATAGTACTCAGAGTCACTTCTTGGGGGTTTTGTTATCCTGATGTGTTTCCCATCCACCGCTCACAAACAGTTGGGGAAATTGCAGACTGTCCAGAATTTTTCAGCAATATCCATCAACTTTTTCCGTGGTGGGCATAAATTGGGGACAGAGAATGTCCCACAAAGCCCGGCAGGTGTCAGAAAATATTCCCGACAAGGTGGAGATTCCAAGCCGGTACTGAAAGTGGAGTGAAGAGAGGGTCTCGCCAGAAGCCAGGAATCTGCAAAACAGAGTAAGAAAAATTGTGATTGTCTAGGCTTTGGCAAAACACTGACATGAAAAATCAATCTGTACATGGCAGAACTACAGTATAATTCTGCAGGCCTTTAGCAAATGGCAGAACTAAAAGAATACACGCATTGGTTTAATATTACGTACCGTAATGTGACGAGGAGCCGTTCCTCAGTAGGAATCGCATGACGGAGCTGTGTGTCCTGTCTCCGGATGGCTCCTTCAACACGAGTAAGCAAATCCCTGAAACTGTCTTGGGACATCCGTGTATAGTCAGAAAATTTCGCCAGGTTTGCCTGGAGCTCGCTGAAGAGGGTGTGGTACGCTCCACGGCTCTCCCTGACTTCAGTAATGTCTCAAAAAACGCCGCCGCTGCCGTCTTCGCTGTCTCTCTCCCTTTATTGCTGGCAAGCAAAACCAAAAGCCAGAAACAGCACGATGTCCAGATCCAAGTTTAAGCGAAAACTCTCCCAACGCAGATCCATGGTGACACAGGAAACAGCAGCAAAATATGAAGAATTCATCTGAACAGGGTCTATTTAACCCCTTCACCCCCAAGGGTGGTTTGCACGTTAATGACCGGGCCAATTTTTACAATTCTGACCACTGTCTCTTTATGAGGTTATAACTCTGGAACGCTTCAACGGATCTTCGCGATTCTGAGACTGTTTTCTCGTGACATATTGTACTTTATGTTAGTGGTAAAATTTCTTCCATATAACTTGCGTTTATTTATGAAAAAAACGCAAATATGGTGAAAATTTGGAAAATTTAGCAATTTTCAAACTTTGAAATTTTATTCCCTTAAAACAGAGAAATATGTCACAGAAAATAGTTAACAAATAACATTTCCCACATGTCTACTTTACATCAGCACAATTTTGGAACCAAAATTTTTTTTTGTTACGAAGTTATAAGGGTTAAAAGTTGACCAGCGATTTCTCATTTTTACATCAAAATGTACAAAGCCATTTTTTTTAGGGACCACCTCATATTTGAAGTCACTTTGAGGGGTCTATATGGCAGAAAATACCCAAAAGTGACACCATTGTAAAAACTACACCCCTCAAGGTACTCAAAACCACATTCAAAAAGTTTATTAACCCTTCAGGTGCTTCACAGGAGCTGAAGCAACGTGGAAGGAAAAATGAACATTTTACTTTTTAGTCACAAAAATGATCTTTTACAAATATTTTTTTTATATTCACAAGGGAAAAAGGAGAAAATGGACCGATAAAGTTGTTGTGCAATTTCTCCTGAGTATGCCGATACCCCATAGGTGAGGGAAAACCACTGTTTGGGCGCATGGCAGGGCTCGGAATGGAAGGAGCGCAGTTTGACTTTTCCAAACCAAAATTGGCTGGAATTGAGAACGGACGCCATGTCGCGTTTGGAGAGGCCCTGATATGCCTAAACAGTGGAAACCCCCCACATGTGACCCCATTTTGGAAACTAGACCCCCTAAGGAACTTATCTAGATGTGTGGTGAGCACTTTGAACCCCAAAGTGCTTCACGCAAGTTTATAATGTAGAGTCGTGAAAAAATAAAATCATATTTTTTCCACAAGCATGATGTTTTAGTCCCCAATTTTTTATTTTCCCAAGGGTAAGAGGAGAAATTGGACCACAAAAGTTGTTGTCCAACTTGTCCTGAGTACGCTGATACCCCATATGTGGGGGGGAACCACTGTTTGGGCGCACGGAAGGGCTCGAAAGGGAAGGAGCGCCGTTTGACTTTTCCAAACCAAAATTGGCTGAATTGGAACGAACGCCATGTCGCTTTTGGAGGGCCCCTGATGTGCCTAAACAGTAGAAACCCCCCACATGTGACCCCATTTTGGAAACTAGACCCCCTAAGGAACTTATCTAGATGTGTGGTGAGCACTTTGAACCCCCAAGTGCTTCACGCAAGTTTGTAATGTAGAGCCGTGAAGAAAAAAAATCATATTTTTTCCACAAGCATGATGTTTTAGTCCCCAATTTTTTATTTTCCCAAAGGTAAGAGGAGAAATTGGACCACAAAAGTTGTTGTCCAACTTGTCCTGAGTACGCTGATACCCCATATGTGGGGGGGAACCACTGTTTGGGCGCACGGCAGGGCTCGAAAGGGAAGGAGCGTGGTTTGACTTTTCCAAACCAAAATTGGCTGGAATTGGGAACGAACGCCATGTCGCTTTTGAAGGGCCCCTGATGTGCCTAAACAGTGGAAACCCCCCACATGTGACCCCATTTTGGAAACTAGACCCCCTAAGGAACTTACCTAGATGTGTGGTGAGCACTTTGAACCCCCAAGTGCTTCACGCAAGTTTGTAATGTAGAGCCGTGAAGAAAAAAAATCATATTTTTTCCACAAGCATGATGTTTTAGTCCCCAATTTTTTATTTTCCCAAGGGTAAGAGGAGAAATTGGATCACAAAAGTTGTTGTCCAACTTGTCCTGAGTACGCTGATACCCCATATGTGGGGGGGAACCACTGTTTGGGCGCACGGCAGGGCTCGAAAGGGAAGGAGCGCCGTTTGACTTTTCCAAACCAAAATTGGCTGGAATTGCGAACGAACGCCATGTCGCGTTTGGAGGGCCCCTGATGTGCCTAAACAGTGGAAACCCCCACATGTGACCCCATTTTGGAAACAAGACCCCCTAAGGAACTTATCTAGATGTGTAGTGAGCACTTTGAACCCCCAAGTGCTTCACGCAAGTTTGTAATTTGGAGCCGTGAAGAAAAAAAATCATATTTTTTCCACAAGCATGATGTTTTAGTCCCCAATTTGTTATTTTCCCAAGGGTAAGAGGAGAAATTGGACCACAAAAGTTGTTGTCCAACTTGTCCTGAGTACGCTGATACCCATATGTGGGGGGAACCACTGTTTGGGCGCACGGCAGGGCTCGAAAGGGAAGGAGCGCCGTTCGACTTTTCCAAACCAAAATTGGCTGGAATTGGGAACGAACGCCATGTCGCGTTTGGAGGGCCCCTGATGTGCCTAAACAGTGGAAACCCCCCACATGTGACCCCATTTTGGAAACTAGACCCCCTAAGGAACTTATCTAGTGTGTGGTGAGCACTTTGAACCCCCAAGTGCTTCACGCAAGTTTGTAATGTAGAGCCGTGAAGAAAAAAAATCATATTTTTTCCACAAGCATGATGTTTTAGTCCCCAATTTTTTATTTTCCCAAAGGTAAGAGGAGAAATTGGACCACAAAAGTTGTTGTCCAACTTGTCCTGAGTACGCTGATACCCCATATGTGGGGGGGAACCACTGTTTGGGCGCACGGCAGGGCTCGAAAGGGAAGGAGCGTGGTTTGACTTTTCCAAACCAAAATTGGCTGGAATTGGGAACGAACGCCATGTCGCTTTTGAAGGGCCCCTGATGTGCCTAAACAGTGGAAACCCCCCACATGTGACCCCATTTTGGAAACTAGACCCCCTAAGGAACTTACCTAGATGTGTGGTGAGCACTTTGAACCCCCAAGTGCTTCACGCAAGTTTGTAATGTAGAGCCGTGAAGAAAAAAAATCATATTTTTTCCACAAGCATGATGTTTTAGTCCCCAATTTTTTATTTTCCCAAGGGTAAGAGGAGAAATTGGATCACAAAAGTTGTTGTCCAACTTGTCCTGAGTACGCTGATACCCCATATGTGGGGGGGAACCACTGTTTGGGCGCACGGCAGGGCTCGAAAGGGAAGGAGCGCGTTTGACTTTTCCAAACCAAAATTGGCTGGAATTGCGAACGAACGCCATGTCGCGTTTGGAGGGCCCCTGATGTGCCTAAACAGTGGAAACCCCCACATGTGACCCCATTTTGGAAACAAGACCCCCTAAGGAACTTATCTAGATGTGTAGTGAGCACTTTGAACCCCCAAGTGCTTCACGCAAGTTTGTAATTTGGAGCCGTGAAGAAAAAAAATCATATTTTTTCCACAAGCATGATGTTTTAGTCCCCAATTTGTTATTTTCCCAAGGGTAAGAGGAGAAATTGGACCACAAAAGTTGTTGTCCAACTTGTCCTGAGTACGCTGATACCCCATATGTGGGGGAACCACTGTTTGGGCGCACGGCAGGGCTCGAAAGGGAAGGAGCGCCGTTCGACTTTTCCAAACCAAAATTGGCTGGAATTGGGAACGAACGCCATGTCGCGTTTGGAGGGCCCCTGATGTGCCTAAACAGTGGAAACCCCCCACATGTGACCCCATTTTGGAAACTAGACCCCTAAGGAACTTATCTAGGTGTGTGGTGAGCACTTTGAACCCCCAAGTGCTTCACGCAAGTTTGTAATGTAGAGCCGTGAAGAAAAAAAATCATATTTTTTCCACAAGCATGATGTTTTAGTCCCCAATTTTTTATTTTCCCAAGGGTAAGAGGAGAAATTGGACCACAAAAGTTGTTGTCCAACTTGTCCTGAGTACGCTGATACCCCATATGTGGGGGGGAACCACTGTTTGGGCGCACGGCAGGGCTCGAAAGGGAAGGAGCGCCGTTTGACTTTTCCCAACCAAAATTGGCTGGAATTGGGAACGAACGCCATGTCGCGTTTGGAGGGACCCTGATGTGCCTAAACAGTGGAAACCCCCCACATGTGACCCCATTTTGGAAACCAAACCCCCTAAGGAACTTACCTAGATGTTTGGTGAGCACTTTGAACCCCCAAGTGCTTCACGCAAGTTTGTAATGTAGAGCCGTGAAGAAAAAACATCATATTTTTTCCACAAGCATGACGTTTTAGTCCCCAATTTTTTATTTTCCCAAGGGTAAGAGGAGAAATTGGACCACAAAAGTTGTTGTCCAATTTGTCCTGAGTACGCTGATACCCCATATGTGGGGGGGAACCACTGTTTGGGCGCACGGCAGGGCTCGAAAGGGAAGGAGCGCCGTTTGACTTTTCCAAACCAAAATTGGCTGGAATTGGGAACGAACGCCATGTCGCGTTTGGAGGGCCCCTGATGTGCCTAAACAGTGGAAACCCCCCACATGTGACCCCATTTTGGAAACTAGACCCCCTAAGGAACTTATCTAGGTGTGTGGTGAGCACTTTGAACCCCCAAGTGTTTCACGCAAGTTTGTAATGTAGAGCCGTGAAGAAAAAAAAATCATATTTTTTCCACAAGCATGACGTTTTAGTCCCCAATTTTTTATTTTCCCAAGGGTAAGAGGAGAAATTGGACCACAAAAGTTGTTGTCCAATTTGTCCTGAGTACGCTGATACCCCATATGTGGGGGGGAACCACTGTTTGGGCGCACGGCAGGGCTCGAAAGGGAAGGAGCGCCGTTTGACTTTTCCAAACCAACATTGGCTGGAATTGGGAACGAACGCCATGTCGCGTTTGGAGGGCCCCTGATGTGCCTAAACAGTGGAAACCCCCCACATGTGACCCCATTTTGGAAACTAGACCCCCTAAGGAACTTATCTAGGTGTGTGGTGAGCACTTTGAACCCCCAAGTGTTTCACTAAAGTTTATAATGCCCTGGCGTGAAAAAAAATATATTTTTTTTTTCCCACAAAAGTGATTTTTTTAGTCCCCAATTTTTTATTTTCCCAAGGGTAACAGGAGAAATTGGACCCCAAAAGTTTTTGTCCAATTTGTCCTGAGTACGCTGATACCCCATATGTTGGGGGGAACCACTGTTTGGGTGCACGGCAGGGCTCGGAAGGGAAGTAGTGACGTTTTGGAATGCAGACTTTGATGGAATGGTCTGCGGGCGTCATGTTCCGTTAGCAGAGCCCCTGATGTGCCTAAACAGTGGAAACCCCCACAAGTGACCCCATTTTGGAAACTAGACCCCCTAAGGAACTTATCTAGGTGTGTGGTGAGTACTTTGAACCCCCAAGTGTTTCACTAAAGTTTATAATGCCCTGGCGTGAAAAAAAAATATTTTTTTTCCCACAAAAGTGATTTTTTTAGTCCCCAATTTTTTATTTTCCCAAGGGTAACAGGAGAAATTGGACCCCAAAAGTTGTTGTCCAATTTGTCCTGAGTACGCCGATACCCCATATGTTGGGGGAACCACTGTTTGGGCGCACGGCAGGGCTCAGAAGGGAAGTAGTGACGTTTTGGAATGCAGACTTTGATGGAATGGTCTGCGGGCGTCATGTTCCGTTAGCAGAGCCCTGATGTGCCTAAACAGTGGAAACCCCCCACAAGTGACCCCATTTTGGAAACTAGACCCCCTAAGGAACTTATCTAGGTGTGTGGTGAGTACTTTGAACCCCCAAGTGTTTCACTAAAGTTTATAATGCCCTGTGTGAAAAAAAATATTATATTTTTTTTCCACAAAAGTGATTTTTTTAGTCCCCAATTTTTTATTTTCCCAAGGGTAACAGGAGAAATTGGACCCCAAAAGTTGTTGTCCAATTTGTCCTGAGAACGCTGGTACCCCACATGTGGGAAAAAACTGTTTAGGCACACGTCGGGACTCGGAAGGGAAGTAGTGACGTTTTGGAATGCAGACTTTGATGGAATGGTCTGCGGGCACCATGTTCCATTTGCAGAGCCCCTGATGTGCCTAAACAGGAAAAAAAACCCACAAGTGACATAATTTTAGAAATTAGACCCCCAAGAAGCTTCTCTAGATGTGCCCCCCTTCTGGAACTAATCTTTCCTGTAAAGTAAATTAGTAGTGCATGGAGGTGTGGTACAATTTGAAGCAATCCTTCATACACAGGCCAGGTTTTTCGGGGCAGGTGTCGCACTGATAAATGGTGTCCTTGCGTATTCCCCTTTTGTAACACACTCGGCACCTTTTTTGCGACTTACCTTTTTTTGCAGTTTGCGGGACCTCCCCCGGGAAATGCTGGCCTGGTACAATACGAGCACCTTCAGTTCCGGACGTACTGGGGCCCTCTCCTTCCTGAGCGCCAAACATCAGGGCCTTGATCACTACCTCCTGGAACTGAAGGTACGACGTATTGGTATGGCGTGCACATCGTGACAGCAGGAAAGCGTTGAGCATTGCCATTTGGACGATGTGCACGGACAGCTTCTTGTACCACACCTTGGCCTTTCTCAAAGCACTGTATGGTTGGAGGAGTTGATCAGAGAGATCAACACCCCCCATGTATTTGTTGTACCCAAGTACACAGTCCGGTTTGCGGACCTGTGTAGAGGTACCCCGTACAGTGCTGAGGGCGCTGCCATCACCGTGTATGGTGGTCAAGAGAAGGACATCCCTCTTGTCCTTGTACTTGACCACCAGAAGGTGGTCGCTACATTGGGCTCTGCTCTCACCCTTTCTGAGCATCTGCCCAAGCAGCGTCTTCGGGAGGCCCTTCTGATTTTTGCAGACGGTACCGCAGGCTGCGGTACCACGCGCAAAGAGGGATTTGTGGAGTGGGATGCTGGTATAAAAGTTATCGGTGTAGAGGTGATAACCTTTATCCAGCAGTGGGTGAACCAAATCCCACACAATTTTCCCACTCACTCCCAGGACAGGAGGACACTCAGGGGGTTCAATCCTGGTGTCTTTTCCTTCGTAAACTCTAAAACGGTGAGTGTACCCTGAGGTACTCTCACACAGTTTGTAGAGTTTGATTCCGTACCTTGCCCTCTTGTTGGGCAGGTACTGACGGAATCCGAGCCGTCCCTTAAAATGAACCAAGGACTCATCCACGCAAATGTCCCTTTTGGGCACGTACACTTCAGCAAACTTTTTGTTGAAGTGTTCGATGACCGGCCGAACTTTGAACAGACGGTCAAAGTTGGGGTCATCTCGTGCGGGACACTGTGCATTATCGTTATAATGCAAGAATTTCTGGATGGCCTCAAAACGCGTCCGGGCCATGACCATTCGGAACACTGGAGCGTTATATAAAATATCAACACTCCAATATTGCCGAAGTTCTGGCTTCTTCAAGATCCCCGTGTGAAGGACCAGGCCCCAAAACTGCATCAATTCAACTGCGTCTACAGGAGACCAGTTAGAATATGATGAACGGGGGTTTTGCTCCAAAAATTGACGAGCGTACAAATTTGTTTGCTCCACCATGTGGTTAATAAAATCCTCAGAGAAAAAGACTTTGAAAAAGTCTATTTCTGTGAGGCCAGTGGTGTCAAACCTGATTCCTGATTCTGCCACAAAATCAGGAATCAGTGGCTCGTAATTTTCGGGGGGCGAGGTCCACACGGGATCCGCAGTGGGTTGCGCTGGTTCGGCTTCGGCTTCATCTTCGTCTTCTGGAATGGGGGCAGATGCCTCATCTTCTGTCCTGGGGCGTCTGCGTGGTGGTTCCGCAGGACCCGAGGAGGAAGATGAGGAGGGGGAAGAGGAAGAGGAGGAGGAAGAGGAATCTGAAAAATAAAGAAATGTGGGATCCTCTCCCTCGCTATCAGTGTCGGAGGCAAGAAAAGCGTATGCCTCCTCCAATGAATAGCGCTGTTGGGACGAACGGGACGGGTGGGACATTTTTTTGTAAATGTGGTGCTTGGGTGTACTTTATTGATAACTGTGTATGTGTGGGGGGGGATAGTGCTTGGTGTAAACTATGCTGAAAAGAAAAATCTAAAAGAAAAAAAAAATGGAGAAAAAAATGCCTGTGAAAAGAAAAGTCTAAAACAGCAGGCCCTAGCTCTGATAAGTGAACTGCGTCACTTATCAAAGTTCGGTGGCTGCTAGATGTGGCGCAAGGAGGGGGTGAAAAAAAAAAAAGGGAAAACAGCCGGCACGAGATCTGATAAGTGAACTGCGTCACTTATCTAAATTCGGCGGCTGCTAAATGTGGAAACGGAGGCGGCGCAAAGGCGGGTGAAAAAAAAGGAAAAAAAAAAAAGAAAAGGAAAACAGCCGGTGCGAGCTCTGATAAGTGAACTGTGTCACTTGTCAAAGTTCGGCGGCTGCTAGATGTGGCGCAAAGGGAGTGGCGCAGGGAGGGGGTGAAAAAAAAAAAACAGGAAAACAGCCGGCACGAGATCTGATAAGTGAACTGAGTCACTTATCAAAATTCGGCGGCTGCTAAATGTGGAAACGGAGGCGGCGCAAAGGCGGGTGAAAAAAGAAAAAGGAAAAAAAAAAAAAGAAAAGGAAAACAGCCGGTGCGAGCTCTGATAAGTGAACTGTGTCACTTGTCAAAGTTCGGCGGCTGCTAAATGTGGAAACGGAGGCGGCGCAAAGGCGGGTGAAAAAAGAAAAAGGAAAAAAAAAAAAGAAAAGTTAAACAGCCGGTGCGAGCTCCAGGGGAGGAGTCCCGAGGAGATAATTTGCATATTCCCAGTGCCTTCTGGGATAAGTGAAGAGTCTCCGCGAGCTCAAGGAACACTGGATTTTGGCTGTTGCAGCTGAAAGGAGAACATCAGTTAACCAGGGGAGGAGTCCCGAGGAGATAATTTGCATATTCCCAGTGCCTTCTGGGATAAGTGAAGAGTCTCCGCGAGCTCAAGGAACACTGGATTTTGGCTGTTGCAGCTGAAAGGAGGACATCAGTTAACCAGGGGAGGAGTCCCGAGGAGATAATTTGCATATTCCCAGTGCCTTCTGGGATAAGTGAAGAGTCTCCGCGAGCTCAAGGAACACTGGATTTTGGCTGTTGCAGCTGAAAGGAGGACATCAGTTAACCAGGGGAGGAGTCCCGAGGAGATAATTTGCATATTCCCAGTGCCTTCTGGGATAAGTGAAGAGTCTCCGCGAGCTCAAGGAACACTGGATTTTGGCTGTTGCAGCTGAAAGGAGGACATCAGTAAACCAGGGGAGGAGTCCCGAGGAGATAATTTGCATATTCCCAGTGCCTTCTGGGATAAGTGAAGAGTCTCTGCGAGCTCAAGGAACACTGGATTTTGGCTGTTGCAGCTGAAAGGAGGACATCAGTAAACCAGGGGAGGAGTCCCGAGGAGATAATTTGCATATTCCCAGTGCCTTCTGGGATAAGTGAAGAGTCTCCGCGAGCTCAAGGAACACTGGATTTTGGCTGTTGCAGCTGAAAGGAGGACATCAGTTAACCAGGGGAGGAGTCCCGAGGAGATAATTTGCATATTCCCAGTGCCTTCTGGGATAAGTGAAGAGTCTCCGCGAGCTCAAGGAACACTGGATTTTGGCTGTTGCAGCTGAAAGGAGGACATCAGAGTTTTGGCTTATATTTCACCGCTTGATTATCTCTTGAACAATAAGAACATGGAAGAGGCCAGGAGCCATGTGGTTAGCTGCATTTGTTGCTACATGTTCATAGACTTACCAGTGGAAAAGCCAAATTTCACATGCCACAAATGCAAGCTTGTGTCCCTGTTGGAGGAAAAGTTGCAAAATCTGGAAGAGAGGTTATCTACATTGAAGACCATTAAGGAAGGTGAAGAGTTCTTAGACAGAGCAGAATTATCTCTTCATGGTACAGAAAGAGAAGAAATTCGAAGTGCAACTGAAGAAACAGAGGAATGGAAGCATGTGACCCAGAGAAGCAGGAGGATCAGGAGGCAGTCAGCACCAATTCTGCTCAGAAACCAGTACCAGGCTCTTACACAGGAGAACGATGAAGAAATACATCAGGATAAGACTTTGCCCACAAAGAGTAACCTTGTACGCCCTCAGAGTCCTCCTGAATGGAGAAAGAAAAATGTTGTGAAGAAGAAACGGAGAGTTGTTGTCATGGGGATTCCCTGTTGAGAGGAACAGAGGCAGCTATCTGCAGACCAGATATAACCTCAAGAGAAATGTGCTGTCTTCCAGGTGCAAAAATTAAAGATGTGTCTGACAGGATATCAGGACTCTTCAGACCTAAAGATGACTACCCATTCCTGCTAATACATGTGGGGACAAATGACACCACAAGAAGTGACCTGGAAACCATCTGCAGTGACTTTGAAAACTTAGGTAAGAAAGTGAAAGAACTGGGAGCGCAGGTGGTCTTCTCCTCCATCCTTCCAGTGGATGGCCATGGAACAAGGAGGTGGAATAAGATTCTGCAGGTGAACAACTGGCTACGTCGATGGTGCCGTCAGCAAGGATTTGGATTTCTGGATCACGGAGTGAATTACCTGTACGATGGACTACTTGCTAGAGATGGGGTGCACCTTACGAAGACTGGAAAACATGTATTTGGAAGTCGCCTTGCTACACTCATCAGGAGAGCTTTAAACTAGAACAATGTGGGAAGGGAAGCAAAACGCCAGCAAAAGCCATACACCTGACAAATGCTATTGAGAACTCTGCTATTAGAAGTGAAGGGGAAGAACAAAGACAAAAAAATCTACATAATAAAAATATTGAAGAAAGAGAAACCAATCACAAACTAAAGTGTTTCTATACGAATGCACAAAGCATGGGCAACAAACAAGGAGAACTGGAGCTACTAACGCAGGAGAAGAAATATGATGTCATTGGAATCACTGAGACTTGGTGGGACGATACACATGATTGGAATACAAGGCTAGAAGGTTACAACTTATTTGCAAGAAACAGACTTGATAAACGAGGAGGAGGTGTTGCATTGTATGTTAGAAAAGCGTATATCTGCACAGAGATTGAAGCTTCAGAGACTGGGAGTTCTGTGGAAACTGTTTGGGTAAGAATACAAGGACAGAACAATGGAAAGGACACCATTGTAGGCATTTACTACAGGCCGCCTGTGCAAGCTGAAGATATGGATGAACTCTTTATGCATCAAATGGCCAAGTTCTCCAAAAAATATGACATAGTGGTCATGGGAGATTTCAACTATCCAGACATTTGTTGGGAATCTCTCTCAGGCAAAACTAACAGGTCCAGAAATTCTTATCCTCTCTTGCTGACAACTTTATCTTCCAAAAGGTAATGGAGAAAACAAGGGGATCTGCTACCTTGGATCTAATCCTCATAAACAGGGAGGAAATGGTGGAGGAGGTAAGAGTGGCTGGGACCCTAGGAGGTAGTGACCATGCTATTTTAGAATTTTGGATAACAAGAGGAGGAAGACCTGTGAAGACTCAGACGTCAAGGTTAGATTTCAGAAAGGCAGATTTTAAGGAACTCAGAAAGAGAATTGGAGGGATCCAATGGCTGGATATCCTTAAGGACAAAAATGTCCAGGAAGGATGGAAAATCTTGAAAAATGAGATTCTCAAAGCACAATCGTTAACAATTCCGAAAAGAGGGAAGAATGGGAAGCATTTAAGGAAACCAGGATGGATGAACATAGAACTTAAACATATGCTAAAAAGGAAGAAAGAAATGTTTATCAAATGGAAAGAGGGAGGCATATCTAAAGAAGAATATAATGCCGTCTGCAGAACCTGCAGGGCACAAATCAGATTATCTAAAGCTGACAATGAATTAAGGCTTGCAAGTGACGTCAAAAGCAACAAAAAAGGATTTTGGGGATACGTCAAAAGTAAAAGAAAAGTCAAAGATGCTATAGGATTTTTACAGGATGAAAATGATGAAATGGTAAGTCAGGATGTTGAGAAGGCTGAACTTTTAAATTCCTATTTTGCATCTGTTTTCTCTCAGAAAGGAAATGTAACATCAACTGATCTTCACTGTCCTATTAAAGGAATAGAAGAATCCAGGATATCTATAAACAGAAAGACAGTGAGGAAACACTTAGCTAACCTAAATGAATTCAAGTCTCCAGGTCCAGATGAATTACACCCCAGGGTACTGAAGGAGATAGCAGAAGAAATTCTTGAACCACTGTCCATAATCTTTGAAAATTCTTGGAGAACAGGAGAAGTCCCAGAAGACTGGAGAAGAGCAAATGTTGTTCCTATCTTCAAAAAGGGGAAGAAGGTGGACCCAGGGAACTACAGGCCGGTGAGTCTGACTTCTATACCAGGAAAGATCTTTGAACAAATTATTAAAGAACATGTATGCAAGTACCTGGATAAGAATGAAGTGATTAAACAGAGTCAGCATGGGTTTGTAACTAATAAGTCATGTCAGACTAACTTAATTTCCTTCTATGACAGAATCACTGACTGGGTGGATCAGGGAAATGCTGTAGATATAGTATATCTTGACTTCAGCAAAGCATTTGACAAAGTATCTCACACAATCCTTATTGAAAAAATGACTAAGTATGGAATGGACAAGGCAACTGTTAGGTGGATTCATAACTGGCTTAGTGATCGGACCCAAAGAGTGGTTGTAAATGGCTGCACATCCAGTTGGAAGAATGTCTCAAGTGGGGTACCACAAGGCTCTGTTTTGGGCCCTGTATTGTTCAACATCTTTATCAATGATTTAGATGAAGGAATTGAGGGTAAACTGATCAAATTTGCTGATGACACAAAGCTAGGAGGGGTAGCTAATACTAGAGAAGAGAGAGAGAGGATTCAAAAAGATATACATAAACTGGAGCAGTGGGCAGCAACTAACAGAATGGATTTTAACAGGGAAAAATGCAAAGTACTACATCTGGGCAATAAAAATGAAAAAAGCATATACAAAATGGGAGAATAGGGCTAAGTAACAGCACATGTGAAAAAGACTTGGGTATACTAATTGATCACAGACTTAACATGAGTCAACAGTGTGATGCAGCAGCAAAAAAGGCAAATGCAATTCTAGGATGTATCAACAGAAGCATACAGTCTAGATCACGTGAGGTCATTATTGCCCTCTACTCCTCTTTGGTCAGACCTCATCTGGAATACTGTGTCCAGTTTTGGGCACCACATTTTAAAAAAGACATCAACAAACTGGAGCAAGTTCAGAGAAGAGCCACCAGAATGGTGACCGGTCTGCAAACCATGTCCTATGAGGAACGGTTGCAGGATTTGGGAATGTTTAGCTTGCACTAAAAGAAGACTGAGAGGAGACTTAATAGCTGTCTACAAATATCTCAAGGGCTGTCACATTGTAGAAGGATCATCTTTATTCTCATTTGCGCAAAGAAAGACTAGAAGCAATGGGATGAAACTGAATGGGAGGAGACACAGATTAGATATTAGAAAAAACTTTTTGACAGTTAGGGTGATCAATGAGTGGAACAGGCTGCCACAAGAGGTGGTGAGTTCTCCTTCAATGGAAGTCTTCAAACAGAGGCTGGATAGACATCTGTCTGGGATGATTTAGAGAATCCTGCTTTGAGCAGGGGGTTGGACCAGATGACCCAGGAGGTCCCTTCCAACTCTACCCATTCTATGATTCTATGATAAGTGAACTGTGTCACTTGTCAAAGTTCGGCGGCTGCTAGATGTGGCGCAAAGGGAGTGGCGCAGGGAGGGGGTGAAAAAAAAAAGAAAAGGAAAACAGCCGGCGCGAGCTCTGATAAGTGAACTGTGTCACTTGTCAAAGTTCGGCGGCTGCTAAATGTGGAAACGGAGGCGGCGCAAAGGCGGGTGAAAAAAGAAAAAGGAAAAAAAAAAAAAGAAAAGGAAAACAGCCGGTGCGAGCTCTGATAAGTGAACTGTGTCACTTGTCAAAGACGGCGCGAAGATTGGCGCAAAGAGTCGCAGAAGGGTGAAAAAAAAAAAACAGGAAAACAGCCGGCACGAGATCTGATAAAGTGAACTGAGTCACTTATCAAAATTCGCGGCTGCTAGATGTGGAAACGGAGCGGCGCAAAGGGCGGGTGAAAAAAAAAAAAAAAAGGAAAACAGCCGGCGCGAGCTCTGATAAGTGAACTGCGTCACTTATCAAAGTTCGCGGCTGCAGGGTGTGCGCACGGAGGTGGCGCAAAGGGGTGAAGCACGAGTGTTGATCGGTGAATGCGTCACCCATCAACGTCGGCGGGCTGGGTGGCGCACGGGGCGGCGCAAAGGGAGGTGAAAAAAAGGAAACCGCGGACGCGACTCTGATAAGTGAACTGCATCACTTATCAAAGTTCGCCGGCTGCAGGTGTGCGCACGGAGGGGCGCAAAGGGGGCTGAGAGCCACGAGTGTGATCGGTGAAATGCGTCACCAATCAACGCTCGCCGGCTGGGTGTGCGCACGGGAGGCGGCGCAAAGGGGGGGTGGAGGGGGGTGTAAAAAGAGGGGGAAGGGGTGGGGAGGGAGGAAGAGAGGGATCAACACTTACGGTTGTAGTCTCTCTTCTTTTTTCTATCTTCTTTTCTTCTTTATTCTGTCTTCTTTTCTTCTGTCTTCTTTTCTTCTGTCTTCAGCACTAGAAGGCCCAGCACAGGAGAGATCTGTTGTATGACCGCTCTGCAGGAATCCTCAGCAAGTGTGAGGACCCCTGCAGAACGGTCACTCACAGGTCAGAGCCAGGTGAGACAGGTCACAGAGCGGTCAATTCGCTTCTGTGACCTGTGATTGGTGGGATCCATCATAACAAGATCCCACCAATCAGAGCTCTCCTGGTTACCCTGGCAACCTGCCCAGGATCGGAGCTCACAGCTCCGATCCTAGGCAGGTCACAGCCAGGGCAGCAGCCAGGTCACCTGCAGGGCACAGCGCGGTCACACAGCGATCAGACCGCTGCTGTGCCCTGTGATTGGCGCGATCGACGATGTCATCGATCGCGCCAATCAGCTCCTGCAGGCCCTACAGGGCCTGTCCTGAGCCTCCACAGCCGGATCGGTGCTTTTACAGCACCGATCCAGCCAGGATCGGTGCTATTACAGCACCGATCCGGCATGTCAGCAGCAAGGCACAGCGTTCCTGCGCCGCGGCTGAGCCTTGCGATTAGCGCGATCGACGATAACATCGATCGCGCCAATCAGCTCCTGCAGGCCCTGCTAGGCCTGTCCTATGTTCCGGCCTAGGATCGGTGCTTTTATAGCACCGATCCAGCAGGAACCGGCAGGGCACAGCGCGGTAATACCGCTTCTGTGCCCTGCGATTGGCGCGATCGATATGATCGGCGATCGCGCCAATCCAGGGGGGTCTGCATAGTGCTAGACCCAGGCCTAGGATCGAGTACATCGGTACTCGATCCTAGCCTGGGATCTCACTGTTTCAGCCCATCTGATTGGCTGAAACAGTGAGAAAGGCTGCGATTGGCTGTTCAGAATTGAACAGCCAATCACAGCGATCGGGAGGCCGGAGAGGGGAGGACGCAGCCCGGGATGCCGACGTCATCTTCCTAGAGGTAAGATGGCGTCGGAATTTTAATGCGATCACCGCGACTTTAGTCGCGATGTTGCATTAAAGGGCATGACGTACTATTCCGTCCATGGGAATTAGGTCCAGGGTCACATGGACGGAATAGTACGTCTGATGGCAGAGAGGGGTTAAAGAAGTCCCATGACACTCGCCCACTGGTGTCCCATTGGTGGAGTCTGTTTCAAGGATTTTCCTTCTGTGAAATGTGTGACTCATGTGCCTAAAAAACGCAAACGCATGAAAAACGCTAGATAAACTCATGTAAACGCTACGTTTTTTGTTGTTACGCGTACATTCATGCATTAAAAGAAACATGCGCTTGTATGCGTTTTTTTACGCGTTTTCAGTAGCGCACGATGCACTGCGCAAAACAATGCAAATGTGAAATTAGCCTAAGAGATACAATAGCACTAGCATTTTACAGTATGTCTGGCATTTCTTTATAATAATATGCTCACACTATGTCCAGGATTCACTCTCCATATCCACTATACTAGCATTATGGATGTGTTTATTTTTTTCTGATAAATAGTACAATTTCAGTTATATACCTAATTATTAGGAAGAACAAACCTACATAGGAGCCATCAATGATTGGGCATCCCTATTGAGTTAAAGAATAGATGTAGTTGGAGGAAGACTGGGAAATATAAGAAAACTCTTGCTCCCTACTAAAATTAAAAGCATATAATTCAATACCATGACTAAGGCCAATTGGGGCCAAGGAATTTAGTAAAACAATCCATTTTGAATCTGCTTTTGACATATGGTGTAAGTCATCCATTGTTTCAGGACAACCTGAATCCTATAAAATATAAGACCTTTGTGGGATTGATTATGAACCTCCCTAAAATGACAGGAAAGGGAATGACATTTAAAACCTTTCTGAATGTTTTTAAGGTGTTTATTTATCCATTTATACAGTGTTTGTTTGTTCGGCCCACAGGCGCATGCACTGTGCGCTGTAAGGGTTCACCAGTAACCGGGAATGGTGGTGATGTATGCGAAGTGAATACTCCCTGGCAGAAGCTGTCTAGTGGGAGAAGACTCGCTCCATATAAGTGTATGGAACAAGACCGTTCCCACTGGCCAGCCACGTCCACTGGACGGCTTTACCCGATAGACGGCTCCATACACTAATATGTATATCACATACATCACCGCGGTAACCAGCTCAAAAACCGGCGGATCCTGACAGCTTACAATGCGTGCGCTGGGGGGATTCAAAAGTCTACAGTCACACAGAGTCACAAAATAGAAGAAAATCCAGCTCAACAAACTTGTGAAAAAACTTCTTTCTTTAGTCACTGAAAGTGCTCAGTTGAGGATAAAACGTCATTAGCGATGTAAGTTACATGATATGCAAGATCGACTCATTTCAGGTGACTGCGCACCCTTAATCAAGAAGTTTGTTCACAAGTTTGAGCTGGATTTACTTCTGTTTTATGATTGCGCCACGCCTTGACACAGTGTTTGCTGTGAGTAGTATAGGAACTGTAGTATTCGTCAAACTCAATTTGACAGGTCGACACGCCCCTATCATTTAATCCGTCTCCCTGTCAGCTTGATCCCGGTCGTCATGCCCCCTGGCTGGACTTTGCTCAGGCTGGGAAATCTGTGGCTGAACTTTGCTCAGGCTGTGAAATCTGGTCTGCTGGATTTTATTCAGTGCCTTTGATTAGTCTGTGGAGTTTTTAGTGTATTAAAGGTTAGTTTTAACTCCATCCGTAGATGTAAAGCTATTTTCTAGCAGAGAATGCCCTGACATGAAATGTAAAGGGTTTGTATTAGAAGCACCCAGTAAATGTCTGTATTAGAATCCATCAGTAAATGTAAAGCTATTTTCTAGCAGAGGAGAGAAACTTTTAAGGACCCAGTAATTGTATAAGGAGTTCTAGTTAAATACAGACTTCTGTATATAACTAGTATATAAGGATTTTTAGTGAAATAAAGAGTGAATCTTGATTTTATACTGTTGTTAGAAGTCTAAATATTTTTCTATCTACTGGCTAACATGGTACAAAGATATACATCTTTACTGCACCATAGAGGTAATTTATCTATGTTGTGTTTCACACAGGACAAGTTCTGTGATCCGTCTTTTGTGTGGGAAAAGTCAACAATTTTTATTAAGGTCTAAAATACATTATCATGGATAAAAATCCAAAAGAGTGGGATATACAGCATGCAGAAAAAATAGCCAAATGCAGACAGGTGTGAATTACATTCAAATCAATATATAATAGTGCACATCGACATATCTTATATGTTATAGCGATAATAGACTAATCCGGGGCTATACAATAATAAACTCCATATATTTGTCCGTATATATGCAATCTATGTAACTCACAATATCCCCCAATAGGCAGACATATATGCACTATATATAGGATTATAAGTATCTCAATGAATCAGGTATATCAATAAAGTAACTTCTCCATCACAGTTGCTAATATAATGATGTTAGCATGCGAGTGCAGGGCTCACAATACATACTGTGCGTGCATATGAAGTCAATTAGCACATCCATATGAGGAGCTATATTAAAAAAGCATCGCCATAGATGTGAGATCATACCTGAATGCTGCTTGGCAACCCTTGTGTATAGCCCTCATTTCTAACAGTGTTTTTCACAGATAGATCACTTCAAGAAAACTGTCCCGACAGTTCATCCCTATAGTGTAGTTTAATGTATCAAGGTGTGTGTACAAGGTTTGTGTTTAGCCAAATGCAGACAGGTATGAATTACATTCAAATCAATATATAATAGTGCACATCGACATATCTTATATGTTATAGCGATAATAGACTAATCCGGGGCTATACAATAATTAACCTCCATATATTTGTCCGTATATATGCAATCTATGTAACTCACAATATCCCCCAATAGGCAGACATATATGCACTATATATAGGATTATAAGTATCTCAATGAAGCTGGTATATCAATAAAGTAACTTCCCCATCACAGTTGCTAATATAATGATGTTAGCATGCGAGTGCAGAGCTCACAATACATACTGGGCGTGCATATGAAGTCAATTAGCACATCCATATGAGGAACTATATTAAAAAAGCATCGCCATAGATGTGAGATCATACCTGAATGCTGCTTGGCAACCCTTGTGTATAGCCCTCATTTCTAACAGTGTTTTTCACAGATAGATCACTTCAAGAAAACTGTCCCGACAGTTCATCCCTATAGTGTAGTTTAATGTATCAAGGTGTGTGTACAAGGTTTGTGTTGTGTTAGAAGTCTAAATATTTTTTATCTACTGGCATTGTTGACATGAATTGTCATTGTGGAGAGAAACTTTTAAGGACCCAGTAAATGCATGTAAACAGGACAATTGAGAGAATGAGTGAAGGTCGATGCTATTGTGACATGCTAGAAACCACATATACTAAATAGCCATGTATTGTGTCATGACCTGTAAGTACAATGAGAGAAGGTCGCATGCATTCATGAATTCATTTGTCTCTATTTACCTGTAAATGTGTGTAAAGTTGTTTTATCTGTGTGTCTGATACTGAGCTCTTTTAAGTCAACCAGTAAATGTATCCTATGACCACTCTATTGTGTGGGGAAAGTCAAGGCGAGGTCACATTATGAGATGGACATATTATGTACATGCAGATATTACAATATTACAGAATGGTTTATTCGTATTTTAAAAAAGTAATGACACGGTATTGTAAAAACAAGGTTACAAGATTTTATTGTAATAAATACAGCTCAAAGACATTTCAAGCATTGAACTAATTGTGAAACCAAAACGATATTGAACTAATTGTGACACCAAAACGTTTACTGACAGGGAGTACATAGTGGGGAGAGACCTTTTGCAGTGGTGACCTGACTGTGAGACACCATATTTTTCAACATTTTTGCTCCTTCACAGATTTATTTTGCATTATATATTTTTTTTATTTTGCTTAAGGATCATGTACAGAGGAGTTTTTATGGTTTAATACTGATAGACATATTGTGAACTGACATATAGGGTCCATGTGAGACACCATATTTTTCAACATTTTTGCTCCTTCAAAGATTTATTTTGCATTATATTTTTTTATTTTGCTTAAGGATCATGTACAGAGGAGTTTTTATGGTTAATACTGCTAGACATATTGTGAACTGACATAGGGTCCATGTGAGACACCATATTTTTTCAACATTTTTGCTCCTTCACAGATTTATTTTGCATTATATTTTTTTATTTTGCTTAAGGATCGTGTACAGAGGAGTTTTTATGGTTTAATACTGATAGACATATTGTGAACTGACATATAGGGTCCATGTGAGACACCATATTTTTCAACATTTTTGCTCCTTCAAAGATTTATTTTGCATTATATTTTTTTATTTTGCTTAAGGATCATGTACAGAGGAGTTTTTATGGTTTAATACTGCTAGACATATTGTGAACTGACATAGGGTCCATGTGAGACACCATATTTTTCAACATTTTTGCTCCTTCACAGATTTATTTTGCATTATATTTTTTTATTTTGCTTAAGGATCGTGTACAGAGGAGTTTTTATGGTTTAATACTGCTAGACATATTGTGAACTGCCATATAGGGTCCATGTGAGACACCATATTTTTCAAATATTAGTTATGCGTTCGCTACCACTATCAACCATAGCAGCTCTCATGATGCTAGCTATTCTGATCAGCTTATCATATCAACCATGAAGCCTCTTTTAACCCCTTCACAATAATGTACAGAGGAGTTTTTATTTTTAATACTGATAGACATATTGTGAACTGACATATAGGGTCCATGTGAGACACCATATTTTTCAACATTTTTGCTCCTTCACAGATTTATTTTGCATTATATTTTTTATTTTTCAACATTTTTGCTCCTTCACAGATTTATTTTACATTATATTTTTTATTTTGCTTAAGGATCATGTACAGAGGAGTTTTTATATTTTAATACTGATAGACATATTGTGAACTGACATATAGGGTCCATGTGAGACATGCCTGGACAAGTCCGGGCATGTCCGGGCATGCCTGGACAAGTCCTGGTCACGGGACAGCCGTGGAAAAAACAATAGTGAAATTCAAAAACTATGTGCTGGCCGTTAAACACACGCATAGTCATCTAGAAAATATTGAGCGAGTTGCTTCACAAACCCTCTCAAGGCATGTTGAATGTTAACGTTCCCGCTATGAGCTACACACATGACCAACTGTATAGCCTGGGATGCGCAGCGTTCTTGTTGCACATGACTATTTTTAAAGA
Organism: Oophaga sylvatica; assembly: GCA_033576555.1. Taxonomy (NCBI): domain Eukaryota; kingdom Metazoa; phylum Chordata; class Amphibia; order Anura; family Dendrobatidae; genus Oophaga; species Oophaga sylvatica. The sequence continues at coordinate 194,766,918 of JARQOD010000005.1, forward strand.
CGCTAAGCCCCTCAGATATAAAAGACAGACCTGTTGGGACGTGTCCCGGCCTATTTTGGCACATGCCCACTCCTATGCATCGATATTGAGCATCGTTCAACAAAAATCAGGTACATAGTTTTAACCATAGCTGTGTTTCTGACTCTCATTATTTTGGCACAGGACCACACCTATGCAACGATTTGATCACCATTCAACAAAAAATTGAGGCATGTTGAGACGTGTGACCGGCCTATTTTGGCACAGGACCACACCTATGCAACGATTTTGATCAGCATTCAACAAAAAATTGCGTGCAAACTTTTTAGCATACCTGTACAAACTTTTTAACATACCTGTGTTTCGGACCTGTACAAACTTTTTAACACCTGTGTTTCGGACTCTCATGTCGTACCAGAAGCACCCAGTGCCATGTACTCTAGCTCATAATATTTCACATCGGGTATGGGACCTACATAGCTTTGTTTTCTCAGGTATTAAAAAGCGTGGAAAACTGAAAATCCCGAGGCCTGAGGTAATTTACGGAGCTTCATGGGGATAAAATTTATCGAGTCTATGAACCTTATAGACAAAACGGGTAGCGTCACACACAAGACCACAACACCTCGGGCTATCACATTTACCGGTAGTTTTCAAAAATCTCTGCCTTAACAATAAAGTAAGAATCGTGGTGCCATGCATTGTGGGCTATAAATGTATACCCTGAAAATTTACCGTTGGTAAAGAACAGTAAAAAGTCGTGCGTACAACTATCATCCTCAAACTCTCAGAGCTATCACAAACACTATTGCCTACAGAGGCGGCCCCGCGAGAATTTCTGGATGTGCGTGTCAAGAGGCTCCATGCCTTGACCGATTGTTTGCGCGTGAATGCTGACATTTCCAGGGTCATTATAGTTGTGTAAATGCGCTGGGGCTCGTGTATCGGCCCCTAGGGTGTAATGCGTGATCATTTTAATTATTTTTCAATTCATAACCACACGTTCTCAGGCAGACAGGTTTATTTCACAGAAGTTGACTGTACAGTTGCATAATTTTTGTTTAAAATCATACATTTGCATAATTTTGTTTAAAATCGCACAGTTCTGCGATAATGTCGGGTGTTGGACACGCACTTATCAGTCTTTCATACGTGTCGCAGAAAGATTTTAGCCTGTTCTGCGAGAGTTTATTATGCACGTACTGTGCAGACATGTCAAGAAACATTTTGGTGTGTTCACCAGTCCATACGGGTGTTGGTGTGTAAGGCGATCGACCATCATCCTTCTGCTTCTTACTTACACGACGGCGCGATACCGCGCGTTTCTTTGACGCTAATGCATCGGCTGAATTGGCAGCTGCTGCTTCCGCGTTGCTATTTGCAGATTCTGTAGCTTGACACAGACGTATATTCTTAAGCCGACTACTCTCAGCATTCCCGGGGTGCTCGGTTGGCGCATCGTTTTCTTCACGATCTGCGACACACCCGTGTGAAAGAGGCTCAGTTCTCACCTCCGTTCTGTTCTCAAATCCATAATTGCGCTGCTGCAAAACTCGCGAATGACGATCCTCCGTAACTAAAGAAAAGATACGTGTGTGTAGTTAACCGCTAAGTGGGGGAGATATAGGAAGAGCTACATGAGCCACATGGCTCTGATTCAACGCGATATTTGTAAAGCTACTAGCACCGATTATCTGTGAAACCGATGCATGATTGTTTGTATAAGTACAGTATAGAGCGGCCTAGACATATATACTTACAAGTATGCCCCGGGTGCTGATCTACAGAGAATGCTGAATTAACAGACATCTCGCTGCTCGGACGCTGCCGTATGGGGCTGTTTTCTCCCTCAAACTGCAACCTCACGGGCGATACTCTAGCAGCTGTAAATAAAATATAGCATACATGAATGCGCACAACACACTCACAAAGCTAACTTGACACAGGTAAATAAAACTAGTTACCGCAGAAATTTTTATCTGCGTGTATAACTACACTATAGAACTGCGTAGACATATATGCTTACAAGTATGAGACGTGTAGTGTAGTTCAGAGATTGGTGAATTAAACGGTGTGGAGGTGCTCGGACGTTTTCGTATGGGTGTGTTTTCTTTTTCAAGCTGCAGCCTCCTGCTCGTTAGTTTAACATCTGTAAATAAAATATAACTATTACATGATGGTGACGCTTCGGGTGTGAAATATTGTTTCAAGGTGCTTAGCAGACATGATGTCTCTGTAAAACATTAATAGATTTTTTTCTATCTAGCAGTTCATGGTATTGACAGAGGGCGTGTTCTCTCTGTTAGCCCCTAATAAATACAGGCAGCTCACAAGCAATACAACGCTCAGCTGTAAGACTTCATACCTCACAGAACACAACTCCATTCTGAACAGGACTATAGTGAGTATTTTTACGGATTTCGTTTCAATTATATTTAAGTCTGTGTAGTAATTGCATGAATAACTTATCCGTGTTTTCATAGTTGGTCTTTAGAGCTAAAGTGCGTATTTTTATGTCTTTTGTTTCAGCTATATTTAAGTTTGTGTAGTATTTGCATGAATAGGTTAAGCGTGTTTTCATAGTTGATCTTTAGAGCTAAAGTGCATATTTTTATGTCTCGTGAATATCCACGTTTGTTTCAATTATATTTAAGTTTGTGTAGTATTTGCATGAATAGGTTAAGCGTGTTTTCATAGTTGTTCTTTAGAGCTAAAGTGCGTATTTTTATGTCTCGTGAATATCCACGTTTGTTTCAATTATATTTAAGTTTGTGTAGTATTTGCATGAACAGCTTAGTCGTGTTTTCATACTTGATCTTTATTTGCTTTAATTTAATAGCGGACCCTTTTTATTCAAGATGGAGTCCAGATATTCTCGCGTTCAATATTCTGCTTTGCTTTCACCAGAACAATCGGGTAAATTTTACACCGTATATAGTGTACGTCGTATTGTGTCGGGCTGTCTGAGTCTGCGCTTTGTATATATAAACGATATATTTCATTCTTATTTAAGAAGAGGGAGTCCATTCAGACTACTCCTACGAGAACCGGTTCATTACGCAGAACCTGTTAGAGGAAGGCAACTCTGCTAGCGGGCGACGAGCTTCAAGCTCTCACCAGTCTGTCACAGGCAAGAAACCTATAGCTATATCATATGTTTTAAACCTATGTATCTAGACGGGTAAACGTGGTAGCTGTAAATTTATAACGTCTACTATTAATATTAATAATTAATATAGACTGCCGTTAAAATCCATACAGTTAATTTTATTTTAGCTGACTGGGTCGTTAGCTAGACATGTTTTAATAATATAAACATTTTCTCATACAGATACAGCTGTAGCGGACTGGACGGTTGGTAACCCTGTGGCGACTGAGCCGCTCGAGCATCGCGATTCCGATGTTGAGATCGTGGAGGATCCCCAGGATTCAGATGTCGAGTTCGTAGAACCGGACTATAATCCTCCCAACGCTCCTAAAAGATGGGGTGATTCGCTAAGCACACGGCTCTGGAATAGAAAAGGTAGCGGGTCCATGAACCCAGGGTGATATGTGTTTGTACCCTCTGTACCCTGTGACGCCACCAATAACTAGGGATATATTTTATTTACGCACGTTACGATAGCTTTGCGAATTTAGCTTTGTGCGTGTGGCACGCGTAGATATCATCTCTGTGGCGAGTAATAGTTATATTTTATTTACAGATGTTAAACTAACGAGCAGGAGGCTGCAGCTTGAAAAAGAAAAACACACCCATACGAAAACGTCCGAGCACCTCCACACCGTTTAATTCACCAATCTCTGAACTACACTACACGTCTCATACTTGTAAGCATATATGTCTACGCAGTTCTATAGTGTAGTTATACACGCAGATAAAAATTTCTGCGGTAACTAGTTTTATTTACCTGTGTCAAGTTAGCTTTGTGAGTGTGTTGTGCGCATTCATGTATGCTATATTTTATTTACAGCTGCTAGAGTATCGCCCGTGAGGTTGCAGTTTGAGGGAGAAAACAGCCCCATACGGCAGCGTCCGAGCAGCGAGATGTCTGTTAATTCAGCATTCTCTGTAGATCAGCACCCGGGGCATACTTGTAAGTATATATGTCTAGGCCACTCTATACTGTACTTATACAAACAATCATGCATCGGTTTCACAGATAATCGGTGCTAGTAGCTTTACAAATATCGCGTTGAATCAGAGCCATGTGGCTCATGTAGCTCTTCCTATATCTCCCCCACTTAGCGGTTAACTACACCACGTATCTTTTCTTTAGTTACGGAGGATCGTCATTCGCGAGTTTTGCAGCAGCGCAATTATGGATTTGAGAACAGAACGGAGGTGAGAACTGAGCCTCTTTCACACGGGTGTGTCGCAGATCGTGAAGAAAACGACGCGCCAACCGAGCACCCCGGGAATGCTGAGAGTAGTCGGCTTAAGAATATACGTCTGTGTCAAGCTACAGAATCTGCAAATAGCAACGCGGAAGCAGCAGCTGCCAATTCAGCCGATGCATTAGCGTCAAAGAAACGCGCGGTATCGCGCCGTCGTGTAAGTAAGAAGCAGAAGGATGATGGTCGATCGCCTTACACACCAACACCCGTATGGACTGGTGAACACACCAAAATGTTTCTTGACATGTCTGCACAGTACGTGCATAATAAACTCTCGCAGAACAGGCTAAAATCTTTCTGCGACACGTATGAAAGACTGATAAGTGCGTGTCCAACACCCGACATTATCGCAGAACTGTGCGATTTTAAACAAAATTATGCAAATGTATGATTTTAAACAAAAATTATGCAACTGTACAGTCAACTTCTGTGAAATAAACCTGTCTGCCTGAGAACGTGTGGTTATGAATTGAAAAATAATTAAAATGATCACGCATTACACCCTAGGGGCCGATAGACGAGCCCCCAGCGCATTTACACAACTATAATGACCCTGGAAATGTCAGCATTCACGCGCAAACAATCGGTCAAGGCATGGAGCCTCTTGACACGCACATCCAGAAATTCTCGCGGGGCCGCCTCTGTAGGCAATAGTGTTTGTGATAGCTCTGAGAGTTTGAGGATGATAGTTGTACGCACGACTTTTTACTGTTCTTTACCAACGGTAAATTTTCAGGGTATACATTTATAGCCCACAATGCATGGCGCCACGATTCTTACTTTATTGTTAAGGCAGAGATTTTTGAAAACTACCGGTAAATGTGATAGCCCGAGGTGTTGTGGTCTTGTGTGTGACGCTACCCGTTTTGTCTATAAGGTTCATAGACTCGATAAATTTTATCCCCATGAAGCTCCGTAAATTACCTCAGGCCTCGGGATTTTCAGTTTTCCACGCTTTTTAATACCTGAGAAAACAAAGCTATGTAGGTCCCATACCCGATGTGAAATATTATGAGCTAGAGTACATGGCACTGGGTGCTTCTGGTACGACATGAGAGTCCGAAACACAGGTGTTAAAAAGTTTGTACAGGTCCGAAACACAGGTATGTTAAAAAGTTTGTACAGTATGCTAAAAAGTTTGCACGCAATTTTTTGTTGAATGCTGATCAAAATCGTTGCATAGGTGTGGTCCTGTGCCAAAATAGGCCGGTCACACGTCTCAACATGCCTCAATTTTTTGTTGAATGGTGATCAAAATCGTTGCATAGGTGTGGTCCTGTGCCAAAATAATGAGAGTCAGAAACACAGCTATGGTTAAAACTATGTACCTGATTTTTGTTGAACGATGCTCAATATCGATGCATAGGAGTGGGCATGTGCCAAAATAGGCCGGGACACGTCCCAACAGGTCTGTCTTTTATATCTGAGGGCTTAGCGTCTTTAAAAATAGTCATGTGCAACAAGAACGCTGCGCATCCCAGGCTATACAGTTGGTCATGTGTGTAGCTCATAGCGGGAACGTTAACATTCAACATGCCTTGAGAGGGTTTGTGAAGCAACTCGCTCAATATTTTCTAGATGACTATGCGTGTGTTAACGGCCAGCACATAGTTTTTGAATTTCACTATTGTTTTTTCCACGCTGTCCCGTGACCAGGACTTGTCCAGGCATGCCCGGACATGCCCGGACTTGTCCAGGCATGTCTCACATGGACCCTATATGTCAGTTCACAATATGTCTATCAGTATTAAAATATAAAAACTCCTCTGTACATGATCCTTAAGCAAAATAAAAAATATAATGTAAAATAAATCTGTGAAGGAGCAAAATGTTTGAAAAATAAAAAATATAATGCAAAATAAATCTGTGAAGGAGCAAAAATGTTGAAAAATATGGTGTCTCACATGGACCCTATATGTCAGTTCACAATATGTCTATCAGTATTAAAACATAAAAACTCCTCTGTACATTATTGTGAAGGGGTTAAAAGAGGCTTCATGGTTGATATGATAAGCTGATCAGAATAGCTAGCATCATGAGAGCTGCTATGGTTGATAGTGGTAGCGAACGCATAACTAATATTTGAAAAATATGGTGTCTCACATGGACCCTATATGGCAGTTCACAATATGTCTAGCAGTATTAAACCATAAAAACTCCTCTGTACACGATCCTTAAGCAAAATAAAAAAATATAATGCAAAATAAATCTGTGAAGGAGCAAAAATGTTGAAAAATATGGTGTCTCACATGGACCCTATGTCAGTTCACAATATGTCTAGCAGTATTAAACCATAAAAACTCCTCTGTACATGATCCTTAAGCAAAATAAAAAAATATAATGCAAAATAAATCTGTGAAGGAGCAAAAATGTTGAAAAATATGGTGTCTCACATGGACCCTATATGTCAGTTCACAATATGTCTATCAGTATTAAACCATAAAAACTCCTCTGTACACGATCCTTAAGCAAAATAAAAAAATATAATGCAAAATAAATCTGTGAAGGAGCAAAAATGTTGAAAAATATGGTGTCTCACATGGACCCTATGTCAGTTCACAATATGTCTAGCAGTATTAAACCATAAAAACTCCTCTGTACATGATCCTTAAGCAAAATAAAAAAATATAATGCAAAATAAATCTTTGAAGGAGCAAAATGTTGAAAAATATGGTGTCTCACATGGACCCTATATGTCAGTTCACAATATGTCTATCAGTATTAAACCATAAAAACTCCTCTGTACATGATCCTTAAGCAAAATAAAAAAAATATATAATGCAAAATAAATCTGTGAAGGAGCAAAAATGTTGAAAAATATGGTGTCTCACAGTCAGGTCACCACTGCAAAAGGTCTCTCCCCACTATGTACTCCCTGTAAGTAAACGTTTTTGGTGTCACAATTAGTTCAATATCGTTTTGGTTTCACAATTAGTTCAATGCTTGAAATGTCTTTGAGCTGTATTTATTACAATAAAATCTTGTAACCTTGTTTTTACAATACCGTGTCATTACTTTTTTAAAATACGAATAAACCATTCTGTAATATTGTAATATCTGCATGTACATAATAGTCCATCTCATAATGTGACCTCGCCTTGACTTTCCCCACACAATAGAGTGGTCATAGGATACATTTACTGGTTGACTTAAAAGAGCTCAGTATCAGACACACAGATAAAACAACTTTACACACATTTACAGGTAAATAGAGACAAATGAATTCATGAATGCATGCGACCTTCTCTCATTGTACTTACAGGTCATGACACAATACATGGCTATTTAGTATATGTGGTTTCTAGCATGTCACAATAGCATCGACCTTCACTCATTCTCTCAATTGTCCTGTTTACATGCATTTACTGGGTCCTTAAAAGTTTCTCTCCACAATGACAATTCATGTCAACAATGCCAGTAGATAAAAAAATTTAGACTTCTAACACAACACAAACCTTGTACACACACCTTGATACATTAAACTACACTATAGGGATGAACTGTCGGGACAGTTTTCTTGAAGTGATCTATCTGTGAAAAACACTGTTAGAAATGAGGGCTATACACAAGGGTTGCCAAGCAGCATTCAGGTATGATCTCACATCTATGGCGATGCTTTTTTAATATAGTTCCTCATATGGATGTGCTAATTGACTTCATATGCACGCCCAGTATGTATTGTGAGCTCTGCACTCGCATGCTAACATCATTATATTAGCAACTGTGATGGGGAAGTTACTTTATTGATATACCAGCTTCATTGAGATACTTATAATCCTATATATAGTGCATATATGTCTGCCTATTGGGGGATATTGTGAGTTACATAGATTGCATATATACGGACAAATATATGGAGGTTAATTATTGTATAGCCCCGGATTAGTCTATTATCGCTATAACATATAAGATATGTCGATGTGCACTATTTATATTGATTTGAATGTAATTCATACCTGTCTGCATTTGGCTAAACACAAACCTTGTACACACACCTTGATACATTAAACTACACTATAGGGATGAACTGTCGGGACAGTTTTCTTGAAGTGATCTATCTGTGAAAAACACTGTTAGAAATGAGGGCTATACACAAGGGTTGCCAAGCAGCATTCAGGTATGATCTCACATCTATGGCGATGCTTTTTTAATATAGCTCCTCATATGGATGTGCTAATTGACTTCATATGCACGCACAGTATGTATTGTGAGCCCTGCACTCGCATGCTAACATCATTATATTAGCAACTGTGATGGAGAAGTTACTTTATTGATATACCTGATTCATTGAGATACTTATAATCCTATATATAGTGCATATATGTCTGCCTATTGGGGGATATTGTGAGTTACATAGATTGCATATATACGGACAAATATATGGAGTTTATTATTGTATAGCCCCGGATTAGTCTATTATCGCTATAACATATAAGATATGTCGATGTGCACTATTATATATTGATTTGAATGTAATTCACACCTGTCTGCATTTGGCTATTTTTTCTGCATGCTGTATATCCCACTCTTTTGGATTTTTATCCATGATAATGTATTTTAGACCTTAATAAAAATTGTTGACTTTTCCCACACAAAAGACGGATCACAGAACTTGTCCTGTGTGAAACACACACATAGATAAATTACCTCTATGGTGCAGTAAAGATGTATATCTTTGTACCATGTTAGCCAGTAGATAGAAAAATATTTAGACTTCTAACAACAGTATAAAATCAAGATTCACTCTTTATTTCACTAAAAATCCTTATATACTAGTTATATACAGAAGTCTGTATTTAACTAGAACTCCTTATACAATTACTGGGTCCTTAAAAGTTTCTCTCCTCTGCTAGAAAATAGCTTTACATTTACTGATGGATTCTAATACAGACATTTACTGGGTGCTTCTAATACAAACCCTTTACATTTCATGTCAGGGCATTCTCTGCTAGAAAATAGCTTTACATCTACGGATGGAGTTAAAACTAACCTTTAATACACTAAAAACTCCACAGACTAATCAAAGGCACTGAATAAAAATCCAGCAGACCAGATTTCACAGCCTGAGCAAAGTTCAGCCACAGATTTCCCAGCCTGAGCAAAGTCCAGCCAGGGGGCATGACGACCGGGATCAAGCTGACAGGGAGACGGATTAAATGATAGGGGGCGTGTCGACCTGTCAAATTGAGTTTGACGAATACTACAGTTCCTATACTACTGCTGTGCTCTGAACACCTAAGGATGTCTTTTATGGTGAGCTGGTCCCATTTTTGAGCCACACAGAGGGACTGCAGATTTTTCTTAGACTGGACAACTCCTTTAGGGCTTCTTTCCACTTGCGAGAAATACGTCCGATTCTCGCATGTAAGAGCCCAGCTCTGGGGCCAGCATTCGGGAGTGGAGCGAGCAGCTGCATAGAACTACATGCAGCCGCGCACTCCACTCCCGAGTGCCGGCCCCAGAGCTGGGATTTCACATGCAAGAATCGGACGTATTTCTCGCAAGTGGAAAGGAGCCCTTAAAGGTAACATCATCCTTCTGTGACTAAGACAAGTAAAGTGCATATATTCCATAATGCACTCCAGTTTCTTCCCATTAATACACTTATTGGAGGCAAAAGAGAAAAACTGTGGACTACATTGATTGTACTACTGCAAGGCTAGTGCCAGTTGAGGTGGTAGTGATTTTTTTTTCTATTATATTGCGATTGCCACTTTTTTTAAGTATACATTTTGTACAACACTGTAGTTAACTTTCAACAATCTTTTCAACCCACTGAAGTAAGAAATGCTAGGTAGACAGGTTCATTTAGGTACATTTACATTTAGATAAATTTACAGAACTCAACATATGGCAGCACGTTACAGTATAGATGAAGCCTGAACGACTGTCAATTGGACTATTAAAACTGACATGCACAGAAAAATGTCTACATTTCAATTTTTTTTTCAACATATTTCAACCTCCTTTTCAAATTTGACAAACTAAGTATGCTGCTGTAGGTAGGTACATAACCAAAAAGCCAGAACCTGCAACAGAGAGAAAAAACAGAAAGCTCTCGCTGTGTGAATCCGCAACATACTTAGACAGGGTCCAGGTAAGTATTGCTCACCTTCACTTGTTATGCTGGATAGGCACAACACTGATGAAAAGCACAATAGAGAACTTCTCCGATCTGCTGCCACACTGAACAGCAGCTCTCCAACCTCCCAGGCAGGAGCTGCACCAAAGTGCTGGAAAGCACTATCTAATGCTATCTAACACTATCTAATGACAAAAGTGTATGATGTATGGCTTCTCCGATCAACTGCCACACCAACCGCTGGCTCCACATCCTTCTGGGCAAGAGCTGAGTACATAAACCATCTATGTACATTAACCAGAAAAAGAAACAAAATGGGTAGATTTGTTTGAGCACTGGGACCTCTCCTCCTTGTGTCAGGTGTGTTTCCTCTATCTCAGCACCCTGAACAGATCCGTCCTTTTCTTTTTTCCTTCTTCCTGCCTTAAGAACCTGCAACAGGGCACTGTACAAGCATGGCTTGGATGGCTGCAAAGTTTGACTAGTGAAAAAAATGTGCAAAAAAGAAATGTTTGCAACACTCTCAATTTGTAGGATAGACAGCCACAGTTTAAATTTCTGGATTTTGGGGATTTTTCTTTCATATTTTAGAAAAGACAATTATTCCCCCAAAAACAGTGACACAAGAAATTAAATCATCAGTAATAACAATAGTAGGACCAGAGTCACATCCCTTGTGAAGGCATTTTCATGGTGTTACCCACAGTCTCCAGACTAATCTCTGCCTGTCATTGCATCCAAGGCAAAATTGGGACTCATCGTTGAAGAGGATAGGCCTTCATTGCAGCATCACTTGCTCCATTCCAGCCTATGGTGTCCATCTGGAGACCATGTGGGCAATGTCATGAAAAGGCCTTTACGAGTAAAAGTCACACTTCCTTATTCCAACACCGTCCTACTTCCAGGATTATGGTTTGGGGCAGCCACATACAGTCATGGCCAAAAGTGTTGGCATCCTTGAAATACTTCCAGAAAATTAAGTAATTCTCCCAGAAAATTATTGCAATTGCACATGTTTTGTTATACACATGTCTATTTCCTTTGTGTGTATTGGAAAATAACATAAAAACTGCGAAAAAAAAGGCAAATTGGTTATAATTTCACACAAAACCACAAAAATAGGCCAGACAAAATAGTTGGCACCCTTAACTTAAAATTTAGTTGCACACCCTTTCAAATAAATAACTTGAATCAATTTCTTCCTATAACAATCAACAAGCTTCTTACACCTCTCAACTGGAAATTTGGACCAATAAGCTTCTTAACCCCTTAACGACCGCCGATACGCCTTTTAACGGCGGTAGTTAAGGGTACTTAAACCACAGCTCCGTTAATTAACGGCGCTGTGGAGAAAGTGTATAACGCCCCCCCGAGTCGGATTTTCTCCGGGGTCTCGACTACCGGGGGTAGCCGAGACCCTAGAGAACATGATTCGGGTCGGTTTTTACTGACCCCGCTTTTGCGATCGCCGTTATTAACCCTATAACGGCGATCGCAAAAAAAAGTGATTTTCCCTTTAATTTCTCTCTCCTCTGATGTGATCGCAGATCAGAGGGGAGAGAAATGGGGTCCCCGGAACCCCTGATCATCTTCCCATTCCTCCTGGTGTCCCCCCAGGTCTCCCATGTCTCCCCGAGCTTCCGGCATCTTTTTCCAGCAAAGAAAATGGCGGGCGCCTGCGCAGTGCGCCCGCCGAGCCAAATTTTCTCCGGGTTCTCGGCTACCAGCCGAGACCCCAGAGAACATAATTAGGCCCCCTCAGTCCCCCCGCTTTTGCGATCGACGTTATTAACCCTATAGCGGCGATCGCAAAAGAAAAAAAAAGTTGCGATCCTGCAAGTAATTTCTCTCCCCTCTGATGTGATCGCACATTTGAGGGAAGAGAAATAGGGTCCCCCGATCCACCCCGCTACCTCAAGTTGTTCCCCATGTCCCCCTGTCCTCCGATCCTCCCGGCCTCTTCTTCCTGGCGGTAGATTAAAAAAATGAATGAATGAAAGAACAATTTGATCACTGTGATAAACTATCACAGTGATCAAAATAAAAAAAAACAGTACATAAACCCCCCCCCTTTATCAACCCCTTAGTTAGGGAAATATAATAAAATAAAGAAATTTTATTTATTTTCATTTTTCCATTAGGGCTAGGTTAGGGTTATAATTAGGGTTAGGGTTAGGACTAGGGTTAGGGCTAGGGTTAGGCTGGGTTCATACTGCGTTATGGCAGTCCGTTAACGCGGTGCAACGCAGTCCGTTAAAGCTGCCATTAACCCTCATTTGAGGGTGCATCGCGAGTCGCGACGCATGCCATAAAGCGGCATGCGTTCGTGACGTGCCGTCATTCAGTGATGGAGCCTCGGACGCGGCCTGCAGCATCTGGGCTCCGTCAACGCTAGCGCAGATGAATCATCTGCTGATTCCTCTGCGCTAGAAATTATAGCATAACGCGATTGCGTTATGCTATACCGTTACCAGCCAGTCAACGCTGTGTGTTGAATGGGCTGGTAAAACGCAATATGAACTTAGCCTTAGGGTTAGGGTTATAATTAGGGTTAGGTTTGGAATTAGGGTTAGGGTTACAATTAGTGTTAGGGTTACAATTAGGGTTAGGGTTACAATTAGGGTTGGAATTAGGGTTGGGATTAGAGTTAGGGTTAGGATTAGGGTTAGGGTTGGGATTAGGGTTAGGGGTGTGTTAGGGTTAGGGTTGGAGCTAGAATTGAGGGGTTTCCACTATTTAGGCTCATCAGAGGTTCTCCAAACATGACGTGGCGTTCAAAAAGTCAAATGGCGCTCCCTCCCTTCCGAGCCCTGCAGTGCGCCCAAACAGTGGTTTACCCCAACATATGGGGTATCAGCGTACTCAGGACAAATTGCACACCAATTTTGTGGTTCTAATTTCTCCTGTTACCCTTGGGAAAATAAAAAATAGCTGGCTAAAAAAATCATTTTTGAGGAAAAAAATGATTTTTTATTTTCACGGCTCTGCGTTTATAAATTTCTGTGAAGTACTTGGGGGTTCAAAGTGCTCACCACACATCTAGATAAGCTCCTTGGGGATCTAGTTTCCTAAATGGTGTCACTTGCAGGGGATTTCTACTGTTTAGGCACATCAAGGGCTCTGCAAACACAACATGACGCCCACAGAACATTCCATCAAAGTCTGCATTACAAAATGGTGCTCCTTCTCTTCCAAGCTCAAGCATGCGCCCAAACAGTGGTTCCACCAACATATGGGGTATCAACGTACTCAGAAAAATTGAACAGCAACTTTTGGTGTCCAATTTCTCCTGTTACCCTTGGAAAAATAAAAAAATAGTGTGCTAAAGAATCATTTTTGAGGAACAAAATGATTTTTTATTTTCACGGCTCTACGTTATAAATGTCTGTGAAGCACTTGGAGGTTCAATGTGCTCACCACACATCTAGATAAGTTCCTTAAGGGGTCTAGTTTCCAAAATGGTGTCACTTGTGGGGGTTTCCACTGTTCAGACACATCAGGGCCTCTACAAACATGACATGGCGTCCAGCCAATTCTTCGTTGAAAAAGTTAAACGGCACTCGTTCCCTTCCAAGCTCTGCCATGCACCCAAACAGTGGTTCACCCCCACATATTGGGTATCAGCATACTCAGAGCAAATTGCACAAAAACTTTTAGGGTCTTGTTACCCTTCGGAAAATAAAAATTGGGGTAAATAGATTGTGTTTGTGGAAAAAATATGATTTTTTATTTTCACGGCTATACCTTATAAACTTCTGTGAAGCACTTGGAGGTTCAAAGTGCTCACCACACATCTAGATAAGTTCCTTAATGGGTCTAGTTTCCAAAATGGTGTCAATTGTGGGGGGTTTCCACTGTTTAGACACATCAGGGGCTCTCTAAACGCAACATGGCGTCCAGACAATTCTGCGTTGAAAAAGTCAAACGGCGCTCTTTCACTTGCGATCTCTGCCGTGCGCCCAAAAAGTGGTTAACCCCCACATATCTCCGTATTCAGGAGAAATTGCACAACAAATTTTGTGGTTCATTTTTTCTTTTAACACTTGTGAAAATAAAAAAAATTGGTTCCGAAGTAAAGTTTTTTGCAAAAAAAGTTAAATGTCAATTTTTTCCTTCCACATTGCTTCAGTTCCTGTGAAGCACGTAAAGGGTTAATAAACTTCTTGAATGTGGTTTAGGGCACCTTGAGGGGTGCAGTTTTTAGAATGGTGTCACTTTTGGGTATTTTCCATCATATAGACCCCTCAAAGTGACTTCAAATGAGAGGTGGTCCCTAAAAAAAATGGCTTGTAATTTTGTTGTAAAAATGAGAAATCGCTGGTCAACTTTTAACCCTTATAACTTCCTAACAAAAAAAATTTTTGACCCAAAATTGTGCTGATGTAAAGTAGACATGTGGGAAATGTTATTTATTAAGAAATTTGTGTGACATACAGTACAGACCAAAAGTTTGGACACACCTTCTCATTCAAGGATTCTTCTGTATTTTCATGACTATGAAAATTGTAGAATCACACTGAAGGCATCAAAACTATGAATTATCACATGTGGAATTATACATTACACTTTACAAAAAAGTGTGAAACAACTGAAAATATGTCTTATATTCTAGGTTCTTCAAAGTAGCCACCTTTTGCTTTGAATACTGCTTTGCATGCAGAAAAGGTGAACGGATGGACTCTACATGCCTGGTTCCCACCGTGAAGCATGGAG
Organism: Oophaga sylvatica; assembly: GCA_033576555.1. NCBI lineage: Eukaryota > Metazoa > Chordata > Amphibia > Anura > Dendrobatidae > Oophaga > Oophaga sylvatica. The sequence goes on from JARQOD010000005.1 coordinate 194,782,087, forward strand.
GAGGTGGTGTGATGGTGTGGGGTGCTTTGCTGATGACACTGTTGGGGATTTATTCAAAATTGAAGCGGTGAGCGGTCCAGCTCACCCCAAACCATCTCGATTGGAGTTCAGGTCTGGTGACTGTGGAGGCCAGGTCATCTGGCGTAGCACCCCAGCACTCTCCTTCTTGGTCAAATAGCCCTTACACAGCCTGGAGGTGTGTTTGGGGTCATTGTCCTGTTGAAAAATAAATGATGATCCAACTAAACGCAAACCGGATGGAATAGCATGCCGCTGCAAGATGCTGTGGTAGCCATGCTGGTTCAGTATGCCTTCAATTTTGAATAAATCCCCAACAGTGTCACCAGCAAAGCACCCCCACATCATCACACCACCTCCTCCATGCTTCACAGTGGGAACCAGGCATGTAGAGTCCATCCGTTCACCTTTTCTGCGTGCAAAGCAGTAATCAAAGCAAAAGGTGGCTACTTTGAAGAACCTAGAATATAAGACATATTTTCAGCTGTTTCACACTTTTTTGTAAAGTGTAATGTATAATTCCACATGTGTTAATTCATAGTTTTGATGCCTTCAGTGTGATTCTACAATTTTCACAGTCATGAAAATACAGAAAAATCGTTGAATGAGAAGGTGTGTCCAAACTTTTGGTCTGTACTGTATCTCTCTGATTTAAGGACATAAAAATTAAAATTTTGAAAATTGCAAAATTTTCAAAATTTTCGCCATATTTCCGCTTTTTTCATAAATAAACGCAAGTCATATAAAATTTTTTTTACCACTAACGTGAAGTACAATATATCATGAAAAAACAATCTCAGAATCAGCTAGATTCGTTAAAGCGTTCCAGAGTTATAGCCTCATAAAGGGACAGTGGTCAGAATTGTAAAAATTGGCCCGGTCATTAAGCTGCAAATTGGCTCTCTCACTCTCAACTGGAATTTTGGACCACTCTTCTTTTGCAAACTGCTCCAGGTCTCTCATATTTGAAGCGTGCCTTCTCCCAGCAACAATTTTAAGATCTTTCCACAGGTGATCAATGGAATTTAGATTCAGACTAACTGCTGGCCGTTTCAGAACTCTCCAGCATTTTGTTTACATCTATTTCTGGGTGGTTCTTGAAATATGTTTGGAATTATTGTCCTGCTGGTAGTCAGACCCCTCTAGTTTTCATTCCAGGCACAGTAACAGCTCATTGTTATTTTGATTTTGTACCAGTGATATGACAATTTCTCCAAAATGTCCCAGGAGACGTTTTTCAACATGTAGAATGTATAACTTTGGAGAAAGGTTGAGCTTAATTGACCTATGTCTTTTTTCAATATGCATAACTACTGTATGTAACATGAAAATGCCAACCCACATGTTGCTTGTACTACTGTGAGTAGTCTATACTACTGCAGCCTCTCCGAACATATCTCTGATTGAGCACCTCTGGGATGTCATTGGTTGGTAATTGCAAAGACTGACAGCAGTGGATATTGATTACTTGCATTCCAAGAAAATTCAGTGTGGCAGTACATTCTTCAGACAGCCAATGGTAACCTCACTGATAGCATACCAAGGCATGTAACTGCATGTATTTCTGTGCACGGTATTCATATTCAATAATCAGTGAAAATGTTGTTCCCATTTTTTAATCATTTTCATATAATAAATATGTCTATCAATCCCGCGATTTCTATAATATCACAACTTTTCACTTTTAGGCCGGCGTCACACTTGCGAGTGTGATGCGAGTAAGTCGCTCGACTTTCTCGCATCAACACCCGGCACGGCTGCCCGCTCTCGGACCCGAGTGTGCGGCTGCATGTATTTCTATGCAGCCGCACACTCGGGTCCGAGAGCGGGCGGCCGTGCTGGGTGTTGATGCGAGAAAGTCGTGTGACTTACTCGCATCACACTCGCAAGTGTGACGCCGGCCTTAGTGTTACAATTTCAATGTTGAGGAGTGGTCAACAAAAAGGGCCACATCATTTATCCAACACATTTGTTAAAATAAAGATAAAGTGGTCAAGCCCTTTAAACTGAGGATCTCTTTCACACCATAACGTAAAATGAAGATATCTTAATTTCTCAATACCTCCACACACTGTTTTTATTATCATGTATAACATGGAATAGTTATTACCCTAATGTGAGCGGAGACAGAATGACAAAGAACAAATCCCTTCTGTCTGTGTTTCTATTCAGAAAAAAGACATTTCCTACTTTTTTATTAGTCATTTCCTAAGGCTCCCACAGGTGCCACTTAGTCCTTATGAGGAGAATTCTCTGTGCACATTTATAAAGAACTGTTTAAGGGAATAGACTGAGAAACTGGAAAAGAAAAACACTGATGAACAGTAGAAAATTAAACTTGAAGATATACCTATTAGATTTCATTTTTCCTAGACAGCTATAACAGGATCAACAAATATAAAATAAGATTGTATCACTATTTTTGAGAGCTTTCCATATTACTATTAAAATAAGTCTTCACTGAACAAATGGATTATAATTGCTGTAGCACGTGCATCACAGAAGAGCTTATAAAACATCTGGTAGAAGGTCTCCCATCAGCAATGAATTTTTGCTTCTGGGCAAGGCATTCGATTACCACCATGAGAACCTAAAAGCTAAATCCAGTGGTGTTAACTAAAGGGCCGAGAATATGAGTCATGTTAATACATCTGGTCCATTGTGTACATCTATCCCCTAACTGAAAAATAGCCACCTGACTTTATCTGTAAAAATTGTTTCCACATAATATGCTGTATATTACTTACCTATCCATAGGGTAGTTGATAAATGTATGGTTACTAAAGATTTAAATACTGTTGCCAGGGCTGCCATCAGGGCATTACTGCCATTATTGCTGTGTGGGACACGGTGAGCAGAAACCAAGAGAGGGGGGCCTGGACTGGGTGAGAAATGCTGTGGAGCTTGAGCTGAGGCAACACAGCCGAGTCACTGTATAAATGGCCTGGCAGTCTGAGTGGCATGCTGGGAAGAGATGAGCAAACTTGTTCGGAAAATGTTAGCCAATCTCAAAGTCGGCATGAACATTTGCACATTAGGATTTGTGTTCGAATTTCTGAGAATTTTCCTCAAAATTGCCAAAATGTGGCCAAAGTTCTGTTAATGATCAAGTTTACACTAATGCTTTTGTTATGACTTTGGCTAGGATAGTGGTGCTGTATGGTGAGCAGGGGAAATGTGTTTGATGAAGGGATGGGGTGGCAGAGGTCAGAGTAGTGGCGGACTGTATTATTTTTTTATTATTAACTTAATGTGTGGATATTCTGGCAGCCAATCAGGGCACAGAAACCATCCACAATGTCTAGACACAAGAGCTTCTGTCATTGGCTGTTGTAGTCATATATCGCTCTCCATATAAAAAGCAGACATGTTGTTTATGCGCCCTTTTGTCAGTGTAACAGCACAGAGAGGCTGCTACTGCTGCTGCTGCAAGTAGTCAGATAGCTAGGCGGTTTATTGTCAGCTAGTTCAGCTAGATAGGATCCTGTGTCAAATTGACCTTCCAGAATCTAAATAATATGTGCTAATAGTATTGCCCAGACATCAAGCCAGATTTCAGAATCTAAATTATTTTTGCTAATAGTGTGGTCCTGCCAGGAGTTCACATTTCAGAATCTAAATAGTTTGTGCTAATAGCGTGGTCCAGCCAGGAGTCCACATTTTAGAATCAAAATCCTTTGTGCAAATTGTGTGGCCCAGCCAGCAGTATACATTTTAGCATCTAAATCCTTTGTGCTATTTGTGTGATCCAGACATCAGTCCACAATTCAGCATCTAAATCTTTCGTGATAATTTTGTGGTCCAGCCACCCTATCTCAGCAAAAAAGTGCAGATTATTAATTTAATTACAGGCGACTGAAAGGGAGTTGAGTAGCCCGTCTAGTAACAAAAGTTGTCAGTTGTTTTGGATAGGATGAGACGGTGTTTGTTCAGTAGAGCTTTCAGTAACATTACCATCTACCCCAAGTACATTTCAAACAACCAGGCCACATTTCAAAATTTAAATTGTTTCTGCTAATAGTGTGAGCCAGACACTAGGCCACATTTCAGAATCTAAATCTTTTCTGCTAATAGTGTGAGTTAGACACTAGGCAACATTTCAGAATCTAAATACATTCAGCTTATAGTGTGGTTCAAACACCAGCCCACATTTCTGAATCTGAATCTTTTCTACTAATAGTGTGGTGCAGACACACTATCTCAGCAAATAAATGCTGTTTGTAATTGACTGGGGACTGACAGGTCTGAACCTAGGGTTGTGAAACAGCTGGTTAAAAGAGGGGAAGGGTACATCCAACATGAGTGGGAAAAAGTGAGATCGTGGTGGAAGGAGGAATAGGCTTGGTGTTTGAAATGTACTTGGGGTAGATGGTAATGTTACTGAAAGCTCTACTGAACAAACACCGTCTCATCCTATCCAAAACAACTGACAACTTTTGTTACTAGACGGGCTACTCAACTCCCTTTCTTTGGCAGCCGTACAGTGGTATGCATTGTAGATGAGAGCCAAAAAGAGCATGCGCTCCAGTGGATAGGAAGTGCTGCATCAAGTGTCCTCTTTTCCTATTTCTACACTTTATCATCACACACAGTACAGTCCTCAGAGGTGGCAAATGTTAGTGGCAAATAATTACCCTTGCTTCCTGGTGATGCACATGTTCCGTGTCCATGCCCGAACAGTAGGCTGTATGGACACCGACTGCTGGCTGTATGGAGTTTGCCACATATGGCCGACTTTATGTACCGTTGCCTTTTGTCCGTGAACATTGCATTACATTCACCCTGCTAGACACACACTGCAAGGAGAACTTTGTATCTGTTCTTCCTGGGTGGAGATGTCTTCTAAAATGATGCCAGAGGATCATTGTGGAAAATATGTTGAAAAAATTCCTATCTGACAACGCTAGCGGCAGGGGCAAGCTTCCTTGCCCAACCAATAGGGAGAAGCCAGGGAGACACACATCAGAGGCTGGGGTACACTGTCAAAGGTGTGGGCCAATTTCATGACATCAGCCCAGCACCCAGGGCCTAATGACCGGGTATTTTTGAAAAGGAAGGAAATTTTTTTTAAAATGGTCAATCACAGCTGAACAAACCAGCACACTTCCTAATTCCGCTGCAACTTTCAACTATTGTGTCTCAAAGCTGGACACCAGACATCAGCTGTCCCTCTATGCCTTGGAGGTGTTGTGCTGCACTGCCACTAGCATCTTGTCTGAGCAGGTTTTTAGTGCCACCAGGGGGGTTATAACAGAAACATGCTTTTACTTGTCAACAGAGAATGCAGACAAGCTCACTCTAATAAAAATGAACAAAGCCTGGATTACCCCACACTTTTCCTCAACACCAGATGAGAGCAGCACATAAAGTGAGTGTAATAAAAACAATGAGGCGGGAGGGCACCACTATATAATTAGAATTCAAAGGGGTTCACCAGAGGCAAAAAAAAAACTGAGAAACCGTAGAGAAAAGTATGCCACAAAAATGGGAACACCCATAAAAATTATGATATTTTATTTTTATTATTATTAACAGGTACCAAACATCAATGAAAAAGACACTAGTACATTTAAAAACATTAAAACAGATAAACTGGATATGTCATGAAATAATGACCATATCTCCCCACACCTAACCAAAATAAAGCATAGAAAATGGCATCATGAAATTGTTATACAAACAGAAACAACATGAGCTATCTGAGACAAAGATTCAAAATAAATGATCATGGACCAACCCCCCTAGTAATTCACAGCACCATATGAGTGATACCAAAAATAACACATTAGATTGAATGTCAATGAATGCTAGGAGAAATGACCCCTCTGCAGTGCAAAAAAAAGTATACCAAAACCTGACAGATGCTGGATACTGGGTCAGAGAAGAAAGCCAAAATCCTCAGACTCGTGCAGCATGTTGACCTGTGTGAGCTGTAACAATAGAGGAAAAAAGTAGGGTGGGAGAACCACCCATGGGTTCCTCCCTCTCTAACCCTACTTTTTTCCTCTATTGTTACAGCTCACACAGGTCAACATGCTGCACGAGTCTGAGGATTTTGGCTTTCTTCTCTGACCCAGTATCCAGCATCTGTCAGGTTTTGGTATACTTTTTTTTTGCACTGCAGAGGGGTCATTTCTCCTAGCATTCATTGACATTCAATCTGATATGTTATTTTTGGGTGTAAAGGGTATGCCACACTAAACAATATCGCTAACGGGATCGCTAAAAAACGTCACTATTTAGCGATCCCGTTAGCGATGTTGTTGTGTGCGGCAGCTTCCAGCGACGAGCTTCCTGCTGTGATCTCGCTCGTCGCTGGAATCGTTCCGGACCCTATTTTCTCGTCGGCGCTCCCGCTGGGTAAGTATATATCGCTAGTGTGGCACCTTTTCTTAGCGATTTAGCGGTACTTTTGTACCGCTAAAGTCGTTAAGAAGATCGCTAGCGGCGATAGCGTCGTTAACTATATCGCTAAATGTGGCCGCATTTAGCGATATAGAAACAATCCCGCTAGCGATCTCATTAGTATGCGACGCTAACGAGATCGCTAGCGGGATAGCTTAGTGTGGCAGTACCTTAACTCATATGGTGCTGTGAATTACTAGGGGGTTAGTCCATGATCATTTATTTTGAATCTTTGTCTCAGTGTCACGCTGTCTAATGATATGTATACAATGTCAGTAAACTATTAATACAGGAACAACACTCTATACAACAACTAGTATAGCAACATCAGCATGTAAGTATAGAATAGATTTACCTGACACGATATCTGCTGAACTCAGGGTTAATCTTGAGGACTTGGTGAGCTGAAACAGGAAAGAGGTGGACCGGGATCTAACCTGACCCTAAACTGGGGTCCTAACTAATCCCTCACCTTGGAGGTACTGATAATGGTTCAGAGGTCCAAGTCTCCAACCTAACCCTGTCTCCTATCAGACCCTGAACCCTGTAATCAGTCCTAAGAAGGATCCTGACTACCACCAAAGGGATATGGGCTGATCTCAGCTAAATACACAGATTAGACATATAAGACAGACAGGATAACACTCGCTTGCATACACACTCAAACACCAAAGGAACATAAATGGTCTGGGAAATAAACTCTAACCAAGTTGAGCTTAGAACAACTAAGGAGCTCACAACTAAAGTCTATACAGATTCATTCCTATCTGTGGTCTGCATGAAGGTTTCACTGGCAACTCCCCAAGCAGACAACCAGGAATTTAAAGGAAACCAATCAACAAATAATCAATTGCAGCCGGGAGAAACTGCACCCAGTCCCAGCACCGAGCACAGACAGAATTAACTCCCTAGCTGCCAAACACAAAGAAACAGCAGCTCAGCTGTGAGAAGTCAAAATGTGCAACCGCGACGATCTTCGTGGCAATGCACACGACAGTACCCCCCCTTCTACGAGGGGCCTCCGGACCCTCAGGGCCAGGCCTGCCCGGGTGAGTTCTGTGGAAGGTCCGAACCAAACGATCTGCGTTAACATCAGACGCAGGGACCCACGTCCTCTCCTCTGGACCATACCCCTTCCAATGCACCAAGTACTGAAGGGACCGGCGATTCAGACGTGAGTCAATGATCTTTGATACTTGAAATTCCAAGTTACCATTGACCAACACAGGAGGAGGAGGTAGAGGTGACGGTATGACTGGTGCCACATACTTTTTAAGTAATGACTTGTGGAACACATTATGAATTTTAAACGTAGGAGGGAGGTCCAGACGAAATGCCACAGGATTAATTATGGAACTGATCCTGTACGGCCCGATGAATCTGGGACCCAGTTTCCAGGAGGGCACTTTAAGTTTTATATTCCTGGTAGACAACCATACCAGATCGTTCACATTCAGATCTGGACCAGAAACTCTCCTCCTATCAGCCATACGTTTGTAACGGTTCCCCATCGCACTCAGATTATCCAATACACCTCTCCACACAGAAGCAAGTGACGACGAGAAACGCTCCTCCTCAGGAACCCCAGAAGGGCCCCCCCCATTGAAAGTACAAAACTGGGGATGGAAACCATATGCCCCAAAAAACGGGGACTTACCAGTGGACTCGCTCCGCCTGTTGTTAAGAGCGAACTCTGCCAGAGGCAAGAAAGAAGACCAGTCCTCTTGGTTCTCTGAGACAAAACACCGGAGATATGTCTCTAAGCTCTGATTCAGACGCTCTGTCTGACCATTGGTCTGCGGATGAAAAGCCGAGGAAAATGACAATTGCATCCCCCGACGTAAACAAAATGCCCTCCAAAATTTGGACACAAACTGAGACCCCCTATCTGACACCACATCAGAAGGCAACCCATGAAGTCTAACGATCTCCCTAATGAACACCTGCGCCAGAGTTTTAGCATTAGGGAGTGCAGGAAGAGCAACGAAATGTGCCATCTTACTGAACCTGTCAACAACCACCAGTATGACAGTATTCCCTGACGACGGAGGAAGGTCCGTAATGAAGTCCATAGATAAATGAGTCCATGGACGCTCCGGAAGTTTCAAGGGTAAAAGGGTCTCAGACGGACGGGTATGAGGGGTTTTAGAGCGAGCACACACCCCACATGACGCGACAAAAGTTATAACATCTTTATTAGCATTAGGCCACCAAAACCGGCGAGAAAGGAGATCTAAAGTAGCCTTACTCCCTGGATGTCCTGCTAGAGCAGAATTATGATGTGCCTCAATAACCTTTTGTCTCAACAGATTTGGGACAAACAGTCTCCCTGGAGGTCCTGCAGGGGCGTCCCCCTGAGCCTCTAACACCTCCTCCTCAAGCTCAGAAAATACAGCCGACACTACCACCCCCTCCTGAAGGATAGGACTCGGGTCATCCGTTTTCCTGGCCCCTGGGAAACTGCAAGACAAGGCATCAGCCTTTACATTCTTAGACCCCGGGCGATAAGTGACGACAAAATTAAACCTGGTAAAAAACAACGACCATCGAGCTTGTCTGGAATTCAGACGCTTAGCGGATTCCAAATACAACAGGTTCTTGTGATCAGTAATAGCGGTAACCGGGTGGACTGCCCCCTCCAAAAAGTGACGCCATTCTTCAAAAGCTAACTTAATGGCCAAAAGTTCCCTATTGCCGATATCATAATTCCTTTCGGCGGACGACAATTTCTTAGAAAAGAAAGCGCACGGATGCCATTTACCAGGGGACGGACCCTGGGACAATATAGCACCCACCCCTACGTCAGACGCATCCACCTCCACAATGAGCGGCTGAGATGCATCTGGTTGGATGAGAACGGGTGCCGAAGCAAAACATTTCTTCAAAGAGGAAAAGGCTTGGCAAGCTTTGTCCGACCATTTAGAAAAATCCGTCCCTTTTCTTGTCATGTCAGTGAGAGGTTTGACGACAGATGAGAAATTACAAATAAATTTCCGGTAGTAGTTAGCAAACCCAAAAAACGCTGCAGAGCCTTAAGATCCCCTGGCTGATCCCATTCAAGCACTGCTCTCACCTTTTCAGGGTCCATACGGAAACCGGAGGCTGACACCAAAAAACCCAAAAACTGAAGTTCCTGTACGGCAAATACACACTTCTCCAGTTTGGCGTATAGTTTATTGTCTCGCAAGATCTGCAACACCTGTCTCACATGCTCCTGATGAGACACAAGATCTGGCGAGTAAATTAAAATGTCGTCCAAATATACAACCACAAACAGCCCCACAAGGTGACGAAAAATGTCATTAACAAAATGTTGGAATACTGCTGGTGCAGTAGTCAGACCAAAAGGCATGACTAGGTTCTCATAATGTCCCTCCGGCGTGTTAAACGCCGTTTTCCACTCATCCCCCTCTTTTATCCTAATCAGATTATACGCCCCCCTGAGATCCAATTTAGAAAACCATTTGGCGCCAACAATTTGATTGAAGAGATCAGGAATAAGAGGGAGTGGATACGGATCTCGAACAGTAATCCGATTAAGTTTGCGGAAATCCAAGCAAGGGCGTAGGCCTCCATCTTTCTTCTTCACAAAGAAGAACCCCGCGGCTACTGGGGAAGATGAAGGTCTAATATGCCCTTTGGCCAGACTTTCAGAAATATAATCTTTCATAGCCTGCCTCTCAGGACCAGAAAGATTATACAACCTAGCTTTAGGCAACTTAGCATCAGGAAGGAGATTAATAGAGCAGTCATACACGCGATGAGGAGGCAACTCCTGACACCCCTCCTCAGAGAAAACATCCCCAAAATCCTCCAAAAAAGGAGGCAATGTACTAGGCACGACCGCACTGATGACTGTGTTCATGCAGTTGCTTTTGCAAAACTCACCCCATTGGCTTATTTCTCTGGACTGCCAATTAATCACAGGGTTATGTTTAACCAACCAAGGAAGTCCCAACACAATGGGAGTAGGTAGACCCTCCAACACATAACAAGATAATTGTTCCCTATGTATTGCCCCTACCCGAAGGTCAATGTTATGAACCTCATGAACAAAGCTACCTTGGCCGAGAGGCCTGGCGTCAATGGAGAATATAGGGATCGGTTTGACCAATACACTCAGATGCATACCTTGAGCCTGAGCAAACTGAGCATCAACCAGATTAGCCCCGGAACCACTATCAAGAAGAACAGACAATCTCTCCACTCTCGTACCAACTACCATCTCCACTGGTACAAGGAACTGAGAAGAACTGGCGGATGAAATACATACTCCCAGGTTGTCGTCCACCACACAACCTGGGATTAACAGTTTTCCGGCGACTTTTGGCTCAACAAGGCACGGATGGACATTCTCCAACAAAATGTCCCTCTTTCCCGCAGAAAAAACATCTTCTAGTCCTGCGGCGTACCGCCAATCCCCTCCTACGAAATTATGTCCCTCCCAACTGCATAGGCTCATCCGAACAGACAAGGGGAACCTCAACATAAGGGACTTTAGTGGTAGGTGGAGAAACAACAGGGAGTGGGGTTACCTCACCCCTCTCCCGAAGCCGTCTATCAGTACGGATAGCTAAGGCCATAGCAGCCTCCAGAGAAGGAGGAGACTCATACTGAGCCAAAACGTCTTTTAATTTATCAGAAAGCCCATGACAAAACTGACTCCTAAGAGCTGGGTCATTCCACTGAGTATCTGTGGCCCATCTACGAAACTCAGAAGCAAATTCCTCTGCCGGACGATCTCCCTGCTGTATCTTACGTAATTTTGTCTCAGCAAGAGAGACCCGATCTGGGTCATCATATACCAATCCCAGGGCAGTAAAAAATTGATCTACAGACAGTAGAGCCGGGGATCCCGGAGGAAGGGAAAATGCCCAGGATTGAGGGTCCCCTTGCAGAAGTGAGATAACAATTCCCACTCTCTGCTCCTCACTCTCTGATGATCGAGGCTGAAGCCGAAAATACAATTTACATGCCTCCTGGAAGGTGAAAAATTTGTCTCGCCCACCAGTGAACCTGTCCGGGAGAGCTACTTTAGGTTCAACTCTGGTTTGCTCCAGGGGAGACAAAACTTTGGACTTAATGTCCGTCAGCTCCATGGATAATCCCTGCAACTGCAGAGCCAGCTGGCTACTGGATCCATGGTAACTGGAGATAATTTTTATGGCCAGTGAAAATGTCACGCTGTCTAATGATATGTATACAATGTCAGTAAACTATTAATACAGGAAGAACACTCTATACAACAACTAGTATAGCAACATCAGCATGTAAGTATAGAATAGATTTACCTGACACAATATCTGCTGAACTCAGGGTTAATCTTGAGGACTTGATGAGCTGAAACAGGAAAGAGGTGGACCGGGATCTAACCTGACCCTAAACTGGGGTCCTAACTAATCCCTCACCTTGGAGGTACTGATAATGGTTCAGAGGTCCAAGTCTCCAACCTAACCCTGTCTCCTATCAGACCCTGAACCCTGTAATCAGTCCTAAGAAGGATCCTGACTACCACCAAAGGGATATGGGCTGATCTCAGCTAAATACACAGATTAGACATATAAGACAGACAGGATAACACTCGCTTGCATACACACTCAAACACCAAAGGAACATAAATGGTCTGGGAAATAAACTCTAACCAAGTTGAGCTTAGAACAACTAAGGAGCTCACAACTAAAGTCTATACAGATTCATTCCTATCTGTGGTCTGCATGAAGGTTTCACTGGCAACTCCCCAAGCAGACAACCAGGAATTTAAAGGAAACCAATCAACAAATAATCAATTGCAGCCGGAGAAACTGCACCCAGTCCCAGCACCGAGCACAGACAGAATTAACTCCCTAGATCCCCAAAGAACATAGGAAGCCCCCAAACATGTAATGGCGGTTAGACAAGAGGAAATACAGACACAGACAGAAAATAGTATGAGCAAACGTTGGGGCCCAATCTTCCTAGAAAGAAAAGGATAGGAAGGACACATACTGAAATCCAAAAAACCCTAAAAAAATACCAACTCACTAATTGCAAAAACACCTGAGATCACACAACCTCTACCACCTAAATTAGTTCTCTGGTGTAACAAAACTAAGCCGCAGCCACTGAAAAAACTGGGAAAGGCAAATGAACAAATAACAGTGGCTCAGATAAACTGAGAGGAGCACAAGCCCCCGGAGGGGACCTGGCTGACCTCCACAGAAGTGCAGGACAAAATGCAAAAAGCAAGCACAAAAATAAAAGCAGAAAATATCTTATCTGTTAGCAGAAGATGCAGGCAAGACACAGCAAGCTTCCAAGTGAACCAGGAACCAAAGTTGAGACAAGAACAATTGATCACCGGCAACCCTGATGGGAGGGAACCTCCCTTATATAAGACCAGTCTGTAACACCTGATTGCCAATATTCACAATCTTCATTGAATAGTTCAGTACTGTTTGTAACCACCAGAGGGAGCTTCTGCTCAGAATTCATTTCTAACACATTCACAACAGTACCCCCCTTTGAGGAGGGGTCACCGAACCCTCATTTGGGCAACCAGGTCGGTCAGGATGAGCTCTGTGATACGCACGGATCAGTCTCCTAGCATGGATGTCCGAAGCAAACACCCAAGAATTGTCCTCCTGACCATAACCTCTCCACTTAACCAAATACTGAAGTTTCCGTCTAGAAAAACGAGAATCCAATATTTTCTCAACCACATACTCCAGATTGCCCTCAACCAAAACAGGGTCAGGAGGCGCAGCCATAGGAACCACTGGCTCGACAAACCTCTTCAATAAGGACTTGTGGAACACATTATGGATCTTAAATGTCCCTGGAAGAAGTAAACGAAAGGAAACAGGATTAAGAATCTCCGTGATTTTATAAGGTCCAATGAACCTAGGCTTAAACTTAGGAGATGCAACTCTCATAGGGATATTTCTTGAGGACAACCAGACCAATTCCCCCACTTCAAACCGAGGACCATCAGTCCTATGCCGGTTGGCAAACCGCTGGGCCCTCTCCTGAGAGAGGTACAACCTCTCCACTACCTGGTCCCAAATCTGCTGCATACGCTCCACAACAGAGTCAACACCTGGACAGACAGAAGCCTCCGTCTGTCCCGAAGAAAATCGAGGGTGAAACCCAAAATTGCAGAAAAATGGAGACATCAAAGTGGCAGAGCTAGCCCTATTATTAAGAGCAAACTCAGCCAAAGGCAAAAAAGAGACCCAGTCATCCTGATCAGCAGACACAAAGCATCTCAGATAAGTCTCCAATGTCTGGTTTGTTCTCTCAGTTTGTCCATTGGTCTGAGGATGAAAAGCCGAGGAGAAAGACAATTGAACACCAAGTTTAGAACAAAAAGTCTTCCAAAATCTGGAAACAAACTGGACACCTCTGTCAGACACAATGTTCTCAGGAATGCCGTGTAACCGAACCACGTGCTGAAGGAACAAAGGCACCAATTCGGAGGAGGAAGGCAACTTAGGTAATGGCACAAGATGTATCATTTTGGAAAACCTATCACAAATCACCCAGATAACGGTCATTCTCTGAGAAACAGGGAGGTCGGAAATGAAATCCATAGAGATATGGGTCCATGGTCTCTTGGGCACAGGCAATGGCATCAACAAACCACTAGAGCGAGAGCAAGGCTTGGAGCGAGAGCAAGTCCCGCAGGAATGCACAAATTCCCTGATGTCACGAGACAAAGTAGGCCACCAAAAGGACAGACTAACCAAGTCTCTGGTACCAAAAATTCCGGATGACCGGCCAACGCGGAACAATGAATCTCAGACATCACACTCTTTTTCCACCGGTCTGGGACAAACAATTTCCCAATAGGGCAGCGCTCGGGTTTATCCTCCTGACACCCTTCCATAGCCAGTCTCAAATTGGGCGAGATGGAGGAAAGGACTACACCCTCTTTCAAAATAACAGCAGGATCAGATAACTCAGGAGAGTCCGCAAGGAAACTCCTCGAGAGGGCATCCGCTTTAACATTCTTAGTGCCAGGAAGAAAGGAAACCACAAAATTAAAACGTGTGAAAAACAAGGCCCACCTGGCCTGTCTAGGATTAAGTCGCTTGGCTGATTCCAGATAAACCAGATTCTTATGGTCCGTGAGGACCACCACCTGATGTTTGGCTCCCTCCAGCCAATGTCTCCACTCTTCAAAAGCCCACTTCATGGCCAATAACTCCCGATTACCCACGTCATAATTACGTTCAGTTGGAGAAAATTTTCGAGAGAAAAAGGCACAAGGGTTACTTTTAGAGGTCTCTGGATCTCTTTGGGACAAAACGGCACCTGCCCCAATTTCAGAGGCATCAACCTCCACCTGAAATGGCAGAGAAACATCAGGCTACCGTAGAACAGGAGCAGAAGTGAATCTCTGCTTAAGTTCCTGAAACGCAGAGACTGCCTCAGGAGGCCAATTCACCACATCAGAACCCTTCTTGGTCAAATCAGTCAATGGTTTAACAATAACAGAGAAATTACCAATAAATTTACGATAAAAATTGGCAAAACCCAAGAATCTCTGAAGAGCCTTTAATGAAGTAGGTTGGACCCAATCACAGATGGCCTGAACCTTGACCGGGTCCATTTCAATAACAGATGGGGACAAAATGAATCCCAGAAATGAGATCCTCTGTACGCCAAAAAGACAATTTGATCCCTTCACATACAGAGCATTCTCTCTCAAAATCTGGAACACAGTCCGAACATGTTTCACATGAGAGTCCCAGTCATTGGAAAAAATCAAGATATCATCCAAATAAACAATCAGAAATTTATCCACAAAATCCCTGAAAATGTCATTCATGAAGGACTGGAAGACGGAAGGAGCATTAGTGAGCCCAAAGGGCATCACTAGGTACTCAAAATGCCCCTCTAGGGTATTAAACGCCGTCTTCCATTCATCCCCGTGCTTAATGCGAATAAGGTTATACGCCCCCCTGAGGTCAAGCTTGGGAAACCAAGTAGCACTTTTCACCCTGGAAAACAGGTCAGAAATCAAGGGTAACGGATATTGATATTTCATAGTGATATTGTTCAAGAGACGATAATCAATACACGGCCTTAATGAACCATCCTTTTTGGCCACAAAGAAAAAACCGACACCCAAGGGTAAGAGGATGGTCTGATATGACCCTTCTCCAATGACTCCTTGATATAAGACCGCATAGCGTCATGTTCAGGTACAGACAAGTTAAAAAGGCGACCTTTAGGGAATTTACTACCAGGCACTAATTCAATAGCGCAGTCATAGCTCCTATGGGGGGCAAGGATGCAGATTTACTTTCGCTAAACACATCAGAAAAATCAGTCAAAAAGTCAGGAACATCCTGAGCCTGGGGAGAGGCAGAAGTGTTGGCATTAACACATTGGCAGCCCCAACTGGTTACAGACACAGATTTCCAATCCAAAACAGGATTATGAGACTGTAACCAAGGGAAACCCAGTACAATAATGTCATGCAGATTATACAGCACCAAAAATTTGCAACTCTCCTGATGATCAGGTTCAACCCTCATTATCACCTGAGTAGAGAACTGGGGTTTTTTTCAGCCAAAGGGGTAGAATCAATCCCCAGTAGGGGAATAGACTTCCGTAGGGGTATCAAGGGAAACCCACAACCTTTAGCAAAATCAAAATCCATCAGGTTAATAGCTGCTCCCGAATCAACGAAAGCCTGAGCAGAAAATGTGGACAGGGAGCAAATCCGGGTAACAGTCAACAGAAATTTAGTCTGAACACTACCCAAGACAACTGAACGTGCAAAACGTCTTCCCCGCTTAGGGCAGACTGAAATAGCATGAGAGGCGTCACCACAGTAGAAACATAACCCATTGCGTTTTCGAAACTCATGACGCTGTGCCCCAGAAGCCACTCTATCACACTGCATGGGTTCAGAAGCTGGTAAACAAGGCAACACTATTCCACGCATACCTCTACGCTCACGCAAACATCTGTCAATTTGAATCACTAATGACATAGAATCATTGAGACCAGAGGGAGCAGGGAAACCCACCCTAACATCTTTTACATTCTCTGACAGACCCTTCGAAAAAGGGCTGCCAAAGCATCATCATTCCATTTGGTCAGGACTGCCCACCTTCGGAATCTCTGACAGTATAACTCAGCGTCCTCAAGCCCCTGATTTAATGCCAACAAGGCTTTTTCAGCTTGATCAGTGACATTAGGTTCATCGTACAATAACCCCAGAGCCAGAAAAAATGCATCAACATTACTCAAAACAGGATCCCCAGGTGTCAGGGAAAAAGCCCAATCCTGAGGATCGCCGCGCAGGAGAGAGATGACAATTTGAACCTGCTGTGCTGCGTTCCCTGAGGACTTAGGTTTTAAGGCAAAAAACAACTTACAGTTATTTTTGAAATTCAGAAATTTAGCTCGATCCCCTAAAAACAAATCTGGCATGGGGATCCTAGGTTCCACAACCGGCAACCCTGCAAGATAGGTAGCAATACTCCGAACTTCAGTGGCAAGCTGATCCACACGGCCAGACAACTGTGCAAACTCCATTGAGAGAAAAAAAAATCCTCAGCACCCAGAGAAAAAGAGGGAAAGAAAAAAAATA
Organism: Oophaga sylvatica; assembly: GCA_033576555.1. NCBI lineage: Eukaryota > Metazoa > Chordata > Amphibia > Anura > Dendrobatidae > Oophaga > Oophaga sylvatica. Next base: position 194,799,095 of record JARQOD010000005.1, read on the forward strand.
TATATATATATCTCTGACAACTCTGACAACTTTTTTTTTTTTTTTTTTTACACCATCCATCCCTTCTGTGAGTACCATATAATTTTCAGTTTGGCCGGTGATACTGTTATGATTTGGTAGCTGAGGAGAGCAGGCAAAAAAAAGCAATACACCAGAGAGGTTGGAATCTACTGGATTGCAGTACCCTGACTAACCACCACAACTAAAGGCAGCCGTGGAGCGTACCTACGTTGGTCCTAGATGCCTCGTCACAGCCTGAGAAGCTAACTACACCTAAAGATAGAAAGAGGAAAACTATCTGCCCCGGAGCAGATCCCCAAAGAACATAGGAAGCCCCCAAACATGTAATGGCGGTTAGACAAGAGGAAATACAGACACAGACAGAAAATAGTATGAGCAAACGTTGGGGCCCAATCTTCCTAGAAAGAAAAGGATAGGAAGGACACTTACTGAAATCCAAAAAACACTAAAAAAATACCAACTCACTAATTGCAAAAACACCTGAGATCACACAACCTCTACCACCTAAATTAGTTCTCTGGTGTAACAAAACTAAGCCGCAGCCACTGAAAAAACTGGGAAAGGCAAATGAACAAATAACAGTGGCTCAGATAAACTGAGAGGAGCACAAGCCCCCGGAGGGGACCTGGCTGACCTCCACAGAAGTGCAGGACAAAATGCAAAAAGCAAGCACAAAAATAAAAGCAGAAAATATCTTATCTGTTAGCAGAAGATGCAGGCAAGACACAGCAAGCTTCCATGTGAACCAGGAACCAAAGTTGAGACAAGAACAATTGATCACTGGCAACCCTGATGGGAGGGAACCTCCCTTATATAAGACCAGTCTGTAACACCTGATTGCCAATCTTCACAATCTTCATTGAATAGTTCAGTACTGTTTGTAACCACCAGAGGGAGCTTCTGCTCAGAATTCTTTTCTAACACATTCACAACAGCTCAGCTTTCCATTTGACTCCCATTATACTCGTATACTTGAAAGGAGCATGAGGGAAAATGCTTATTTTAAGCAATGAGCACCCGAGAATTTTAGTCCTTGCTCATCCCTAATAACAATATAATCTTACTTAGTAGAGCTGAGCGAATAAGTAATACAAGTGTCGGAATGCCAGTCACAGAGGATAAGAGGCAGAAAAGGTCAGCAGGTGATATAATTCGGTTTAAATGCCATAGTAATTTGCAAAAATATTTAGAATTGAGAGTCCTCAGTGGTTGATACCTTTTAATGGCTGACTGAAAAGATGGTAACAAATTGCAAGCTTTCGAGACTACTCAGGTCTCTTCATCAGGCAAAGACTAATACAAAATCTGAAGAATCACATATTTATGCCCAAAGCAGCACAGAAATAACGCAATAGATAAGACAAGTGACTTGAAGCAGAACTTTCATTATGGGAGAGAGATGAACATAAATATTGGAACAGTTCATAGATAAGGAGTGTGAAAGTTTTATTGTCCTCTGTTTGGGGTCTGGTATTGTGTTATGATGCTCCCAGAAGGTCTGAAGAGCAAATACAATGGTCAGTATTGGGGCCGCTTCTTTTTAACATATTTATTAATGACCTTGTAGGAGGCATACAAAGTAGTATTTCAATATTTGCAGATGACACTAAACTCTGCAGGGTAATCAATACAGAGGAGGACAATTTTATATTACAGGAGGATTTATGTAAACTAGAAGCTTGGGCTGATAAAAGACAAATGAGCTTTAATGGGGATAAATGTAAGGTCATGCACTTGGGTAGAACAAACAAGAAGTATAATGATGTGCTTAATTGTAAAACATTGGGCAAAACTGTCAAACAAACAAACTCACATTTAGTGATCAGTGTCAGGCAGCTGCTGCAAAAGCCAATTAAAATTATGGGATGCATTAAAAGAGGCATAGATGCTCATGAGGGGAACATAATTTTACCTCTTTACAAGTCACTGGTGCGACCACACTTAGAATACTGTGTACAGTTCTGGTCTCTGGTGTATAAGAAAGACATAGCTGAACTGGAGCGGGTGCGGAGAAGAGCGACCAAGGTTATTAGAGAACTGGGGGGTCTGCAATGGCAAGACAGGTTATTACACTTGGGGTTATTTAGTTTGGAAAAACGAAGGCTTAGGGAGTGACCTTTCTAATAATCTTTTTACTCTTAGACCTGAGAAGGGGACAAGGGGGCATCCTCTACTTCTGGAGGAAAGAAGGTATAGTCATAATCACAGACACAGATTTTTTACTGTAAGAGCAGTGAGACTATGGAACTCTCTGCCGTATAATGTTGTAAGGAGTGGTTCACTACTAAAATTTAAGAAGGGACTGGATGTCTTTCTTGAAAAGTATAATATTACAGGGTATATACACTAGTTTCCTAGATACTGCGTTGATCCAGGGAGCTAGTCTGATTGCCGTATGTGGAGTCAGGAAGGAATTTTTTTCCCCAATGTGAAGCTTACTGTTTGCCACTTGGGTTTTTTTTGCCTTCCTCTGGATCAACATGTTAGGGCAGGTTAGGATAAGATATGGGTTGAACTAGATCGACTTAAAGTCTTCCTTCAACCTTAATAACTATGTTACTATGTTACCACGTTTACTGATTTCCCTTGGTCCAGTCCGGAACTTACCTCTTCATAAAAGCTTATCAGATTAGTCTGACAAGAACGGTCTCTCGTAAACCCATGCTGATATTGAGTCATGAGGTTATTCTTCTTCATATACTCCAGTATAGTATCTCTTAGAAAACCCTCCAGGATTTTACCCACAGTAGATGTTAAGCTCACTGGCCTATAATTTACAGGTTCAGTTTTTGCCCCCTTTTTGAATATTGGCACCACATTTTCTATATGCCAGCCCTGTGGTACAGACCCTGTTATTATGGAATCTTTAAAGATTAAAAATAATTGTCTATCTATGACTGTGCCTAATTCCTGCAGTACTCGGGGGTGTATCCAATCCGGGCCCGGGGATTTGTCAATTTTAGTGATTTTTAGACATTGCTGTACTTCCTGCTGGGTTAAGCTGGTGACATTTTATGGAGAAATTTTTTTTATCACTGAACATGTTATCTGTTATGGGATTTTCTTGTGTAAATACTGTTGAAAAAAGTCATTAAGCATATTGGCTTTTTCCTCATCCTCATCCACCATTTCACCCAGACTATTTTTAAGGGGACCAACACTATCATTTTTTAGTTTCTTGCTATTTATGTAGTTAAAGAATATTTTGGGATTATTTTTACTTTCTCTGGCAATGAGTCTCTCTGTCTCAATCTTTGCTGTCTTGATTTGCTTTTTACAGAATTTATTTAATCTTCTGTATTTATTTAATGCCTCTTCACTACCTACTTGCTTTAATTCCCTAAACGCTTTCTTTTTGTCACTTATTGCGCCCCTTACAGCTCTATTTAGCCATAGTGGTTTCCTCCTATTTCTAGCATGTTTTTTCCCATAGGGTATATACTGTGCACAGGTCCTATTCAGGATGCTAATAAACGTCTCCCATTTTCTTTGTGTATTTTTATGTTTCAGGATATCGTCCCAGTTTATTGCACTAAGATCATCTCTCATCTGTTGGAAATTTGCCTTCCTGAAGTTTAGTGTCCTTGTAAACTCTCTACTACACATCTTATTAAAGGATACATGAAAACTTATTATTTTGTGATCACTGTTACCCAAGTGACCCCCAACCCTTATATTTGATATGCGGTCTGGCCTGTTGGTTAATATTAGGTCTAGCAGTGCCCCCCTTCTTGTTGGGTCCTGAACTAGTTGTGAAAGGTAATTGTCTCTCATAGATGTCAAAAACCTATTACCTCTGCTGGAACTACAGGTTTCTGTTCCCCAATGTATTTCAGGGTAGTTGAAGTCCCCTATAATAATGACTTCTCCTTGAGTCACTGCTTCATCTAGTTGCTTTACGAGGATATTCTCCGTTGTTTCCATTATTTTTGGAGACTTATAACAAACCCCTATCAGTAATTTATTATTTTTTTCCCCCTCCCCTTATCTCCACCCACAGGGACACTACATCTTCATAAGATTCACATATATTATCACGCAGGATGGGATTTAAGGATGATTTTATATATAAACAACACCCCCATCTCGCTTATTTGTATGGTCATTTCTGAACAGACTATAACCCTGTAAATTAACAGCCCAGTCGTGGTTCTCATCCAGCCAAGTCTCAGATATCCCCACCATGTCATAATTATGTTCCAACAAAATTAATTCTAATTCCTTCATTTTGTTGGTGAGGCTTCTGGCATTAGTATACATGCACTTTATGTATCTCTCTGAACCTCTATTCTTTCTTAAATTGTTAACTGTTCTAACCCCACCCCCATGCCACCCCAACCCCAATTTCATTATTTTTGCCCAGGTCTCTATCTGCACTGTGTTCCCCTCCTATAAAATGAATACCCTCGCCATTGAGGTGCAGCCCGTCCATAGCATAGAACCTGTAGCCAACTGAGAAGTTGGGATCCCTTTTCATTCAGTCCAAATGTTTTCTGAACCTTCTGTATCATTGAAGTATTCCCTCAGTCACAGTCTCCTGAAATAATGTTCCATATCACTGCAGAGTTCAGTTTTATCTAGGGCCTTAGTGGGACAAAATGAGAGTCCTCTAGAAAGCACAGCCAGCTCCACTTTGTTGGGTTTGTAATCTGAGAGATTGATGACACAGTTAGATGCTTTTGTGTCTGGAATGGAGTGGTTGTCTAGCTTGTCAGGTTTTGGCTTTGCTTTGTATCTGTTTGTATAGAGTTCTGAATTGAGGCGCAATCTGTGTAGTTTCTTTTCCTTGTTATAAAACAGAAAGGTCCATAGTTTGTTGTAGTATTGTTGTAATTTTGGCTCTGTGCTTTCTGTAAGTGTTTTCCTCAGAGTTTCAAATTGCTCTTGGACTTCACTCCTTATGCTGTAGCAGACATACTGGCTAACAGGGTAGATCTTGCCTGTATAGTAATTTGCAGTAATTCCAAACAGTTAGAGATAATAACAAAGCACATTAAAAAAAATGAACGCAACAACAATAAGATTGAAATAACAATGCATAATACTAATGTCTCTTTTACAGAGATGGTCGTCCATTCATGAGGTTTACCACGTAATACCTTCTTGTAGGTTTGGCTCTAGCAGGGGTCACTGGGTTTTCTCGGTAGGCAGCAAGTCTTTCTGATGTAGTCTGTAAGAGCACATTGAGCCTCTCTTGCACCAACTTGCCCCAACTGGCCCCCTCCTGTCCTGTTGATTTAATCCTGATCCTTCCCTGTATTGTTTGTGAGAGCTGGAAGTGACGGCCCTACTCTCATGTGCTCTTCTTCTTCAAAATGCAGATGTGCCTCTCTAGTTGTCACCTCCTTATGGACCTTCACAGCTTGACCATCGACGGCAGTCTCTAGGGCCTAAGGATGAAAGTACTAGGCCTAGGCACTAGATGAACAACATCTCTGGGCCTTGACGGGCGTGGGGCGTAGATCCTGACTTGACTGGTTTAACTGGAACTCTGGATTTCTCAGCTGTAGTCTGGACCCCGTCAGACAGTGACTGGCACCTTAGTGGTGTGTACTTCCTGCCGAGGCCTGTCACGTTGGCCTTTATGCCACCACTGGGCTGGGTCCGCTTTGCTCTCCTTCCTGGAGCAAAATCTCTCTTCAATTTGGCACGCAAGTCTTTTATGCTCAGAATCTCAGCTCATCAGGTTCAGCACCTGAAGTTGCTCCCCCTGTGAATCTTCCAGTATAATTTGGTTCAATCTAATTTGGTCTGGCCAGCAGATGCCAGTCTTTCTCCAGTAATGTGACCTTCTGCAAGGACAAAATGCTTGGATACTCATTACTCGAGTCAAGCAAATTGTAATGCAATTACAGTAATGAGTACTGTATAATGGAAGTCAATGGGAAATATGAGCATTTTTCTTGGGTCACCCACCCCAACGGAGATTTTGGGGGTCTAAATATTGCTGAAAATAATGAAAACCATTCTGAAATGGCATGGAAACAGCATGGAGAAGACCCCTGGAATCATCAATGAATCCCAGGTCCCTGCAGGGAACAATGTTGTCAGAGTGTTACGCCACTTTTACGAACTGACAATAAAACATACAAAACCGCAGTTAAAATGGATTTGACTGGTAAAAATGTTAAGGATAATGACTTATATATAAGGAAAAATAAATACCGTAATAGAAAAAAAAAACTCCTCCATACCTTGAGTTATGTTCACACGTAGTGTTTTTGCTACATTTTTGCATGTTTGCATTGCTTTCAATGGTGAGAAAAATATTCTACAGAAAATGTAATTTTATCATTTTAATATCTTATCTGACCATGTGGTGTGTGAGACATGATCAGACACATACTGTTTAATATATGAAGAAGAGACTCTGAAAGTCACAATTTTTTTAAAAGCACCATTAGGCTGCCATCAGTATTTGTAGCGGGTCATCAAGTGGCCCTTACTATTGTTAGAGGGCCAGTAGGTGTCTTGTGAACAGAGGAGACCAAGATAGATGTTTTTGGTAAAGCACATCATTCTATTGTTAGGGGGCCATCAGGCGGCCCTCACTCTAGTATTAGAGAGCCAGGAGCCAGCCTTCACTAAGCATTTTTGGAGGGCCAGCAGATGGCTATGCTTTGCACAGCCATATATTGCTACTTACAGTTAAATATGGTGGGGGTTCAAAGATATTTTGATGTTGTTTTGCTGCCCGTTGCACTGTGTGCCTTGACTGTGTTCAAGGCATCATGAAATGTGAAGATTCTCAAAGGATTTTGGGTTGCAATTTAGTGACCGGGGTCTGAAAGCTGGCTTTGAATCATAGTTCATGGGTCTTCCAGCAGGACAATGAACCCAAACATAGCACCCAAAAAAAGATGGAAGCAAAGCACTTTAGAGTTCAGAAGTGGTAATTCCAACTCCAGTAGCTTAAAGTTTCCCACCACTGCCTTTTACATACAATGCTAGAGAGAAGCTATGAATGGGCACATTGAATCAGTTAATTTTTCCTGCTTAAATGAATTTATGAGCAGAGAATACCATAAAAACATGAATCGGTCAATGAGTCCATGGAAAAAAAGCAGCAGCAAGGTTTAGAATGTATAAGGCAATAATCCCTCACTAGATGCCTGTTATACGCTATACCTACTGAAACATCTCACCGTAGACCAGTTGCAGATAAGAGAGGTATTATTGTAGAATACAAAAGGGATTTGTACCGGCCCTAAAAAAAAAGATTTTTTCTTGTACATGGCAGCAACAAACTTTGGAGGAACACAAGTAACACTGCCAACTCTGATGAATTTCTGAGTACAGATCACTGTAAAAAACATGAATCAGTAAATGATCCCTGGAAAAAAGCAGCAGCAAGGCTTAGAATTTGAAAATGGCTCACAGAAAGAAGCAGCATAGTCAATTCAGAATTGTATGAAAGTGACCAAAACTTATACCACATCTATAATGCTACTTTAAGAGGACTTGTGAGAAAAAAAATGACATACACATGAATCAAAGGGGGAGACGACGACGATCAATATGTCCAAAGAAATATTAGAAATGTATCAAAACTTTATTAGCTAAACAAAATACAACGTGCACATAGACCGAGTGTGTATTGGGTGCGCAGGGTGGGAGCGATATCATATATTTATTAACAATTAATCTCTATAACTATATATGTGGTAGTACTAAGAGATGAGCGAACATGTTTGAAAAACGTTCGCCAATCTCAACTTTGCCATGGATGTAGCACATTCGGATTTGTGTTTAGTTTCCCAAGCTTTTTTACTCATAGTTGGCAAAATTCGGGCACAATTTGGTAAATAATCACGTTTCCTCTAATGCTTTTTTTATGACTTTGGCTAGAATAGTGGTGCTGTATAATGAGTGGGGAGTACAGGGTGACATGATTGATGAGGGAAGGAGGTGTAGTGAGGACAGAGGAGCTGCAGAGTGTAATTTTTTTTCTTTAATAAATTAATGTTTATACATTCCGGCAGCCAATCAAGGAGCAGAAACCATCCACAATGTCATGAAACAAGGTCTTCTGTAGTTGGCTGTCAAAGTCAGATGGCCATATAAAAAGCGAATATCTTGTTTAGCTGGTGCCATTTTCTCTGTGTCACAGTGTAGAGAGTCAGCTCCTGCTAGTGCTGCTGCTGAAAGTGAAATTGTCAGCTAGCTAGATCGGATCCTGTCCTTTGTGAAATCGATCTTCCAGCATCTAACTAGATTGTTCTAAAACTGTGTTGCAGTCTCAAGAGGCCCCATTTGCCATTCCAAATCGTTTAGATAAAACACTGTTGCAGTCAGAAAAAAACTGGCCATATTTCTAACTAAAAATTATTAGGCCTATTATTGGTGTTCAACCAGGAGACCCAATGTGCTAATCCAAATCTTTGTGATAAAACTGTGTTGAAGTGAGAAATCAGAAGGCCAGATTTCCACTGAAAAATCGCTAGACCTAATATTGTTGTTCAGCCAGGAGGTCCAATTTGCTAATCCAAATCATTTGTGATAAAATTGTGTTGCAGTGAGAAATCAGAAGGCCACATTTCCACTTAAAAATTGTTAGGCCTAATATTGTTGTTCAACCAGAGGTCAAATATGCTAATCCAAATCATTTTTGATAAAATTGTGTTGCAGTGAGAAATCAGAAAGCCAAATTTAAACTTAAAAATTGTTAGGCCTAATACTGTTGTTCAGCCAGGAGGCCCAATTTGCTAATCCAAAAATTTTTTGATAAAATTATGTTGCAGTGAGAAATCAGAAAGCCAAATTTAAACTTAAAAATTGTTAGGCCTAATATTGTTGTTCAGCCAGGAGGCCCAGTTTGCTAATTCAAATAATTTGTGATAAAACTGTGCTGCAGTGGGAAATCAGAAGGCCACATTTTCACTTAAAAATCATTAGGCCTAATACTGTTGTCCAGCCATTAGGCCCAATTTGCGAATCCAAATTGTTTGTGATAAAATTGTGTTGTAGTGAGACATCAGAAGGTCACGTTTCCACTTAAAAATCGTTAGGCCTAATATTAGGTTCAGCCAGGAGGCCCAATGTGCAAATCCAAATCGTTTGTGATAAAACTGTGTGGCAGTGAAAAATCAGAAGGCCACATTTCCAGTAAAAAATTATTTGGGTAATATTGTTGTTAAGCCAGGAGGCCCAATTTGCTAATCCAAATAGTTTATGATAAAACTGTTCTGCAGTGGGTAACCAGAAGGCCACATTTCCACTTAAAAATCGTTAGGCCTAATATTATTTTTCATCTCGGAGGCCCAATTTGCTAATCCAAATAGTTTGTGATAAAACTGTTCTGCAGTGGGTAACCAGAAGGTCACATTTGCACTTAAAAATCGTTAGACCTAATATTATTTTTCATCTCGGAGGCCCAATTTGCTAATCCAAATTGTTTGTGATAAAACTGTGTTGCAGTCAAAAATATGACAGCCACATTTCCACTTAAAAATCTTTAGGCCTAATATTGGGTTCTGCCAGGAGGCCCAATGTGCAAATCCAAATCGTTTGTGATAAAACTGTGTGGGAGTGAGAAATCAGAAGGCCACATTTCCAGTAAAAAATGTTTAGGCCTAATGTTGTGGATCAGCCAGGAACCCCAATGTGCTGATCCAAATCGATTGTGATAAAATTATATTTCAGTGAGAAATCAGAAGGCCACATTTGCACTTAAAAATCATTAGGCCTAATATTGTTGTTCAGCTAGGAGGTCCATTTTGCTAATCCAAATAGTTTGTGATAAAACTGTGTTATAGTGAGAAATCAAAAGGCCACAAAAGGCCAGGGATGGCACCGTTGAAGCACTTAAAACTAAAGGGAAAAAAATACTTTAGCTAAAAAACTAATTAAAGCTGCCAAAATGGAAACAGAGAAGCACATTACTAAATAAAGTAAAACTAATCCCAAACTGTTCTTCAACTATATCAACAGTAAAAGTATCAAAAGCGAAAATGTAGGCCCCTTAAAAAGTTGTGAGGAAAGAATGGTTGTAGATGATGAGGAAAAAGCTAATATCTTAAGCACTTTCTTCTCCACGGTATTCACGGTGGAAAATAAAATGCTAGGTGAAATGCAGAGAGATAAAGAAAACCCTATATTAAGGGTCACCAATCTAACCCAAGAAGTGGTGTGAAACCGGCTAAATAAGATTAAAATAGATAAATCTCCGGGTGCGGATGGAATACACCCACAAGTATTAAGAGAACTAAGTAATATAATAGACAAACCATTATTTCTTATATTTAGATTCATGAAAGATGTACCGTATATACTCGTGTATAAGCCGAGATTTTCAGCCCATTTTTTAGGGCTGAAAGTCCCCCTCTCGGCTTATACGCGGGTCATATACGGGGGTCGGAGGGGGGGGATCGGGGGTGTCAGATCATACTCACCCCTCCGCTGGCGCGGTCTCTGCAGCCCCCTGCTTCTCCCACGATCTCCGGCTCCTTCCTGCAGCGGTCACATGGTACCGCTCATTAAAGTCATGAATATGCACATATTCATGACTTTAATGAGTGGTGTGACCGCTGTAGGAAGGAAGCACTGCGGAGACCGCCGGGAGAAGAGGAGACGCTGCAGAGAGAGACGCGCCGGCGGAGGGGTGAGTATAGCGATATTCACCTGTCCCGTTTCACCGCTGCGCGCTGCTCCGACCTCCTCGTCCGACTCTGAATGTTCAGGCAGAGGGCGCGATGACGTCGTCAGAGCGTGCAGCGCCCCCAGCCTGATCATTCACTGCCGAGGACCCAGAAGCGGGAGCAGCGCAGCGGTGGAGCGGTCCGGTGACAGGTAAATATCTCAGGTGCCGGGGTCCTGAGCGAACGGTGACACCGGCACCTGTCCCCCATAGCGCGCCGGTGTCATCGCCTGCTCAGGACACCGGCACCAGGACCCCAGCAACGAGAGGTGAGTATGTCATTTTTTTTGCAGCAGAGCGGCAGCATAAGGGACATACTATGGGGCATAATCTATGGAGCATATGGGGCCTAATCTGTGGAACATAGGGGGGCATAATCTGAGGAGCATATGGGGGCCTAATCTGTGGAACATATGGGGCATAATCTGAGGAGCATATGAGGGCCTAATCTGTGGAACATATGGGGGCATAATCTGTGGAGCATATGGGGGCCTAATCTGTGGAACATATTGGGCATAATCTGTGCAGCATATGGGGGCATAATCTGTGGAGCATATGGGGGCCTAATCTGTGGAACATATGGGGGCATAATCTGAGGAGCATAAGGGGGCATAATCTGTGGAGCATATGGGGGCATAATCTGAGGAGCATATGGGGGCCTAATCTGTGGAATATATGGGGGCCAAATCTGTGGAGCATATTGGGCATAATCTGTGCAGCATATGGGGGTATAATCTGTGGATCATACGGGGGCATAATCTGCGCAGTTTATGGGGGCCTAATCTATGGAGCATATGGGGCATAATAATTTTTCACCCTAGGCTTATACCCGAGTCAATAAGTTTTCCCAGTTTTTTGTGGCAAAATTAGCGGGGGTCGGCTTATACGTGGCTCGGCTTATACATGAGTATATACGGTATATCTTTGTACTGTGCTAGCCAGTAGATAGAAAAATATTTAGAATTGAGAGTACTCAGTGGTTGATACCTTTTAATGGCTAATTGAAAAGATCGTAACAAATTGCAAGCTTTCGAGACTACTCAGGTCTCTTCATCAGGCTAGAGTAATACAAAATCTGAAGAATCACATATTTATACACAACACAGCACAGAAACAATGCAATAGGTAAGACAAGTGACGTGAAGCAGAATGTGAAGCAGAACTGTCATTATGGGAGAGAGATGAACATAACTATACATAATCGTATATGTTCCCACCCCATTAATAGAGATGAACACCTTGGTTCCCTCAGAAAGACCTTTTTGAATCTGGGCTACCATCCAAGAACAATTGAAAACCAAATTACAAGAGCAACTAGAATATCAATATGCAATTTGTTACCATCTTTTCAGTTAGCCATTAAAAGGTATCAACCACTGAGTACTCTCAATTCTAAATATTTTTCTTATATTTAGGGACTCTATAGCGATGGGGTCTGCTCCACAGGTCTGCTCCGCATACCAAATGTGGTACCAATATCCATAAAGGGCTCTAAAAGTGAACCTGGAAATTAAGTAAGCCTAACCTCTATTGTTGGTAAAATATTTGAAGGGTTTCTGAGGGATATTGTTCTGGATTATCTCAATCAGAATAACTGTTTAACTTCATATCAGCATGGGTTTATGAGGAATCGCTCCTGTCAAACCAATCTAATCAGTTTTTATGAAGAGGTAAGCTATAGACTGGACCAAGGTGAGTCATTGGACGTGGTATACCTTGATTTTTCCAAAGTGTTTGATACCGCGCCACACAAGAGGTTTGTACACAAAATGAGAATGCTGGGTCTGGGGAAAAATGTGTGTAAATGGGTAAGTAACTGGCTTAGTGATAAAAAGTAGAGGGTAGTTATAAATAGTATATTCTCTAATTGGGTCGCTGTGACCAGTGGGGTACAGCAGGGGCCGGTGTTGGGACCTATTCTGTTCAACATATTTATTAACGATCTGGTAGAAGGATTGCACAGTAAAATATCGATATTTGCAGATGATACAAAACTATGTAAAGCAGTCAATACAAGAGAAGATAGTATTCTGCTACAGATGGATATTGGAAACTTGGGACGAAAGGTGGCAGATGTAGTTTAACAATGATAAATGTAAGGTTATAATCATGGGAAGAAGGATTCAATATCACCATTACACACTGAAAGGGAAACCACTGGGTAAATCTGACATGGAGAAGGACTTGGGAATGCTAGTTAATGATAAACTTACCTGGAGCAGCCAGTGCAGGGCAGCAGCTGCCAAGGCAAACAGGATCATGGGGTGCATTAAAAGAGGTCTGGATGCACATGATGAAAGCATTATACTGCCTCTGTACAAATCCCTGGCTAGACCGCACATGGAGTACTGTGTACAGTTTTGGGCACCGGTGCTCAGGAAGGATGTAATGGAACTAGAGCGAGTACAAAGGAGGGCAACAAAATTAATAAAGTTGATGGGGGTACTACAATACCCAGAGAGAATTTTTCCCTGGCAACAAGCACTTACCAAATGTCCATGGTTAAGTGGGCTGAAGAGACTACTTTTCCCATTGTGCTGTGTCTGCTGTCACTGATAGCAGTGACAGATGCCGCTGATGGGAGAGTTGTATCATCTGCCGGCGCCTGTGCTCACAGTTAAAAAAAAAAAGTAAAATGACATACATTTTCACATAAAAATGAAAGCCCATTATACTCACCTCACACCAAATCCCCGATGCCCTCGTCTCCTTAAAATAATGTAAAATAATAAACCAACATATACTCCCTGTCCTCCGTAGTCCATTTAATACCGAGTGTCCCACGTCGATTTCACCCATAATATTATTACATACCATGTTCAAATATAATGTTTACACACACAAAACAAATATATCGTATATATTCGTGTATAAGCCGACCCGTGTATAAGCCGACCCCCCTAATTTTGCCACAAAAAACTGGGAAAACTTATTGACTCGTGTATAAGCCGGGGTGTATAAACTGCCCTCCTGCTCTGTGCTGCCCCTGTCCTGCTCCTTGCTCCCCCATCCAGCTCTGTGCTCCCCCATTCTCCTCTGTACTCACCCCTCCTGCTCCGTCCTCCGCTGTGCTCCCCCATTCCTTCTCCGTCCTCCTGTGCCCCCCCTCCTGCTCCGTGCTCCTCTGTGCCCTCCATCCTCTCCCCCCGTCCTGCTCCGTGCTCATTGTCCTCCTCCATGCTTCCCCCGTCCTCCGTTCTCCCCCAGTCCTCCTCCATGCTTCCCCTGTCCTCCCCCCTCCTGCTCCATGCTTCCCCCATCCTCCTCTATGCTTCCCCCGTCCTCCGTTCTCCACCCCCGTCCTCCTCCATGCTTCCCCCGTCCACCGTTCTATCCCAGTCCAGCTCGGTGCTCCTTGTCCTCTCCTCCATCATACTCACCCCTCCCCGTGCCATCGCTGAGCGTCCCTGCAATCCTGCATTCTCCCCGGCTTCCTGCAGCTCTCCAGCACTGAGCGGTGATGTAATACCGCTCATTAAGGCCATGAATATGGAGGCCACGCCCATGGGAGTGGCGTCGCGTCCATATTACATGACCTTAATGAGCGGGTTTCTGCCCTATGACTCGTGTATAAGCCGAGGGGGCATTTTCAGCACGAAAAAAGGTGCTGAAAATCTCGGCTTATACACGAGTATATACGGTAAGTGAATATATTATATTTGTATATATACAGTGGGTACGGAAAGTATTCAGACCCCTTTACATTTTTCACTCTTTGTTTCATTGCAGCCATTTGGTAAATGCAAAAAAGTTCATTTTTTTCCTCATTAATGTACACTCTGCACCCCATCTTGACTGAAAAAAACAGAAATGTAGAAATGTTTTGCAAATTTATTAAAAAAGAAAAACTTAAATATCACATGGTTATAAATATTCAGACACTTTGCTCAAACACTCATATTTACATCACAGGCTGTCCATTTCCTTGTGATCCTCCTTGAGATGGTTCTACTCCTTCATTGGAGTTCGGCTGTGTTTAAATAAACTGATAGGACTTGATTTGTAAAGGCACACACCTGTCTATATAAGAACTCACAGCTCAAATGAGAATCATGAGGTCAAAGGAACTGGCCAAGGAGCTCAGAGACAGAATTGTGGCAAGGCACACATCTGGCCCAAGTTACAAAAAAATGTATGTAGTACTCAAGGTTCCTAAGAGCACAGTGGCCTCCATAATCCTTAAATGGAAAAAGTTTGGGACCACCAGAAGTCTTCCTAGACCTGGCCGTCCAGCCAATATGAGCAATCGTGGGAGAAGAGCCTTGGAGAGATAGGTAAAGAACCCGAAGATCTCTGTGGCTGAGCTCCACAGATGCAGTAGGGAGATGGGAGAAAGTTCCACAAAGTCAATTATCACTGCAGCCCTTCACCAGTCGGACCTTTATGGCAGAATGGCCCGAAGGAAACCTTTCCTCAGTGCAAGACATATGAAAGCCCACATAGAGTTTGCTAAAAAAAAAAAGCACACGAAAGACTCCAAGTCTATGAGAAATAAGATTCTCTGGTCTGATGAGATGAAGATACAAATTTTTGGTGATAATTCTTAGCGGTATGTGTGGAGAAAGCCAGGCACTGCTCATCACCTGACTAATACAATCCCAACAGTGAAACATTGTGTTGGCAACATCATGCTATGGGGTGTTTTTCAGCTGCAGGGACAGGACGACTGGTTGTGTGGAGCCCAGCTGCATCTGGATTCATATCTCCCAGAAGGGTGCACAGAAGGAATTCACCACTAGAGGTCTCAATATACATTCACACACCTTCACCCACCCCTAAGTCCAGCAGAGGGAGCTCCGATAGTGATATAAAAGGAGGGTGAAGACAGGAAAGAGTAGCTCAGTCAGTCAGTCTGAAGGCTGCAGTCTGCAGTATGGTGAAGTTCAGTGAGATTAGAGAGACTGCAGAGCAGTTCAGTTCAGCAAAGTGGAGGCTAGAAAAGTGGAATTGAATCCATCCCAGTCTAGTCAGAGCTGAAACAAGCGAGTAGTCTGCAGACAGAGCAGATGAGTGGAGTTTGCAGCGAGGGACTCCAGAGCTCAAATTGAGAGCCAGGAGCGTGCCGACGCTCAGAGAGCGGCAAAGAGGCAGCCCACCAACTGCCAGTGTGTGTAATCGTGTGAGGGCCCGAGTAGGCCGAAGGCAAGTGGAAAGAGAAGTAAAAGAGGCGGAGGAGCCTTTCCGGGCTCACCTCAGCGAGTATTACCGGACGCCAGGGTCTGAGTCTATAGGGATCTTCAAGACCCATAGGACACCGGAGTTCCTTGAGGACTACAGGTCCCAGGAGCACCACAGGGGCCAGAAGGACGGAGTTCAGGCGAGCAGGGCCCTGCCAGCAGGGACACTGTACTTCAAGAAAAGGCCCAATCACAAGGTCAGCCAGGTGCAGGACGGAGACTAAGTTAGACCCAGCTTCATGCAGGCCAGGACTTCATTACAGTAAGGCAAGGAACAGGAGGCCACACACCTACTCAGTGGGAGAATCTGGATGTGCACCCTTCACCCTACAGTGCTCCGGGGAGTGCCTGCAACATTTTCAGTAAAGGTACCAAAGTGACTTGTGTGTGTGTCCCTCTTTTTACTCCTAACTGCCGAGTCCCCGTCCATCCTGCATCCCTACACATCTAGCTGTCCTGAAGGACTCAGCCTCACCTGTGGGAGGCTAACACCTATAGCTGCACAACACCAACCCTTCAGTGGATCTGCACCGCAGCGCTGGTCACCCTGATCAGTTACCACAGGTGGCGTCACGAATCCCCATACCAACATTCAATTCCCCTGTAAATATCCCACATTTATGGGTGAGCACCCTGGGCCACGGACCGAGCTGTGTTGCCGTGACATCCCCTTTAGAAGTCATTAGGCTCGGATCCGAGTACCTCACTGCTCTGGGAGGGCGGCTCAGTTGCAATTGACGTAAACATGAATGCGGCCAAGTACAGAGATATCCTGGATGAAAACCTCTTCCAGAGTGCTCTGGACCTCAGACTTGGCAGAAGGTTCTCCTTACAACAAGACAATGAAACCAAGAACACAGCTAAAATAACAAACAAGAAAAGAACAACTCTGTGAGCATTCTTGACTGGCCCAGCCAAAGACCTGACCTAAACCCAATTGAGCATCTCTGGAGAGATCTGAAATTGACTGTCCACCAACGTTCACCATCCAACCTGACAGAACTGGAGAGGATCTGCAAGGAACCTGTTGCATCATTCCCAAGAAGACTCATGGCTGTATTAGCTCAAAAGGGTGCTTCTACTCAATACTGAGCAAAGGGTCTGAATACTTATGACCATGTGATATTTCAGTTTTTCTTTTTTAATAAATTTGCAAAAATTTCTACATTTCTGGTTTTTTTTCAGTAAAGATGGGGTGCAGAGTGTACATTAATGAGAAAAAATGAACTTTTTTGCATTCACCAAATGGCTGCAAAGAAACTAAGAGTGAAAAATTTAAAGGGTTCTGAATACTTTCCGAAACCACTGTAGGTAGTTGACAGAAAGCAATTGCAGGCCTGCCTGTCTAAGAGCCCTACTTACACAGGCAACCCAGCAAATGGAGACCCAACTTGGAGTTTCCACTTTTCAAAAAATAATTGTCACTCACTACTAAAGTGACATCAATTTCCACAGAGTAGAAAAATTATAGTAGGGCTCTGACACACATTCCATCACAGGCAACCCACCAGATGGAGACCCAACCAGGAGTCTCCACATTTCAAAAAATAATTGTCACACACCATTAGGCTATGTGCACACGTTGCAGAATTGCCGCGGAAATTTCCGTGGCAATCCCGCACCTCCCTGCCACGGGAAATGCGCATTTTTATTGGTATGCATATTCCCCCATAAACTAGCATTTTGCAAGCGTAATTAGCTTGCAGAATGTTAGCATTTTCCAAGCGATCTGTAGCATAGCTTGGAAAACTGATTGACAGGTTGGTCACACGAGTCACACATAGTGTTTGACAAGTGTGAGCAACTTTTTACTATTGATGTCGCCTATGCCGCATCAATAGTAAAAAGATCTAAAAAAGATCTTAAAAATAAAAAAATAATGAATCGTGATATTCTCACCTTCCAGCAGCCCCCGCAGCCTTCCATCCTCTCAGCGACGCTCCCGGCCAATCGCGTTCCCAGGTATGTTTATCGACATTGACCCCAGATGACATAGCATCACGCGAGACCGCTATGTCATCTGGGGTGATTCTCGCAAGTCATTACTGGGAACGGGATTGGCCGGGAGCATCGCTGAAGAGAGGGAAAGCTGCGGGGGCCGCCGGAAGGTGTATTTTTTATTTTAATTATTTTAACAGGGATATGGTACCCAGGGCCTGAAGGAGAGTCTCATCTCCTCCAGACCCTGGGTACTATCCACACATGGACCGCTTACATTGCGCATGATAGGCATAGCCACATGCGGAAAGTAAGCGGTTCAATGCACGATTCCACAAAAAGAATGAGCATGCTGCGTTTTTTTCCGCAATGCGATTCCACAGCGGAAAAACACGCAGCATTGTGCACAGCATTGCGGAATCCCATAGAATATAATGAGTTGCATTGGGTAAGTGTTTTTGCCGCTTTTTTGCAGCGTTTCCGCCGCAAAGAACCGCGGCAAAAGCGCTAAGAATCCGCAACATGTGCACATAGCCTTAAAATGGCATCAATTTTCACAAAGTAGAAACAGTATAATAGACCTCTGACACACCTTCTACTACAGCAACCCACCAGATGGAGACCCAACTTGGAGTCCTCACATTTAAAAAAATAATAAAGGGAAAAAAAAACAAATGTGGTTTTATTTGTGTGTTTTTTTATTCGGGTGTTTTTTTTTTTTTCCTTTTTTCTCTTGGTAAGGTTCTGATTGCAGAGCTGACAGAGCAGCTACGCTGTCTGTCTCTGGAGGTGAATGACCTCCGATATGAGGTTCAGCAGCAGCGACAGCGGCTGCAGGTCGCTGATGTTGGGGTCTCTGCAGGTAGGCTGGTCCATCCTGAACCCAAGGTTGCCCTGTCAGACATGTTTTCCAGAGGAAGATACAAGTTTTTTGTGTTTAAGGAAGCTTGCAAACTTTATTTTAAACTTTGTCCTCACTCCTCCGGAAATGAAGAGTAACGAGACGGTATTGTGATCTCTCTACTACAGGAAGATATACAGTCCTGGGCTTTCTCTTTGCCACAGGATTCGGGTTGTCTCCAGTCTGTGGAGGCATTTTTTCGGTCTTTAGTGTTTGTGATGATCCTGACTGAGTTGCCTTGGCTGAGTCCAGGTTGCATCGTCTTCAGCAAGTGAATCGGTCTGTGGAGATGTATAGGTCTGAATTCTGTATGTGGGCAACTGATACTAAGTGGAATGACTCAGCTCTCAGAAGCCAATTTCTTCAGGGTCTCACTGAAAGGTTGAAAGATGCTTTGGTGGTATATGTGTTGACAGACGTCTTTGGGATAAGTGGGTAAGACCTCCTTCTCTGGAGCCTCTTTTTCAAGGTATGGCCCCTTTGCCAGGGGAGCAGTCTAGCTGTGAACCCGTACAGGAGAGGGTGGAGGAACCCATGCAGTTAGGGGGTGCCTCTGCACCGTACATTTCCCGGGAGACTTGCAAAAAAAGGGGGTGTTTTTTTGTGGAGAAAAGGTACATTTTATTGGGGCCTGTCCTGTGATACCTAAACAAAAGGAGACTCGTTTAACCCTTGGTAGTCTAGAGTTGAATAAGCAAAGGGTGCACCTATCGTCAACCTGCAGTTCCCGGTTTGTCTTGACAGCAGAGGTGGTGCTGCAGAGCAAAACTGAGGAGATTTCTGTGTTTGTTGACAGTGGAGCTGGAGTCAGCATGGTTGATGCTGAGTTTGCCAGAACTCACAGGATGGTTTGCTGTGCTTTAGCTAAACCCATTCCCATCTTTGTCATCGACTCAGCGCAACTTGCACACAAAGCTCTCACTCAATTTGTACAGAATGTAAAACTGAAGGTGGGGTCGGTTCATTCTGAAATAATTCCTTGCTATGTCCTGGAAGGTCTTCTCACCCCAATTGTATTGGGTCTTGCCTGGTTTGTGAAACATAATCTGTTGGTGGATTGGCAAGCTAGGGAGATCATTGAGTGGGGGGGATTATTGCCATGAGAACTGTTAAAATATTACCCTTTCTACAGTATCTACAGAAGCTTTACCTGCATTTCTGTTCGGGTTTGAGGACGTTTTCTCTGAGAGGGGGTGTCAGGATTTGTCTCCTCCTCATGAATATGACGGTCCTATTAATCTGACCCCCGGAGCTAAACTACCAAAGTCCTCCAGAAGGTATAATCTTTCTGGTCTTGAGAGACAAGCCATGAATGATTTTCCTTCTTTGGAAGGAAAAAGATGGCGGTGTACATCCCTTATTAACTTTCTGGAAATTAAATCAAATTACCATCTGAGATCCATACCTTCTTCCTCTGATTTCTGATCTGTTCAGCCAGGTTGTGGGATGAATGTGGCATGAATATGACGGTCCTATTAATCTGACCCCCGGAGCTAAACTACCAAAGTCCTCCAGAAGGTATAATCTTTCTGGTCTTGAGAGACAAGCCATGAATGATTTTCCTTCTTTGGAAGGAAAAAGATGGCGGTGTACATCCCTTATTAACTTTCTGGAAATTAAATCAAATTACCATCTGAGATCCATACCTTCTTCCTCTGATTTCTGATCTGTTCAGCCAGGTTGTGGGAGCCAATGTGTTCTCCAAATTGGATTTAAGAGGGGCCTACAACCTGGTTAGAATCAGAGAAGGAGATGAGTGGAAGATGGCGTTCACTACCCCTGAGGGTCAATTTGAGAGTCTGGTCATACCTTTCGATCTAACTAATGCACCTGTGGTATTTCAGCATTTCATCAATAATATTTTCCATCATTTGGTGGTTTGGTTTGTGGTTGTCTATGTAGATAATATTTTGGTTTACTCTCCTGATTTGGAGACACATCGGGGGCACGTTAAACCAATCCTTCAAATATTAAGAGATAAATTATTAGCCAAACTAGAGATATGTGTTTTTGCCATGTAGGAGGTGCAGTTTTTAGGGTACCTGTTGTTATCTTCAGGTTTTCGGATGGATCCAGAGAAGATCCGTGCTGTCTTTGATTGGGACTGTCCCGAGAACTTGAAGGCCCTACAACATTTTTTCGTTTTTACTAATTTTTACAGGAAATTCATCCGGAATTATTCAGTAATTGTGAAACCCCTTACTGACATCTCCAGTCAAATGGACAGACCAAGCGCATTAACCAGAATTTGGAGACCTACCTCATGTGTTTTGTATCCAAAATAAGGAGGATTGGGCATCCTATTTACCGCTGGCTTAATTTGCTATCAATAATCACCATCAAGAATCTACCAGCAGGTCACTGTTCTTTGGTGCATATGGTTAACATCCACAGTTTTGTACGTTTAGCGGGGGAGGGGCTCCGGAGTTTCAGAAGAGGAACGTTTTGCTTTGTAGCTCTCCTCAGGGTGACATGGCGGTTCTAAGTAATTTGAAGTTTATAGTAGACAAGGACAAATGGATGCCTGACAGAAGACACTTGCCAGATCCGGACATCAGTGTCAATGACTCTGTGTGGTTGTCTATCAGGAATATCAGGTTGAAGGTTCCTTCCTGGAAGTTGGGTCCTAGATTTATTGGTCCCTATAAAATAATTGCTGTCATCAATCCAGCAGAGTTTCATCTTGAGCTACCTCAGGCTCTTAAGATTCAAAATGTCTTCCATTGGTCTTTGCTCAAGAAATATGTGGAACCTCTTGAGCCTTACCCCTACCACTAACCCCAGTAATTGTTGCTGGAAACCTACAGTTTCAGATTTCGAGGATTGCAGATTCTTGCCTCCAAAGTCTTTCCCTGCAATACTTGGTGCACTTGAAGAGTTATGTCCCAGAGGAAAGTATGTGGGTCTCGGCATCAAAGGTGAAAGCTCGCTGGCTGGTTCGTTCATTTCACACATCTTGTCCTGAGAAACCTGGTTCTAAGTGTCTGGAGGCCACTTATTGAAGGGGGTGTACTGTCACGGGTGTGTTAGAGGCTGCAGAAGATCACTGCAGTTGGCTTTGCAGACGCCTTCCTAATCCTTCTGACTCTTCGACCCAGTGAAAACTTACCCCTGGCTCTAATTGGCACACATAGACTGGGTATTTATCCTGCTTCTGGGAGTTGCCAGAGACATTTCCATTTTACCTTGTTGAGGCTTGGAGCTATAGCATATGGCTATCTTCCTCTTTGGTGTTTAGATGATGTCTGTGTTGCCTCTTTGAGTCTACTCAAGATAAGTGTTCTACTTGTTTGTCTATTCCAGGTGTCTTTAGTTGCAATGGGAATTGGCTAGTGTTCACGCCATCTTTCCCTAAGCAGGGCTTATAGCAAAGGTCAGGTAGGAATTAGATTCCTGTTAGGTGATAAGTGCAGAACCTATCAAGGGATGTTTAGGCAGACAGGGTGACTTTAGATCTGCCTAGGGGTCTCCACTCCCCCTTTCCCTAGTGTTGGGCTCCTTTCCCCTCATCCCATCATGTTGCACTTAGTCTTCCCACACTGTGCATGACACATCAGCAGCAGTAGCAACAACAGGCACAGAAGAAATCACAAAGTTTGCACAGACTGCAATAACGCAAGATCAATGCATGAAACTAAAAACTACACCATCGCCTAGTCTGCCCAGTCTGTGACTGGGGTGAAAAAGTCATTGGAGATGCATAACTTGTTCATTTGGATGAAATTTAGGTGGTCTACACTTTCAGGGGACAACTAGATTCACTTATCCATGAGGACACCAGCAACAGCACTGAAGACACGTTCTGAGAGAACGCTGGCTGCCAAGCATGACAAAACTTCCAAGAATTAACAAGTGAATTCAGGCCAGTCTTCCATTTTTGAAGACCAAAATGAAAAAGGGTCCAAATTCCCCCGATTGCATTGATATTGAGCACCAGATACTCCGGCATCAACCTTTCCAGTCATTTACAACATGTCAGACTTGTACGTTCTTGTGCTGGTGCACGGGCTGGTCTATAAAATGTGTGAAATGACTCACAGAAATTCCTTATGCCATTAACACTGCTGCTATTGTTTTTGCGATGACTCCATGACGTTCCCAGGGTTGGAGGTCTAGAACTGTGATGTACACTGTGTGCCTCACTGCTTTCTTGGGGTGTTATGGAAATTTAATTAGGATAAATATATCCTTCAGTGTTTGCTGCTTGCTGTTCCCAAATCTCTATTAAATGTTTTTTGAGCGCTCAGAACGAAATGAAACTGTCCACAACGGAAGTGTCAGTATAGCAGTTCGTCAAGACTACTCATTTATTATTCATTCAAGGTTTTATACGTTTACAAAAAGGGGCTGGTTAGTCAATTAACATATAATTAAAAGCTGCTAGACTATTGGCTGTTCTAGTGTAAGTATGATAATTATGATAATCATGATAAAAGAGCTGAAGTTGCAGATTTATTGTTTTATATTCTTTTGCCCTAGTTTTCTTGCATGACTATAAAGTAAACAATAGATATCTACTAAAACTCTATGTACTTGTTCCTTATGAAGGCCAGATTCGTTTAAGACGACTGATTATAGCTGGCATAGATATGCCGAGTACAGGATTTTTAGCAAGTGAGATCTATCTAACTGTGAATGCATATATATGAATATACTTTGAATATATGGAATACATATATATTTACATGACAGTCCCCCCTTAGATACCACTTGCCCTAAAAACCTGCTCCTGGCCCAAAGCGCTGCAACTCTTTTGTGCTGCCGGCGAGTTGAGACATCCCTAATACATGCCTCCCCCACCGAATACAGACTTTTCACAAATGGGCGGTCAGGAGGACTGTCCCTGTCGGGGGTTTATGTGTTTGCAATCATAGTCTCTTTATTTAACTGCATGTTCAGAAAAAAAAAGTGTGTATTCTTCATCAGGTAGGTCATCTGTCTGGTCAGTCAGAGCATCCACGACATCCTTCATGGCTTAGGTGTCTCTCCTGGTACAGGAGCTTCCTTGCAATGCGATACGTGGATCCAAACAGGCTTTCCCTCTAGTTACACAGAGGTTGGTGTCATCTGGGGCTCTTGGACAGGACCATCAAATCTGGCAGTGAAGAGAAAAACTTGAGAATGGACATTAGTTTTTGACTAATTCAATTACATAAGCAAACAAGATATCATTTTGCATATTCTGCTGCTGAGGGAAGAATGCACCTAACTTGGGACTAGACCCAAACAAAATTTCATATGGTGACAGGTTTTCTGGGTCTCTGGGAGTGTGCCTTACGCTAAACAGTGCAATTGGGAGTGTGTCATGCCATGGTTTGCGTGTCTCTTGGGCAATTTTTAACATCCTATTCTTAAGTGTTCAGTTCAGTTTTTCTACCTTCCTGCTGCTCTGGGGGTGGTAAGGAGTGTGTAGGCCTAAATCTGACCCTACTGCTAACCAGATCTCTTGTGTCAGATTTGCTGTGAATGCGGGTCCCTGATCACTCTCTATCATTTCTGGAACCCCATATCTGCACACTATTTTCCGAAAGTAGCTTCTTTGCAGTAGTCTTTGCTGACTTGGAAGGCTTCTGTCCATCTTGAAAATACTTCTTTGACCTCAATGACGTATTTGAATCCTTCACTTGGCGATATCTGGATGTGGTCTATCTGGATCCTCTGAAGCTGGTAGAGTGGTCTTTCCAGATGAGGTGAGGAGGACTTTCTTCCATACGTCCAGGCTTGCATTTGCCGCAGGTCAGACAGCTGCTGGTGAATTTGGCTGTTAGGGTGGAGATCCCTGAAGCGAACCAGTAAGCACCAATCAGATCATTCATCTGTGTCTTTGATATGTGGGTGTGGGTCCATGTGCCCATTGGACCACCATAGGGTGCATACTTTGTAGTAGGCAGAGTTTGGAGTCCATTAATGATAGCCTTCCTTCTTCACGTGTTGCTTTTTTCGCATTCAGCTCTTCTTCTCCTTTTGGAGCTTGGTCTTACAACTTCTTGAGCAGATTCCAGGACGTCTTTTTGTCAGGTTTCTTGTCTTCAGTCGTCATGTAGTAGCCGTCCGGCTCTACGACCTCTCCCACTTCTCCATGTTGTCTTCCTTTGGCTGCTTCTTTGGCTGCCATGTCCGCCATGTTATTGCCTCACGCCTCTTCTGTTCTCAGTTTTCCATACACTTTGATTTTTCAAATTGCCACATTTTGGAAGTTGGAGTATACCCAGCAGGTCCCTGAAGGCTCCATGATGCTTCACGGTTGTCCCGTTTGCTGTGATGAAGTCCCTTGTAGCCCAGATGGGTCCAAAGTCGTGTGCTATGCCATGCGAGTACCTGTAGTCCATGTAGATGTTTGCAGTCTTGCCTTCTGCCATCTGGCAGGCCTTCGTCAGCGCTATCAGTTATGCTTCCTGGGCTGACAGGCTAGGTGACAGACTTCTGGACCACAGGATTTCTTGATTGCTGGTCACTGCACTTTCTGTGTGGAAACTTCATCATCTGCAAATCTGGAGCCATCCAAGTAGAGGATAAATTCTGTAAATTTTGTTCTGCAAAGTCCATATTGTATCCCCCCTTGGGAGTGGGAGTATAGTAGCCGGGATGAGGACTGTAGGTCTGGAGACGGTGACATTATGAGACAAAGGCGATAGAGGCGCCACAAAGATGCCTGGCGGTGGGGAGATTATTGTTGGTTGAGCTTGATTGAAGATTGCCAAGATGTCGTGTGGAGTGAGAGTTTCCAGTGGCTGTCCAAGAGTGATGTCAGCAACCTTGTCCAGGAAGGTGTGTGCTGCAGATACTGCCATCAGGCAGGAGGGTGTTCCTCTTGCAACTGGATCCAAGCGGGCTGAGAGGCAGCCTAAAAGTCTCTGTTTTCCCCCGTGAATCCATATCAGGACTCCAGTAGCATGACCTTCTTTCTTCCATGAGGTAGACGGAAAGACTTCTGTAGTCAGGTAGGCCTGGTATTGGCGCTGAGACTGTGGAGTTCTTCCAATCTCCTGAATGGGTTGAAGGCTGCGTCTGATAGAAGGAGCGGGGTTGCGTTGATGCAAGAGTACAGAGGCTGCATTAGGACTGAGGCATCAGGGATCCAGGTTCTGCAATACGACACTAGACCAGGGAAGGGCCTGCAGCATTTTTGGAGTTGTTGGGGGAGCCATCTTCTCCACAGTGGTCTTCCAGTCTTTTGACATGTGTTTCGTCTGGTGGGCAATACAGTGTCTTAGGGATGTAACTTGCTTCTGACATCACTGGACTTTGTTCTTCCAGACCTTGCGTTGCTGTTCTTCCAGGTAGAGTAGGAGAGACAAGGAATGGACTGTGCAGATATCGATTTCAACCACACAAAAGAGAAGGTCATCCACGTGTTGTAGAAGAGTGACACTTGCATATTCTGCAATCCAGTTGACGAGGATGGAGGACATTGTCTTGGTGAAACTTGAATGCCTTGTTTTGAGCACCTTGAGGCAACACTGTCCATATGCACTGCACTGGTACGTGAAGGCAGGCCTCCAGGTGGAGGGGAAATACTGAAGAAGGCACTGGCCAGGTTGATCACCGTGAATACCGTTGCGGTGACTGGGACTCTTGAGAGCAGAGTGTGACGGTTCAGCACTGTTGGGGTTTCAAATACCGTAGCCTCTTTCGCGGCCTCCAGGCCTTGCACCATTCTGAACTCAGTGGGGTTTACAGTCTTTTTCTTCACTGTGGAAAGCTGGGATTGATTCCGATGGGCGAGGCAGCCCAGTTTGGCCTTGTCCTTCAGTATGCGGCAGGGGACTCCCATCCACATCATGAGAGATGACGACCAGCTGGCTTTCTTGTTCTCCACCAAGACAGTCACTGTGTTAGCACCTGCTCTGGTCACAGGGGGTCTTCTTGTTGGGACATCTCCTTAACCGGCTGCTTTTTCTCAGCAAGGGCCATCAGTTGTTTCTTTTTCTCCAGCTCGGTCTCAGGTCAGTATTTGTGTACAAGTTTGAAGAGCTGAGTGGCCTTTTGCCAGTCTAGGGCTTGGGTGAACTGGTTGATTGCAGGGGCACCTCCTGGTGCTTGCAAAAGATGAACCTCTGGCGTTGGAGCTGGATGAGGTGTTGCCATTCCATGAAGCGAGTAGGGTCCTTCTTGAGTTGAATATCCTGGCCAATGTCAAAGTTCTCAGGCCGTCTTCTTAGGCGAGTTCACTTAGACCTTCAGTTGGTCAGAGACATCTTGACTCTGGGTGATGGAGTGGCTTTTCTGGTACTATGTCCAGCACCTACTGTGATAGGTCTGCAGTGTGGTTGTTTGAGGTTCCTGTTTCTTCTTGGGTCAGGGGTGAAGAAAGTGTCATGGTCCCATCTTCCTGGAACACTCTGGTCGCTTTCAGCTTCTGCAGTAGGTCCACTCCCAATAGGTTGAGGGTGCAGGTTTTTGACACAACAAACTGGGACATGATGGAGTGTTCTGGCTGAGTCCACACGCTCAGGGGCTTCATTATCTGGAAATGTCTGACTTGACCATCAATTCCCATGCAGGACGCAGAAGATTCTGATAGATAGGTGAGGTTGCGGAGTTCCATAAGAAAAGATATGACTACGCCATCCACTCTCAGAATATTGGTCCCACTGGTGGGGTTCCCTGTGGACTTGGTGTGCTCCTGTCCTATGGACGGGGTTCTTCACTGCTTTCTGTGTTTCTTCTTCTTCTTTGCGAAGTCGGTGTTCTGCACCGGTTTCGGAAATGACCAATCTCGCCACAGTTGTAACACCGGACATCCCTTCTGTCCCGGCGGGACTCAATCCTTTTTGCTACTGCGAGCAGGGTATCCATTGCTATTGACGTGTACTCAGGCCTGGCTACTACCAGTGGTTTCCTGATTGGTTCTCTCAGTCCATGCACAAAAGCCTGTGCCAACATCCGTCTGTGTGTCTGATTATGGGTAATGAGGCCCAAATCTTGAAACACTTGCATTACTCTGTCATGGAACTTCTCCATAGACTCTGTCTTGTCTTGACTCATGTCATGTAGGCTGAGAGTTTGTCCTGTCAGTCTGCTTTTGGCCCTTTCTCTGAGCTGCTCAATTAGCTTTGGTCCTGTCTCCCAGGCATACGCATCTAACTCTGCTGGAAGCTTGAAGTGTTCTCTCATAATTGACCAGAATGCATCACCTGCTTTTATTTCCATTTCGGTCCAGAGATCAATCCAGGCTGCTGCATACGTTTGCTGGATCTGCTGCATTTTTTGACAAAATGGCATGGGGTGTATCCCTGGGTCTGGCAGCATACTGATCACCTGGCTTGGGATGAAGGGCTCATAGGATGGTGCCTCTACCTGTCCCTGCTCTCTTGGTGTTTGTGAGTTTTCTTCCCTAGTATTGGGCAGCATGTGTGACGTTGCATCTTCATCTTCATCAGATAAGAAGTGACATGATGTGCTTGGTGCATACACTGGGTGAGATTTGGGCTTAAAAGTTGTCTTGCTGCATGGGGATTTCCCACTTCCTTGCTGAGGCTGCGGTGGATCAGTGTCATGGTTCCATGCTGGCAGCCCTGCTCGGCACTGAGGTCCCTCATTTTTGTCTGTAGCTACACTACCCCCCTGTAAAGCCACAGCTGTGGGCTCTACTAGTTGTTGTGTCTGGGGGCTACATGCAGCGTTTTGTGTAGGGAGATTTGCACTTTCTTCTCCTGATATAATGACTGGCAATGTTTGTACTGTGCTTGGGATAGACAGGGTGCCCTGTGCTGGAGGCACTGAATACAGGGACACCACATTGCTTTGATTGGGCGTTGACCCAGTTGATAACGAAGTAGAAAAAAAAGGAAGAGAAAGGAGGTGTGAGGGAGTAGCAAGAGAAAAAGGAGGGGAGAGAGATGGAGGGGAGGGTGAAGAAGAGGTGAATGTGCCTGAGAGGAGGAAGGAGGAGGAGAGCAAGCATGAGCAGGTGGGTGTGGTGTGGGAGAAAGAAAGGGAGGAAAAGGAAAGAGGGGAGGGAGAGAAGAGTGAAAGGGGAAAAGAGAGAAAGATGGAGGAGAGAGAGAGGAGAAAGTTGGAGGGGGAGAAGTAGAAGAAGATGAAGAAGATGATTTGAGAGTTGGAGAGGAAGAGATAGAAGAAGAGGAAGATGAAGAAAATGGATGTGTCAGAGATGTGAGGGAGGGAAAGAAGGAATGAGAGGGATGGCAGCGAGGAAAGAGGAGAAAAGTCTGAAGAAGAAGAAGAAGAAAGGGACTGAGAGAAGAAAAAGGAGAGTGTGTCCCCCTGTGACTCTTGAGAGGGGATGGTTGAAACAAAAATGCCTTCTCCCTGTGGAGAGAGGCGGGGAGCGTTTTTCCCTGTACAAGGCTCCTTACTCAATGAGAGCAGCCTACAGATTCTCACGTACTGTGTCTATTCCAAAAACCTATTCAACAAAGGTGATTAAAAATCTGAAAACTGCTGCAATCTGGCTCTGCGTGACTTCGCTGAATGCCTGATGGGAGGGGTTACTCAAACCGCTGCGCAGTTTGTGTGTGTGCTCTCCCTCAGCCTGCAATTTCCTTATCTGTGGAGTGACCTTGGTCTAAAGCAGGCTGGTAGAAAAAAAAAAAATGGTTGGAGAATAAAACTCTAAAATAAGTTGATTAGAAAAAATCTTTCCAAAATCATTTAAAGATGTACTTAAAAGAAAACTTTAAAAACAAAAGTTAGATTTAGTAAAAAACTCTCGGAAAAAAAACATTGACCAAAAAGGGGAGGAAAAAAAAAACGTATTAATCATAAAACTCTGAAAAACAACCCTTGTTACTAAAACAGCTAATTAAAAACAGAAAAGAGGTGGAAAAACTGATTGTAAAATGATAAAAACAAAAAGAAAAGTACTTTAAAACTTTTGTCTGGTAGCGTAGGCTTTTTTCCTACCGCCCTGGAATGTCATCTCTCTGCTGCCAGCACTTCCCCCCTCCCTTATATCTCTGCTTGCTGCCTCTACAGGCACTGAAATCACGTATCAAAAAAAGATTATCCATATAGAATAGCAAAAATTAATACATTTCAGTCTGAATGCCTGAAATTTTTTACGTTAAAACCTGTAGCCAAAAAAACTAGCTTAAAAAGATCAAAACCAGGAAACAGATGTAACAACGTGATTAGCAGAGGAGAGGGGGTCAAAAAGGGTTTTCTCGCTGCTACAGCCAGCAGTGAATGAGATTTAAAGCGACAGTACCTGCAAGACAGACAGTGACACGTACAATGAGACAGACACCCGGGAGAATACGAATCCCTCTTTTGATGATCTGTGACACATACAAGCTGCTCTGGTAACTGATAACTCACCAATTGCACTGAGCGCGGCGAGGCTCAAGGTCTACCACATCTGAAAACCGTACGCCCTGGCCAGTGCGCCGGTCACAGTAATCTGTAATAGCCTTAATCAAAATTCTCACCATCCACGTCTGATTTGACTGGGATGACCTCCCCCCTTGCGTGGACGATTACTGTGAGAACTTATCCAAACAAAGCTCCTGCCCCTCACACCTGGATTGATCTGGGATGACCTCCCTCCTGTTGTGAAAGATAACTGCAGAAACTTAACCGATTCAAAGCCAACTGTTATGGAAATTTAATTAGGATAAATATATCCTTCAGTGTTTGCTGCTTGCTGTTCCCAAATCTCTATTAAATGTCTTTTTGAGCGCTCAGAACGAAATGAAACTGTCCACAACGGAAGTGTCAGTATAGCAGTTCGTCAAGACTACTCATTTATTATTCATTCAAGGTTTTATACGTTTACAAAAAGGGGCTGGTTAGTCAATTAACATATAATTAAAAGCTGCTAGACTATTGGCTGTTCTAGTGTAAGTATTGTGGTGTAGTGACACCTGATGCAGCTAGGGGGCACTGTGTATGCTCCTCGAGGTATGCATGGAAGCATGGTTTATGTGTATTAAAAGGACCTGTGATGAGGTCATGATCAGGTGACCTAACCATGTGATCCTGACCTCATCTGTGGGTGGAGTTACACCTATGTAATGGAGTTTGTTTTGCACCTGTGAGAGAGTGTGTGGGAGTCTGCCAGTGTGGACAGGCTTCCATGTGTCCAGGCGGGACATGACAGAGAGGTCTCTGTGACTGAAGAGTGAGGCTCCAGGCAGGAGCTGAAGCATTGAAGACTTGTACTATATGTTGCTTTATGGTTTATGATGTAATAAACCTAAGGATTTTTGCATAAGATCGAGTCTCCTGATTTACCTCTGAAGCAGCCGAGTGAGTGAAACCTTACAATTGGTGGATGGAATGCTGGCAGCGGCCCAAGGAGCACATGTTCCAGGACTGGGTATCAGGAGCCAGAGGAGGAACGGACGGTCTGTGAAAACCGTGAGTGTGACCGGTGGTCACGAATAAACTGTGCATTGATGTTTATATGTGGTGCCTCTGAATATAAGAGGTATCTGAAGAAACTGTTAAGCAGTGGTGACAGACAGGAGTCTGTGTTATGTGACCGGGGTCATTGAGAAGTAAGCAAAAAGCATGCTGAGAAGATATCTCAGAGGAGGTGTCCGGAAATCTCTGTGGCCAAGAGTGACAGACAGGAGTCTGTGGTGTGCTGACGGGTCAGTGAGAAACTGTTTTTTGTTTTTTTTTTCTGGAAAACGTGTGAGGTGTTTGCTGTGGCTCGTGGAGTCATGAAGGTGACAAGCGGCTGGCTGTGACTCGTGGGGTCACGAAGGTGACAAGCGGCAAGACAGCGCAGCGTGCAGAGACTTGTGGTGGCAGGAGCTACAGTGACTGTTGCAGCAAGAAGTTCTGCAGCAGCCGGAGCTGCAGTAACAGCCACAGCAGCTTAGGAGTAGCATCTGGAGGTGCTGGTTGTTGGTGGCAGTACCAGCAGGAGCTGGTGTGGTAAAAAGGACAGTGTGAACCGAGGCACACAAACTCTTAAAGGGCCAGTACACCCCTAAGTAAAAGACACTGTCTAAGGGTACTGTGTGGACTGGGGCCTGTAAGAGCCGTGGTGTGTTCCCCAGTGATGGGTGGTGTCCCTAAAAGGGGAGGAGTCCCAAAAGGGGAGCGGAAACCCAAAACAGGGATGGTTACCCAAAAGGTGGTGGAGTCCCAAAAGGGGGCGGTAACCCAAATTGAGATTGTGGCCCGAAAGGGGGTGGAGTCTCAAAAGGGGTGGTAGCCCAAATTAGTAAAATTGCCCAAAAGGGGGCGGAGTCCCAAAAGGGGGCGGTAACCAAAAATGGAGATGGTGGCCCGAAAGGGGGTGGAGTCTCAAAAGGGGGTGGTAGCCCAAATCAGTAAAGTTGCCCAAAAGGGGGCGGAGTCCCAGAAGGGGGCAGTAACCCAAATTGAGATGGTAGCCCAAAAGGGGGCGGAGTCTCAAAAGGGGGTGGAAGCCCAAATCAGTAAAGTGGCCCGAAAGGGGGCGGAGTCCCAAAAGGGGTGGCACCGGTTTCTTCAGTGGACATATCTGAGGAACAGCGGTGTGGGTGTTATACGTATTCCGCATGTGGCATAGACTTCCCGTTTGATAACAGCCCACAGGTGTGTACGGTAATGTTACATAGGGAAGGAGTCTCTGGACAGTTGGACTCAAAGAGTCAGGTGACTCTGAAAGGAACTCCGCTAGTTCTCTGTCTGACCGAGAAAAAGGTCCAGGTGTGCTGCATCCACGGGCTCATTGTGGACTATTTGGTAGACAGGGTGACGCTTGAGATGTCCACAAGTGTCGAGGATCAAGATGGCGGTATACCACCGAATGTATTGTACCCCTATGAGAGGGCACGGGACTTTGTATTTTTTGAAAATGCATGGGAACTTGATGAAGTGTGGGGTTGCTCAGAGGAGAGACGGAATGACCCTAAGGGAGCCCCATCACAGCAGGTGGCTGTAGTGGTTCCTTGTCGTGTGAAGTGTGAAAAGGAGGTAAACCCTAATAGCGATAGTCCCCAGCCCCAGGTGACCAGAAGAAAGTGTGGGTCAGACCAACTCGGGGACTTGGAGGTGACGAGACGTGTGACCGTGGGAAACGGTTTAGCTCTAGCGCAGGGGTCTGACACCTGTCTAGGTGGGGACGTGCTGTTCCAGGATGACAGGGGGAGTGGGAGTGACTCCTGTGCAGACTGTGACTCGACCGCAAGGGAAAGCGAGTGCAGTAAGGTGGAGCCAGGTAAAAATGGTAGATCTTCCTCTCGCCGCAGGGGCCGTGGAAAGGCGGGACAGGCTACAGCCTCTAAGAAGAGAAATGATGAGGAAGAGTCAGGGTCAAGTACCGGTCAGGTTACTGTCCTTGATAAAGAGGCCACGTTATCTCTGACAAATCCCAGCACAGAGGTAGGGCTTGAGGTAGAACAGACCTGTAGTAGATCCACATCTGCAATGCCCGGAAAGGGTGAAATGGCTCAGAATGATGAAGGCTCCAGGGTACCGGAGGTAGAGCTGTTGAAAGAAACAGTAAAAGAGGCAGTTGAGCACAGAATAGAGGAGCTGGAGAAGGAAGTCTCTAAGCTCAGAGATCATCTGTCAGCGTGTCATAGTATGAACAAGGCCCTATGGAAAGATATGGAGGTGCTCAGAGAGGCCCAGGAGAAGCATCAGCAGGAACTTCTCCGGAGGGAAGATGAGTATCGCGGCTTGGCAGAGGAGCGAGATAAAGTTCTTCGTAAGCTCAAGATGGAGAAAGAGACTAATGCCCAGCTCCAGAAATCCACGGGAGACGAAGTACAGCAAGCAAAGTGCCACACAGATGGCCACACAAGAAATGCTGAGGTCTTGGAGAACTGTGCTGATGCTCAGGAGGAGGAGGTCCAACAGCATGTTCAGGAAAAGGAGACATCGCTTTTCAAGTGTATGATAGAGGTACCTGAAGACATGCAAGAAGCTTGTGCCAGTGAGGATGTACATGAGGCCTTTAGAAAAGCGGTAGAAGCAGGTAGTGTGAACTGGGTGCCAGAGATGAAACAGTTAGTCATACTGTCGACTAAGGAAGTCACACTGAAGCGAGTGGCTGTCCTGAGAGACATGCACCTACATTGTCTCCGCACAAAGCAACTGATCCTGTTGAGAAATCACGAAGCCACTCGACGTTTGGAGCAAGCAAGAAAGGCTCAAAGTCAGCTTGGATTAATGGAAGACATCATTCAAGTGCCCAGAGGTCTGGTGAAGAAAGTCATCGGAAGACTTGGGAAAATGATGCAGGAGATGGTGAATAAGTCCGGTGTGACGAGAGTCAGGATTCCGGCTGATGACGAAGTCCAGGTCGTGGGTGAAGACGGGATGGTTCCGTTCCTCGTTGTCGGATCCAGGGAGAGCCTTGTGAATATCCGGATGCTCCTGGAGTATCGTGTGTCCTACCTGAGAGAAGTAGAGCAACTACGACTTGAGAGGGACCAGGTCAACAGGAACCTGCAGAAAATAGAAAGAAGATGGCCTCCACCTTCAACCCGTGGTATTGAGAGGAGAAGACATAGAAGTAGTGATGCCTCAGTTAGCTCAGTGATGAGTGACTTAAGCAGGAGAACCTATAGGGGAAAAAATGAAAAGGACGCAGACCAGGCAGGACGTATGGGTGCAAGTGAATTGCGACGCCGTACTGACCGCTGGGGAGGCGGGTGGTCTGACAGAGGGCCCGACTTAGCCAGACGGTTTGACTGGCAGAGACGACCGAGAAGGATCTCTGGTCGGGTAATAAGTGTTCAACCCCACAAGTTTGAACAAGGGGGGAGGTATGTGGTGTAGTGACACCTGATGCAGCTAGGGGGCACTGTGTATGCTCCTCGAGGTATGCATGGAAGCATGGTTTATGTGTATTAAAAGGACCTGTGATGAGGTCATGATCAGGTGACCTAACCATGTGATCCTGACCTCATCTGTGGGTGGAGTTACACCTATGTAATGGAGTTTGTTTTGCACCTGTGAGAGAGTGTGTGGGAGTCTGCCAGTGTGGACAGGCTTCCATGTGTCCAGGCGGGACATGACAGAGAGGTCTCTGTGACTGAAGAGTGAGGCTCCAGGCAGGAGCTGAAGCATTGAAGACTTGTACTATATGTTGCTTTATGGTTTATGATGTAATAAACCTAAGGATTTTTGCATAAGATCGAGTCTCCTGATTTACCTCTGAAGCAGCCGAGTGAGTGAAACCTTACAGTATGATAATTATGATAATCATGATAAAAGAGCTGAAGTTGCAGATTTATTGTTTTATATTCTTTTGCCCTAGTTTTCTTGCATGACTATAAAGTAAACAATAGATATCTACTAAAACTCTATGTGCTTGTTCCTTATGAAGGCCAGATTCGTTTAAGATGACTGATTATAGCTGGCATAGATATGCTGAGTACAGGATTTTTAGCAAGTGAGATCTATCTAACTGTGAATGCATATATATGAATATACTTTGAATATATGGAATACATATATATCTCCATGACAGGGGAAAACCACTCTTAAGATCGTTTATAAGGCATCTTTCAATACCCTAGCAGGCGCTTCACTTTCCAGTGGGAGAAGCATCAGGCTAAATTTACTCTTGTACCATGTATCTGACAGAGGGGCAACCCAGTAGTCAGCACTATTTCTAACCCTAAGAATATGGGCATCATGTTGAAGGTAGTGCAAAAAGAAGGAGCTCATATTTTGGGCGCTTGCATAAGGTCCAAGTCCATGGTGTGTTGGTGGTGGGGTAGCACTCAAGGTTGCTTCCTCCACTCATTCCCGCTAATCACGAACAACAAAGAGGGGGGTCACTATCCTCTTCATCTCCTGACTGTTGCGCGTCCATCACCTTGTCCTCCTCTAATAGTTCCTCGGCTCCTCCACCTTCACTAACAGTTTGTTTGGTATCATGAGCCCCCTTGATCACTGTAAGCCACCCTCCCATGGCACCCGCCTGTGTGCCTACAGTCCGGAAATTTGAGATATATTTATCCCTGACACATCCTCCTCTGCTTCCACCTATTCCTCTTTTACCACCATGTACTCATGAAGACTATTCAAAGTGTGCTCCAGCATGTAGATGACCGATATAGTGATGCTAATGACTGCATCATCAGATTTTTTTCAGGGAACGAGTGATGTTGTCTGCAACATGATGGTGTAGCGCAGGGACAGCTATCTTAGAGCAGTAATGGAGATTGAGCAACTGCTACTGAGGGACTGCAACGGCCATCAACTTTCTGAAACCGTCTGTATCCACCTGGCGGAAAGGCAGCATTTCCATGGCCAACAGATTTGAGATGATGGAGTTTAAGCTCTTAGCTTTGTCATGTGTAGGAGGAAACATTCTTTTATGTGACCACAACTGCATGAGCGAGGGCTGGCTGCTGTACTGAGAGAGGGTGGGGTATGGAGAACAGGACAAACTGCTGGACTGTGAGCTACTCAGCTGCACATCTCTGGGTTCACAGCAAGTTGGATCTACAACCTCAATTTAGATTAGCAAATGGGGACTCCTGAGACTGCAACACAGTTTTTGTACAATTTAATTAGATGCTTTAAGATCAATTTCACACAGGACAGAATCCTATCT
The DNA here is from genome assembly GCA_033576555.1 of Oophaga sylvatica. Classification (NCBI taxonomy): domain Eukaryota; kingdom Metazoa; phylum Chordata; class Amphibia; order Anura; family Dendrobatidae; genus Oophaga; species Oophaga sylvatica. The sequence continues at coordinate 194,835,247 of JARQOD010000005.1, forward strand.
AGATACTAGATCACTTGCAGCTAACAAGTTCACTTGCAGCACTAGCAGGAGCAGCTTCTCTGCACTGTGACACTCAGAAAAATGGCACCAGCAAAACAAGATGCCTGCTTTTTATTTGGCCAGGGACATGTGACTTCGGCAGTCAATCACAAAAGACATTGTGTCATGGTGTTTTGGATGGTTTCTGTGCGCAGATTCACTGCCGAAATGTACACGCAGTAAGTTATTAAAGAAAAAAAATAAGGTGAAAAAAAAAAATTACACTCCGCAGCTCCTGTGAAGGTCTTCTCTGCTCATCATGAAGCACCACTATTCTAGCTGAAGTAATAACAAAAGCATTAGTGGAAACGCCATGACTTAATGAACTGTGAAACTGTGCTTGTAAAACTGAACACTAATCCGAATGTTCTACGTTCATGCCGAATTTAAGATTGGCAAACGTTTTCCTAACAAGTTAGCTCTCTAATCAGATGTTGTTTACTTGACAACACAGGGATCTATAGTAATTTGACTGTGGCTATTGCTGTGACTTACCTACGTGTAATGAAACCACTGGATAAATTGTAGCCCACCATGGTCAAATCTGCACGAATCCCAGCTGCTGCCCTGTTCCCTTCCTTAACAATTCTGAGCTATGAAATGAGTGGTCAGACAATTTTTAATAGCAGAAGTATCTTGACTAGTACCACAGCTCTATTAAGACTGCACTGAATGTCAAACTGCAGCAAGAAATAGTTCACAGTATTATTTAATTTGATAGAAGATATGTTTTCTTATTGTAAACAGTTAGCTGTAAAAAGTGAGCAGTAGATTTATCTACCAAAAATATATTGTGCATCATTATTTAAAAAAAATGGCCACAATGTGCAAAAACTTTGAACGTTTGAAGGAAAAGGCAATTCACGATTTTGAAGAGCTTGATCCAATAATATAAAAAAGTAGTTTTTAGTGGAATAAAGGACAGGGGAACAGCAACAAAAATTATTTAGCTTTTGTAAGGTGGTGAAGGAGTATCATTGCCTTGCCCTGCTCCCCTTAAGTGTTCTTAATGTTTATATGTACTAATTATTGTGTGTCTTTGTAAATATTTTGGTGGTACTGCTACATGGGAACATGTATTTCCACACATAGCAATGGTATTTCCACATCCTCTATTGTGTTACCATTTTATGTATAATGACTGTATATGTGTTGTGTTCTTACAATGTAATGTCGCATGTTAGATAGGGAAAGTTAGTGCATTCTTTTGGGGACATTAGAGGAGGGCACTCTTAGTATATAGTTCTTATACATAGGGTAAGTGTAGTTCTGTTGTGGGCCACTAGATGAGGGCATACAAGTGTGCACTGTTAGGTATAGTGGATAGGATGTTCTAAAGAGGGTTAAGTGTAGGAGGGGCTGCCGGATAGTAAGAGAGAAGTTTGTAGGAAGTTAGCTCAGACAGGGCCAGAGTGCCCAAGTGTCCACATAGGCTATAGGCCCGGACAGCTTGGCAGCCACGTAATGTTAAAATGCTGCAGCACACCTCATCCACGGCCACTGTACATCATATCAGTGGGCCAGTACAGAGAAGGAAGATGTGGCGACTAATAGCCTGGGCAAATGCTTTTAGGGCAGGACTCAGCTGGACTGAGGAGATGAAGGAAGTTGGAGCTTCAACGAGATTGGTACAGATGGGCCGGATGCTTTACCAGAGGCAGCTAAACCTGGTGAGTGATGATTTCGAGTCTGGAGCAAAACAGGCAGAAGGAAATGTCGCCATGGTGAGGTCAGGTCAGGAAGGAACTGGGAAGTAGTCTAGGACGGTCCTGTCTGGGTGTGTACTGCACAGAAGTGACAACAAAGCAGGGAAAGATAAGGAAATAAGTGAATCCCATGGTATGCCAACTGTGGATGTAACGTGTGAAGTGTTAAGTAAAGAGAATGTTTAAGTTATCCAGGACTGTGTCTCCATTACTGGGGGTCACCTGAAAGGGTGACCGTCGTTGCCTGGGAAGTGCCAGGGAGAAGCTGAATCTGGAGATGCAAGTCTGCTGAAGAGAAGAATACAGTTTTCTGTAGGGAAGGACTGGACATAGATGTTTCAGTAATTCATGTCACGACTACAGTCCTGTTCCTCCTTTACACGTTCACAGGAGTTGTGCCTACACAAATCAGCAAGGGGGAACATATTATCTGTATCTGATTTATCTTTTTATAAATATATCACCTTATGGTCTGTTGCACTCTCTTTTTCCTTAGGGCTCGCTCCCACTTGCAATTAAATCAGACTAATGCAATCCGATTAAAAATCAAATGCATTTGTACCAATTTAATCCTATGTTTTTGTTCTCAATTGTGTTTTTTTTTTCCTGCTCCGATCGTATCGAGAAGGTACAGAAAAAAATCGCAGCATGCTATGATTCCATGCTAAATTTGGATTGCACGCACCCATACATTGTAAGTCTATGAGTGCATTTGAAACTTCACCCGCGGACACCGGCAGCAGGGAAGATGGAGAAATTAATTTCTCTTTCTCCTCTGCAGCTGTGCTTCGATGCTCTCATGTGAGAGGATCAGAGCACAGAGCATTGACACTCTGCTCTTGCTCGCGGCAGGGCTGGAGCCGAGTATCATTAGCATATCGCATCTGATGCTCTCGTATTGGATATGATTCGTTAGTGATACCCAGATCTTACAGTGTTTATCTAACTTTGAAAGTTTAGTATCTCAAGCCATCAATTGCTGTGCCTCATGACACCACCTACTTTTTTCTACCCTTTCAAAAATAGAAACGCAATGCCCAGTGATTGGCTGCAGCAGTCAAAAAACGCTAAATTATATCACCACTGCAATCATCAAAAGCAGTGGCAGAGAGCTGGAGCAGGAGTCAGTGAGGAAATCTGTTTTTTTTCAATAATTGGAAGTCAATGAGCTAAAACAAATTAGTCACAAAAAACCCCTCTATGAGGTTATATACCTCATTTGCTTCTTTTTGCCTAATAAAAATAAAGAATAAAATAATATTCTACCTTACTATACAAATTGAAGACTGACTTGCACTTTTCTTATTTTTATGCTGTGCAGATCCTTTTACTAATCAACACAGATTTTCTGCCAGACAAAACAGCAGAGGGCTCCTTACAATAATTACAGATCCAGGTTGATTGGCTAAATTTGAACTTTCCAAAAGTTAATTTGAGATTTCTACAGGAAAATATACAAAGGAACTAAAGTATACCCATTGGACTATTAGCAAGGTATAATTTAACTCAGGCCTTCCGATGATGTCAGAGATTATCTTGATAAAATGTCAACCATCCACCAGTCCTTTGCATTAAAGTAAAGCCTACTAAAACAATTATTTTCTTGCTCCTTTTATTTTTACATTGTCTGCTTCTCTGAAAGACGATGTCTCTTTTTTTTCTCTCTGTGAACATTACAGTATTGTAAAATGATTAAATGCTAAGGTTTGTTTAGGTGTTCCTGCCAAAGACCACATAAAAAGGTGATTTATTAAACTATAGAAGTGCCAAATAACTCTGTATCACAGAAGAAACCGTCACATTCTCTGCTCTAAGTCCATGGAAATTTATGTTCATCTACCAATGCCTTATACCAATTACTAACAGCCTGCTTGTCTCGAAGAAAGAAAATTCTATGTACTTATAAAAACTTATTGAACTTTCTGTAAGGTTCTGTGTATCTGTTTCTGAAACTCAGTTGTTCGTCTGCCATTTTGCTTTCTGTTTTGCTGCAGCTATCTTGCCCTCAGTCAAAATGGAGTTTTCCAGCTTGCATGTTCCCGCCCTGATTCTCTCCGTTTGCTTCTTAAACAGCCACAGCTGAGTAATCAGTGCTTCAGAATCTAGCCTGCAGTGAACCTGTGTTCTGACTCCTGAAGCCTTGGACCTTGTACTCCAGCCATTCCTACTGAGGAACTCTGAAGCACTTGTGGACTCTGAACTCTGCTCTTGAGAGCCTCACGTTTGCATGGACTTGCGGTAACAGAGAAGAAGATCTGAATCTGTTGTGGAGAGTTATTGCTGAGCTTAGATTACTCTGGCCTGCTGTGTCTCCTGCTTCTGTGTTTGCAACCTGTGTGTTTATTTTTGCCAATTTGTATGAAGCAATACAAGACTTTCTTTATCAACCTGTGTCTCAAGTATTTTCATCGCACCCAAGCACAAGACGCTATATGAACTGTACCACATACATTACAAGATTCTGAAGCCAAACGTTAGTGTCTGCTGGTCTGGAAAGGCTTGTCTGCTGTACTGTGGATATCGGATGTCCGGTTGTACTTTCTGTGATGACAGTGGTTGTGACTTCTCACAACCATTCCAGGTGAGCAATTCCCTTAAGTTTTTTTTTCTGCAGTGTTATCACAGGTAAACACTATTGTTTTGTTTTTTTTTCTCTTCTCTTTTTGTCTGCTGAAACTCTGGATATCAGATGTCTGGTTGAAAGCTTTCTGTGATGATAGTGGTTGTGACTTCTCACAACCATTCCAGGTGAGCAGTTCCCTTAAAGTTTTTTCTTTCTTCAGTGTTGCCACAGGTGAACACTATTGTTTTTTTTTTTCTCTCCTCTTCTTCCAGTATCCTGTCTTAAAAGATCTGGAAAATGGAGGCCCGTATAAAGGAACTTTGCGGAGTGACTGATAATATCCTTGCAGATTTGCAGAATATAAAGACCCGTTTTACAAATCTTCAGGACCTAAATAATCACAATTTGCAAGTGGTTGGACAGACTACCCAGGATTTGCGAGCCAGGATTGAGGTTCTGGAGGGGCGAGTCCAGGCTCCTGCCATGGCCCCGAGTTCTGGGATTCCCAAGTTGCCCCCTTTTCGTTTTGGTGGTGAACGTGAAAAATTCAGGGGATTTGTTAATCAATGCAATCTTTTTTTTCTGCACATGCTTCACAATTTCCTACTGAACGATCTAAGGTGCTTACTATAATTATGTTGCTTACCAACAAGGCTTTGATATGGGCAAACCCTCTGATTGAGACTGAGGATGATTGTTTGAATCACCTTGATGATTTTATTTCAGCCATGGGGCAGGTGTTTGATGACCCCAATTGAGGTGCAACAGCTGAAGCAGCCATGTTAGCTTTGCGCCAAGGTAAGCACTCGGTAGCTGAATATGCCTTGGATTTCAGGAGATGGGCCCTTGATACCACCTGGGACAATTCCGCCAAAAAATCTATTTTTCGAAAGGGGTTATCCCCACTAATTAAGGATGAACTTGCTCGTGCCGACCCTCCCACTGCGTTAGGTGACTTTATTAACTACTGCATCCGTATTGATACTCGTTTAACTGAACGCAGGCAAGAGAGATGGTTCGAAAGCAATCGTACTAACCTTTTCCTACCTTCCTCTCCAGCTAAGGAACCTTTGAATAGGATTACACGGGAACCTGAACCTGAACCCATGCAGGTAGACTCTTTACTACGACGGGTTAGTGATGCACGCAAGGAACATCGTTTTAAGGAGAATCTATGTTTTTATTGTGGTAAGTCAGGGCACTTTATTATTAACTGTCCCAGCCGTTCTCGCAAGACTACTGCAGCACTCATTCATTGTGAGTGTTGCGAGAGGGGATCTGTCAGGTCCGAGCCTCAGGCTCCAGAGAGAGCTGCAGCAACAGATCTTGATTTCTCGGACTTAAACTCCGTTACCTCTGAGGACGTTGACTGTGTAAATGCTGCCATCTTTCAAGTTTCCTCAGCGGTGTCCCAGCTGAGTTGTAAGAAAAACAATTCTCACTGTTTTCTTTCCATCAAACTCTGGGTTGACTCAGCCTGGGTGTCTAGCTCTGCTATGATCGACTCAGGTGCAAGTGGAAATTTTATGGATGTCTCCTTTGCTCTAAAACAGGGAATACGTTCAGTGAAGAAGGCTGCTCCAGTACAGATGGAAACTGTGGATGGCTCCCTGCTGACCTCTGGACCAGTGGATCAGGAAACAGAGCCTTTAAAGGTTCTTATGGGTAAAGATCATCAAGAGAAACTGTCCTTTATGCTTATCTCTTCTCCTCACTTTCCCATTATTCTAGGGCTACCATGGCTGCAGGCTCAGAATCCTACCATTAACTGGGAGACCAAGGAATTACACTTTCCAGAGAAACAGATGAGTCCAAAAATTTCAGCTTGCTCTGTTCCTAAAGGAACCATGTCAGTCCCTGAACTACCAGCTGTATACCAGGACTATGTGGATTTATGTGACAAGAAGAACGCTGACCAGCTTCCTCCTCACCGTCCATATGATTGTCCAATTGAATTATTGCCTGGAGCAGAGATACCTTTTGGTAAGATCTACCCCCTGGCGGGGCCCGAGCTGAAGGCTTTAAAAGAGTACATAGACGAAAATCTAGCCAAGGGCTTCATACGCCCCTCTTCATCTCCTGCAGGGGCACCCATATTTTTTGTAAAGAAGAAAGATGGATCCCTGAGACCATGCGTAGACTATAGGGAACTCAATAAGGTTACTATTAGAAACCGTTATCCATTGCCTTTAATCCCTGAGTTATTGGAGAGAGTGCGACATGCCAAAATTTTTTCTAAACTAGATCTTCGTGGGGCCTATAACTTAGTCCGTATTAGACCTGGGATGAATGGAAGACTGCATTCAGGTCACGCTATGGACACTTTGAATATCTGGTTATGCCTTTTGGTCTGAGTACCGCCCCAGCCACTTTCCAACACTTGGTGAATGACATCTTCAGGGATCTCCTAGATACATTCGTGGTAATTTATTTGGATGATATTTTAATTTTTTCTAACTCCACAGAGGAACATCATGGACATGTGAGAATGGTCTTGGAACGTCTAAGACAAAATCATCTTTACATCAAGCTTGAAAAGTGTGAATTCCATAAGACCGAAATTCAATTTCTGGGGTATGTACTGTCTACACAAGGAATTAGTATGGATGGAAGTAAAACCCAAGCCATCAATGATTGGCCAAGTCCTAGAAATGTGAAGGAGGTACAGCGCTTCATCGGGTTTGCAAACTTCTATAGACGTTTCATTAGAAATTTCTCTGAGGTAGTGTCACCTATCACTCAACTTACCCGGAAAGAGTCTAAGTTCTCTTGGACTCCCCAAGCCCAGGAAGCATTTTCCCGTCTAAAAGATAAATTTACCACTGCACCTATCCTAGTACATCCCAACCCAGAGCTTGCCTTCATAATAGAGGTGGATGCTTCAGACTGTGCCGTGGGAGCTATACTCTCTCAGAGAGAACAGGTGAGAAGAATGTCTTGCATCCCTGTGCCTTCTTTTCCCAGCAGTTGTCTTCGGCTGAGAAGAACTACGATGTGGGCAATAGAGAGTTGTTGGCCATTATTGCCGCCTTCAAAGAATGGAGACACCTTCTTCAAGGAGCTGCACAGCAAATAGTCGTTCTGACAGACCATCGTAATCTTGAGTTTATCAGGTCGGCTAAGTGCCTGACTCCTCGCCAGGCTCGCTGGAATCTTTTCTTAAACCAATTTAATTGTATCATCTTTTATAGACCAGGATCGCGCAATGGAAAGGCTGATGCACTCTCTAGGATTTACTCAGCAGAGACACGTCCAATTACTCCTCCTAAGACTATTCTTCCTGACTCTAGATTCCTAGGAGTGATTCATCATCAAGACCTAATTAAAGACATCAAGGAAGCATACCATGCGGATTCTTTTTTGGCTCAACCCCCAAGGGACGTAAGTCTTGTCTTTAAGAATGGTGTGTGGATTCTGGGACAACGTCTGTATATACCTGAAACAGTCAGATTGAGAGTATTGCAACTCATTCACGATTCCAAAATAGCCGGGCATAGAGGAATTCTAAAGACACAGGAATTTCTTTCTCGTTTCTTTTGGTGGCCCACTTGTAGGAAGGATGTTTTGGACTATGTCACTTCGTGTGAGGTTTGTGCAAGATGCAAAACACCTCGCTCTTCACCAACTGGTCTGTTACAGCCTCTTCCCACCCCGTCCCGCCCGTGGGGATCCATTTCTATGGACTTCATTGTGGAATTACCAACCTCTCAAGGGAAGAACACTATTCTAGTGGTGGTTGACCGTTTAACAAAGGCAGCTCATTTTATCCCTTGTGTCGGCTTACCCACTGCAAAACAGACATCAGATTTGATGATTAAAGATGTGTTTCGTTTACATGGAGTACCGGATGAGGTTATTTCGGATCGAGGGTGCAATTCACTTCTAGGTTTTGGCAAAATTTCTGTGCAGCATTGGACATTAAAGTAAACCTTTCTTCTGCTTTTCATCCCCAGACTAATGGACAAACCGAACGAACCAATCAAACCCTGGAGCAGTATCTCCGCTGCTTTATCTGCCACCTACAGGATGATTGGGTGGATCTACTTCCATTGGCTGAGTTCTCTTACAACAACTCTCAGAGTGCCTCCACTAAACAGTCTCCTTTTTACTCTAATCTAGGTTATCATCCTAACATTCTACCACGATTTCCCATAGAGACGCCTTTGCCAGCAGTGGCTGAAAGAGTCACGACTTTACAGAAGAATATGGATCTTCTAAAGGAGAATCTGGAATCGGCTCAGGAAAGGTACAAGAAGGCAGCAGATAAATTTCGTAAACCTGCACCAGCTTTTAAGGTAGGAGACCTGGTCTGGCTGTCAACCAGAAATCTTAAGTTAAGGATTCCATCGTCTAAGTTGGGACATAAGTACATTGGACCCTATAAAATCAGTAAGATTATAAGTGCCGTTGCTTGTCGTCTTCAATTGCCCAGAACTATGAGAATCCACCCTGTCTTTCATGTATCCCTACTAAAGGCTGCGACACCCAATACGTTTCCTGGACGTTCTTCTCCTTGCCCTGACCCAGTGCTAGTCGATGGTCAGGAAGAATTTGTGGTGGAAAGGATTTTAGATTCCAGGTTGTATAGAAATCAGTTACAATATCTGATTAAATGGCAGGGCTACCCAGTGGAGGACAACTCATGGGAGTCAGTCAATAACGTTAATGCTCCTCGCTTGCTCCGTCAGTTTCATCAGAGGTACCCACACAAGCCTGGTCTGAGGTCATCCGGAGGTTGTCCCTAAGGGGGGAGTAATGTAAGGTTCTGTGTATCTGTTTCTGAAACTCAGTTTGTTCGTCTGCCATTTTGCTTTCTGTTTTGCTGCAGCTATCTTGCCCTCAGTCAAAATGGAGTTTTCCAGCTTGCATGTTCCCGCCCTGATTCTCTCCGTTTGCTTCTTAAACAGCCACAGCTGAGTAATCAGTGCTTCAGAATCTAGCCTGCAGTGAACCTGTGTTCTGACTCCTGAAGCCTTGGACCTTGTACTCCAGCCATTCCTACTGAGGAACTCTGAAGCACTTGTGGACTCTGAACTCTGCTCTTGAGAGCCTCACGTTTGCATGGACTTGCGGTAACAGAGAAGAAGATCTGAATCTGTTGTGGAGAGTTATTGCTGAGCTTAGATTACTCTGGCCTGCTGTGTCTCCTGCTTCTGTGTTTGCAACCTGTGTGTTTATTTTTGCCAATTTGTATGAAGCAATACAAGACTTTCTTTATCAACCTGTGTCTCAAGTATTTTCATCGCACCCAAGCACAAGACGCTATATGAACTGTACCACATACATTACACTTTCATTACTTCATTCAGTTGTTTTTTAAATAACCAAATGATGCCCTAATAGCATGCCTACATAACAATGTCAATGACAACTGACTAACGGTTAATTGATTTTTACGGCAGTCTTTACTTATATGACTACAATAGATTAGATAAACTGAGAATGCATTAACACCATGGATTAGCAGACCTGTGGAAGTTCAGGTTCCGGAACTTAACCCAAACTTAATTCCAAAGTTCTGTTCTGATACCAGAACTGTGCCCGAACCAGAGACCAAACCTCACTGAAAACAATGGGGACTGGGTGTTTTGAACCAGAAAACACTCTCTCTATGCAACGGACTTACCCCGGAACTCTGAACATTCAACAGACTTCTAGGAAAGTCCCTGTTTGGTGTTCAGCACCAGACAGTAACTGTTCATTGTGAACATCAGGCTTTTAAGTTTGGGCCAACTCATCCTTAAATAACACTTCACTGGTAGTAATGCACAAAGGTTGGGTGGAAAGTTTGGTGACACAATCCACCCTTTTGAAAGATCCTGTCAATTCTCATGTGTCAAACTACTTTTCTCTCTGCCAACTTGTGAAAATGTAACCATTCCAGATTGGGTGTCTTCAGAACTGACAGCCTTTCCTTCATAATCCACTTAAATAGATATCTAATCTAGGTCTCAAGGTACTGCCACACTAAGCTATCCCGCTAGCGATCTCGTTAGCGTTGCATACTAATGAGATCGCTAGCAGGATTGTTTCTATATCGCTAAATGCGGCCACATTTAGCGATATAGTTAACGACGCTATCGCCGTTAGCGATCTTCTTAACGACTTTAGCGGTACAAAAGTACCGCTAAATCGCTAAGAAAAGGTGCCACACTAGCGATATATACTTACCCAGCGGGAGCGCCGACGAGAAAATAGGGTCCGGAACGATTCCAGCGACGAGCGAGATCACAGCAGGAAGCTCGTCGCTGGAAGCTGCCGTACTGGACAATATCGCTAACGGGATCGCTAAATAGTGACGTTTTTAGCGATCCCGTTAGCGATATTATTTAGTGTGGCATACCCTTCAGTCTCATGATATTCAACTCTTGAGCTACAGGTTTATCAGCAAAAATTCCATAAGACTTGCAATTTTAGATCCCCGGTCACCACAAAAGCTTAAGGTACTGCCACACTAAACAATCCCGCTAGCGATCACGATAACGACGCATAGTAATGAGATCGCTAGCGGGATTGTTTCTATATCGCTAAGTGCGGCCACATTTAGCGATATAGTTAATGACGCTATCGCCGTTAGAGATCTTCTTAACGACTTTAGCGGTACAAAAGTACCGCTAAATCGCTAAGAAAAGGTGCCACACTAGCGATATATACTTACCCAGCGGGAGCGCCGACGAGAAAATAGGGTCCGGAACGATTCCAGCGATGAGCGAGATCACAGCAGGAAGCTCGTCGCTGGCAGATGCCGCACTGAACAACATCGCTAACGGATCGCTAAATAGTGACGTTTTTTAGCGATCCCGTTAGCGATATTGTTCAGTGTGGCATACCCTTTACCCTCTTATGCCTTCATGGTGTACACTTCTCTCTGGTCCATCTCAAGGGTTGTGTGCCTGGCTAAAAAACACTGTCAGCCTTCTCACTCAACAAATCAATGTGCTTGAGTTCCGTGAACACCTATTTTGAGTAAATGAATATCCTGTGTTTTCACCTCCACAGGTTGCTGCCGTATATATTTGGTTACTTGCATTTCCAGTTATAGTTGCATAATTATATAAACAGTAGTAGTTACCCACATAGTATCCTTACCAGTAAGTAGCACCCCACATCGTGTAAGAGACAATACTGGTGCAAAACATGTTTTATACAGTAAGAAATAGTGCTCCCTTAGTGTTGTCTACTTAGTTCCCACCACACTGTAATGGTACCCCTTAATCCCCTAAAAGTTGTAACAGTAAAAAAGTAATTTTTCAACACTCTAGTGATTTTTTTTCAATGATGTCCAATTGTGATAATTTTTTTAATAATGTTATCTTGTATTTATTTCCAAGCTACAATGGTGAATGTGAAACAATGTTTCTGTATCTGTTCCATTATATGTTCAAATTATACAGATGTAAGGAAATGAACAAACTGTCCATGTTCTTCTTTGAAGACATGCTTATTATTATACTGTGTATCGTGATATTCATTATAGTGAAAATGCTGCAATATGACTGAGGGAAAGTTAGGGTTAATAATTGGGACTAGCCCAGGAAGCATATAAAGTGAAGGGACAGAGACAGTTTCCTGTTAGGAGGTCAGATAGGTCCCAGCCTGCAGCAGAAGCAGACCTGTGGTCTGATCAGTAAGCAGAGTTGCATGACGAGAGTGAGTGGAGACCAAGGGAATGAATAGTGAGATCCAGGAAAGAGGCACGAGAAAGTGACAGAAGGTGTGAGTAGTGTTGAGCATTCCGATACCGCAAGTATCGGGTATCGGCCGATATTCGCTGTATCGGAATTCCGATACTTAGTTCCGATATTTTCCATATATCGTATACCGGAATCGGAAGTTCCCATAATTCTTTGAGAGGCAATGTGATTTTAGTCAGCCAATGAGGAATCCTAAGAAGTGTGGGCACATCCTGTACTGCTGCGGTCATCTTAACTAATGGCATGGCTGTGATTGGCTGCTGAAATGATGTCAGAATGCACTATAAAAGGCGCCGCAGCCATTTTAGCGTCACTGTGCTGTGAACTCAGTTAGGGAAAGAACGCTGCTCTGCTGACTCTGAGGGACAGTTAGAGATTGCGATTTAGTGTACTGTGCTTTAGGCAGGCTAGTTTACCACCGGCTGTGTAAAGCTTCCTTTTGCCTGCAGTGTTGTTTTAACAGCTCTGCAAGGTGTGTGTGAGTGCAGGTGACTCTGCAGTTTGCTCTGTATGCAACGCTGTCTGTAGGATCTGCACGTGTCACTGACAGACTCATTTTTTTTTCTTCAGTGTAATTCTTGCTGCTCCATGCAATTGAAATAATAGTGTGACGTGCTTCCATCCGTATACAATACCTTGGTTGCAAACACTATAGAAGTCCACAAAGGAGCCTTTCACAGCAAGTGAACAGTTGTGTTTCAGTGTTCACTGCAGTCTGTGATTTTTTTTTTTTTTTTTTGAGTGCAGATCACGCTCCAGTTACTTCAACTAATGCTGCGTGTACTCTGCTGAGCGTCTGTCACTGGCTCATCCTTGTAATTTTTCAAAAATTGCTGCTGCTTTATTCTATTTTAAATTTACAAAAATCTATTAGTGTGACGCTCTTCCATCAAAATACAATACATTGCTTGCAAACATAATAGAAGTCCACAAAAAGGCCTTTCACAGCAAGTGAACAGTTGTGTTTCAGTGTTCACTGCAGTCTGTGATTTTTTTTTTTTTTTTTTGAGTGCAGATCACGCTCCAGTTACTTCAACTAATGCTGCGTGTACTCTGCTGAGCGTCTGTCACTGGCTCATCCTTGTAATTTTTCAAAAATTGCTGTTGCTTTATTCTATTTTAAATTTACAAAAATCTATTAGTGTGACGCTCTTCCATCAAAATACAATACATTGCTTGCAAACATAATAGAAGTCCACAAAAAGGCCTTTCACAGCAAGTGAACAGTTGTGTTTCAGTGTTCACTCTAGTCTGAGGTTTAATTTTTTTGTAGGAGTGTAGATCCCGCTCCACTTACTTCAACCACCGCTGCGTGTACTCTGCTGAGTGTCTGTCACTGGCTCATCCTTGTCATTTTTCAAAAATTGCTGCTGCTTTATTCTATTTTAAATTTACAAAAATCTATTAGTGTGACGCTCTTCCATCAAAATACAATACATTGCTTGCAAACATAATAGAAGTCCACAAAAAGGCCTTTCACAGCAAGTGAACAGTTGTGTTTCAGTGTTCACTCTAGTCTGAGGTTTAATTTTTTTGTAGGAGTGTAGATCCCGCTCCACTTACTTCAACCACCGCTGCGTGTACTCTGCTGAGTGTCTGTCACTGGCTCATCCTTGTCATTTTTCAAAAATTGCTGCTGCTTTATTCTATTTTAAATTTACAAAAATCTATTAGTGTGACGCTCTTCCAGAGGACAGCGTTTGTTGGCCAGTTGGGAGTCTGCAGCACATGGTTGATTTCATGCTGCACTGCCTGAGAAACGACCGCCGCATCGCCCACATTCTCACCACGTCAGATTATTGGGTGTGCACCCTCCTAGACCCTCGCTACCGAGACAACTTACAAAGCCTCATCACACCGTTGAACCGGGACCGTAAAATGCTGGAGGACCAAGACACACTGTTGAAATCCATAATGTTCTCCATTCCAGCCGAGAGCGCTGCTGCTGCTACTGCTTTACAAAGCAGCTCTGTGCGTCGAGGCATTGTAGACACCTCTGCAACAAGAGGGAGCACAAGCAGCGCCTCTGCACAGGGCAAGAGCTGTATGTTACAAATGTGGCAAAGTTTTGTGACAGCGCCACCAAGGTCTACACCATAGTGATGGGAAATCTAGTTAATTTTGGTGATTAGTTCACCATGAACTAGTTCACTGAAAAGATTAGTTCAAAAGATTAGTTCATTTAGTTCATTTAGTTCAGTTTTTCTCCACCTTATCCTGTGAGGAGCTGATAGGAAATGCATCATGTGACCTCTGAACTAAATGAACTAGATGAACTGCTGAACAAAATGTTTTATTGAGAATGACTCAGGACAGCCTAGTTCAATCTGATGCCTCTGACTGAGCCCAGCAGTGCCACATAATGATTGTGTATGAGGGGGCTGAGAAGCAGTTCAGCATCCACCATTTTAAGAACAGAACAGGGGTCAGTGTTAAAGATTTTAGCAAGACTGATCTTCTAGGCTAGAGGCATGAACTACACACAGAAACACTCTCTCATACACACATATGAGCTGTGTCTGTGTACTGTGTGTGCAATTTCAGTTTTTATTAATAATATTATTATTACTATTATATTTGTATTTGATGTGTGGTATAGTTTTTTACTACCTTGTTTTCCAGCATCAAGAGCTGTAAAGAGCCAGTGTGAGACAGAGCAGGGAGCTTCCTGGAGCTGTATGAACCTGGATCACTCTCTGTCTCCTCCCACTTACTGTTTAGTTCACAATGAACTAATCTGTGTCAGGATGGTGAACTAGATGAACTAGTTCACTCTGAAGATTAGTTCATTTTGAACTACTCACTCAGAACTACCCATCACTACTACACCATCCGAGACGGCTCCATTCACCAGGAAGCAACGTTTCCGTAAGATGGTGACAGACTACATGTCTTTCCCTCTCAGTGTACTCCCAGATGCCTCTTCCCCTTTCAAGTTTTGGGTCTCTAAGCTGGATACATGGCCAGAGCTTAGCCAGTATGCCTTGGAGGTGCTGGCTTGCCCTGCTGCCAGTGTATTATCTGAGCGCGTCTTTAGTGCTGCAGGTTGTGTACTAACAGACCGTCGCATGCGACTATCCTCAGACAATGTAGACCGGCTTATTTTTCTGAAAATGAACAAGGCATGGATCTCACCTGAATTTGCCTGTCTGTTTTCAGATTAAATAACTGTTTGCCAACGTTTTCCAAGTCTCCTGTTATGTTCATCTTTCTACCACCTGAACTCTACTCCCTGGGCTACAACCATGCCAGTCACAGGGAATGATCATTTACAAAACAAAATGTTATCTCCAACAAATAGTAGTGCAATGACTCCAGTGCCCACTTTATCGCCAGGCACTCTCTCTCTACAATGCTGTCTCTGTTTTTTGATGGAGTAAGTTTTCGACTCAGGAAACTAATGGGATGCTCCTCCCCGTTAAGCTCCAGTCCTGAGACAACACGGCACCCAGACCTACCTCTGACGCATCAGTCTGGACAATGAATTCTCTTTTGAACTCGGGTGTGCTCAAAACTGGTGACCCACACAGTGCCCCTTTTATTGCCCTTGTTGATGACCCCTTGCTGATTTATTAACCGGCCCCACCAGATCCATGGGTATTCTCTCAAACTGGACCTCTAAAATTTTTAATGGCACCAAGGGACTCACAAAATGAGGCTGAGGACTGTGTACCTGGCGCATGCGACAAGAGTTACAATACCGTTTAACTTCTTGATAGACCCCCAGCCAGTAAAACCGTTGTATAATTCTGTGTAGGGTTTTCTTTTGGCACAAATGTCACCCTAGTACATGCGCATGCGCTAAGTCCATTACCAACCTCCGATATGACTGCGGTAGCAGCAATTGCTAAAAAATTTCCACATGTATTTTATAAACCTGATACAGCAAATCTTGGTTCAGCTCTAATTGTTGAAATACTGTAGCTGCCCCGGGGTGTTGGGGTTCCCCATTGACAACCAGTAAATTTTCACGGGCTAGACTCAACGTAGGGGCCGCGGAGTTGCGCCTTACCAAATTTGTCACCTGTCACATTTAAGTATTACAATTCAGGTCCCGGTGGCAAATCTTCCATCTCCCCAACTAACACTTCGATAGGAGAGGGGTTTTCCTACTCCACCGAAGGCAAAGGTAATACTGCCCACTGCACACATGTGTTATGCATAGTGAGACTGATAGTAGCCAACAAAGTAGCTAACAAAGGCCACTTGTGATCGCCCTATCAGCGTAGGAACAATGCTACTCAAACGATCTGCCATGATCTGGACAAAATCTTGATATCATGGTCAATGAGTGAGAATGTACGATAGGATCCAGGCAGATGTGAAGGTTTGTTTGGTTTTAGTAGCAACTTCATGTGTGACATGTTTGAATGGCTGGGCAACCCTCCTGTCTCCAATATATGATTGAAGGTGCGTACCAATGTGGACGGGATATCCTCACTCAATAATTTTAATAATTTGGCTGTAAACCCGTCAGGTCCTGGAGCTTTCCCGTATTTAAAGTAACTTATCGCCGCTGTCACTTCCGTCACCTCAATTTGTTTTTTTTAAAGGAGAAGCTGATAGTTTGTGATGGATGGTAACCGTATTCCATCTACAAAGGTGTTACCCTCCTCACTATCCGTATGTTCCACCTTATATAAGTCTGAGTAGTATTCTTGTAGAATGGTGTTTATGGTTCGAGGGTCTGTGTTCATGATCCCATGTTTATTCGTTAACGCTGTAATATGTTGATGACGAATGTGATTTCCTTTCGCTAGTCGTGCTAATAGTCTCCCTCATTTGCTACCATAACGATATACATTCGGCTCTATAATTGTTATTACTGCTTCTCTCTCGTCGATATACCCATACGTGTAAGTCAGCCTTAGCCTGCTTACATCTATTTTTAACCTGTGTTGATGAACTTGTCTTGTTTGCCGTGTACCTATCGCGTAATATCCTGCTAGCCTGCGAGTAGTTTGTCGCTATCTTCTTTTTTAGCGTTGTCTGATAACCTATTAGTTTCCCGCGCATTACTCCCTTCCCTGCTGCCCATAAAAGTTCCGGCCTATCCCTAGTATCTCCATTATCCCTTACATATTAAAAACACCATTGCTTCACCTGATGTCGAAACTTCTCATCCATTAACAAATAGGTCGGGAAGCGCCAAGTTTGGTCTGGCCCCATCTGCACCATATCTGGCAGGGTCACTGATACGGGCGCGTGGTCATATATAGCTACGTTGTGCACATCTGCCTCTTCCACTCCCCTTAATAGCTCCTGTGATAGCAATATATAATCTATTCTGGACCAAGAGTCATGTGGCGCCGAACAGAATGAATATTCACTGCCATCTGGGTTCAGGTGTGTCCAAATGTCTACAAAGTTAGTCGTGTCTAGCAAGGGTTATTATAAACGTGTGTCATGTGATCGCACATTCATTCGCATCGACCTACAGTTCTTCACTGGTTCGATTCACCATATTTAAGTCACCACGTGGGTGGTTTTAATGCTCTCCTATCGGCCTGATATGCTTGGATACCTGGGATAAATTCAGGAACATCTCCAAACTCCCTACTCACATGTCAGCGCAGGAACCGTAAGAGGGAACGTGCTTGTTTTGTTGCGCATAGGTGGAGTTTTATACAGTAAATGATTAATGCTGTCTTATTTTTTGCGTCCCAAGGTCAGAATAAGGCTGCGTAACGTTACATTTTAGAGACACTCATATAATAGACACACGCTACCCTAACCGTGACACAAGGAAGGTATTGTTGCCGGATAAAGCCGCCATTTTAGCGTCACTGTGCTGTTAATTCAGTTTGGGACAGAACGCTGCTCTGCTGACTCTGAGGGACAGTTAGAGATTGCGATTTTGTGTACTGTGCTTTAGGCAGGCTACTTTACCAACCGCTGTGTACATCTTCCTTTTGCCTTGCAGTGTTTTTTTCACAGCTCTGCAAGGTGTGTGTGTGAGTGCAGGTGACGCGCTGCAGTTTGCTCGGCATACAACGCTGTATGTAGGCATCTGCACATGTCACTCTCACACTCTTTTTTTTTTTTTTTTCTTTAGTGTAATTCTTGCTGCTCCATTCAATTGAAATTATAGTGTGACGTGCTTCCATCCGTATCCAATACATTGGTTGAAAACACTGTAGAAGGACACAAAAAGCCCTTTCACAGCTAAGAGTTGTGTTCACTGTAGTCTGAGATTTTAATTTATTCAATTTTGATCACGCTCAAGTTACTTTTTGAAGCAATGCTGCTTGTACTCTGCTGAGCGTGTCTTACTGCCTCATCCTTGTCATTTTTCTCTAATTGGTGTACATGTACATCAAAGTAGTCTTCATTTGGATCGAAATCCAAGCAGGTACCCGGACACTCTATGGCTGCTTTTATGCGGTGGACTGGCTCCAACATTCAATAAGACTTAAGATGCAATCGGGCACCTTGTCAAGGCCCAATCCTCTTCCCTCTGATATAATAATAATAATAATAATAATAATAATAATCTTTATTTATATAGCGCCAACATATTCCGCAGCGCTTTACACTTTAACAGTTTCAAAACACAAGTCATAGGTAACAACGTTAACAATACAATAATTAAAGCAAAATAAGCCGACCCTGCTCGTGAGAGCTTACAATCTACAATGAGGTGGGGGAGATACAAAGTACAGGTGTGTATATATAATGGTGCATTTACAATGATGGTCCAGCCATCTTGAGGGAGTGAGGCATGGATGGAGATAGTGAATGGGCTCCACATACACACTTAAACATAGAACGACTTTGGTTAGTGAATGTGATAGGCCACTCTGAACAAATGTGTTTTGAGGGAGCGCCTGAAACCATGCAAATTGTGGATAGTCCTAATTTCTTGTGGTAGAGCATTCCAGAGGATTGGCGCAGCGCGGGAGAAGTCTTGGAGTCGGGAGTGGGAGGTACGGATTAGTGCAGAGGTTAGTCGAAAGTCATTTGCAGAGCGCAGCAGTCGGTTAGGCCGATAGATAGAAATGAGGGAGGAGATGTAGGGGGGTGCTGCACTGTGGAGAGCTTTGTGGGTGAGAACCAGTACTTTGAATTGGATCCTATAATGAATGGGCAGCCAGTGTAAGGACTGGCGAAGAGCGGACGCGTCCGAGTACCGATTAGCCAGATGGATGACCCTGGCTGCTGCATTAAGGATGGACTGGAGAGGGGATAGTCGAGTAATGGGGAGGCCAAGTAATAGAGCGTTGCACTAGTCCAGGCAGGAGTGGATCAATGCTACAGTGAGGGTTTTTGTTGTTTCCATGGTGAGAAAAGGGCGGATTCTAGAGATGTTCTTTAGGTGTAGAAGGCAAATATCTAACAAACAGGTCATGCTGGAGAGACTTGCACCTACTGCCACTCAGGGTCTTCAGCTCCTTTGTGAGAAACTAATGTTTGGCCAGCCAGTATATCAAATAAAGTTCATGAGAAATGGGAACTGTGGTTGGCTTCACTTTTGGTACTGGGTGCTAATACCAAACCATGGTGTGCCATTCAATGGATATTCCTGGCTGGTTGGAGACAAGCTCATTCCCACAGAAAAGTACCAGAAAGCTAAGGAGATGGTGGCCTCTCTCAACATGAAGGAGTTTGCTCGTTGTCTAGGAGACCGACCACCCCTGCTGTGTACCTTGTCAACGTTGTGTTGAAGCTTGCAAGGATTAAGAGGTTACAGTGGTAAGTCTGGTTTTTACTAAAGATCCTGCTGTGTATTATAGTTTTTATGTTTTAAAAAAAATGTATCTTTGGAATGTTAAATAACTTTTTTTTTTTTTAAATACAATGTATCTTATGAATGTTAAATATTTTTTTTTTTTTTTTTTTTAAATACAATTTATATTATGAATGTTAAATAACTTTTTTTTTTCAGGTATTTTATCTACCGTACTTAGTTGCTGATCGTTGACTCTACACCCCTTTCCCCAGAATGATACTCGGGTTATGGGGAGAAAATCACCGCTATTCCAGACTGATTTCATGTTAATGTGTCTGGCTCTTACACAGCACACAGCACTTGATGTTAGTTTATCTTTTTCCTAAATTATTTGTTACACTGCCCTTCTCACATTTTATTTGCACTTTTTTTTTAAGCACAAGGTTTTTTACACTTCCTTGTTCTGTAAGTAGGCTTAATGGTTAAATGTTTTATACTAGATGTAAATATGTAACATGTAAATTTTATATAAAGATTTTGCAAATTATTAGGTCCACACCATCAGGCTCTTTCGTCCCCTCTCCCTCAGAGTAGCGGTAATATATCGGACCCCAGGCTCGCCCACACAGTTCCTTGACCACTTCTCTGCCTGGCTGCCGCACTTTCATGTCCTCAGGAGTACCAACCCTTATCCTTGGAGACTTCAACATCCCCATTAACAGCCCTACTTCCACACTCAAAACACATTTGTTCAGAGCGGCCTATCACATTCACTAATCAAAGTCATTCTATGTGTAACTGTGTGTGTGTGTAGCCCATTCACTATCTCCATCCATCCCTCACTCCCTGAAAATGGCTGGACCATCATTGTAAATACACCATTGTATATAAACAACTGTACTTTGTAGCTCCCCCTCCTCATTGTAGATTGTAAGCTCTCACGAGCAGGGGCGGCTTATATTGCTTTAATTATTGTATTGTTAACGTTGTCACTTATGACTTGTGTTATGAAACTGTTAAACTGTACAGCGCTGCGGAATCTGTTTGCGCTATATAAATAAAGATTATTATTATAGAGGCCAACTCAGTAGTGGTGAAGTGAACGGCGCAAATTGCGAGTTGATTGCAACTGATGCAGCTGATACTCCATTACTGCTGGCTGCTGCTCACACAACCGCTCCAACATATGTAACGTGGTATTCCACCTGGTGGGTACGTCACATATGATGCGATGTTCAGGAAGGCAAAATCTGCGTTGCAGAGCTGCAATGCGCGATCTGGCCATGGTGGCGCACTGTAGGCGGAGCTTGTGCAGCAGTGCATCAAGATCCGGATAGTCCCTCAAAAAACTCTGGACGACCAAGTTTAGCACATGTGCCAGACATGGTATGTGAGTGACGTTGCCTAGGCCCAGACCTGCCACCAGATTTCGGCCATTGTCACACACTACCAAGCCTGGCTGGAGATTCGCTGGCAAAATACACATGTCGCTCTCTTGCTTTATGGCATTCCAGAGCTCCAGCGCTGTGTGGCTTTGATTCCCCATGGAAATTAATTTCAGGACGGCCTGTTGACGTTTGGCCACGTCTGTGCTCATATCGGTCAACAGGCTCGCTGTCTGGGTGTTATGTTGGACACCAATCTCTCCTTCACCTCCCATATACAATCTGTTGCCCGCTATTGCCGCCTACACCTAAAGAACATCTCTCCCGAATCCAAGACTTCTCCCGCGCTGCGCCAATACTGTGGAATGCTGTACCCCAAGAAATTAGAACTATCCACAATTTGCATGTTTTCGGGAGCTCACTCAAAACACATTTCTTCAGAGCGGCCTATCACATTCACTAATCAAAGTCATTCTATGTGTAAGTGTGTGTGTGTTGCCCATTCACTATCTCCATCCATCCCTCACTCCCTCAAAATGGCTGGACCATCATTCTAAATACACCATTGTATATAAACACCTGTACTTTGTATCTCCCCCACATATTTGTAAATTGTAAGCTCTCACGAGCATGTGCGGATTATATTGCTTTAATTATTGTATTGGTAACGTTGTTACTTATGACTTGTGTTCTGAAACTGTTAAACTGTAAAGCGCTGCGTAATCTGTTGGCGCTATATAAACTAAAGATTCTTATTAAGCGTTCACAGGGTCCATGTGGAGGTAGACCGTGACGGCTCCTGCAACGATGTTTCTGAGGAACTGGAGAAGGAGGAGTTAATTTGTACAGACTTGATTCCTGCAATCCTTGTAGTTGGCTGAACACTGTACAGTGCCACTCGCAAGATCTGTACCCGGCTCCACAACATTGACCCAATGGGCAGTGAGGGAAAGGTATCGTCCCTGGCCATGGGTACTGGTCCACGCAGCGGTGGTCAGGTGGACATTGCTACTGACGGAGTTTAGTAGCGCATGTTTAATTTTAACCTCAACAACATGCTTTTGCAGACCAGGGACGGCTTGCCTGCTGCAATAAAATCAGCTTGGCACATTGTATTGTGGGACTGCCAATGCCATTAAGTTCCGTAAACTGTCAGTCTCCACCTGCCTGAATGACAGCATTTCAAGGGACAGGAGTTTTGCAATGCCAGCATTCAGAGCCTGTGCTCGTGGATGGTTTGCCGAGATTGGGCCTACACCCGATACGCCACAACCTGACACCCACAGATAAACAAGCCATAAAATCTCTGAAAGATAACCCCAACATTATTATTAAACCAGCAGATAAGGGGGGTGCTATCGTTATTATGAATAAGACCCAATCTATTGCCGAAATTCATAGACAACTGTCAGTTAACCTAACCTACAGACAACTCAATTGTGACCCTACATTTTACATCTGTCAAAAAATTGATTGTATCCTGACAAAACATCTTTAATTGATCACCATAGACTGTAAGACTATGACATTCCTTAATATTCAATACCCCATCACCCCTGTTTTCTACACACTCTCAAAAATCAACAAAAAACTACATTATCCACCCGCATACCCTAGAGGGATAATTCTCCGTGTTCTACAGTATCACCCAAATGTTTAACATGTTGCCTAATTCCTATGTATATATATTCTTCACCCTATGTATATATTGTATATATTGTATATATTATACATTGTCATTGACTGTAAATTTTTCTATCTCTTCCAGCGACTATTTGATAAAGGCCACTGCGTTGCCCAAAACGTCAGTCAGTCGTCTCATAGCTATTTTCTTTTTTCACATCAAGTGTGCAATAAAAATTTCCAATTTAACCATGACATATGCAGTTAAACTTGTGCAGTGATTCTCTATAGACTGTACATCTTCAGTGTGTCTTTGTAACTCAACTACGTGTTTTCTCCGCACATGTTAACACATATTTGTGGTATTGAGGTTACTGACACTTTACCTCTATTTACTTTTTGATTACACAGCTTGCATTTGACATAGCAAATATCATCTGCAAGTGTGTGAAAAAAGGACCACGCAGTGCAAGTCCTGGGAGCGTCCGTTTAGACTTTTGGAAGAGAAATCTGAACAGGTGCCAAAATGGAGGCTACAGGCAACAGAGTATGCAGCCTAACTCTCCCTCCTGTTTGTACCGTTGGGGCAATCGCTTCCTCAGAGCTGCTCCCACCACCTTCCTGTTCCTCACGCCATGTTGGGTCTTGTACCTCATCATCTCCACTAACCTCTTCCAACACCTGCTGCTGTTGTTTGGTCTGGCCACCACCATGCTCAACAGAAACTGGCACCTGAGTCTCATCATCATCAGATGCGTTCTGCGGTGTGCTGACCATCGGCACTGTCTCACCCGCCTCTTCAGATTCAGAGAGACACAGCTGTTGCGCATCACTGCATACTCCCTCTTCTTCACATTCCAGAATGCTGCTTGGCTGGGCCCCTGTTTGCAAACCAACAGATTCTGAGAACAGAAGCAGAGACTCAGCTGGCTCCTGTACAGAACTCTCTGACTGACTGGGCAATTTGGCAGGCGGTGAAGAGACAGATGGTTGATCAACAGTGCTGTGGTCCTGAGAGGAGGTGGAAGCAATTGAAGTCGATGCATTGGACCCTGGGCTCCAACACCGCCAGTTGTTGCCTGTAAGTGCTGTTAGCACAGTCAACACTTGCTCCTGTGTTACTGGGTTGAGTAATGGCAGCTGTTCCCCTGCTGTGTGTACGACAAAAAGTCATGCTGCCTCCACCCTGTCCTCCTCTCATCCCTGGGCTCCAACACCGCCAGTTGTTGCTCGGAAGTAATTGGCACGGCTACTGACTCATGCCCACCCTGGTTACAGCACAACAGCTGTTTCCTGGCAGTGTCAACGTAAATTAGCCTCCAATAAGTTGTCCTGTCATGTTGCATTCCGGTTATCCGACTCTATGGTGCCTGCAGTTTAGGTGATTCCTATGTGTGCTGTGGGATATGTAAATAAAGGCTCTTTCCGTTGTGAAAATAGGACAAGCACCCACTGTAGGACTGTGTGATTTGGTAACTGCAGACGGCTTGCGGCCTGTCAACTTACATTTTCATGGGTGCCTTATGGTACCGTCCGAGTTCCAGTACCGTCAGCTGGTTCTCCACAGTGCCTTTGGCCTAGGTGCCTCCATCTCGGTATCCGAGTTCCTGCAATGTCTACTTGTCCTTGGTAGTGCTTTGAGCACAGGTACCTCCTGCTTAGTAACCGTGTCCCAGTAACGTCAGCTGGTCCTCGGTTGTGCCATTGGCTCTTTTCCTTCTGCTGCCCCTCCGGGTACCAGCACAGTCAGCTGGTCCTCGTTACTTGCATTGGCTCTTGTACCTTCTGCTACCCGTCCGGGTTCCAGTACCGTCAACTGGTTCTCCGCAGTGCCTTTGGCCTAGGTGCCTCCATCTCGGTATCCGAGTTCCTGCAATGTCTGCTTGTCCTTGGTAGTGCTTTGGAGCACAGGTACCTCCTGCTTAGTAACCGTGTCCCAGTAACGTCAGCTGGTCCTCGGTTGTGCCATTGGCTCTTTTCCTTCTGCTGCCCCTCCGGGTTCCAGCACAGTCAGCTGGTCCTCGTTACTTGCATTGGCTCTTGTACCTTCTGCTACCCGTCCGGGTTCCAGTGCCGTCAACTGGTTCTCCGCAGTGCCTTTGGCCTAGGTGCCTCCATCTCGGTATCCGAGTTCCTGCAATGTCTGCTGTCCTTGGTAGTGCTTTGGAGCACAGGTACCTCCTGCTTAGTAACCGTGTCCCAGTAACGTCAGCTGGTCCTCGGTTGTGCCATTGGCTCTTTTCCTTCTGCTGCCCCTCCGGGTTCCAGCACAGTCAGCTGGTCCTCGTTACTTGCATTGGCTCTTGTACCTTCTGCTACCCGTCCGGGTTCCAGTACCGTCAACTGGTTCTCCGCAGTGCCTTTGGCCTAGGTGCCTCCATCTCGGTATCCGAGTTCCTGCAATGTCTGCTTGTCCTTGGTAGTGCTTTGGAGCACAGGTACCTCCTGCTTAGTAACCGTGTCCCAGTAACGTCAGCTGGTCCTCGGTTGTGCCATTGGCTCTTTTCCTTCTGCTGCCCCTCCGGGTTCCAGCACAGTCAGCTGGTCCTCGTTACTTGCATTGGCTCTTGTACCTTCTGCTACCCGTCCGGGTTCCAGTGCCGTCAACTGGTTCTCCGCAGTGCCTTTGGCCTAGGTGCCTCCATATCGGTATCGAGTTCCTGCACGTCTGCTGTCTTGTAGCTTTGGACACAGTACCTCCTGCTTTAACCGTGTCCCATAACGTCAGCTGGTCTCGTTGTGCCATTGGCTCTTACTTCTGCTGCCCTCCGGTTCCAGCACAGTCAGCTGGTCCTCGTTACTTGCATTGGCTCTTGTACTTCTGCTACCTCCAGGTTCCAGTACCGTCAACTGTTCCGCAGTGCTTGGCTAGGTCCTCCATCTCGGTATCCGTCCTGCAATGTCTGCTTGTCCTTGTAGTGCTTTGGACACAGGTACCTCCGCTTAGTAACGTGTCCCAGTACGTCAGCTGGTCCTCGGTTGTGCCATTGGCTCTTTCCTTCTGCTGCCCCTCCGGGTTCCAGCACAGTCAGCTGGTCCTCGTTACTTGCATTGGCTCTTGTACCTTCTGCTACCCGTCCGGGTTCCAGTACCGTCAACTGGTTCTCCGCAGTGCCTTTGGCCTAGGTGCCTCCATCTCGGTATCTGAGTTCCAGCAACGTGTGCTGGTCCTTGGTAGTGCTTTGGAGCACAGGTACCTCCTGCTTAGTAACCATGTCCCAGTAACATCAGCTGGTACAAGGTTGTGCTACAAATACAAGATACAGAACAAGAGACACAAGAACAATAAGCAGAAGATCTAAAACCAGAAGAACATGAAGTATAAGACCAAAATGAAGAGCAAAATATATGCTCTAAATTATAAGCAGAAGAAGACTAAGCAGTGTATGGGGGTGAGTCGTTCCTCCTCGTGGTGCCCCTGGTAAATGCCTGATGCTGCAGACTAAACTGAACACGGACAAATACTGTTGTAATTTAAATCTTTTGTGGCAGCAAGAACGGAACGATGAAAAAAATCATACTTTTACAGATTACAAGTACAGGAATCTCTGTCACAAATAAGAATATGATGAAGAAGATGAAGGACTATAATATGAAGAAGAATAATAGTTTAAAAAGGACAATATGAGTAATGTTAACAAAAAGCTGAAAAGCAAGAAGTTTTAGAAGAAGATAAAGAAGGTGAAGATGAAGAATAATTTGATGACAAAGATGATGCTGCTGAAGATTATGAAGGAGAAAGTGTGGCAAAAGTTAAAAAGGTGAAGAGCATGGAAGTTGTGAAACATACATATTTGCCAAAATAGAAAAAAGGTTAACAACATTGTCAATTTCTTCGTCAATCCGAACGTATTTCCTAAAAAAAAAAATTAATGCTATTCCATTGGATTGGGTTAAACATCTATGCCTTTAATGTCTCCTCAACCTCCCCCAATACATTCTACATTACTCTTTGTTGTTTTCCTTCATGTACAATTAACCTACAAGGCAAGGTTTTTTTAATTTCGATATTTTGTTCCCATAGACTTACATTGGACTTCCGGTATCGGTATCGAGTATCGCCGATATTTTTTGGGTATCGGCGATACCATTCCGATTCCGATACTTTTGGATATCGGAAAGTATCGCTCTACTCTAGGTGTGAGTGAATATCCGGTGATGAGAAGCCTAGCTATGCAATACTGAGCTTGCAAGTCCAGGAGGTAATGGAATAGTTCAGCCAGAGAGCGTGAGATGAAGACAGTGCTCGAGGCGGTAGTATCAAGATGTTGGTTAGCAAAGAATGAGTACCGTATTTTCTGGCGTATAAGACGACTGGGCGTATAAGACGACCCCCAACTTTTACAGTCAAAATATGAATTCGTCTTAAAAGTGTGGGGGTTCTTCTTATACGCCGGGTGTCATCTTATACGCCGGCAAGGTGTTTACCTCCTCATATCAGCGAGGGTCTAGGCGCTGGGGGCGGCGTCGGCGGCTCCTCTTGTGCAGCCTGGGGGGCTCTGTGCTGGGGGACGGCGGCGGAGGCTCCTCTCATGTAGCCCCCAGGCTCTGTGCTGGGGACGGCGGCGGCTCCTCTCGTGCAGCCCCCCCAGGCTCTGTGCTGGGGACGGCGGCGGCTCCTCTCGTGCGGCCCCCCAGGCTCTGTGCTGGGGACTGCGGTGGCGGCTCCTCTTGTGCAGCCCCCGCAGGCTCTGTGCTGGGGACTGCGGCGACGGCGGCGGCTCCTCGTGCAGCCCCCCAGGCTCTGTGCTGGGGGACGGCGGCGGTGATTCTTTTCTCAATCCCCAGAGGCCCCGGCAGCTCCATTACTGCGATGCAGTGGCCTCTGAGAAAATGGCCGCTGAGGGCGGCGCATGCTTAGTTTCAGATCTCGTCTCCCGAGATCTTGAGACGAGATCTGAAGCTGACCATGCAGCGGCCATTTTCCCGGAGGCCATCGCATCGCAGCAATGGAGCTGCCGGGGCCTCCGGGGATTGAGAAAAGAATCACCGCCGCCGTCCCCCAGCACAGAGACTGCGGGGGCTGCACGAGGAGCCGCCGCCGTCCCCCAGCACAGAGCCTGGGGGCTGCACGAGGAGCCGCCGCCGTCCCCCAGCACAGAGCCTGGGGGGCTGCACGAGGAGCCGCCACCGTCCCCCAGCACAGAGCCTGGGGGGCTGCACGAGGAGCCGCCGCCACCGTCGCCGCAGTCCCCCAGCACAGAGCCTGCGGGGGCTGTACAAGAGGAGCCGCCGCCGCAGTCCTCCAGCGTCTAGACCCTCGTTGATATGAGGTAAACACCTCTGAAACGCCCACTCCCCCCACCGTACCTGGCGTATAAGACGACCCCCGACTTTGAAGACGATTTTCAGGGGTTAAAAAGTCGTCTTATACGCCGGAAAATACGGTAATTGCCACACAGGCCAAGTAGCTCCCTTAAGGGGAAAAGAAAGTGGAACTGTGGGTTGAGGAACAGGACTCTTACTTACTAGAGATGAGAGAGCACTAAAAGGTTCGGATGCTCGTTGCTCGAATCGAGCAATTCCTAATATTCAAATGCTCATTTAGAGTAACGAGTATAATAAGAGCCAATGGGAAAGCCAAGAATTTTTTCCAGCAGATCCTACAAAGAGGTCTGAGTGGCAGTCAAAATGTTCAAATGGATGGGAAACCTGCTGAATAGAAGGAGAACAGCATGGGAAAGCACACTGGAAGCATCTTTGACTCTCAGATCGCTGCTGAGAACAATGTTGTCACACTTTTACTCTAATGAGATATAATAAAACATTCCAAACCAAAAATAATTTGCATTTTACAGGAAAAAAATGTTACATTTTTTTCCTGTATAATGACTTGATTATAAGGCAAAATTTAAAAAGGATTTATAAAAATATATATAATTTAAATATAAATATAGTTTTAATTTACGAAAGAAGCAAGAACTGCCAAAAATTAGGAACAGATACAGTCTGTATTAGACATAAAGGAAGGCCTCATACACATTCTGTTCAAACCATCATGTATTGGTACTCCTAAGGCTATGCACTGAAAAAGGGTTAGTCTCCAAGGAAATGTATTCCAGACCACGGATAGTCTATGAGTGAGCAATTTAATACCGATAAATTTTTAACCCCTTCACCCCCAAGGGTGGTTTGCACGTTAATGACCGGGCCAATTTTTACAATTCTGACCACTGTCTTTTTATGAGGTTATAACTCTGGAACGCTTCAACGGATCTTCGCGATTCTGAGATTGTTTTCTCGTGACATATTGTACTTCACGTTAGAAGTAAAATTTCTTCGATATAACTTGCGTTTATTTTTGAAAAAAACGCAAATATGGCGAAAATTTTTAAAATTTTCCAATTTTCAAACTTTGAATTTTTATTCCCTTAAAACAGAGAAATATATCACACAAAATAGTTAAGAAATAACATTTCCCACATGTCTACTTTACATCAGCACAATTTTGGAACCAAAATTTTTTTTTGTTAGGAAGTTATAAGGGTTAAAAGTTGACCAGCGATTTCTCATTTTTACAACAAAATTTACAAAGCCATTTTTTTTAGGGACCACCTCTCATTTGAAGTCACTTTGAGGGGTCTATATGGCAGAAAATACCCAAAAGTGACACCATTCTAAAAACTGCACCCCTCAAGGTACTCAAAACCACATTCAAGAAGATTATTAACCCTTCAGGTGCTTCACAGGAACTAAAGCAACGTGGAAGGAAAAAATGAATATTTAACTTTTTAGCCACAAAAATGATCTTTTACAAACTTTTTTTTTATTTTCACAAGGGTAAAATGAGAAAATGGACAGATAAGGTTGTTATGCAATTTCTCCTGAGTACGCCAATACCCAATATGTGGGGAAAACCACTGTTTGGGCACACGGCAGAGCTCGTAAGGGAAGGAGCGCCGTTTGACTTTTTCAAACTAAAATTGGCTGGAATTGAGATTGGACGCCATGTCGTGTTTGGAGAGCCCCTGATGCGCCTAAACAGTGGAAACCCCCACAAGTGACACCATTTGGAAACTAGACCCCCTAAGGTACTTATCTAGATCTGTTGTGAGCACTTTGAACCCCCAAGTGTTTCACAAAAGCTTATAATGCCTGGGTGTGAAAAAAAAAAAAACAATTTTCCACAAAAATGATTTTTTAGTCCCAAATTTTTGAATTTTCCCAAGGAAATTGGACCCCAAAAGTTGTTGTCCAATTTGTCCTGAGTACGCTGATACCCCATATGTGGGGGGGGAAACTGTTTGGGTGCACGGCAGGGCTTGGAAAGGAAGTAGTAACGTTTTGGAATGCAGACGTTGATGGGGGTCATGTTCCGTTTGCAGTGCCCCAGATGAGCCTAAACAGTGGAAACCCCCCACAAGTGACCCCATTTTGGAAACTATACTCCCTATGGAACTTATCTAGATCTTTGGTGAGCACTTTGAACCCCCAAGTGCTTCACACAAGTTTATAATGCCCGGGCATGAAAATAAAAAATCCTATTTTTTTCCCCACAAAAATTATCTTTTAGTCACTAATTTTTTATTTTCTCAAGGTAACAGGAGAAATTGGACCACATAAGTTGTTGTCCAATTTGTCCTGAGTACGCTGATACCCCATATTGGGTGGGAACCACTGTTTGGGCGCACGGCAGAGCTCGGAATGGAAGGAGCACCATTTGACTTTTTCCAACCAAAATTGGCTGGAATTGAGATTGGATGCCATGTTGCATTTGGAGAGCCCCTGATGTGCCTAAACAGTGGAAACCCCCCACAAATGACCCCATTTTGGAAACTAGACCCCCTAAGGAACTTTTCTAGATCTTTGGTGAGCAATTTGAACCCCCAAGTGCTTCACACAAGTTTATAACGTAGAGCCGTAAAATTTAAAAATCATATTTTTTCCACAAAAATGATCTTTTCACCCCAATTTTTATTTTTCCAAGGGTAACAAGACTCCAAAAGTTATTGTGCAATTTGTCCTGAGTGCGCTGATACCCCATATGTGGGGTAAACCACTGTTTGGGTGCATGGCAGAGTTTGGAAGGGAAGGAGCGCCGTCTGACTTTTTCAACGCAGAATTGGCTGGACGCCATGTCGTGTTTGGAGAGCTCCTGATCTGCCTAAACAGTGTAAACCCCCATAAATGACGCCATTTTGGAAACTAGACCCCTCAAGGAACTTATCTAGATGTGTGGTGAGAACTTTTAACCCCAAGGTGTTTCACTAAAGTTTATAACGTACAGCCGTAAAATAAAAAATCTTTTTTTTTTTACAAAAATGATTTTTTCGTCCCCAATATTTTTTTTCACAAGGGTAACAGAAGAAATTGGAACCCAAAAGTTGTTGTCCAATTTTTCCTGAGTACGCTGATACCCAATATGTGGGAGAAAACTACTGTATGGGCGCACGTCAGGGCTCGTAAGGGAAGTAGTGACGTTTTGGATTGCAGACTTTGATGGAATGGTCTTGGGGCGTCATGTCACATTTGGAGAGCCCCTGATGCACCTATACAGTGGAAACCCCCCACAAGTGACCCCATTTTGGCAAATAGACCCCACAAGGAACTTATCTAGATGTGTGGTGAGCACTTTGAACCCCGAAGTGCTTCACAGAAGTTTATAACGTACAGCCGTTAAAATAAAAAATCTTTTTTTTTTTTACAAAAATGATTTTTTCGCCCCCAATATTTTATTTTCACAAGGGTAACAGAAGAAATTGGAACCCAAAAGTTGTTGTCCAATTTGTCCTGAGTACGCTGATACCCAATATGTGGGAGAAAACTACTGTATGGGCGCACGTCAGGGCTCGGAAGGGAAGTAGTGACGTTTTGGATTGCAGACTTTGATGGAATGGTCTGGGGGCGTCATGTCACATTTGGAGAGCCCCTGATGCACCTATACAGTGGAAACCCCCCACAAGTGACCCCATTTTGGAAAATAGACCCCACAAGGAACTTGTCTAGATGTGTGGTGAGCACTTTGAACCCCGAAGTGCTTCACAGAAGTTTATAACGCACAGCCGTAAAAATAAAAAATCTTTTTTTTTTTGCAAAAATGATTTTTTGCCCCAATATTTTATTTTTACAAGGGTAACAGGAGAAATTGGACCCCAAAAGTTGTTGTCCAATTTGTCCTGAGTACGCTGATATCCAATATGTGGGAGAAAACTACTGTATGGGTACACGTTGGGGCTCGGAAGGGAAGTAGTGACGTTTTGGATTGCAGACTTTGATGGAATGGTCTGGGGGCGTCATGTCGCATTTGGAGAGCCCCTGATGCGCCTAAACAGTGGAAATCCCCAACAAGTGACCCCATTTTGGAAAATAGACCCCACAAGGAACTTATCTAGATGTGTGGTGAGCGCTATGAAGCCCCAAGTGCTTCACAGAAGTTTATAATGTACAGCCGTAAAAACAAAAAAATATTTTTTTTTGTACAAAAATGATATTTTCGCCCCCAGTTTTTTATTTTCCCAAGGGTAGCAGAAGAAATAGGACAAATTGCACAATAACTCTTGGGGTCCAGAGTACGCTGATACCCCATATGTGGGGATAAACTACTGTTTGGACGCATGGCAGAGCTGAGAAGTGAAGGAGCACCGTTTGACTTTTTCAACGCAGAATTGGCTGGAATTGAGATCAGACGCCATGTCACATTTGGAGAGCCCCTGATGTGCCTAAACAGCGGAAACCCCCCAATTCTAACTCCAACCCTAACCCCAACACACCCCTAACCCTAGTCCCAACCCTAACCACAAACCTAACCCTAACACACCCCTAATCCCAACCCTAACCCTAATCCTAACTTTAGCGCCAACCCTAACCCTAACTTTAGCCGCAACCCTAACCCTAACCCTAATGGGAAAATGGAAATAAATACTTTTTTTTTATTTTATTATTTTTCCCTAACTAAGGGGGTGATAAAGGGGGGTTTGATTTACTATTTATAGCGGGTTTTTATGATTGGCAGCTGTCACGCTAAAAGACGCTTTTTATTGCAAAAATAGTTTTTGCATCATCACATTTTGAGAGCTATAATTTTTGCATATTTTGGCCCACAGAGTCATGTGAGGTCTTATTTTTTGCGGGACGAGTTGACGTTTTTATTGGTACCATTTTTGAGCACGTGACGTTTTTTGATCGCTTTTTATTTCGATTTTTGGGAGGTTAGAATGAACAAAAATCAGCTATTCATGAATTTCTTTTGGGGGAGGCGTTTATACCGTTCCGCGTGTGGTAAAATTGATAAAGCAGTTTTATTCTTCGGGTCAGTACGATTATGGCGATACCTCATTTATATCATTTTTTCATGTTTTGGCGCTTTTATAGAATAAAAACAATTTTATATAAAAAATAATTATTTTTGCATCGCTTTATTCTGCGAGCTATAACTTTTTTATTTTTTCGCTGATGATGCTGTATGATGGCTCGTTTTTTGCGGGACAAGATGACGTTTTCAGCAGTACCATGTTTTTTTATATCGGTCTTTTTTATCGCGTGTTATTCCACTTTTTGTTCGGCGGTATGATGATAAAGAATTGATTTTTTGCTTCGTTTTTTTTTTTTAAGGGGTTCACTAAAGGGGTTAACTAGTGGGACAATTTTATAGGGGGGGTCGTTATGGATGCGGCGATACCAAATATGTGTACTTTTATTGTTTTTTTTTTTTTTTTACAGGAAGAAGTGAATTTATTGGGGAATATATATTTTTTTTTTAATTTATTTTGGATTTTTTTTAAAAACATGTTTATTTTTATTTTTTTAACTTTTTTACTTTGTCCCAGGGTGGGACATCACAGTATTTTATCAGATCGCTGGTGTGACAGTGTGCACAGCACTCTGTCACACCAGCGATCGCTCAGGCAGTGCAGCAGGCTTCTCAGTGCCTGCTCTCGGCAGGCACTGAGGTAGCCGCCTCCCTCCAGGACCCCGGCGCCATCTTGGATCCGGGTCCTGGGAGGGAGGAAGCCCTCAGAACAGCGCGATCACATCGCGCTGCTCTGAGGGTCTCAGGGGGGCGCGCAGGGAGCCCCCACCCTGTGCGATCCTCCCCTGTGCCCCCAGTACACCGCGATCATGTTTGATCGCGGTGTGCAAGGGGTTAATGTGCCGGGAGCAGTCCGTGACCACTCCTGACACACAGTCATGGGTGTCAGCTGTGATAATTAGCTGACACCCGGGCGCGATCAGCTGCGCTCCCCCGGGAGCGCGTCCGATCGCACGAGACGTACTATCCCGTCCATGGTCATACGGGCCCAGGTACCATGGACGGGATAGTACGTCCGATGGCAGTAAGGGGTTAAGCAACTTTCTGATGGATGTATGCCAATGAAATTCACTTTGCTGGCATCAGGTTTTGTGACAAATCTGCGCCTAAAAAAACGTGACAAAAACGCACCAAATCTGCAACGTGTGCACACAGTCTAAAATTTTATAAACCGAACTGTACCCAAGAAGATGTAATACCATATGGATGAGCAATAAAATACTGAAAAAAATTTAACTAGTTTTTGGAGGCTTATCTAGAAACAAAATGTACCCAAGAACATATTATACTGTGTAGATAAGCAATATAATACTTGAAAAAAGTTGATCAATTTTTTGGAGGGTTAGATGCTACCTAAATCAACACAAGGAGATGTAACACCATATGGATGAACAATATAATATGGATACATTTCTAAACAAGATTTTTGAGGGTTATATACCAATTAAATGTGCTCCAGCCACGGAAAAGTCTATGGATAAGCAATATAATACCAATAAAATTTTAAACACATATTTTGAGAGTTATATGCCAAGAAAATATACTTGAGACCACAGAATAGTCTATGGGTGAGCAATATACAGTACAGACCAAAAGTTTGGACACACCTTCTCATTCAAAGATTTTTCTGTATTTTCATGACTATGAAAATTGTAGAATCACACTGAAGGCATCAAAACTATGAATTAACACATGTGGAATTATACATTACACTTTACAAAAAAGTGTGAAACAGCTGAAAATATGTCTTATATTCTTGATTCTTCAAAGTAGCCACCTTTTGCTTTGATTACTGCTTTGCACGCAGAAAAGGTGAACGACTGGACTCTACATGCCTGGTTCCCACCGTGAAGCATGGAGGAGGTGGTGTGATGATGTGGGGGTGCTTTGCTGGTGATACTGTTGGGGATTTATTCCTGTGGTTGTTGGCTGGCGGACATGGGGAGCGAGAAGATTGAATATAGTATTGATCTATCTCCATTTTTTAGGTTATGGAGAATAATTTTATATGTTATCATTTGACATGATTTGTGTATGTGCTCTTTCTTCCTTTGTCTCCCATCTGTGCATGTATTTATATTCATATTGTTTTTTCTTGTTTTGTTGTTTACACATAGATTTAGATTTGTAAATAAATGATAGGGAACTAATCAATTTATTCATGTGGAAATTTTATTATTTCCTCTATTTACACATATGGTTGATTTGTTATGAATAAACTGATTAGTGATTTGATGCATAATCATTGCCTTGATGTTGTTTAAATCTTCCTTTGTATTGATAATATGTGTTGGAATATCATGGAGTACGTGCACTATATGGCAGGTGCTGTGCTTTAGTGTGCCTGCGCGATTTCGCGGTTGCTTGGAGCGTCATCTGATCAGCTGATGCTGACCGGATGATGTTGCAGTGTGACGTGGACACGTTCGGTAGCCTGGTGACGCCCCATACCATTTATGGGTGAGACGCCTCAGTGTGCCTGCGCGGTTTCACGTTCGCTCAATACATCATTCTGTCAGCTGATGTTGGCCGGGCTGCGCTTCCTGGTGACATGGACGCATGTGTTTATCTATGCACGCCAGGTGACTGTATGATGCACTGCGCTTTGGTGGATGGTTTCAAGCAAGGTAATTGGTTTTTCCACTATGCTATAGATGTGTAATGTATGTAGTACGGTTCATATAGCGTCTTGTGCTTGGGTGCGATGAAAACACAGGAGTCACAGGTTTGATATAGAAAAGTCCTGTATTACTTCATACAAGTTGGCAGAAATAGTCACACAGTTTGCAGACACAGAAACAGGAGACACAGCAGGCCAGAGTAATCCAAGCTCAGCAATCACTCTCCAATACAGATTCAGGATCTTCTTCTCTGTTACCGTAAGTCCATGCAAACGTGGGTCTTTCAAAGAGCAGGGTTCAGAGTCCACAAGTGCTTCAGAGTTCCTCAGTAGGAATAGCTGGAGTACAAGGTCCAAGGCTTACAGGAGTCAAGTCACAGGTTCACTGCAGGCTTGATTCTGAAGCACTGATTGCTCAGCTGTGGCTGCTTAAGAAGCAAAGGAGAGAATCAGGGCGGGAACATGCAAGCTGGAAACTCCATTTTGACTGAGGGCAAGATAGCTGCAGCAAGACAGAAAGTAAAATGGCTGACGAACAAACTGAGTTTCAGGAATATATACATAGAACCTTACATTACTCCCCCCTTAAGGACAACCTCCGGATGACCTCAGACCAGGCTTGTGTGGGTACCTCTGATGAAACTGACGGAGCAAGCGAGGAGCATTAACGTTATTGACCGGTTCCCATGAGTTGTCCTCCACTGGGTAGCCCTGCCATTTAATCAGATATTGTAACTGATTTCTATACAACCTGGAATCTAAAATCCTTTCCACCACAAATTCTTCCTGACCATCGACTAGCACTGGGTCAGGGCAAGGAGAGGAACGTCCAGGAAACGTATTGGGTGTCGCAGCCTTTAGTAGGGATACATGAAAGACAGGGTGGATTCTCATAGTTCTGGGCAGTTGAAGACGACAAGCAACGGCACTTATAATTTTACTGATTTTATAGGGTCCAATGTACTTATGTCCCAACTTAGACGATGGAATCCTTAACTTAAGATTTCTGGTTGACAGCCAGACCAAGTCTCCTACCTTGAAAGCTGGTGCAGGTTTACGAAATTTATCTGCTGCTTTCTTGTACCTTTCTTGAGCCGATTCCAGATTTTCCTTTAGAAGATCCATATTCTTCTGTAAAGACGTGATTCTTTCAGCCACTGCTGGTAAAGGCGTTTCTATGGGAAATCGTGGTAGAATGTTAGGATGATAACCTAGATTAGAGTAAAAAGGAGACTGTTTAGTGGAGGCACTCTGAGAGTTGTTATACGAGAACTCAGCTAATGGAAGTAGATCCACCCAATCATCCTGTAGGTGGCAGATAAAGCAGCGGAGATACTGCTCCAGGGTTTGATTGGTTCGTTCGGTCTGTCCATTAGTCTGGGGATGAAAAGCAGAAGAAAGGTTTACTTTAATGTCCAATGCCGCACAGAAATTTTGCCAAAACCTAGAAGTGAATTGCACCCCTCGATCCGAAATAACCTCATCCGGTACTCCATGTAAGCGAAACACATCTTTAATCATCAAATCTGATGTCTGTTTTGCAGTGGGTAAGCCGACACAAGGGATAAAATGAGCTGCCTTTGTTAGACGGTCAACCACCACTAGAATGGTGTTCTTCCCCTGAGAGGTTGGTAACTCCACAATGAAGTCCATAGAAATGGATCCCCACGGGTGGGACGGGGTGGGAAGAGGCTGTAACAGACCAGTTGGTGAGGAGCGAGGTGTTTTGCATCTTGCACAGACCTCACATGAAGTGACATAATTCAAAACATCCTTCCTGCAAGTGGGCCACCAAAAGAAACGAGAAAGAAATTCCTGTGTCTTTAGAATTCCTCTATGCCCAGCTATCTTGGAATCGTGAATGAGTTGCAATACTCTTAATCTGACTGTTTCAGGAATATACAGACGTTGTCCCTGAATCCACACACCATTCTTAAAGACAAGACTTACGTCCCTTGGGGGTTGTGCCAAAAAGGAATCCGCATGGTATGCTTCCTTGATGTCCTTAAGTAGGTCTTGATTATGAATTACTCCTAGGAATCTAGAGTCAGGAAGAATAGTCTTAGGAGGAGTAATTGGACGTGTCTCTGCTGAGTAAATCCTAGAGAGTGCATCAGCCTTTCCATTGCGCGATCCTGGTCTATAAGAGATGATAAAATTAAATTGGTTTAAGAAAAGATTCCAGCGAGCCTGGCGAGGAGTCAGGCACTTAGCCGACCTGATAAACTCAAGGTTACGATGGTCTGTCAGGACGACTATTTGCTGTGCAGCTCCCTGAAGAAGGTGTCTCCATTCTTTGAAGGCGGCAATAATGGCCAACAACTCTCTATTGCCCACATCGTAGTTCCTCTCAGCCGAAGACAACTGCTGGGAAAAGAAGGCACAGGGATGCAAGACATTCTTCTCACCTGTTCTCTGAGAGAGTATAGCTCCAACGGCACAGTCTGAAGCATCCACCTCTATTATGAAGGCAAGCTCGGGGTTGGGATGTACTAGGATAGGTGCAGTGGTAAATTTATCTTTTAGACGGGAAAATGCTTCCTGGGCTTGGGGAGTCCAGGAAAACCTAGACTCTTTCCGGGTAAGTTGAGTGATAGGTGACACTACCTCAGAGAAATTTCTAATGAAACGTCTATAGAAGTTGGCAAACCCGATGAAGCGCTGTACCTCCTTCACATTTCTAAGACTTGGCCAATCCTTGATGGCTTGGGTTTTGCTTCCATCCATACTAATTCCTTGTGTAGACAGTACATACCCCAGAAATTGAATTTCGGTCCTATGGAATTCACACTTTTCAAGTTTGATGTAAAGATGATTTTGTCTTAGACGTCCCAAGACCATTCTCACATGTCCATGATGTTCCTCTGTGGAGTTAGAAAAAATTAGAATATCATCCAAATAAATTACCACGAATGTATCTAGGAGATCCCTGAAGATGTCATTCACCAAGTGTTGGAAAGTGGCTGGGGCGGTACTCAGACCAAAAGGCATAACTAGATATTCAAAGTGTCCATAGCGTGACCTGAATGCAGTCTTCCATTCATCCCCAGGTCTAATACGGACTAAGTTATAGGCCCCACGAAGATCTAGTTTAGAAAAAATTTTGGCATGTCGCACTCTCTCCAATAACTCAGGGATTAAAGGCAATGGATAACGGTTTCTAATAGTAACCTTATTGAGTTCCCTATAGTCTACGCATGGTCTCAGAGATCCATCTTTCTTCTTTACAAAGAAGATGGGTGCACCTGCAGGAGATGAAGAGGGGCGTATGAAGCCCTTGGCTAGATTTTCATCTATGTAATCCTTTAAATCCTTTAGCTCGGGCCCCGCCAGGGGGTAGATCTTACCAAAAGGTATCTCTGCTCCAGGCAATAATTCAATTGGACAATCATATGGACGGTGAGGAGGAAGCTGGTCAGCGTTCTTCTTGTCACATAAATCCACATAGTCCTGGTATACAGCTGGTAGTTCAGGGACTGACATGATTCCTTTAGGAACAGAGCAAGCTGAAACTTTTGGACTCATCTGTTTCTCTGGAAAGTGTAATTCCTTGGTCTCCCAGTTAATGGTAGGATTCTGAGCCTGCAGCCATGGTAGCCCTAGAATAATGGGAAAGTGGGGAGAAGAGATAAGCATAAAGGACAGTTTCTCTTGATGATCTTTACCCATATGAACCCTCAAAGGCTCTGTTTCCTGATCCACTGGTCCAAAGGTCAGCAGGGAGCCATCCACAGTTTCCATCTGTACTGGAGTAGCCTTCTTCACTGAACGTATTCCCTGTTTCAGAGCAAAGGAGACATCCATAAAATTTCCACTTGCCCCTGAGTCGATCGTAGCAGAGCTAGACACCCAAGCTGAGTCAACCCAGAGTTTGATGGAAAGAAAGCAATGAGAATTGTTTTTCTTACAACTCAGCTGGGACACCGCTGAGGAAACTTGAAAAATGGCAGCGTTTACACAGTCAACGTCCTCAGAGGTAACGGAGTTTAAGTCCGAGAAATCAAGATCTGTTGCTGCAGATCTCTCTGGAGCCTGAGGCTCGGACCTGACAGATCCCCTCTCGCAACACTCACAATGAATGAGTGCTGCAGTAGTCTTACGAGAACGGCTGGGGCAGTTTATAATGAAGTGCCCTGACTTACCACAATAGAAACATAGATTCTCCTTAAAACGATGTTCCTTGCGTGCATCACTAACCCGTCGTTGTAAAGAGTCTACCTGCATGGGTTCAGGTTCAGGTTCCCGTGTAATCCTACTCAAAGGTTCCTTAGCTGGAGAGGAAGGTAGGAAAAGGTTAGTACGATTGCTTTCGAACCATCTCTCTTGCCTGCGTTCAGTCAGACGAGTATCAATACGGATGCAGTAGTTAATAAAGTCACCTAACGCAGTGGGAGGGTCGGCACGAGCAAGTTCATCCTTAATCAGTGGAGATAACCCCTTTCGAAAAATAGATTTTTTGGCGGAACTGTCCCAGGTGGTATCAAGGGCCCATCTCCTGAAATCCAAGGCATATTCAGCTACCGAGTGCTTACCTTGGCGCAAAGCTAACATGGCTGCTTCAGCTGTTGCACCTCGATTGGGGTCATCAAACACCTGCCCCATGGCTGAAATAAAATCATCAAGGTGATTCAAACAATCATCCTCAGTCTTAATCAGAGGGTTTGCCCACATTAAAGCCTTGTTGGTAAGCAACATAATTATAGTAAGCACCTTAGATCGTTCAGTGGGAAATTGTGAAGCATGTGCAGAAAAAAAAAGATTGCATTGATTAATAAATCCCCTGAATTTCTCACGTTCACCGCCAAAACGAAAAGGGGGCATCTTGGGAATCCCAGCACTCGGGGCTACGGCAGGAGCCTGGACTCGCCCCTCTAGAACCTCAATCCTGGCTCGCAAATCCTGGGTAGTCTGTCCAACCACTTGCAAATTGTGATTATTGAGGTTCTGTAGATTTGTAAAACGGGTCTTTATATTCTGCAAATCTACAAGGATATTATCAGTCACTCCGCAAAGTTCCTTTATGCGGGCCTCCATTTTCCAGATCTTTTAAGACAGGATTACTGGAAGAAGAGGAGAGAAAAAAAAAACAATAGTGTTCACCTGTGGCAACACTGCAGAGAGAAAAAAAAATTAAGGGAACTGCTCACCTGGAATGGTTGTGAGGAGTCACAACCACTATCATCACAGAAAGTTTCAACCAGACATCTGATATCCAGAGTTACAGCAGACAAAAAAAAGAAAAGAAAGGAAAAAAAAAAAAACAATAGTGTTTACCTGTAGTAACACTGCAAAAAGAAAAAACTTAAGGGAATTGCTCACCTGGAATGGTTGTGAGAAGTCACAACCACTGTCATCACAGAAAGTACAACCTGTCGTCTGATATCCACAGTACAGCAGACACAGCCTTCCAGACCCAGCAGACACTAACGTTTTGGCTTCAGAATCTTGTAATGTATGTAGTACAGTTCATATAGCGTCTTGTGCTTGGGTGCGATGAAAACACAGGAGTCACAGGTTTGATATAGAAAAGTCCTGTATTACTTCATACAAGTTGGCAGAAATAGTCACACAGTTTGCAGACACAGAAACAGGAGACACAGCAGGCCAGAGTAATCCAAGCTCAGCAATCACTCTCCAATACAGATTCAGGATCTTCTTCTCTGTTACCGTAAGTCCATGCAAACGTGGGTCTTTCAAAGAGCAGGGTTCAGAGTCCACAAGTGCGTCAGAGTTCCTCAGTAGGAATAGCTGGAGTACAAGGTCCAAGGCTTACAGGAGTCAAGTCACAGGTTCACTGCAGGCTAGATTCTGAAGCACTGATTGCTCAGCTGTGGCTGCTTAAGAAGCAAAGGAGAGAATCAGGGCGGGAACATGCAAGCTGGAAACTCCATTTTGACTGAGGGCAAGATAGCTGCAGCAAGACAGAAAGTAAAATGGCTGACGAACAAACTGAGTTTCAGGAATATATACATAGAACCTTACAAGATGATATGATTGGTGTTCCTTTTAACGCCG
Source organism: Oophaga sylvatica (assembly GCA_033576555.1). NCBI lineage: Eukaryota > Metazoa > Chordata > Amphibia > Anura > Dendrobatidae > Oophaga > Oophaga sylvatica. The sequence continues at coordinate 194,876,810 of JARQOD010000005.1, forward strand.
TTATTGCCCGTTATGAAAGGCGCTAGTCGATTGGATACATGAATCTTTGTCACTTCTTTCCTTGAATCTTTGGATTGGATCTTGACTGAATAAGGAGGTGACCTACATCAGCATACCAACTGGGGTTTGGATGTTGGTTCCTATGGAAATGACTATGCTGCTGACTTAGTTGTTATTGTTGGAATGATCTACGTAGAATCTATGTGTATTGATAATATTTCTTTACTATGTAACTGTTATAGGTATGTTTTATGTCAAATATGGATCTTGAATACTATTGATATCTGTTATTTATAAGATATGTATGTTTGTTTTAATGTGGGATGTGTTAGGGGCCTGCGGAACGCACCTAATAGATATTAAGGAGAGGTGCGTTCGCAGCGCGGGGTCCACCGTGCAGGCAGAGCTTGCTGCTAGTGAGATGGCGTAAATAGGCAGTGAGAGCGAACTCTGTTATCCCGCAGAGTCGCAGATGTAAATGCCGTAGCACTATATGGCAGTATGGGCGAACTCTGTTATCCCGCAGAGTCGCAGATGTAAACACCGTAGCACTATATGGCGATATAGGCGGACTCTATTAAATCACAGAGCCGCTGTAACAAAGACTGTGTCCTGTTAGACTCACAGGGAACACAGATTACTGCTAAGCGGATTGCAGTCTGTGATCATGCAATCAGAACCCAAGCAATAATCTCCTCACCGGAGTAGCCGATATTCTAATGGCGTTTTTTCAGCCGAGCCCTGAACGCGTGCATACAATCTCCTCACTGGAGGGGCTTATTTCAGCCAGACCTAACCACATGCATACATGACCACACTGGCGCAAGCACGTAACAGATTTGATACTAGCGCACGGCCATGCTGTAAGGACAGCCTTTTATAGCAGCCATGAGAAAAAGACCTTCCAGGAAGGACCAATGGGAAGCTACTTCAGAACATCAACAGCTACAGGACCTTCCTGAAGGACCAATAGGAGTGGCAGCTGTATCTGAGCATGTGACCCCTGATCACCAATGGGAGATCTTGCCCTGGGCATGCTCAGATGAAGAAACAAAGGACTTAGTCCAAAATCTGCCTGCTCCAACACTGGTTGCAGCAGCAAGTCTCTGCACAGTACTGGGCCGGGCAAGACTCTGGGACCGACGTCTCTGCTGAGCAGGAACCACTGCGGTCGGAGACGGATGGGGGACCGCAGAGGGAACAGCTCGAGATTCCCCCTGTGCAGGAGTGGGAACTCGAATCCTAACATTACCCCCCTCCTAGGGCCCCCCTTCTTTGGGCTTTGCTGCGGTCAAAGGCAGCGATGAGCTGTGGAGCATGAACATGCTCGGCAGGCTCCCAGGACCTATCCCCAGGCCCATAACTCCTCCAATCCACCAAATAAAATTTTTTGCCTCATACCACCTTGCACCCAACAATGGCGTTCACCTCATGATCGTCGGTAGATGAACCAGACGTCCCGGCAGATGATGCAGAAAACCGGGAAATGGCCACGGGTTTCAGGAGGGACACCTGAAAGGTGTCGGTGATACCAAGGCGAGGCGGAAGGGCTAGGCGGTAAACCACCGGGTTCACCTGCTCAAGAACTTTAAAGGGACCCAAAAAGCGAGGTGGCAACTTGGTGGACTCTACACGTAGCCTGATGTTTCGGGCAGAGAGCCACACTAGGTCACGCGGAGCAAATGTAGGAGCGGGGCGCTGATGGGCATCGGCCGAAGACCTCATCCTCTCTTTGAAGGCCTGAATGGCATCCTGGGTGCGGTCCCAAATGTCCCGTGCCTCCACAGCCCAGTCTGCCACCCTGGAATCGGCGGAAGACACGGGCATGGGCACTGGTACCCGCGGATGCTGACCTTAGTTCAGGAGGAATGGTGTCTGTCCGGTGGAGTCAGCCACAGCATTATTTAGAGCGAGCTCAGCCCACGGTAGCAAGGATGCCCAGTCATCCTGCCTGGCAGAGACAAAATGTTGCAAGCATGTGACCAAGGTCTGGTTGGTCCTCTCTACCAACCCATTCGTCTCAGGATGATATGCCGAGGAGAAATTTAACTCAATGCTGAGTAGACGACACAGCTCTCTCCGGAACCGAGACGCAAACTGGGGACCTCGATCACTGACGATTTTGTCTGGCATTCCGTGTAAACGGAAAATATGCCTAATAAATAATGCTGCCAAGGCCCGTGCAGACATTAACCGTGGTAAAGGCACCAAGTGCACCATTTTGGAGAAGTGGTCGGTTATCACCCAGATGATGGTGCAGCCCCGAGACTTCGGTATGCCCACCACAAAATCCATCCCGACCATCTCCCAAGGCCTGTCTGCCACCGGTAAAGGGAAAAGTAGCCCAGCTGGCCGTTGTCGAGGGGACTTATTCTTGGCACAGGAGACGCACGCCTGAACGTATTCCCTGACGTCACGGACCATATGTGGCCACCAGTATGTCCTCGCCAGCAACTCAGATGTCCTTTTTGCCCCAAAATGTCCACCCACCCTGGACGAATGTGCCCAAGAGAGTACCTCCGGTGGCAAATTGGTGGGCACAAAAGTCTTGCCCGAAGGCACAGACTCAAGTGAAACCGGGGCCACAGTTCTTAGGTTCTCTGTGGGGACAATCAACCGATGCTCCTCCTCCACCTCCTCAGAGGACGCCACGGAGCGAGAAAGAACATCGGCCGGAATGTTCTTCTCACCGGAGAGGAAATGGAGTGTGAAATGGAACCGGGAAAAGAACAGGGACCATCTGGCCTGACGAGAATTTAGCCGCTGGGCGGTCTGTAAATAGACCAAATTTTTGTGGTCAGTGAAAAGGAAAGCGAACCCCCTCCAGGAGAAGTCTCCACTCGGAAAAGGCCAACTTCATGGCTAGCAACTCCCTATCCCCAATGGAATAATTCCTCTTCGCTGGTGTGAAGATCTTGGAAAAGAAGAAACAAGGATCTTTCCGACCTTGAGCATCCTTTTGAAAAAGGACTGCTCCAGCACCAACGGACGAGGCATCAAACTCCAATATAAAAGGCTTCTCAACCTCGGGGCGATGTAAGATGGGAGCGCTAGCAAAATGGGACTTAATTGAAGTAAAGGCCTTGGAGACCTCCTCTGACCACAATTTGGGATTGGCTCCCTTCTTGATGAGGGCTACCAAGGGAGCTACCAAAGTGGAGAAGTGGGGAATGAATTGGCGATAGTAATTAATGAACCCCATAAAGCGCTGCACCGCTTTAAGAGAATGGGGTTCTTGCCAATCCATCACAGCCTGTAGTTTGGCAGGATCAATAGCCAATCCCTGGGCGGAGATGATATAGCCCAGGAAAGGTAAAGACTCCTGCTCAAACATGCATTTCTCCAACTTTGCATAGAGGGAGTTCGCCCGTAACAGGTCGAAGACTTTGCAGACATCCTCCGGTGAGAGTCAATATCTGGAGAAAAGATGAGAATATCATCCAGATAGACTACTACAGAGGTGGAAAGCATATCCTGGAAGATGTCATTGACAAAGTCTTGGAAAATGGCTCGGGCATTACAGATCCCAAAGGGCATCACCAGGTATTCATAATGCCCATCCCTGGTATTAAAAGCCGCCTTCCATTCGTCCCCCTCACGGATGCAAATCAGGTTATAAGCACCACGCAGATCTAATTTAGTAAATACCCTTGCTCCCCGGAGCCTATCAAAGAGCTCAGAAATCAGGGGCAATGGGTACTTATTCTTAACGGTGATGGCGTTAAGACCTCTGTAATGTATACACGGACGTAATTCTGCATGAAGAAGAACCCCGCTCCTGCTGGTGACACCGACTTCCTAATGAACCCTCTTGCCAGATTCTCCTGGATATATTGAGACATAGCCTCCATCTCTGGAGAGAGAGGGGATAGACCCTTCCCCGAGGAGGTTCTGCTCCAGGCAAGAGGTCAACAGGACAGTTGTAGGGACGATGGGGCGGCAGAGTCTCTGCAGCCTTTTTAGAGAAAACGTCTGCATATGACTGATTGCAGTTGGGAAGAGGAGAAAGATCTGTGGGTATCTCTGTAGTGGTAACCTGAATGCACTCCTTGACATCTGTCCTTACTTGACTCACTCCAACCCAGTATCCTACCGGAGGTCCACTCAATATGAGGGGAGTGGGAACGGAGCCAGGGTGCTCCCAGTAGGATTTTGTCTATTCCCTCGGGAAGGAGGAGAAGGGAAATAATTTCCTGATGGGAAGGGGGTACACACAAAGTAAGAGGGACAGTCTGATGTGTAATTGGTGAGGGCAATGTCAACCCATTCACTACCCGGACAGTCACTGGTTTGTCGAGCGCTACCAGATGTATTGCGTGGCGAAGAGCAAAGGTAGATGACATGAAATTCCCCACTGCTCCTGAGTCCACACAAGCTGGACTGTAAGTGTGGAAGAGTCTACAGTGACTGTCCCTTTAAATGTCATCTTGGAGGAAAATGCCACTGTCTCTAGTGAACCTCCTCCCAGGGCCACTAGATGCGATCGCTTCCCCGATCGCTGTGGACATTTGTTAGCATAGTGTCCTGTCTGCTGACAAAGGTTACAGACCACGGATACTCGGACAGCCCGAGACTTAGGTCCTGCACGAGGAACCTCTGTGCCTTTTGGGGTTTGGATGCCAGATCGGGGGTTTCGAGACATTTGGCAAAGGTGGGAGCCAACCGAATCCTCTGCCCTCACTGGGCCCGCTCCAACCTCCGCTCGTGAAAACGGAGGTCAATGCGGGTAGATATGGGATAAGCTTCTCCAGTGTGGCAGGAATCTTCCTGGTAGCCAAAGCATCTTTAACATGGTCAGCCAGTCTTTGCCAGTAGACTGGAATGAGAATTTTATCCGACCAGTCTAGCTCTGAGGCCAGAGTCCGAAACTGGACGAAAAACTGACTGACCACAGATGAACCCTGTGCCAATGCCAGCAGTTGGAGCGCCATATTGTGGGTGACCTGAGGTCCTAAAAAGACCTTTTTAAGAGCCTCCAGGAAAAGAGGAGCACTCCGCACCACACGATCATCGCGCTCCCACAGCGGCGTTGCCCACTCCAATGCTCTGCCCGAGAGTAGAGACAGTACAAAACCCACTTGTGCCCGATCCGTGGGGAAACGTGCAGTCAGAAGCTCGAGCTGTATAGAGCACTGACTCACGAATCCCAAACATTGCTTGCTGTCACCGGCAAACTTGTCAGGAAGTGGGAGGTGGGATAATGTAGGGGCAGAGGTGGCAGATGACAAACTGGCTGCAGCCACGCTAGCAGCCTGAACAGCGACTGCGGTAACATCCACAGCTGAGGTTGTGCGCTCAAGAGCCGCCAACCTACCCTCCAGCTGCTGGATGTACTGCGGTAGACGCTGGTCATCCGCCATTTTACTAGCCAGACCCTGGCACTAGTATTATGTTAGGGGCCTGCGGAACGCACCTAACAGATATTAAGGAGAAGTGCGTTCGCAGCCCGGGATCCACTGTGCAGGCAGAGCCTGCTGCTAGTAAGATGGCATAAATAGGCAGTATGAGCAAACTCTGTTATCCTGCAGAGTCGCAGATGTAAACGCCGTAGCACTATATGGCGATATAAGCGCACTCTGTTAAATCACAGAGCCGCTGTAACAAAGACTGTGTCCTGTTAGACTCACAGGGAACACAGATGACTGCTAAGCGGATTGCAGTCTGTGGTCATGCAATCAGAACCCAAGCAATAATCTCTTCACCGGAGTAGCAGGTATTCTTATGGCGTTTTCAGCCGAGCCCTGAACACGTGCATACAATTTCTTCACCGGAGGTGCCGGTATTCTAGAAGCTTATTTCAGCCAGACCTAACCACATGCATACATGACCACATTGGCGCAAGCATGTAACAGTTTTGATACTAGCGCACGGCCGTGCGGTAAGGACAGCCTTTTATAGCAGCCACGAGAAAAAGACCTTCCAGGAAGGACCAATGGGAAGCTGCTTGAGAACATCAACAGCCACAGGACCTTCCTGAAGGACCAATAGGAGTGGCAGCTGTATCTGAGCATGTGACCCCTGATCTCCAATGGGAGATCTTGCCCTGGGCATGCTCAGATGAAGCAACAAAGGACTTAGTCCCAAATCTGTCTGCTCCAACACTGGTTGCAGCAGCATGTCTCTGCACAGTGATGGGCCGGGCAAGACGCTGGGATTGAAGTCTCTGCTGAGCAGGAACCACTGCGGCCGGAGACGGATGGTGGACAGCAGCGGAAACAGCTTGAGATTCCCCCTGTGCAGGAGTGGGAACTCGAATCCTAACAGGATGTGGCTGCATAATGATTGGAACTGAGTGTAGCGACACACTATTTAAAGCCCACCCTTTGCACTGTTATGTATACTTGACAAAGATCCCACTTGGATCGAAACGTTGTATTGCACCATGGCGGAATAAAGCTTTTTTTCACCAATTCACCTGGATGAAGCGATGTACCTCTATTTTTTCTATTTGTTGAATTTTTCCAAGAGGGTTCCTTGGAATGGATACGGGCACCCCGACTTTGTGAGTGCTGTCTGCTTCTCTCTACATTTACTTCAGGTTTTGTCACAAATCCCCACCAAAAAACAAAATTGGAACAAGTGTTTTGAGGCTTATATAGCAATGAACTGTACCCAAGGAGATGTAATACCATATAATATTGAAACAATTTTTAACACATTTTCAAAAGTTATATACCAATGAAATGTAAACAAGAACATGTAATACCCAATGGATGAGCAATATAATACCAATAAATGTTTTAACTAGTTTTTGGAGGCTTATACCGCAACAAAATGTACCCAAGAACACATTTTGCTGTGTGGATAAGCAATGTATATAAGTGTGGATAAGCAATATACTGTAATACCAATACATTTTTGACCCAGTTTTTGTTGAGTTTTATACCAACAAAATGTAACCAATTATATAATATTGTATGGATGAACAAAAGAACAACTTTTAAACAATTTTTTGGGGGATATCATTTTGAGGGTTATATACCAACGAAATGTACTCCAGACCATGGAATAGTCTATGGGTGAGCAATATAATTCCAATAAAAGTTTGAACAAGTTTTTAAGGCTGATATACCACTGAAATTTGCTATGTAAAGACTATGTAAAAGTCAATGTATAAGCAATATAATACTAATAAATTTTTGAACAAGTTTTTAGGGTTATATACCAAAAGAATGTTCTCCAGACCAGGGCCTGCTCCAGGTTTTAATGGGCCCCTGGCGAAAGAGCCTCAGTGGGCCCCTATAACACAGACCACGATTCATGATGCACAGATACGGCAGAGAAATCAAGGTACAGTACAATGCCCAATACTTCACTTCTTCCATTACATGAGTTATATCTATTGTAAATTGTACAATAGCTCAAAAAACGCCAAATCCTCGCATCGCACAGTACAGACTGGACAGTACAGTCCTCCATACAATATTATGGGCACCACATAGTCTCCCCCTCATCACCCATATAATACCCCATGCAGGATGTCACCCCCCATCCCCCATATAATGCTCCATACAGAATACTGGACCCAAAATAATGCTCCATACAGGATACTGGTCCCCATATAATGCTCCATACAGGATACTGGTCCCCATATAATGCTCCAAACAAAATATGGAGCTCTCCTCTGCGGTGTACTGCGTTCTGCACTCATGAAAGGGCGCTGTGGAAAGACTCCCCATTATCATCATCATTGCCTCCCCATCATCATCATCGCCTCCCATCATCATCATTGCCTCCCCATTATCATCATTGCCTCCCCATTATCATCATTGCCTCCCCATTATCATCAATGCCTGCCCATCATCATCGCCTCCCCATCATCATCATTGTCTCCTCATCATCATCATTTCCTCCCTATCATCATCATTGCCTCCCCATCATCATCATCGTCTCCCCATCATCATCATTGTCTCATCATCATCATTGCCTCCCCATCATTATCATTGCCTCCTCATCATCATCATGGCCTCCCCATCATCATAAATGCCTGTCCATCATCATCATTGCCTCCTCATCATCATCATTGCCTCCTCATTATCATCATTGCCTCCCATCAACATCATTGCCTCCCCATCATCATCATTGCCTCCCCATTATCATCAATGCCTGCCCATCATCATCATTGCCTCCCCATCATAATCATTGCCTCCCCATTATGATCATTGCCTCCCCATCATCATCAATGCCTGCCCATTATCATCAATGCCTCCCCATCATAAACATCACTGCCCTCCCCCCACCACCATCACACAGACAGCACCGCAGCACACAAGCACTCTCTCACATAGACACACATACACACACAAAGCACCGCACTACATACACACACACTGATACACACAGACACATACACATCACATCTCACCTGTCCGGCGTCCGCGCGCTCTCTGCCACAGCCAGCCGCTGAATGATGACGTCATTCAGCGGCGCTGCTGTGAGAGGAAGCGCAGGCGCCCCCTGGAGCCCGGAGCTGCGGATTGCAGAGGCACAGGGAGAGGTGAGTATTGTGCCAGCTGCTGCCAGGGCCCTGAGCAAGCAGGGGGGGCCAGTGGTGGCGCTGACACCGCTCTCCTCCGCTAACGGACGCCGGGGTGCTCGACGGCGAGTGGGCCCCCCGCCTTCTCAGGGTCCCGGCACTTGCCCGGGTATGCCGGGTGCTGACACCGGCCCTGCTCCAGACCATGGAATCATCTTTGAGTGAGCAATGTAATACCGATAAAATTTTGAACATGTTTTTTGAGGGTTATATACAAGGAAATGTACCCAAGGAAATGTACCCAAGAAAATGTAACACTGTATGAATGAGCATTATAATACCGAAAAATTTACATACCACAGTAATGCAACAATAACAGTGTTAAACTGATTAGATGAATCATTGAAACCACAACAAATTTTTAAACGTTAATATTTTGAAAGTGTACTTTTTGTAAATATACACTCATAAAGGCTTTACAGGGAGTGCAAAGCCAGACAAAATGTTGAAGAGTTTCATCCAAAGACCCCTGAAAGGCAACAACTGTTTGACCTCATTCACATATTTTACAAATCAGGCATAGGAGGTGGGAAACCCCAAGGACAGTACGATCTCTAGGGGGTTGTTGTAGCCCTATCTCGAGCTGATTCAAGGAGCCTCTTCCAGGCTCATTCTTTCCTCTAAAAGAGTTCATCATGTTCTATCTGGCTCCAATATTCCTCATATCAATCCCTCAGGTGTCTTGCATGCTTCTGTCATCTTTGTCGCCCACTAACCACATTACACTGTATGTATGACTAATTGAATACAGTAAAAAAATGTAAAAAAAAATTAAAACTTTTTGGAGTGTTAAATCACAAGATGTACCCCAGACCACGTGATACTGTATGGCTGAGAAATATAAACCTACAAAACTTTTTAATGCTTTGCTTTCAGTTTTACAGATCACAGGAGATGTACCCCAGACCACAGAATAGTGTATGAATGAGAACTGTAATCTAGACAATTTTTTTAAGCTTTTATGCAGTGTTGGATAATATCACAGAAATTTACCCCAGAACAAGGAATAGTGTATGAGTGAGAAATGTAACCCAGCTAATATTTTTAACACTTTTTTTGCAGTGCTAGATAATATCATAGAAATGTACTCCAGATCAAGAAATAAAGGATAGGTTACAAATGTAACCCAACTATTTTTTTTACACTTTTTTGTATTAGATAATACCACAGGAATTTACTACAGACCATGGAATAGTGTATGGGTGAGAAATGTATTCTAGCTATTTCTTTCTGCTTTTTTGGAATGTTAGAAATCACAGAAATGTACCACAGAGAACGTGAAACTGTATGGCTGAGAAATTTAAGCCAGCAAAATTTTTTAACGCTTTTTTTAAGTTTTAGATCACAAGAAATGTACATCATACCATGTAATACTGTATAGGTGACAAATTTAACTTTGCAAAAATGTTTTTGGTGTGTTAGATATTAAAAAATATCCAGAACATATAGTATAATGTATGGATAAGAAATTTAACCCAGATAATTTTTTTTACAATTATTTGGAGTGTTATATAACACAAAAAATACAAATCATGCAATACTTAATGGATCAAAGTATATTACATTTTTTTACCCCCCAGAAAAATCTGCAGCTATATTTTTTGCCAATGAACTGCACAGCCCTAATCACTGTCTACAAACTGGATTCTATCAACTTTCCCTGCTCCTGCGACTCTCTCCTTCCCTAGGCAAGATGCACATTGTATGTGATACAAACAGCAAAGCAAACTATTAGCCCTTAGAAAGGGAGTTAGTATAATGACTCAGCTTCAGCACCAGTATCAACACTACAGGCCTCTGATTCATTATGCTGTGCAAACATACCTAAACAAGCACTCTCTCCCTCCAGTGTCACAGATCTGTGCAATGGCATCAGTGTGCCGAGTCGGTTGGCCCCTGTTCTTTTATAATTCCTGATGATGTCACGCGGCTAGCCAATCACAGTAATGCCACAACAAAGATGGCTATGGCATTACAGTGATACACAGGCAATCCCTGAAAGCTTCTTGGCTGTGTAACAGGTGTCAAAAATGCAGGGAGGGGATTAAAGTTTTACATAGAGCACTGCCCATTACTCACTGAGTAACTAGTATATCCAAGCAGCATGATACTTGAGTGATAACCAAGTATCACCAGGTGCGTTTCTTATCCCTATTACTTACTGACTGGAGTACCATTATTGGGGACAAGGGAAGCTAATGAAGCACTGTTCTGGGTTGTGATGAAGGCAGAGAAACCAACTAAGTCAGAATTGGGTGAGTTTAGAAAGAATGTGTATAGTAGTGTTCCGTGTGTTGGGTGAAATGTCCATGCTGTTTTGTACCTGCTATCCACTGTATATAGGCCTTCCCACATTACCTACATATATAATTGCCAGTTGGCCACTGTCACCGAATCACATAAGGCACCGTGCCTGCGCAAGTGACATATGGTATATACTCGAGTATTAGCTAGCGGGGGAGGGGAGTGGCAGGAGAGAGCCGCTATGACAGCATGCTCACTCACTCCTGGCGCAGAGGCTGCAACATCCCTACATATCTCTCTGTTTTCCCACCTTCCAGCAGCACTTCCTGTATTCAGTGGTCACGTGGTACCGCTGTCATGGGTGTATCGCCACAAGGATCGTCGCGATTACACACTCTGACTTCTCACAGCTGAGTTGCTGTTTCTTTGTGTTTGGTAATGAGGGAGTTAATTTTACCTAGCTCTTTGCTAAGACTAGGTCCAGCCTCGCCCGGCTGCTTTTGATTATGTTCTAATTAGATTCCTTCATATACCTGCCAGTCTGCTTGTTAGATGCCGGTGAAAGCCTTTATGTAGTCTAGCAGACTGGATCGGTTCTGAGAATACTTAAGCTAAGAGCTCCTTAGTTGTTTTTACTCTTATAGCTTATAGTTTATCTCTGAGACCTTAGGTGTTCCTACTGTGTGTGAGTGTTGTATGTAAGACTTTATTTACTTTATTTCTTGTCTTTCTTGTATGTCTTTCTGTTCATTAACCGTTACCTGTTCATTCCCTTTGGTGGTAATCAGGGTTCTTCTTAGGACTAGATTACAGTTGGCAGGGATTGATAGGAGACAGGGTTTACGCTGGTGGCCTGGACCTCTGTACCTTTAACAGTACCTCCAGGTAGAGGGATTAGTTAGGACCCCAGTTTAGGGTCAGCATAGACCCCGGTCACCCTCTAGCCGGAGACAGCGTATAACGGATTCCGTATTGACCCACTGGACTTTCTGTCCGGTAATTCTATGTTATCATATATCTATGCGCATGTTATATTGTATGTTGCCCTTTTGATATAGATTACTGTCATCACATATATATATATATCTGCTATACAGCGCGACATTTTCACCGGCCATACTAAAGATTCTCTCCAGCTGTCATGGATCCAGTAGCCCAGCTGGCCCGGCAGTTGCAGGGGTTGTCCATGGAGTTTGCAGACATTAAGTCCAAGGTTTTGTCCCCCCCGGAGCAAACCAGATCTGAACCTAAGGTTGCTCTCCCGGACAGGTTCACTGGTGGGCGGGACAAATTTTTTACTTTCCGGGAGGCATGTAAATTGTACTTTCGGCTGCGGCCTCGGTCATCTGGGAGTGAAGAGCAGAGGGTGGGAATTGTTATCTCGCTCTTACAAGGGGACCCTCAATCTTGGGCGTTCTCTATTCCTCCAGGCTCCCCAGATCTCCAGTCAGTGGATCGATTTTTTACTGCCCTGGGTCTGGTATATGATGATCCGGATCGAGTTTCCCTTGCTGAAACAAAGTTACGTAAAATACGGCAAGGAAATCGTCCAGCGGAGGAATATTCTTCTGAGTTCCGTAGATGGGCAACAGATACTCAGTGGAATGACCCAGCTCTTAGGAGCCAGTTTTGTCAAGGGTTGTCTGACAAATTAAAAGATGTGTTGGCTCAGTATGATTCTCCTCCATCACTGGAGGCTGCTATGGCCCTCGCTATTCGCATGGATAGACGAATTCGGGGAAGACGCGAGGTAACTCCGCCTCCCGTGATGACTCCACCTACTACTAAAGTCCCTTATACTGAGGTTCCCCTGGTCTGTTCTGAGGAACCCATGCAGTTGGGAGGGACATCTTTTTGTAGGAGGGAATTGGCGGTGCACCGCAAGACTAGAAGGTGTTTCTTTTGCGGGAGAGAGGGACATTTTGTTGGGGGGTGTCCATCCCGGGCCTCTTTGAGCAAAGGAGTTAACCTGGGAGTGTGTATTTCGTCCCCAAATCCCTCTCAGTTTCTCGTGCCTGCGGAGGTGGTGATTGGTACTAGAACTGAGAGGATTTCTGTTTTTCTTGATAGTGGGTCCGGGGCTAATCTGGTGGACGCTCGGTTTGCCCAGGTGCATGGTATGCAACTGAGTGTATTGGCCAAACCGGTCCCTATAGTCTCTATTGATTCTAGACCTCTCGGTCAAGGTAGCTTGGTACAAGCTGTTCATAACATAGATCTTCGAGTAGGAGCAAGACATAAAGAGCAATTGTCTTGTTATGTGTTGGAGGGTCTACCTACTCCTATTGTGTTGGGACTTCCTTAGTTGGCTAAACATAACCCAGTGATTGATTGGCAATCCAGAAAGATAAGCCAGTGGGGTGAATTTTGCAGGAATAACTGCATGAGCACGGTCATCGGTGCGGTTGTGCCTAGGACTTTGTCTCCTTTTCTGGAGGACTTTGGGGAGATGTTCTCAGAGGAGGGGTGTAAAGAGTTACCTCCTCATCGCGCATATGACTGCTCAATAAAGTTGCTTCCTGATGCCTTATCTCGTACTTTCCCAGGGGCCGGGAAGACGGATGATCCGGTTCCTATTCCTCAGGAGGGAGTTGTAGTGTCAGCTGTATGCTCTGAGCTTGAGGGGGAGGTATTGGGGGCTCAGGGGGACGCCCCGGTGGGACTTCCAGGGAGACTGATAGTTCCAGATCGGTTAAGACTGAAGGTTACGGGGAACCGTTACAAACGGATGGCTGATAGGGGGAGAGTTTCTGGTCTAGATCTGAAGGTGAACGATCTAGTTTGGTTGTCTACCAGGAATATAAAACTTAAAGTTTCCTCCTGGAGGTTGGGTCCCAGATTCATCGGGCCGTACAGGATCAGTTCCATAATTAATCCTGTGGCATTTCGTCTGGACCTCCCTCCTACATTTAAAATTCATAATGTGTTTCACAAGTCATTACTTAAAAAGTATGTGGCACCAGTCATACCGTCACCTCTACCTCCGCCTTCAGTGGTGGTCAATGATAACGTGGAATTTCATGGGTCGAAAATCATTGACTCACGTCTCAGTCGCCGATCCCTTCAGTACTTGGTTCATTGGAGGGGGTATGGTCCTGTGGAGAGGACGTGGGTCCCTGCGTCTGATGTTAACGCAGATCGATTGGTTCGGACCTTTCACACAACTCACCCGGGCAGACCTGGCCCTGAGGGTCCGGAGTCCCCTCGTAGAGGGGGGGTACTGTCATGGGTGTATCGCCACAAGGATCGTCGCGATTACACACTCTGACTTCTCACAGCTGAGTTGCTGTTTCTTTGTGTTTGGTAATGAGGGAGTTAATTTTACCTAGCTCTTTGCTAAGACTAGGTCCAGCCTCGCCCGGCTGCTTTTGATTATGTTCTAATTAGATTCCTTCATATACCTGCCAGTCTGCTTGTTAGATGCCGGTGAAAGCCTTTATGTAGTCTAGCAGACTGGATCGGTTCTGAGAATACTTAAGCTAAGAGCTCCTTAGTTGTTTTTACTCTTATAGCTTATAGTTTATCTCTGAGACCTTAGGTGTTCCTACTGTGTGTGAGTGTTGTATGTAAGACTTTATTTACTTTATTTCTTGTCTTTCTTGTATGTCTTTCTGTTCATTAACCGTTACCTGTTCATTCCCTTTGGTGGTAATCAGGGTTCTTCTTAGGACTAGATTACAGTTGGCAGGGATTGATAGGAGACAGGGTTTACGCTGGTGGCCTGGACCTCTGTACCTTTAACAGTACCTCCAGGTAGAGGGATTAGTTAGGACCCCAGTTTAGGGTCAGCATAGACCCCGGTCACCCTCTAGCCGGAGACAGCGTATAACGGATTCCGTATTGACCCACTGGACTTTCTGTCCGGTAATTCTATGTTATCATATATCTATGCGCATGTTATATTGTATGTTGCCCTTTTGATATAGATTACTGTCATCACATATATATATATCTGCTATACAGCGCGACAACCGCTCATTAAAGTAATGAATATAGACGAGACTCCACGCCCATAGGCGTGGAGCGCATACTCAATACTTTAATGAGTGGTATCATGTAACCGCTGAATGCAGGAAGTTCTGCTGGAAGCCGGGAAAACAGAGAGAGATGCAGGAGGACCAGTGAGGATGGAGGAGGATCGGGGAGGACGGAGGAGGACCAGGGAGGACGTGATGACCGGGGAGGACGAGTGAGGAGCCATACATACAGGATGGGATCAGGAAGCCATACATACAGGATGGGCCAAGGGAGCCATGCATACTGGAGGGGACCAGTGAGCCATGCATACAGGAGGGGACCAGGGAGACATGCATACAGGAGGGGCCAGAGAGCCATGCATACAGGAGGGGACCAGGGAGCCATGCATACAGGATTAACCCAGGGAGCCTTGCATACAGGATGGGACCAGGGAGCCATGCATACAGGATGGGACCATGGAGCCATGCATACAGGATTGGACCAGGGAGCCATGCATACAGAATGGGACCAGGGAGCCATGCATACAGGATGAGCCCAGGGAGCCATGCATACATGATGGGCCAGGGAGCCATGCATACAGGATGGGACCAGGGAGCCATGCATACAGGATGGGACCAGGGAGCCATGCATACAGGATTTTCCCAGGGAGCCATGCATACAGGATGTGACCAGGGAGCTGTACATACAAGATTGGACCAGGGAGCCAAGCATACAGGATGGGACCAGGGAGCCATGCATACAGGATGGGACCAGGGAGCCATGCATATAGGATGGGACCAGGGAGCCATACATGCAGGATGGAACCAGGAAGCCATGCATACAGGATTTTCCCAGGGAGCCATGCATACAGGATGTGACCAGGGAGCTGTACATACAAGATTGGACCAGGGAGCCAAGCATACAGGATGGGACCAGGGAGCCATGCATACAGGATGGGACCAGGGAGCCATGCATACAGGATGGGACCAGGGAGCCATGCATACAGGATGGGACCAGGGAGCCATGCATACAGGATTTTCCCAGGGAGCCATGCATACAGGATGTGACCAGGGAGCTGTACATACAAGATTGGACCAGGGAGCCAAGCATACAGGATGGGACCATGGAGCCATGCATACAGGATTGGACCAGGGAGCCATGCATACAGAATGGGACCAGGGAGCCATGCATACAGGATGAGCCCAGGGAGCCATGCATACATGATGGGCCAGGGAGCCATGCATACAGGATGGGACCAGGGAGCCATGCATACAGGATGGGACCAGGGAGCCATGCATACAGGATGGGACCAGGGAGCCATGCATACAGGATGTGACCAGAGAGCTGTACATACAAGATTGGACCAGGGAGCCAAGCATACAGGATGGGACCAGGGAGCCATGCATACAGGATGGGACCAGGGAGCCATGCATATAGGATGGGACCAGGGAGCCATACATGCAGGATGGAACCAGGAAGCCATGCATATAGAATGGGACCAGGGAGCCATACATACAGGATGGGACCAGGGAACCATACAGTCATGGCCAAAAGTTTTGAGAATGACACAAATATTATATTTTCACATGATCTTATGCCCTCTGGTTTTTATGTGTGTTTGACAGATGTTTTTATCACAGACAGAAATATAATAATTGCAAACATATGAGTAACAAAAGCTTATATTGACAGTTAGAATGAGTTAATGCAGCAAGTCAATATTTGCAGTGTTGACCCTTCTTCTTCAGGACCTCTGCAATTCTCCCTGGCATGCTCTCAATCAACTTCTGGACCAAATCCTGACTGATAGCAGTCCATTCTTGCACAATCAATGCTTTCATTTTGTCAGAATTTTTAGGTTTTTGTTTGTCCACCCGTCTCTTGATGATTGACCACAAGTTCTCAATGGGATTAAGATCTGGGGAGTTTCCAGGCCATGGACCCAAAATCTCTATGTTTTGTTCCCTGAGCCATTTAGTTATCACCTTTGCTTTATGGCAAGGTGCTCCATCATGCTGGAAAAGGCATTGTTGATCGCCAAACTGCTCTTGGAGGGTTGGGAGAAGTTGCTCTTGGAGGCAATTCTGGTACCATTCTTTATTCATGGCTGTGTTTTTAGGCAAGACTGTGAGAGAGCCGATTCCCTTGGTTGAGAAGCAACACCACACATGAATGGTTTCAGGATGCTTAACAGTTGGCATGAGACAAGACTGGTGGTAGCGCTCACCTTGTCTTCTCCGAATGAGGCGTTTTCCTGATGTCCCAAACAATCGAAATGGGGATTCATCAGAGAAAATAACTTTACCCCAGTCCTCAGCAGTCCACTGCCTGTACCTTTTGCAGAATATCAGTCTGTCCATGATGTTTTTTCTGGAGAGAAGATGCACTCACACCTGCCTGCTGCCATTCCTGAGCAAGCTCTGCACTGCTGGTAGCCCGATCCCGCAGCTGAAACACTTTTAAGAGATGGTCCTGGCGCTTGCTGGTCTTTCTTGGGAGCCCTGAAGCCTTTTTGGCAACAATGGAACCTCTCTCCTTGAAGTTCTTGATGATGCGATAGATTGTTGACTGAGGTGCAATCTTTCTAGCTGCGATACTCTTCCCTGTTAGGCCATTTTTGTGCATTGCAATGATGACTGCACATGTTTCTTTAGAGATAACCATGGTTAACAGAAGAGAAACAATGATGCCAAGCACCAGCCTCCTTTTAAAGTGTCCAGTGTTGTCATTCTTACTTAATCATGACAGATTGATCTCCAGCCATGTCCTCATCAACACCCACACCTGTGTTAATGGAGCAATCACTGAAAAGAGGTTAGCTGGTCCTTTTAAGGCAGGGCTGCAATGATGTTGAAATGTGTTTTGGGGGATAAAGTTCATTTTCTAGCCAAATATTGACTTTGCAAGTAATTGCTGTTAAGCTGATCACTCTTTATAACATTCTGGAGTATATGCAAATTGCCATTAGAAAAAGTGAAGCAGTAGACTTTGTAAAAATTAATATTTGTGTCATTCTCAAAACTTTTGGCCATGACTGTACACACTGGAGGGGGTGCCACACATACTACGACAGGGACAGGGGAGCCACACATGCCAGGACACGACGGGGGAGCCACACATACCAGGACGAGGAGAGGGGGAGCCACACATACCAGGACAGGGATGGGGGAGCCACACATACCAGGACAGGGACAGGGGGAGCCACACATACCAGGACAGGGATGGGGAGCCACACATTAGGAGAGGATGGGGGAGCCACACATACCAGGACAGGGATGGGGGAGCCACATACCAGGACAGGATGGGGGGAGCCACACTTACTAGGACAGGGATGGGGGAGCCACACATAGCAGGACAGTGACTGGGGGGAACCACACATACCAATACAGGATGGGGGAGCCACACATACCAGGACAGGGACAGGGGGGAGCCACACATACCAGGACAGGGACTGGGGGGAGCCACATACAAGGACAGGATGGGGGAAGCCACACATACCAGGACAGGGACAGGGGGAGCCACACATAGCAGGACAGGGATGGGGGAGCCACACATACCATGACAGAGACGAGGGAGCCACACATACCACGACAGGGATGGGGGGAGCCACACATAGCAGGACAGGGGCAGGGGGAGCCACACATAGCAGGATAGGGACGGGGGAGCCACACATAGCAGGACAGGGATGGGGGAGCCACACATACCAGGACAGGACGGGGGAGCCACACATACCAGGACAGGACGGGTGGACAATGCATACCCGTCTTAGACTCCATAAGCTTACCCAGTTTTCCGTGGCAAAATTAGGTGCCTTGACTTATACTGGGGTCGGCTTATACTCGAGTATATACGGTACACGTCTCCGCTATTCCCACGCAGGCGCAGTAACAGCCACGTTGTTACTACGCATGCGCGGGAATAGCGGTGACGTGTATGTCACTTGTGCAGGCACAGTTCGTGGCTGCAATTCTCACGCTTGCGCAGTAACAGCCACAACTGCGCGCTCTACACGCGTTGCTCCTCTCAGCACCATTAAGCATACACAGATGTTAATTTCAATTCACTCCCCATGCGATAGCATCGGGCCTATTTCTAGTAGTTCAATAAAAGGCAGTTTATTTTTGATTGGTGATCTCTCTCACTGAACTCTATAATATTCGATCCTGGCCAGCCAAAGTCACCAGCACCACGCAGCCTGCAAGGGTGAATCATCCCTTAGTGGAAGTCCACACACCCAGGAGAATCTCCATTTTCATGTAGCGTGCTGGTGCATGAAACACGAGTACCTTGCTCACCACTGCTGCCCCACAGGCATGAAACTTCTTTCTGATGTATCTGACCCACATGCCTGATAAATATATTGTATAGTAATACAGTATGCTCTTCAGTTAAAATACAGAATTTCATGATGTTTTGTAGAAAATCAGTTAAACCATTAATTCACACTATACGATCAATTAGCTCACTTAATCAATTATTGAAAAAAATTTAAAAATTAATTTTGCTTGTAGTTTTATATTTAAAAATAAATAAGTTGTGACCTGCCATGGTGAATACTTATGATTAACTTTGCCAGACTCTGAAAAATAAATAAATGCAAAGTTTTGCCATTAGGGGGAGATGTTAACACACAAAAGCAATTTCCCAGTTTTCAATGTGTAGTTTCAACATGTACAATAGTTTTTGATTGTGAACTGTAGGGAAAACACATCAGATATGCCAAATTGGCATGAGAAACAAAATGCTGATCAGCATTATAATCAGAATAACATTGGTCCGAGTGATATCCGATAAAACATTGAATAGCACTCGTCTGATCTACATGTTTATGTGAGCGAACCATAATGCTGAGTTCATCTACCAAATCACACTGGATTTATACAAATAATTCAAAAACTAAAGACACACTCAAACATTTTTTACCCTAATCCTGCCTATGTATGTAATGTAGTGCGTGGTAGGAGAAATTGGAGTAATAAGATGGTAGAAGTAAAATTCATGTTTTATTATAGCAAAATAACAGAGTAATACAACAATATACAAAACATATGCATGAAAAAGACTATTGCAGGAAAAGCCCCGAAGCACCTCAGAATACAAGACCCTGAGAGTTATCCCTAATACATATTACAACAGTACAATCATGCTAGATCTAAAGTGCCAGTGCATAGAGTAAAATGCATAGGGTTGGTAAGGAATCTCAAGTAGCAGCCACCGCAGTAATATGATGCAAGGCTTGAAATAAGCCTGCTAGTAAAAGAGAGTTTACCAGAGTAAAGGACACTGGGGGAAGACCCTGGGCCAGGTAGTGTGGACCCACATTACTATGTAATGTAGTGTAGATGTACCAATACATGTGCCAATCGCCGTCTTCCTCAGTTTGTGAATTAACCCTTTAAAAGTGTATCAATCCTTACATTATATAGAAGATTTATCTTCGTACCGTGTTACCAGTAGATAGAAAAATATTAGACTTGAGAGTCTCAGGGTTGATACCTTTTAATGCTAACTGAAAATGGTAACAATTGCAAGCTTTCGAGACTATCAGGTCTCTTCATCGGCAAGACAATCAACATCTGAAGAATCACATATATACACAAAATGACAGAAAAAATGCATAGTAGGACAAGTGACATGAAGCAGAACTGTCATTATGGCAGAGGATTAACATAAATAGACTAGTTCATAGATAGGAGTGAGGTTTATTACCCTCTGATTGGGTTGGATTGTTGTGATGACCTAAAGCTTTTCAGTTAGCCATTAAAAGGTATCACACTGGGACTCTCAGTCTAAATATTTTTCAATCCTTACAGACATTTAAAGTTATCAGTTACTGGATATTAATAAAAAGTTATTGTGAGGAGTTGGCCTTTTCTAAAGCCTACTGGACCAATGGACATAGAACAGAGTCCATGACTCTAAGGATGCAGACTTTTTCCAACACGGAGCACAGTTATGCCGAAATTATTGCTGCGTTTTACTAGAGATTTGCTTGTTGTGTTTTATTAGACATTGCTTGCTCGTCAGTTTAAATGCTTTAATTCACCTGGAAAGTGAAGATGTATATCTTTGTATCGTGTTAGCCAGTAGACAGAAAAATATTAGAATTGAGAGTCCTCAGTGGTTGATACCTTTTAATGGCTAACTGAAAAGATGGTAACAAATTGCAAGCTTTCGAGACTACTCAGATCTCTTCATCAGGCAAAGACTAATACAAAATCTGAAGAATCACATATTTATACACAACACAGCACAGAAACAATGCAATAGATAAGACAAGTGACGTGAAGCAGAACTGTCATTATGGGAGAGGGATGAACATAAATATTGGAACAGTTCATAGATAAGGAGTGTGAAAGTTTTATTGCCCTCTGATTGGGGTCTGGTAATGTTTATTGATGCCCCCACAAGGTCTACGGAGCAAATTCCTTAATTGATGTATAGGAAAGATGTGTATCTTCGTACCGTGTTAGCCAGTAGATAGAAAAATATTTAGACTTGAGAGTCCTCAGTGGTTGATACCTTTTAATGGCTAACTGAAAAGATGGTAACAAATTGCAAGCTTTCAAGACTACTCCGGTCTCTTCATCAGGCAAAGACTAAAACAAAAACTGAAGAATCACATATATATATATACACAAGAGGACACAGGAATAGTGCAATAGGTAAGACAAGTGACGTGAAGCAGAACTGTCATTATGGCAGAGGAATGAACATAAATATTGGAACAGATCATAGATAAGGAGAGAGTTTTATTACCCTCTGATTGGGGTCTGGTGTTGTGTTTTGATGCCCCTAGAAGGTCAGAGACGCAGATTCCTTAATTGATATAGAATGACATGAATCCATGTGACACTTCATTCCAGCACTAAGAGTGTCAAAGGTCATCATAAGTTTGTATTCCCAAACCTTTCTATCTTTCTCAGATTTGAAGTTAGATTTTAATACCAGTAATTCCATATCCATTATGCTATGACCGGGCATACAAAAGTGTTTTGCCACAGGTAAATCCATTCTTTTTTCTCTTATCGTGTGGCGATGAGAATTCATCCTTGTTCTCAGTTTTTGCCCGGTCTCCCCCACATACAGACCCCCAGTTGGACATTTAGTACATATAATTAGGTACACCACATTAGATGTGATGCAGCTGAAAGTACCTGGGATCTTGTAGTCCTGATGGGAGTTGGGTATCTTTATCTTGTCCGTGGTCATTATAGATGCACATGTTTTACACTTCTTCTGTTTGCAAGGAAAGGTTCCTGCAGCTGTTGGGGAGGACAGGGAGCTTCTGACAATGATGCTTCTTAGATTTGGGGGCTGCCTAAAACACACTAGTGGGGGGTCTGGAAATATGGATTGTAATCGGGCATCTTTTTGTAGTAAAGGTTGTAATTTCCGTGCAGTATTCCCTTAGCACCTCCAGATTTGGATTGTAGGTGACCACTAGAGGCACCCGGTTATTTTCATCTTTAGCTTTGTAATGTAGCAGGTGATTCCTTGATATTCTGGTGGCTCTTGTAATTTGGTTTTCAATTGTTCTTGGATGGTAGCCCTGATTTAAAAAGGTCTTTCTGAGGCGACCAAGGTGTTCATCTCTATCCATGGGGTTGGAACATATACGGTTGTATCTGATGGCTTGGCTGTAGATAATAGAGTTTTTTATGTGTTTTGGATGGAAACTGTCCCATTTAAGGTATGTTGGACGGTCGATTGGCTTCTGATACAGGGATGTCTCTATTTCATTGTTTTTTAGCTTAATGATGGTATCTAAAAAGTTAATTTCAGTGCTGGAGTAGTTGAGTGTTAAGTTGATGGTGGAATGAAATTGGTTAAACTGTTCGTGGAACGTCTTTAGCTGTTGCTCAGACTCCGTCCAGATGATTAAGATATCATCAATGTAGCGGTAGTAGGCCAGAGGCCTGATGGGACATGAGGACAAAAAGTCACTTTCAAGCTTGGCCATGAAAAGATTTGCATACTGTGGAGCCGTTTTATTTCCCATAGCTGTGCCAGTCTCCTATAGATCTTCTTGTCAAATTCAAAGTAATTGTGGGTGAGGATGAATTTTGTGAGTTTCACCACAGAGTCAACATCATTCCCAGTGTTTTCCATGAAGACTTTTGCAGGCATTTACTCCATCCTGATGTGGGATATTAGAGTACAAAGATTCCACATCCATGGTGGCCAGGATGGTTCCTTCTGGTAGAGGACCTATTGCTGCTAGTTTATTCAGTAGGTCAGTTGTGTCCTGAATGTAGCTGGGTGTATACTTTACCAGGTGTTTAAGAATACCCTCTAGCCATCCAGATACCTGCTCAGTAAGGGTGTCCACACATGAAATAATCGGCCTCCCTGGATTTCCATCTTTGTGGATTTTGGGAAGCATGTAGAATATCCCTATTCTTGGACTCTCTGGTATCAGGTCATCGGCTCTTATGGATTTGTCAGGCAGACAAGATACCAATTTGTTTAGTTCCTTGTAAAGTTCCCTGGAAAGTGTTCAGCTTCTGGAATCAATGCTTCCACTCAGTGACAGTAAGCAGAAGAAGACTTGCCAGCTGGATCTTATGCATTCATAAGATATAGATAAAGGTCAAATGCAATCATTCCATTACTCTTCATAGTGCCTCTATGCCTTAACTGAGGCTTTTTTCATATGAGACTGTAGGTTAACTGTGAATTTGTGAAAGCATGCTGATTACGTATTGCATCAGCACACTGCAGTTTACTAACCTACTCAACTTAAGATATATATGCAGAATATTTTAACAATCAAACTGTTAAGGGTCGAGTTCCCGCTCCTGCACAAGGGGAATCTCGAGCTATCCCTGCTGCGGTCTTCCATCCGTCTCCGGCCGCAGTGGAACCTGCTCAGCAGAGACGTCGGTCCCAGCATCTCGCTCAGTCTAGTGCTGTGCAGAGGATGACTGCTGCCTCTCCAGGTCCTGCCATTGTAACCAGTGCAGGTCAGCGGCAAGCAGACTCAGTTGGGACTAAGTCCTGTGTTTTCCTTTCTGAGCATGCCCAGGGTAAGATCTCTCATAGGAGATCAGGGGTCACATTCTCAGCAACTGCAGCAGCTCCTATTGGTCCGCAAGGAAGGTCCTGAAACTGCATGTGTTCTGGAACAGTTTCTCATTGGTCCTTTTCTGGTAGGTCCTGTAGTTGCTACTATAAAAGGGTGGCATGGCCGTGCCGCCATGCTCTAGTGCCAATTATGTTATGTGCTTTGCGCCAGTATGATCATGCACGCATGTGGTTAGGGCTCGGCTGAAATAAGCCCCTAGAATTCTGGCACCTCCGGTGAGGAGATTTGTATGTACGTGTTCAGGGCTCGGCTGAAATAAGCCCCTAGAATACCGGCACCTCCGGTGAGGAGATTTGTATGCACGTGTTCAGGGCTTGGCTGAAATAGCCCCTAGATTACTGGCTACTCTGGTCAGGAGTTGCTGGTTGCATTGCTGACTGCATGATCACGGACTGCTATCCGCACAGCAGGTTTCTGTGTACTCCTGTGGTGTTAACAGGACACAGTCTCTACCTCTGCGTCATTACCTCAGCGACTCTGTGAAGTAACAGAGTTCGCTTATACCGCCATCTTACTAGCAGCAGGCTTTGCCTGCACGGTGGACCCCGGGCTGCGAACGCACCCTTTATTTATATTTATTTTGGTGCGTTCCGCAGATCCTAACACAAACAATGAAGGATCACCTCACCGCACCTTCCTCCAATCCTATGGAAGAATGTCTTGACTGGGAGCTGTGGATATAAAGAAGTAACTGGCTGACTCTGAAAAGAGACCCTTTTCAGGAACAGGTAAAGGAGCCATGGCTCCATCTGGTGGAATACAGATCTGCTCCTCTGCCCATCACTGAACCCACAAAGTCATTTCGAGATCCCCAGTTGGGACAGTACTATATGTGGTTGCCGACTAGAGCTTGATACATGTGCTACGATCATAATATTTAATGTCTGGATGTAAGGAACTTTCTTAAGGACTGTTGTTGCCAGTTGGAGCTGGAAACATATGCTACCGTGGTGGTATGGAGCATGGACTATGATTATAGACTATACTGGTGGCACATACAAAAGTTGTGGGCCAACCAAAAGTTGGGAGACAGTGGGTATTGGCTGGTACTGGGCCAGTTGATGGGATCTTGTAAACTGGGGACATTGCATTGTGACCATCTACCTGGAATTGCTGCAAGACCATGGATGTAAGGAATTAAATAGTGGTATTGTTAACCTCCCTAGGTGATTACTACAACCCACAAACTCAGATCTTCACAGTTAGCTTTTGTGAAAAATTACATTTTACCAGTGACGATGGTAAAATAAAAATGTCAATCTAAATCTTTTTTGCATTACAGTTGGGGCGAATAGATTTGAAGGACCCAGTCTAGTGGCCAGGTCAGTAATCTGTGGCCATCGGATGGGAGCCATGCAAACTGTTTCTTTCCTGAGGGAATTCCTGGCTCTTGTTTTAAATAGCCAGCATGATGTGATATCATCATTGTGGCATGATACACATGTGACTGAACAGGCCAATGGTCCAGGTCTTCCAAATCAATTCCCAACAACTCTAATAATAAACTTATAATGGCAAATTGAGCAATATTTTTACTTTGTAATGGATTTACACTAATTCTGTTTACTACAAAATACCTAGTTATCCACTTTTCACTTAATTTAAAGGTACCCTGTCAGCACAGAATGACTGTTCAAACCAAGTACAGGTGCATCATGGGGCTGCCAAACATTTAAGTGTACCTTCCCACCTTGTTAATTTCCATTTATCATTACCCTTCTCTGGGTCTTTGAATATAGAGCTGTTAATCAAAGAATATGGGTTGGCAGAGATAGTGGGAAAACAAGCAGTTATGAAGGGGTATTTAATGTTTAAACACATCGTGATGTAACGAGCATCTATGCATGGTTTCAACAATCATTTTGTGCTGTCAGAATCCCTTTAACGATGATAGATGTTGCATTATTTAACCGTAGATATTATATACCAATCCAGTGCAGGCAGCATTTTTGGTGAACAGAGAGAAATTATCTAGTTCACCAAAAATATTTGGACTGTTCTATTGGACTGTTAGAAAAAGAAACAAGAGTTGTGTCAGTCTCATAAACAGCAAATTCCATAGACAAAGAAATTCAGTATATCTACAGCACTTGGCATAAAAATTCTATATTAGGTAAATTAGGAATGGTATGTGGAAATATTAGAATTTCTGCTTTAAGTGAATCTGTCACCTACTTTTGCTACACTACCTGAGAGCAACATGACGTATAGGGGCAAAAACCCTGATTCCAGCGATGTGTTACTTGGGCTCCTTTCAGGCGTCCGATTTTCATGTACGAATGTTATCATGATTTTTACATACAGTCATGGCCAAAAGTGTTGGCACTCTTGAAATTGTTCCAGAAAATGATGTAGTTCTCCCGGAAAATGATTGCAATGAGAAATGTTTTGCAATACAACATACAACAGTTTATTTCCTCTGTGTGTACTGGAACAACATAACGCAATAAAATAGGGGAAAAAAGACAAATTGGACATAATCGCCCCCTCTCACATGTAAAGCGCCATGGAATAAATGGCGCTATAAAAATGAATAATAATAATAATAATAATTTCACACAAAACCCCAAAAATGGGCCGGACAAAATTTTTGGCACCCTCATATTAATATTTTGTTGCACACCCTTAGGAATAAATAAATGAAGTCAATCGCTTGCTATAACTATCATCAAGCTTCTTACACCTCTCAACTGGAATTTTGGACCACTTATCTTTGCAAACTGCTCCAGATCTCTCATATTTGAAGGGTGCCTTCTTCCAACATCAAGTTTAAGATCTCTCCACAGGTGTTCAATGGATTTAGATGATTACTTGCCACTTCAGAAATCTCCAGCGCTTGGTTTCCATCCATTTCTGGGTGCTTCTTGAATCATGTTTGGGGTCATTGACCTGTTGGAAACCCATGACCTAGGACGCAAACCCAGCTTTTTGACACTGGGTACTTCATTACAACCCAAAATCCTCTTGTAATCTTCAGATTTCATGATGCTTTGCAAACAATCAAGGCACCCAGTATCAGAGGTAGCAACAAAACCCAAAAAGATCTTTGAACCTCCACCATATTTGACTGTAGGTACTGTGTTTTTTTCTTTGTAGGCCTCATTCTGTTTTCGGTAAACAATAGAATGATGTGCTTTATCAAAAAGCTCTATCTTGGTCTCATCTGTCCACAAGACACTTTACAAGAAGGATTTTGGCTCACTCACATACATTTTGGAAAAATGCTGCCTAGATTTTTTAGTCTCTGTGTCAGCACTGGGGTCCTCCTGGGTCTCCTACAATACAGTTTCATTTAATTCAAATGTCGATGGATTAGTTGCACTAACACTGATGCACCCTGAGTCTGCAGAACAGCTTTAACTTCTTTGGAACTTGATTGGGGCTGCTTATCCATCATCTGGACTATCCTACATTGCAACATTTCATCAATATTTCTCTGCCGTCCATGTCCAGAGAGATTAGCTACAGTGCCATGGGTTATAAACTACTTGACTATGGAAAAAGGAACATTAATATGGACTTGTAACCTTGAGATTGTTGATATTTTTCAGCAATTTTGTTTTTCAAGTCCTCAGACAGTTCTCTTCTCTTCTTTCTGTTCTCCATGCTGAGTTTTGCATATACGGACAAAAAATACAAAGATTGAGTCAACTTATTCCCTTTTTATCTGGTTTCAGGTGTGATTTTCATATTGCCCAAACCTGTTTCTTGCCACAAGTAAGTTTGAGCGATCATTACATGCTTAATACAAAGTTGTTTTCCTGCAATTTTGGAAAGGTGCCAACAATTTAGTCTTGCTCATTTTGGGGTTTCTGTGTGATATTTAGTGATGAGCGAGTATACTCATTGCTCGGGTTTCTCCGAGCACACTCACGTGGTCTCCGAGTATTTGGAAGTGCTCGGAGATTTAGTTTCTGTTGCCACAGCTGCATGATTTGCTGCTATTTGACAGCCTGAAAACATGTGGGAATTCCTTAACAAACAGACAATCCCCACATGCATTCAGGCTGTCAAGTAGCCGCAAATCATGCAGCTGCGGCAACAGAAATACTCAGAGATCACCCTAGCATGCTCGGGGAGACCCGAGCAACGATGCTACTCGCCCATCACTAGTGATATTATGTTCAATTTGCCATTTTTCTCTTTTTTGTGTTGTTGCAATACAAACAAAGGAAATAAACAAATTAAAACAAAGGAAATAAACACTTCTAAAACAAAACATGTAAATGCAATAATTTTCAAAGAGAAATACTTCCTTTTCTGGAACAATTTCAAGGGTGAAAACACTTTTTGTCATGACTGTATAGGACTCGCACCTGTGATAGTCTATGGGGCCATTCACATATCCTTGATTTTTACCTGAAAATCGCAAGGGCATTTCCTATTTTGATCAAAATTGTTAATGCAAGTCAATGAGTCTGTAATTTTAATTTGTATTTTATAACTCAATAGTACCCATGAAAATAAGCAACTTTGTAATATATCTTTTTAAAAAAATGATCTTCCTTATCTGCCAAAATGTATCAGTTAAATTGTCAATTTTGAGGTAAAATCTGTATTCAGGTAATTGTATTCGTAGCAATTGCCATCTCCTATCTCAGTAATGGTAAATAGTCTGTCTTTACTGGATACAGATTTTACCTGAGAATTGAGAATTTTGATAATGACTGATCAGTTCTCTTAGGCTAGCTTCACACTAGCGTTCCTCAGAGCTGCGGACTTCCTCCGTGAAGCTCCGCTCACTGCCGCACCTCCTCCAGTCAGCTCTGCTTACATCTGCATGCGGCCTGCGTACCTATCTTTAACATTAGGTACGCAGGCCATGCGGATATATGCAGATGCCACCGCATGCTTCGTTTTGATGATGCGGCGAAAAAAACTAATTCCAACACGGTGCATTCGACGCGGGTCGCCGCATCGTCAAAATGACACATGTACTTTAATAATTTGTTCAAAGATCTTTCCTGGTATAGAAGTCAGACTCACCGGCCTGTAGTTCCCTGGGTTCACCTTCTTCCCCTTTTTGAAGATAGGAACAACATTTGCTCTTCTCCAGTCTTCTGGGACTACTGTTCTCCAAGAATTTTCAAATATTATGGACAGTGGTTCAAGAATTTCTTCTGCTATCTCCTTCAGTACTCTGGGGTGTAATTCATCTGGACCTGGAGACTTGAATTTATTTAGGTTAGCTAAGTGTTTCCTCACTGTCTTTCTGTTTATAGATATCCTGGATTCTTCTATTCCTTTAATAGGACAGTGAAGAACAGTTGATGTTACATTTCCTTTCTGAGAGAAAACAGATACAAAATAGGAATTTAAAAGTTCAGCCTTCTCAACATCCTGTCTTACCATTTCATCATTTTCATCCTGTAAAAATCCTATAGCATCTTTGACTTTTCTTTTACTTTTGACGTATCCCCAAAATCCTTTTTTGTTGCTTTTGACGTCACTTGCAAGCCTTAATTCATTGGCAGCTTTAGTAATCTGATTTGTGCCCTGCAGGTTCTGCAGACTGCATTATATTCTTCTTTAGATATGCCTCCCTCTTTCCATTTGATAAACATTTCTTTCTTCCTTTTTAGCATGTGTTTAAGTTCTGTGTTCATCTCTGGTTTCCAATTCCCATCCTGGATTTCCTTTTAAACATCGTTTCCTTTCTTCCTCATTTTTCCCTTAGGATATCCACCATTTCTCTCTTTCTGAGTCCCTTAAAATCTGCCTTTCTGAAATCTAACCTTGACGTCTGATCAATTCACGCACAGTAGAAATTTTAGATTGGTAGAGCAGCAGTCAGCCATGGGCAATGCATGAGGTATCAAAGTCTGTCCCAGCATTTAGAGCTTTGAATTTAAGTTTAAATTAAGATGAGGTGGGTGAAGGACCAACGTAAGCCTACTGTGCTAGGAGCCCTGATAACTCATGCAACAGCTCAAACTGCTTTTCTGCTGAGCCACACTCATGTGGCATAAATATCAGTTTTGTAGACTACTAGTGTTAGAAACATTTAAGGATAGTAACACAGGTAGTTGACTAAAAGTAAGTGCAGGCCTGCCGATCTGGGAGCCCTACTGCCACAGGCAACACACATGAAGGAGACCCACCTTGGAGTCCAAACATTTCAAAAAAATTATTGCCACACACCACTAAAGTTGCATCAATTTACCCAAAGTAGAAATAGTATAATGGGGTTCTGACAGCCCTTCCACTACAGGCAACCCACCAAATGGAGACCCAACTTGGAGTTCCCACATTTCAAAAAAATTATTGCTGCAGATCACTTAAGTGGCATCAATTTCCCCAGAGAAGAAATAGTATAATTGGGCTGACACCCCTTTCACTACAGGCAACCCATTAGACAGATGGAGACCTAATAACTGCAGACTGAATTAACATGATATCAAAGCAGCACACTAAAAACTACACCATCGCCTAGTCTGCCCAGTCTGCAATGGGGGTGCAAAAGTCATTGGAGATCCATGACTTGTTCATCTTGATGATAGTCTACACTTTCAGGGGACATTGGGATGCGCTTCTCTGCTAGGACACCAGCAGAAGACCAAAATGAAAAAGGGTCCAAGCCCCACCTGAGGATATTGTTATTGAGCTCGAGATATTCCTGCAGCCATGCTCTCCAGTCGTTCACAATGTGTCAGACTTGTACTTTGTTCTACTGGTGCACTGGCTGGTCTAAAAAATGTGTGAAACGATTCACAGAAATTGCTTATGCCACTTACATTGCTGCTGCTAATGCTTTTGCATTGATGACTTCACATTCCCGGGTTTGGAAGTCTATAACTGTGATGCGCATTATGTGCCTCACTGCAGTCTTGGGAAAAAACACTCTTAATATTGTCTACAAGCGTGTTTCGATACTCCAACATGCACGCGTCCCTTTCCAGGTTTGGAAGCATCTGGCAAAATTTATTCTTGTACCATGGATCGAACAGAGAGGCAACCCACCAGTCAGCACTATTTCTAACATTAAGAATATGAACATCATGTTGCATTTAGTACAGCAAGAAGGCGCTCATGTGTTGGGTGCTTCCATAAGGTCCAAATCCATGGTGTTTTGGTAGCTAGGTAACATTCAAGCTTATTTTCTCTGTCCCAACCACAGACAACAGAGAGGGGATCATTATCCTCTTCATCTCCTTACTGTTGCGTGCCAATCACTTTTTCCTCCTCGTCCTCCTCCATTTGTTCCTCGGCTCCTAACCTTCACTAACAGTTTGTCTGGTGCCATGAGCCTGCCTCGATAGCTGTAATCCACCCTTCATGGCACCCACCAGTGCAACGACAGCCCGGAACTTCAAGATATTCTTATTCCTTCCGAATCCTCCTGTGCTTCCACCTCTTCCACTGGGATCATCACCTCTTCCCGCAGATTACTCAAAGTGTGCTCCAGCATGTAGTTGACCAGAATAGTGATACTGATGATGGCATCGTCAGTGCTAACCATCTTAATAGCCATTTTGAAACTTTGCAGAAGGGTGCAGAAGTTCTTTATCTGCGCCCACTCCGCAATCATGATTTGCACCACGGCCGTACTGCGTTGGCTCATGCTATGCAAAAGGACATACTGCACCCGAGCTCGTCACTGCAGTCACAGTCTCTGCAGCATAAGTGGAATTTCAGAGTTTCAGCACATCGCATACCAAATGGTTAACCGGTAGGCCGAAAAACCTTGGTAGCGATGCAACTTGATGACAAGCTGGGTGCGAACAGTGGAAGTGAGCACACAGCGACCGTGTTTTCTGCAGCAGCGCATCCAGGCTGGGATTGCTGTACCACCTGTTATGTTTCGGTAGCTGAGGAGAAATTGCAAAAAATAGCCAAAGTAGTAATACACCAGAGAGGCTGGAAACTATTGGATTGCAGTACACTAAACTAACCGCCACACTAGAAGTAGCCGTGGAGCGTACCTACGGTGATCCTAGATGCCTTGTCATGGCCGGAGAGATAACTACACCTAAAGGCAGAAAGATGAAAGCTATCTGCCCCGGAGCAGAATCCCCAAAGAAATAGGAAGCCCCCAAACATGTAATGGCGGTTAGACAAGAAGAAAACACGGACAAAGACAGAAAATAGAATGAGCAAACGCTGGGGCCCAATCTGTCTAGATAGAAAAGTATAGGAAAGAATTCTGACTGCAACCCAAAAAAACCCTGACAAAAATACCAACACTTCTGATTAACAAAAAACCTGAGATCACACGATCTCTACCACCTAAATCAGATCTCTGGTGTAACTCACAACAGCTCAGCAAATAAAAAGTGACAAAGGAACAAAGCAAAAGTGCAAACACAAAATGAGCACAATTGCAGCGCCAAACCCCAAAAGGGGACCAGGCTGTTGTCCACTGCAAGCAGTAAACCAGCAGTGAAAATCCAACAGAGGAAAAAAAACAACAAAACACTTATCTGAATGAGAGCAGGAAAGCAAGCTGTGCTCCAAGCAAGACCAGGAGGAACAATTGATTACCGGCAAGGCTGATGGGAACTCAGGTCACTTATATCATACCCTTCAGAGCCAGCTGAAGGCCATTCAGTAATCAGTTCATTACCCTCAGCAACCACCGGAGGGAGCCCCAGCTCAGAAGTCACCTCCAAAGTATTCACAACAACCACCAGGTTGAGGACGTGAACCTTGCAAGGCACGCATGTGTGGTTGCCCAAGCATAGGGCCGCCACTGAATTGCACTGTTATCGCACACGGCCTTCGCTGGCTCCAGGCTCAGTAGAGACAGCCATTGCTCAAACTTGACCTGGATAGCTGTCCACAACTGTTGAGCTCTGTGACTGCGATCAACAAAGCATATTTATTTAAACACTGCCTGATGGCAGTGAGCCTTGGCTGTGCAGTACAGAGGTTGGGGGATTCTGTCTGCACTGTTGGAACTCATGTCTCATTAAGGGAGAGGTTTAGGGCACAGGTGCAGGCACTACAGGAGGTGAAGGAGGTAGAAGCAGTGGAGGAAGTGTTAGATACTGAGTTTTGTCCCACAAACCTTGGGGACTCAAAGACTTGTGGAGCAGCCCCTTGCCCCCACAGCCACCAGAGTCACTCAGTTCCCAGACAGTGAGATGTAATGCCCCTAGCTATGTTTGCTTGTCCAGGTGTCAGTGGTGATCTGCACCCTGCAGACATAGATTTTCTTAAGGAACGAGTGAAGTTGTCTCTGACATACTTTCTTAGAGAAGTAATGGTTACTGGGCAACTGATACTGTGGGACTGCGATGACATCAGATTTCGGAAACCTGTATCCATCAGATGGAAAGGCAGCATTTTCGAGGCCAACAGATTGGAGATGGTGGAGTTCAAGTTCTTAGCTTTAGAATGTGTAGGAGGAAACATTATTTTACCTGACCACAACTGCGGTACCAAGGGCTGGCTGCTGTGCTGAGAGAGTGTGGATGGGGGTAAAAACGACAAACGTCTGGACTGTGAGTGAGGTGCAGGCAAAAATGTTATGGTGGATTGAGAAAGATGTGGTATACTCGGTGAAACAAAAACAGCAGGCATCTCCACTTCAATAAAAGCTGACGGGTTCTCACTCACCCGACTGTAGTGGGTAAACAAGTGACGGTCCTGTGGCCAGAGACCTGTGTGAGAACTCTAGCATGGTGACGGAAGTGGAAGAAGCAGCAGATGTGGTTGATGGGACGGACGGTGGATGGCGAGGCCCACTAGTCCACATTTTAGCACAGTGATATTCTCAGACTAACGCATGTTGATTGCGCATGTGCCGGTTCATGCATGTAGTATTCAAATTATTGCAATTTTTCCTCTACTAAGTTGTTTTTTGCAAAGTTGTCAGATAACATGGGTCATCCTTTGTGGTCTCAAAATAGGCCCAGGTAGGCAATCCTTTCACCCCTGCGAACTGCCGACTCATGACAGCTGCTGTTGTGGCTGCAGTGCTTTTCGTGGTTGCATCAGTCAGTTTCTGTGTGGCACGCCACAATGTAACCTCCTTATCTTCCTCCTCCTCCTCTGCTGAGCTGCTCAGCTGCATTCTTCTGGGTTCACACCAAGTGGGATCTACAACCTCATCATTCTTTCTGTTCTCCCACTCCTCACCCTGAGATTCACCCTCCTCCATTTCCTGCCCTAACAGCACAGTACAGTACGCATGGTATCAGGTGTCCGAGTCTCATCAAGATCAACTCCCAATGGGGTTAACGTCTGGTGATTCTGCTCTGACCCTACTTCGTCCATTCCCGGATCCAACTGCATAAAATTTTGGGCAAAGGTGCAGATGCATTCCTCCTCTTGATTCTGTGAATCTTTGGAGCAGATCTCTGAGGATGCCCATGAAATAGAATGTGTGAACATCTCTGCAGACTGGCCCGTCTGTGGTTCCCACAGTCAGTTGGGCAGTTGGAGAGCTGTGACACCATGGGCAAACAAGGGTGGTTGGGGTGCCACCTCTGATATAAGATGGAGGAAGAGGATGAGAGGTCACGTTATGCCGCACTTGCCATCCACTGGAGCACATGCTCTTTCTGCCCCTGATCTACAAGGTGTACCACTGTCAGACAAAGGGAGTCGAGTAGCCCGTCCAGTAACAAATCTTGTCAGATGTCTTTGGATAGGATGAGGTATTTTTTCAGTAGAGCTTTCAGGAACATTACCTCCTAACCCACAAACACCTTGTACAACGAGCCTATTTCCCCTTCTAACACGACCTCTCTTTTTCCCACTCATGTTGGATGTACCCTTCCCCTCTTTTAACCGGCTGTTTCACAACCCTAGGTTCAGACCTGTCAGTCCCCAGTCAATTACAAACAGCATTTATTTGCTGAGATAGTGTGTCTGCACCACACTATTAGTAGAAAAGATTCAGATTCAGAAATGTGGGCTGGTGTTTGAACCACACTACAAGCTGAATGTATTTAGATTCTGAAATGTTGCCTAGTGTCTGGCTCACACTATTAGCAGAAACAATTTAAATTTGAAATGTGGCCTGGTCTCTAGTCCACACTATAAGCACAAGAGATTTAGATTCTGAAATGAGGCTTGGTGTATGGCACACACTATTAGCAGAAAAGATTTAGATTCAGAAATGTAGCCTGGTTTATGGCCCACACTATTAGCAGAAAGAATTAGGATTCTGAAATGTGGACTCCTGGTATGACCACAATATTAGCACAAACGATTTAGATTCTGAAATGTGGCCTAGTGTATGGCCCATACTATTAGCAGAATTATTTAGATTCTGAAATATGGCCTGATGTATGGCCACACATTAGCTAAAAGGATTTAGATTGGAATGTTGCCTGGCATCTGGCCCACACTATTAGCACAAATGATTTAGATCCTGAAATGTGGCCTGATGCCTGGCCCACACTATTAGCTCAAATGATTTAGATTCTGAAACGTGGCCTGGTTTTTTGCCCACACTATTGGCTAACAGGATTTAAATTCAGAAATGTGGTCTGGTGTCTGGCCCACATTATTAGCAGAAACGATTTAGATTATGAAATGTGGCCTGGTGTATGGCCCAAACTATTAGAAGAGAGGATTTGGATTATGAAATTTGGCTTGTTATCTGACCCACACTATTAGCACAAACTATTTAGATTCTGAAATGTGGCCTGGTTTATTGCCCACACTATTAACAGAAAGGTTTTAGATTTGGAAATGTGGACTCCTGGCTGGCCCACACTATTAGCACAAACGATTTACATGCGGGAAGGTTGATTTCACACAGGATCCTATCTAGCTGAACTATCTGTCTACTTGCAGCAGCAGGAGCAGCCTCTCTGTGCTGTTACACTGACAAAATGGTGCAAAAACATATCTGCTTTTTATATGGAGAGGGACATGTGACTTCAGCAGCCAATGACAGAAGCCCTTGTGTCTGGATGTTGTGGATGGTTTCTGCACCCTGATTAAGTTCTTAAAAAAATAAAATACAGTCCACCACTAATCTGACCTCTCCCTACCCCCTCCACTCATCAAATGTATCATGGGAGTCATTCCATGATGATCGGGTTGCAGGGTAAAAATAGCTTACAGATCTCCCTGAACACCTTAAACAGGTCCTTCTCCCCTGAAAATTTGCCAGGTAGGGCCATTACTAGTTCATGAGAAACCAACTGTACAGTAGAGGATGCTTATGTCATAGCCACTGCCGGCAGTGGAGAGCTATGGAAAGTTTTCATTAAACTAATCATCTGTCCCTGCAACTGATATTGCAGTGATTCAAGACTGTGGTATTCCTTTGCCATATCCTGAATTATCTGAGTCAGATTCACCACCTGGTCACAGAGCAAGTGAACAGGAGATATACTGGCAAAAAAGACAAATGTATGGGCTAATTTTAATGTGACGCTTGTCACTACTCATTGACAAGCCTTGAGGCTGGGTAGTCAAGAGGTCAGAGGTCAAAAGGCAAGAGGGTACATCATAGACAGATGGTCAGAATTCCAAGAATGTAGTGGATTAGGACAAAAGGCTAGGCAAACACAAAGTCAAAGGCAAATTTAAGGTTGAGCAATAAAGATCAAAATACAAGACTAGGAGCACAGAGCACACACACATCCCTTGAGCAAAGCTACATTGGCAGTAATCTAAGGCAGCAAGCCCCTCTCCTAGATTGGATGACAGAACTGGCATGCATTGCATCCTGACACACTGATAGGTGGAATCATGAAAATTTCCTGTTAAATCCCTCGCGGCTCAGCTCCAGTGTTGATGCTCTGGTGGTCCCCGTTGATGTCTGATCACTGTACTGCTATGATAATGTACCATCAATATTCATGCCTTCTGCCGCCAATCACTGGCCTCAGTGGTTGAGACTTCATTTACGGCACAAGACAGCTAATGATAGTGATTGGCTGCAGATAGAATGGTATTATTACAGCAATAAGCAACGAAAAACTAGCAGGGATGCCTGACCAATACAATACTATCAATATGTCAATTTAAAATGCAGTGTAGATGAAGAAAGAAACTACTAAAGTTTGACTTACGCTAGATTGCGAAGTACAAAAAAAATTGTGATTTTATGATTTTGCTGTGTAAAAACCACCATTTATTGATTTTACTCATTTATATAGCACCATTAATCTTAGAGCACTTTACAGACATTATCATTACTGTCCCTATTTGAGACACTGTCCCTAGATTACCTAGAAGAAACCCACGCAAACGTGGGGAAAACATAGAAACTCCTTGCAGAGATTCCCTTTGGTGGGAATTGAAGACAGGACCCCAGCACTGCAAAGCAATAATGCTAACCACTGAACCACCATTTTCACCATTATGTATTGGTCAAATCTCAGCAACAATTCCATAACTTGTGTATTGTGTTTTTACCTGCACTGTACTGCATTTATGACACCGTATAAATTAAAAATATAAAGCAAGCCACTTGGTAACTGTCATGATCCATTTTTGGATTTGTGGCAGCTCTGGTTCCACTCTGCTAAACCTTTTTTCCTTTCAGGCCAGCAGGGGTTAATGTCAGTTTTTCTCCGCTGGCAAACTGGTGTATTGCAGTGCTGCTGGGTCAGCTGATGCAGGTAGTGACCACTCACACCATCCTTTAAAAGGTCACCTGATGAATCAGCTGACTGTTGGTGATACAGTTTCTTTCTGGAGACCAGCCTAGCAGGAGCAGCTATATGGTGTCAGCCACATCTGGTGTTTGGAGTCCAGTTGCTGTTGTTATCTGTGGTGTGGAGCTTAACAATGGTGTTCATAAGCTAAGTGTGGTGTTTATTTTTACCTTGTCCCTTTGGTGTTTGTCTCTTCCCCCTGTGTGTATTATCTGCAGAGGTGAGGCTAGTGCTCCTTTCCGGCCAGTGCACTAGCCAGGACAGTAATAGGTGACTACTAGGGACGAGGTATCCTGACGGCAGTGGGGGAATGACCCACATAGGGCATTAGGTGAGTGCAGGGACAGGTTTAGGTTGGAGCTGAGGTGGTGACCAAAGCTCATTCACTATTGATAGGGCCTTCCTCTCCCCAATACCATCCCGATGTGTGTGTTGTGCCGTTTGCTGACCAACCACCCGTTGGGTCGTGTCACTTCATAACAGTAACATGGCCAAAATGTGAGTTTATCCTTATATCGTGCTTTACAATCAGAAGAAGAAAAGATGACAAAGGAAACTTTTCCTATGATAAATGTCAACCATTAAATCCACAGTAAGTTGTATAGATCTGTAGGTGACCCATAAATTGTAAGCACAAGGTGGCGTAGACAAAATGTTCTTGGCTAAATCACATGCAGAAAAATGCAACATGCAATCTCAGCGAGTGAGTTTTAGTATCCATCCTCCAGTCACAACACACAATGAATAGCACAGCATTACATCATGCTTTGGAAAAAAACAGATGAAAATGAACTGGCAGACTCTTCCCCTTTATTTATTTAATTTTCATGGGGTGATTTCGCCCTCCAGCTGAGGGTAACATAAGTGCATAACGAAGAAAAAGGGTTTTATACAAGATGTCTGGAGGAAACGTGAGTTCAAATACAAAGTCCGTGGTTTCAGCCTGGGAGATCTAACGGATTCAGAATACAGACAAGTTGAGCAATCAAGCCCTTTCAGGGGTTTGGAAGGAAATTATTGTTTTGCATCCAAGCAGAAAAAAAGCCATTCTCATAGAGTGGCCAAGGAAAAATTGGTAAAGAGGATGACAAACCTTTCGCACACAGAAGACTATACAGCTAGACTACGGAAGAACAGTCATTAAAGACGAAACAAAAAAAAAGGGAGAATTGAACACTTAAGAACCCAAAAAGGAAAAGAAAGACACTATGTAAAGATTTGGCGCATCCAAATAAGGATATATCCATCCTAATTAAATATCTACAGAAAAAATATGGATATGGAAATTAACACTAAAGGCAAGCGATATTGAAAATAAAAGCCTACACATAATAATTTTTACTAAATTGTTTTGATATAAAAAAAGAGAATGGACACTCTTATACTTAATGAAATAAATGCAATTTCACCAAAGTGGCCAGATGATAGGAAATCATTAGATCAAGGGGAATAGGAAGAAGAATCTTACAAAGTAGTTCCAAAGGTGTAACTTGAAAATCTTTGACCCAAAAGCAAAGCCTGTAACAAGATCATTCAAATAGTGTCTTTCTATGTGTCAGAAGAGCTTTTGCTACAAAATTTGTCCAAAAATTAGACCAAAAATAAGGGAAGGACGAGAAGGGGAAAAGTAGAATGTGAATGTGTGAAAATAAACTTTTTTATACGTACCGTATATAAAACATATTCACACTGCTCTTTTCTCCCTCTTTTCCCTCCTTCATTTCAGGTGTGCTATCTATTTAGTTTTCTCAGAATTACAGCAATTGCCTTTGCTTCCTTAAATTAGATGTTTGGCTAATGTCTTTTTAACCCCTTAAGGACCAAGCCATTTTGTAGGTTAATGACCAGGCCTTAATTTTGAAATCAGAACACTGTCAATTTGTTTGCTTATAACTCTGGAACGCTTCAACGGATCCCGCTGATTCTGAGAATGTTTTTTGTGACATATTGTACTTCATGTTAGTGGTAAAATTTCTACGATATAACTTGCGGTTATTTATGAAAAAATGGAAATATGGCAAAAAAAATTAAAATTTTGCAATTTTCAAACTTATAATTTTTGTTCCCTTAAATCAGAGAGATATGTCACAAAAACTAGTTAATAAATGACATTTCCCACATGTCTACTTTACATCAGCACAATTTTGGAACCAAAATATTTTTTGTTAGGAAGTTATAAGGGTTAAAAGTTGACCAGCGATTTCAAATTTTTCCAACAAAATTTGCAAAACCATTTTTTTTAGGGATCACCTCACATTTGAAGTCACTTTGAGGGGTCAATATGACAGAAAATACCCAAAAGTGACACTATTCTAAAAACTGCTCCCCTCAAGGTGTTCAAAACCACATTCAAGAAGTTTATTAACCCTTTAGGTACTTCACAAGAATTGAAGCAATGTGGAAGGAAAAAATGAACATTTAACTTTTGTTCCCCCCAATTTTTTTTCAGATACAATTTTTGTTATTTTGTCAAGGGTATCAGGAGAAAATGAACCACAATATTTGTTGTACACCGATACCCCATGTGTGAAGGAAGACCAATCTTTAGGCGCACGGCAGTGCTCAGAAGGGAAGGAGCATCATTTGAGGTTTTGAATGTCAAATTGGCTGGAATCAAGAGTGGACCTATGTCGCGTTTGGAGAGCCCCTGATGTACCTAAACAGTGGAAACCCCCCAAAAGTGACCCCATTTTGGAAACTAGACCCCCCCAAGGAACTTATCTAAATGTGTAGTGAACACTTTGAACCCCCAAGGTCTTCATAGAAGGTTATAACGTAGAGCCGTAAGATTAATAAATCATATTATTTCCACAAAAATAATCTTTTCACCCCCAATTTTTATTTTCCCAAGGGTAACAGGACCCCAAAAGTTATTGTGCAATTTGTCCTGAGTACGCTGATACCCCATATGTGGGGGTAAACCACTATTTGAGCGGACAGCAGAGCTCGGAAGGGAAGGAGCGCCATTTGACTTTTTTGGCTGGAATTGAGATCGGACGCCATGTTGCATTTGCAGAGCCCCTGATGAGCCTAAAGAGTAGAAACCCCCCACAAGCAATACCAATTTGGAAACTAGACCCCCCAAGCAGCTTATCTAGATTTGTGGTGAGCACTTTGAACCCCCAAGTGCTTCACAGAAGTTTATAACATAGAACCGTGAAAATAAAAAAATCATTTTTTTCCACAAAAATGATCTTTTTGCCCCCAAATTTTTATTTTCACAAAGGTAACAGGAGAAATTAGACCCACAAAGTTGTTGTGCAATTTGTCCTGAGTACGCTGATACCCTATATGTGGGGGTAAACCACTGTAATCGCCTTACTGCGATCTTTGGGAGGCAGAATGAACAAATCCACAAAAGGTGAAGAATTGGTTTTCTTTTTTACGCCGTTCCTCGTGCGGTATTAGCGATTGGGCGACTTTATTCCTCGGGTCTGTGCGATTACAGCGTTACCAGATTTATACCCATTTTTCATGTGTAGCTTCTGTCACACACTAAAAGACGCTTTTTTTGTAAGAAATTTTTGCTTTGCCGTATTTTGAGAGCTATAATTTTTCCATATCTTGGCCGACAGAGTAATGTGTGGGCTTGTTTTTTGCAGGACGAGTTGACGTTTTTATTTGCACCATTTTCGGGCACATAAAGTTTTTTGATCGCCTTCTATTCCAATTTTGTGGAGACAGAATGAACAAAAACCAGCAATTCAGGAATTGTTTTTCTTTTTCCCCCATTCCGCGTGTCGTAAAATTGGTAAGGCAGCCTTATTCTTCGGGTCACTACGATTACAGTGATACCTCATTTATATATTTTTTTATGCTTTGGTGTTTTTTACACAATAAAAACTTTTATAGAAAAAATAATTATTTTTGCATCAGTTTATTCCGCGAGCTATAACTTTTTTATTTTTTCGCTGATGATGCTGTATTGTGGCTTGTTTTTTGCTGGACAACATGTTTTCAGCAGTACCATGTTTATTTATATCCGTCTTTTTGATCGCGTGTTATTGCACTTTTTCAAAGCGGTATGATGATACTGCTTGGAAAAAGTATAATTCGCTGCTTTTATGTTTTTTTTTTTTTTACGGAGTTCACTGAAGGGGATAACTAATGTGACGCTTTTATAGATGGGATTTTTTTGGATGCGGTGATACCAAACGTGTATTTCTTTTGTTTATTTTTAAACGTGTATTTATTAAGGGAATTTTTTTAAATTATTTTTTAAATATTTTTTTTACATATTTTTAAAATTTTTTTTTTTTTTTACCTAGACTTTCACTTTTGATTGCTGGTATAATACATTGCAATGCTCCATTAAACCCTATGCTGAAAGCTTCTGAGACCATGCTGTGAGCATGGTCTCACAGGTTTTCCGTAGCTGGATGACCCGGGGGTTGTCATGACAACCCCGGGTCATCATGGCTGAGATCGAGCCCTGCAATTACATCGCGGGGACGCCGATTTGAGGCAGAGCGAGCTCCCGACCCTCTGCCTCCCCCCCTGAACGCTGCGATCGCGCTCAATCGCAGCAGTCAGGGAGTCAACAGCCAGAGGCGGCGCGGACGCCGCTCCTGGCTGTTAGTGCAGGAAGCTCGGCTCCTGCACTGATCAGTCGGTAGATACTGAAATTTCAGCATCTCCTGCCCAATTGCTGCTGTGTTTGGTCAGTCAGATTGACTGACCAATCCCAGCGATCTGAGTGCGGGGAACGACAGCATGGGTCCACGCACCTCTTGCCATGCCTGTCAGCTGTCATAGATAGCTGTCGGCACTGAACTGTCACTGCGTGTTTACACGCAGTGACAGTTCAAGGGCATGACGTGCACAGTCCGTCCTGCTGCCGGAACTGACATCCTGCCATGACGGACTGTTCACGTCAGTGGACATTAAGGGGTTATACTTATTTTAATCTTGTGTCATGATTCGTTGGTCATGTTTTGGTTTGGAGTCTCTTGAGTTAATGCTGGTAGCCTCTGTTTGGCTTCTAGGAGGCCTTTTACAGCCTCAGTTTGGGTCCAGGCCTTGTTGGTTATACTTCTGCCCTCGGCTAAGTTAAGAGACCCCTGTGTGTGCCTTGTGCCTGAATCTCAGTGTGTGTTTTATGGTTTTGACCTGGTCTGTCTTCTGATTACGAGTTTGTCTGCTGATTTGGTTCTCGTTCCTGCTATCTTGGTCCTGACTTCTGCCTGTCCCTGGTTTTCGCTTTTGCCTGCTCCCCTGGTACTGTCTCTACCCGCTTGATATTCTGACTCTGGCTTGATCACTATCCCTCTTCAAGCTGTTCTCCTGTGGGTGTACCTCATTCTGATTCAGGGTTTACAGCTGCTCACTGCCGCTCTTTACCGTTGCCCTGTGGGAGGCTCTGCCCCATCTCCTCTGACCTGCAGTCACATGCCTCAGGTCCTGCAGCAGCGTTCCCTGAGCGTCACGCTGCCCTGCCTGCCGCTCCCCGACCACCGAGTGAGCTCCTCTGGCTGCAGTCCCCTCCAGAGGGTGCAATTATCCTCTCACCGCTGCCTAGTGTGATTCAGCCCTGGTGAGTGCCCATTTGAGGTGTCCACTGACACCATTGCCTCATGATATAATAAACGACCATAGTCAGTTTTTTTTCCTCTGTCAGCCTCTTTCCTCCTTTGGACTTAGTACTAGGCAGTATATGGATCCAGTCCAGTTATTTCAAAAGCTTAATGTGGAACAAAGGACCATGGCACAGTCTCAGCAACAATTGGCTAATACTGTGCAGGGGGCTTTCTCCGCTGGGGCCCTAGGAGCTGGGGGCAGGATGTTGCTCTGATGCCCCCAGAACCCCCCGTTAAATTGCCAGACCCTTCTCAGGGGACAAGAAGGAGTTTAGGATGTTCAGGGAGGGGTGCAAGCTTTTTTTTCTTTAAGGCCCCACTCCTCAGGGACAAGTGTCAAAGGATGGGGATGGTCATGTTTTTACTTAAAGGGGCCCCCAAGCCTGGGCTTTCTCCCTTCCTTCCTTGGCCCCCGAGAGATTGTCTGTCGATGCTTTCTTTGAAGCTTTGGGGCATATCTATGATGAACCAGACCGTATATACCTGGCTGAGGACATGGTGATGAGTGTGTGCCAGGTGAAGCACTCGGCCTAATGGTTTTGCTCGGAGTTCAGACATTGGGCTGCAAAGGTCTCCTGGGATGATGCTGCTATGCGAGGTTTGTTCCAGAGAGGCTTGTCTGAACGTCTGAAGGATACGCTGGCACTTCACCCTCCACCGCACTTTTTTGAGGACGCTGTGATCCAGGCTGTGCGAATGGATCGCAGACTGCAGGCAAGGGGGGTGATGCAGTATGAGACCCCATTATTCTCCAGTGGTACCGGAACTGGTGCAGCATCTGAACCCATGGAAATTGGTGCCATCACAACTAAGGAAAAGTAAAGGAGACACCGCTGCGAGAAGCAGTTATGTTTTTACTGCGGGAAGGCTGGACACTGGAAGAGGGAGTGTCCTTCTTGTCCATCATCTTCCAAGGTGATGGAAAAGGACTAGGTCTGGTTGGTGATCGAGTAAGATGCCCAGACCTTCAGGTACATTTTT
The DNA here is from genome assembly GCA_033576555.1 of Oophaga sylvatica. Taxonomy (NCBI): domain Eukaryota; kingdom Metazoa; phylum Chordata; class Amphibia; order Anura; family Dendrobatidae; genus Oophaga; species Oophaga sylvatica. Next base: position 194,920,757 of record JARQOD010000005.1, read on the forward strand.
CCTCATGCTCTAAAATGTTGCTTCAAGTTAAACTGCTGGTGGACGGTTGTTGTTTTTCTTCTACAGCTTTTGTGGACAGTGGTTCTTTCATCAACCTGATCAGCTCCCGTGTTATTACCCAATGCAAGATAGGGATAGTCAGGCTCAAGACCCCACTTAAAGTTGTGGCCATTGAATCATCCTCCCTCACCCAAGCTGGGATTCTTTGTGTTTCTGAAGTTTTCTCGCTGAAAGTAAGCTCTTCTCATATGGAAGAGTTAAGATGTTTTATGTTGGACAACCTGCCCTCAGGGCTTGTACTGGGAATGCCATGGTTACAACGCCATAACGCTATCATTGATTTGGAAACAGGAGATATTGTTAGGTGGGGATCTAACTGTGTCAATTTCTGTCATAAAGCTACTTTGTTTGCTGAACCTGTTAAATCTGTTATTGTGTCATCTGTTGGTCTGGAGGCTATTCCGGAGTACCTAAAAGACTTCAAGAACTTGTTTTCCGAAAGCGAGGCCGAAGCTTTACCACCGCTTAGACCTTATGATTGCGCCATTGATTTGGTTCCTGGGGCGAAACTGCCTAAGGCTTGTCTTTTTAATTTGTCAAGCCCGGAATGATTGGCCATGAAAGAGTATATTGCAGAGAGCCTACACAAAGGGCATATTCGGCCTTCTGTTTCTCCTGTGGCCGCCGGTTTCTATTTTGTCAAAAAAAGATGGCGGTTTGCGCCCCTGCCTCGACTTTTGGGAACTAAACAAGATCACTGTGAGGAATACGTATCCACTTTCTCTAATTCCTGATTTATGTAATCAACTATCTGGGGCTAAATGATTCTCCAAACTCGATCTCCAGGGGGCTTACAATCTTATAAGGGTACGAGAGGGGGATGAATGGAAAACGGCCTTCCTCACGTCCGAGGGGCTTTTTGAAAATTTGGTAATGCCCTTTGGTCTCACTAATGCCCCAGCAATTTTGCTAAATTTTATTAATGTGGTTTTTGCGGACCTCCTAGGTCGTTTTGTGATAATTTATTTGGATGACATTTTGGTATATTCTACTGACAGTCAGGGTCATCTGCATCATTTAAAAATAATCCTCCAGAGAATCAGAGAGAACCAGTTGTTTGTCAAACTTGAAAAATGTTCATTCTTAGTAAAAGAGTTATCTTGTCTTGGGTTTATTGTTTCATGTGATGGGTTTCATATGGATCCCAAGAAGGTGCAAGCTATTGCTGAATGGGTTCATCCCTGGGATCTTAGGGAACTTCAGTGCATCTTGGGATTCGCTAATTATTACTGTAAATTCATCAAAGGGTTTTCACAGATAGTCAAACCTCTTACAGATCTCACACGTAAATGGGCCGATTTCAAGAATTGGTCCCCGTTGGCGATGAAGTCCTCTTGGACTTTGAAGAAGTGTTTTAAACCTGCCCAAGTTTTGGTACAACCAGACCCTTCCAAGCCATTTGTGGTCGAGGTGGAAGCTTCTGAGGTGGGGGTGGGGGCAGTGTTGTCCTAGGGGCCCACCAATTTGACTAATATGAAGCCATGTGCTTTTTTTTCCAGGAAATTCTCTTCTGCAAAGAGAAACTATGATGTGGGCAATAGGGAACACCTGGCTGTTAAGTTGGCATTCGAAGAATGGAGGCATTTTTTGGAGGAGGTTCTCATCCTATCACTGTGATCACGAATCATAAGAATTTGCCAATAAAAGGTTAACTCCCAGGCAAGCTCGTTGGTCGCTTTTTTTTCGTGATTCCAATTTTCTATCACTTTTCATCCTGGGTCTATAAATGTTACTGCGGATGCCCTGTCACGTAGTTTTGAACCAGTGTCCGCCCCCGAGCCATTGCCCTCCATTCTTCAACATGGGGTGGTAGTGGCAGGTGTTTCATCTGAGCTGGATCAAGAGATTGTGGATGCTCAGTCTTTGGCTCCGGCATCCAAACCTGAGGGTAAACTTTTTGTTCCCGAGTAGTTGCGGTCTAAGCTCCTGTGAGAATTTCATGAGTCTATGTGAAGTGATCATCCGGGAATTTCAGCCACACGGGAAGCAGTGGCAATGGTTTTTTGGTGGCCTTTAATGGGTTCTGATATTAAGAAACATGTGTCTATGTGTGGGATTTGTGCCCATTCTAAGAGCTCTCATTGCCGGCTGGGGGACTTGTGCCTTTGCCAGTCCCAGAGAGGCCATGGACTCCTCTGTCCATGGACTTTATTACTAACCTCCCTCCCTGGGTAATACTGTTGTGTGGGTGGTGGTAGACAGGTTTTCTAAACAAGCATATTTTATACCTCTGGCAGCCTTGCCTTCGGCAGAAACCCTGTCCAAATGTTTTATTCAGCATGTGGTATGTTTGCATGGGGTGCCGCCGAATGTGGTGTCCGACAGGGGGTACAATTTGTGGCTAAGTTTTGGTTGGCTTTCTTTAATAAGTTGAGGATCTCCTTGTCTTTTTCTTTGGCGTATCACCCTGAAAGTACCGGCAAAACTGAGCGCAGTAATCAATCCCTCCAACAGATCCTGCGGTGTTTGACTTCGGTGTTGCAGGATGACTGGTGTGATGCCCTGCCCTTAGCGGAATTCGCTTTCAACAATCGAGTGAATCAATCCATCGGTAAGTCTCCATTTTTTATCAATTACAGGTTCAATCCACACTTCGGGGAATTCTCGCAGTTGGATTCTGGGTGTCCCGGGGCTGAGGGGTGCGTTAAACGATCAGCAATTTGTGGTCAGAAGTCCAGCGAATATCTCCAGAGCTCAGGGGAAGTATAAATTTTTCGCTGATAGGAAAAGAAACTTGGGCCAGGAGTTACAGCTCGGTGATAAAGTATGGCTTTCCACTCATAATATCAAGCTCAGGGTATCATCGACCAAGCTTGCACCAATGTTTATTGGTCCTTATGAGGTTATTGAAGTAATTAACTCAGTGGCTTATCGGTTACGACTCCCGGCCTTGTGGAAACTTCATGATGTGTTCCATAGGTCTCTGTTAAAACCTCTGGGATCGGTAGTTGAGAATCCTGGCTCGGTTTCTTCCCCGGTGTTGATGGATGGACATATAGAGTTTGAGGTGGGTCATATTGTGGATTCCCATTTGGTCTGCAGGTCTTTGCAATACCTAATGCATTGGAGGGGGTATGGGCCTGAGGATCAGTCTTGGGTGCCTGCCCGTATGGTGCATGCTGACCGTTTGATTCGGGCTTTCCATGCCTGCCATCCTGGGAAACCTGGGGGTCAGGTGGCCCCCCATTGAGAGGGGGATACTGTCATGATTCTTTGGTCATGTTTTAGTTTGGAGTCTCTGGGGTTAATGCTGGTAGCCTCTGTTTGGCTTCTAGGAGGCCTTTTATAGTCTCAGTTTGGGTCCAGACCTTGTCGGTTATACTTCTGCCCTCAGCTAAGTTAAGCGACCCCTGTGCATTTGTGTGCCTTGTGCCTGAATCTCAGAGTGTGCTTTATGGTTTGGACCCGGTCTGTCTTCTGATTACGAGTTTGTCTGCTGATTTGGTTCTCGTTATTGCTATCTTGGTCCTGACTTCTGCCTGCCCCTGGTTTTCATTTTTGCCTGCCCCTGGTACCCGCTTGGTATTCTGACTCTGGCTTGCTCACTATCCCTCTTCAGGTCTGTGCTCCTGTGGGTGTACCTCATTCAGGATTCGGGGTTTACAGCTGCTCACCGCCGCTCTGTGCCATTGCCCCTTGGGAGGCTCCGCCCCTATCTCTGACCTGCGGTCGCATCTCTAAGGTCCTGCAGCAGCATTCCCTGAGCGTCACGCTGCCCTGCCTGCCGCTCCCTGACCACCGAGTGAGCTCCTCAGGCTGCAGTGCCCCCCAGAGGGTATAATTATCCTCGCACCACTGTCTATTGTGATTCAGCCCTGGCGAGTGCCCCTTTGAGGTGTCCACTGACACCATTGCCTCATGATATTTTGCTCTTGTATATAAAGATTTTGGATGCATAATCTTGAACATAATAAGCAGCCCCTCCTTGATAACTTAACCCCTTTCTGCCATCCGACGTACTTTCCCATCCATGGTACCTGGGCCCATATGACTAGGGACGGGATACTACGTTGCAGCGATCGGACGCTGAGAGCAGGCGCTGAGGAAGCCTGCAGCAGTGCCTTTCACATCGCTGGTCTGACAGAGTGCTGTGTACACTGTCAGACCAGCGATATGACATTCTACAGTGATGTCCCACCCTGGGACAAAGTAAAAAAAAATGAAAATCACAAGTGTAAAAAAAAAAATTCCAAAATAAAGGAAAAAAAAAAAAAAATCCCCAATAAATTAATTTAAAAAAAACCAAAACAATAAAAGTACACATATTTGGTATCGCCGTGTCCGTAACGACTCACCCTATAGAACTGTCCCACTAGTTAACCCCTTTCGTGAACCCTTAAAAAAAAAGCAAAAAATCAATGCTTTATCATCATACCGCCGAACAAAAAGTCGAATAGAACTCGATCAAAAAGACCGATATAAATAAGCATGATACTGCTGAAAACGCCATCTTGTCCCGCAAAAAACGAGCTGCCACGCTGCATCATCAGCAAAAAAATAAAAAAGTTATAGCTCACAGAATAAAGCGATGCAAAAATAATTATTTTTTATATAAAATTGTTTTTACTGTATAAAAGCGCCAAAACATAAAAAAAATTATATAAATGAGGTATCGCTGTAATCGTATTAACCCGAAGAATAAAACCGCTTTATCGATTGTACCACACGTGGAACGGTATAAACGCCCCCCCCAAAAGAAATTCAGGAATTGCTGATTTTTGATCATTCTAACGTCACAAAAATCAAAATAAAAAGCGATCAAAAAATGTCACGTGCTCAAAAATGGTACCAATAAAAATGTCAAATCGTACCGCAAAAAATAAGATCTCACATGACTCTGTGGGCCAAAATATGCAAAAATTATAGCTCTCAGAATGTTTTTTGCAATAAAAAGCGTCTTTTAGCGTGACAGCTGCCAATCATAAAACCCACTATAAATAGTAAATCAAACCCCCCTTTACCACCCCCTTAGTTAGGGAAAAATAATACATTTTTTAAATTTTTTTATTTCCATTTTCCCATTAGGGTTAGGGTTAGGTTTGGGGCTAAAGTTAGGATTAGGGTTGGGATTAGGGTTGGAGTTAGAATTGGGTGGTTTCCACTGTTTAGGCACATCAGGGGCTCTCCAACTTTGACATGGCATCTGATCTCAATTCCAGCCAATTCTGCGTTGAAAAAGTCAAACGGTGCTCCTTCACTTCTGAGCTCTGCCATGCGCCCAAAAAGTGATTTACCCCCACATATGGGGTATCAGCGTACTCAGGACAAATTGCACAATAACTCTTGGGGTCCATTTTTTCTGTTACCCTTGGGAAAATAAAAAATTGGGGGTGAAAATATCATTTTTGCAAAAAAAAATGATTTTTTGTTTTTACGGCTGTACGTTATAAACTTCTGTGAAGCACTTGGGGCTTCATTGTGCTCACCACACATCTAGATAAGTGCCTTGTGGGGTTTATTTTCCAAAATGTGGTCACTTGTGGGGGGTTTCCACTGTTTAGGCACATCAGGGGCTCTCCAGATGCAACATGACACCAGCAGACCATTCCATCAAAGTCTGCAATCCAAAACGTCACTACTTCCCTTCCAAGCCCCGACGTGTGCCAATACAGTAGTTTTCTCCCATATATTGGGTATCAGCGTACTCAGGACAAATTGGACAACAACTTTTGTGGTCCAATTTCTCCTGTTACCCTTGTGAAAATAAAATATTGGGGGCGAAAAAAAATCATTTTTGTAAAAAAAAAAAAGGATTTTTTAATTTTACAGCTGTACGTTATAAACTTCTGTGAAGCACTTCGGGGTTCAAAGTGCTCACCACACATCTAGATAAGTTCCTTGGCGTGTCTATTTTCCAAAATGGGTCAATTGTTGGGGGTTTCCACTTTTTAGGCACATCAGGGGCTCTCCAAACGCGATATGATGCCAGCAGACCATTCCATCAAAGTCTGCAATCCAAAACGTCACTACTTCCCTTCCGAGCCCTGACGTGTGCCCATACAGTAGTTTTCTCCCACATATGGGGTATCAGCATACTCAGGACAAATTGGACAACAACTTTTAGAGTCCAATTTCTCCTGTTACCCTTTGAAAATAAAAAGTTGGGGACTAAAAGATCATGTTTGTGGAAAAAATATGATTTTTTTATTTTCATACTCGGGCATTATAAACTTTAGTGAAACACCTGGGGGTTCAAAGTTCTCAGCACACATCTAGATACGTTCCTTGAGGGGTCTAGTTTCCAAAATGGTGTCATTTGTGGGGGGTTTCCACTGTTTAGGCAGATCAGGAGCTCTCCAAACAGGACATGGCGTCCAGCCAATTCTGCGTTGAAAATGTCAAACGGCGCTCCTTCCCTTCAAAGCTCTGCCATGCACCCAAACAGTGGTTTACCCACACATATGGGGTATCAGTATACTAAGGACAAATTGCACAATAACTTTTGGGGTCTTGATACCCTTGAGAAAATAAAAATTGGGGTGAAAAGATCATTTTTGTGGAAAAAATATGATTTTTTAATTTTACGGCTCTACGTTATAAACTTGTGTGAAGCACTTGGGGGTTCAAATTGCTCACCACAGATCTAGATAAGCTCCTTGGGGGGTCTAGTTTCCAAAATGGGGTCACTTGTGGGAGGTTTCTACTGTTTAGGCACATCAGGGGCTCTCCAAATGCAACATGGCGTCCAATCTCAATTCCAGCCAATTTTGGTTGGAAAAAGTCAAATGGTGCTCCTTCCATTCCGAGCTCTGCCATGCTCCCAAACAGTGGTTCCCCCCACATATGGGGTATCATCGTACTCAGGACAAATTGGACAACTTTTGTGGTCCAATTTCTCCTCTGTTACCCTTGGGAAAATAAAAAATTGGTGACTCAAAGATCATTTTTGTGGGAAAAAAAATAGGATTTTTTATTTTCATGCCCGGGCATTATAAACTTGTGTGAAGCACTTGGGGGTTCAAAGTGCTCACCACAGATCTAGATAAGTTCCATAGGGGGTCTAGTTTCCAAAATGGGGTCACTTGGGGGTTTCCACTGTTTAGGCACATCTGGGGCACTGCAAATGAAACATGACCCCCATCAACATCTGCATTCCAAAATGTTATTACTTCATTTCCAAGCCCTGCCCTGCGCCCCAAACTGTCCCCCCCCCCATACATGGGGTATCAGCATACTCAGGACAAATTGGACAACAACTTTTGGGGTCCAATTTCCTTGGAAAAAAAATTTGGGACTAAAAAATCATTTTTGTGGAAAATTGTTTTTTTTTTTCACATGCGCATTGTTCACATGTGTTTCATGCACTTGCTAATATCGCTCAATTAGTTTATACATTTTGTGATATTAACCATTGTTTAGATGTTTGGTTGTTTGTCATACACCATGTGTTGTTTTAAGTGGTTTTAATCATTGTGTCCTGTTTTTTCCAAATCAATAAACTTTGTATAATCATTATAAATATTGTACTCTGGTGTACAGACCTATTTTTGCTTTGGTCTTTTCTCTCTGCTTTAACCCCTTCCTGACATGGGCTGTACAGTCATGGCCAAAAGTTTTGAGAATGAATTGTGTATTTGATTGACAGATGTTTTTATCACAGACAGAAATATAATTGCAAACATATGAGTAACAAAAGCTTATATTGACAGTTAGAATGAGTTAACACTAGGACTACTGGACTCGTGACCCCGCCTAGAACTACTGAAAGGAGTCATTTTGACTCCTTGCTTGTTTTCGTTTATTTTTAGAGTTTCATTTGTGGTTATTTATTAATAATTATATTTTTTGTAATGTATTATTATTGTGAGATCCAACAGTAATGCTTTTGATTGTTTTTTTTCTGCTTTTCTTATTTTTCTACAGAAAATAACAATAATTATAATAGACGTTTTTCAAACATTTTTTTTTATTCAAGTGCACACATATAAACAACAACTGAAGAACAAAAAGCAAAGAAAATGTAGGTGGAGGAGCATAAAAATGAAAATATGGCGCAGAATTCACCTTCTAAACATTTGGTGTTTCGCATTTTAGGCATTGCCTTTGATTTATGGCAGTACATTGCCCACACAAAGACTTACCACAAGTCTTACAATTGCGACAGATCTATTTTTCTTGCACTTTTCTTTGATCTGGCAAAATTTTGTTTGAACCATCACTTCTGAGCATGTGAAACTTGGGACGTGGAACCCTTTTCCCTATCTGTGACATAAGGACCACTCAACTCTCTCACAAGCGTTTGCAAAAATGCCTTGCGTGACATTTTTTGGTGGGTTATCTCATTGAATATTATCCATGCATTTATACCCGCAAAGTCTAAGGCATTTTCAAATGCATGAACAGGCCATCTCCTTGTGCATGTTCGTGTGGTATATTTTCGTGCCATCTGATCCACTACATCTACTCCATATTTTGTTTCATTGTAAAACTTTACCGTTTCTGGAGTTTTTTTAGCGGAATCAGACGCAACAACAACATCTGGATGGACGGAACTCAAAATGACAACATTTTTGTTGGGCTTTCCTTGATATACTGTAAGTGTAAAATTGTCTTCATTTCTAAACACTTTAGTGTTGTACAATTCCTCTTTCATGGATTTTATTTCTTTAGGCACTTCTCGCCTTATCTTGTTCAGTGTTCCCACGATGGTTGTTCCTTTGCTTTTTAGCTGTTTAGCTAATTTTACTGAAGTAAAATAATTATCGGTTGTAACATTGCGACCTTTTTTCAAAAACGGGTCCAATAACTTCATTACCACATGGTCAGCTAAACGGTCCTCAGCACGGCGTGTGTCATCTTTGCCTAGATAAGGGAAGCCATTTGCCAGATATTTGCTCTCCTTATCAACAGCTAGCCAATATTTGTGGCCATATTTATCTGGTTTGGAAGGCATGTACTGCGTGAATGGACACCTAGTTTTGCTTGGGAAAAGTTGCTCATCCACCGTTATGTATGGGCCAGGTTTGTAACACGCAATACAATTTTCAATAAACCTGTCCCACACAGTAGAAAATAGAGCAAACTTGTCCGTTTGCAGTCTCTCCGATTTGAGTAGATTTCTCATCAATCTGAGAAACCTCATAATTTCAACAAAGCGGTCCCTAGACATTGTCGCTTTGCAAAACGGTATTCCCCAGTCATTACACCAAATACTGCTAATCGAGGACGGTTCGTGCCAGATATTCCACGAGCATAGAATATCGCAATGAATGCATCTAGCTCCTCATCAGATAGAGTAAACTGTAAATTATTGTTCCTGCATGCTTCTGCAAGCGTACAGTTCTTTATATGTGTCAATATATGAATCAAAAATTAGCATAAGATAAGAGCCTAGAGTAAACAAGCTATTTTGTTCAGCATTACACAGTAATACAAGCAGGTAAAACACAAGGAAAATGTGAAAAGTTGACATGTAAATTGAACTACATCTATATGAACATCAGGGTAAATAAGACAGAGTGAAAAAATTATGCACAAAACTTTATAGCAACATTTAGTGACAAAAGGACCTCAAAATATAGTAGGGAGTCAAAATGACTCCCTTCAGTAGTTCTTGGTAAATTTTGAAAAAAACGCGCAAATTTTTCACCAAAATTATTTATTCTCACAAAATCTTTTTTCACATCATATTTGAGAAAAGTCACCGAGTTTCAAGCCGGAATTCTGAAAAATGTAGTCACAGAAGAGAAATAAAAAACGAAAGGAGTCAAAATGACTCCATCAGTAGTTCTAGTGTTAATGCAGCAAGTCAATATTTGCAGTGCTGACCCTTCTTCTTCAGGACCTCTGCAATTCTCCCTGACATGCTCTCAATCAACTTCTGGACCAAATCCTGACTGATAGCAGTCCATTCTTGCACAATCAATGCTTTTATTTTGTCAGAATTTTCAGGTTTTTGTTTGTCCATCCGTCTCTTGATGATTGACCACAAGTTCTCAATGGGATTAAGATCTGGGGAGTTTCCAGGCCATGGACCCAAAATCTCTCCGTTTTGTTCCCTGAGCCATTTAGTTATCACCTTTGCTTTATCGCAAGGTGCTCCATCATGCTGAAAAAGGCATTGTTGATCGCCAAACTGCTCTTGGAGGGTTGGGAGAAGTTGATCTTGGAGAACATTCTGGTACCATTCTTTATTCATGGCTGTGTTTTTAGGCAAGACTGTGAGAGAGCCGATTCCCTTGGCTGAGAAGCAACCCCACACATGAATGGTTTCAGGATGCTTAACAGTTGGCATGAGACAAGACTGGTGGTAGCGCTCACCTTGTCTTCTCCGAATGAGGCGTTTTCCTGATGTCCCAAACAATCGAAAGTAGGAATTAATCCTACCGGTAATGTTGTTTCCAGGAGTCCATCATGACAGCACCGCCAGGAGGTTGTCCTTCATATCTTTGATAGGGACAGGAACACAGAAGAGGTTAAATAGCCCCTCCCCACCTCCACCCTTCAGTGATTTTCCAAGTACCACACCAGGATGGATGCAACACAGTTTTATTGAATTCTCTACTACAATGTTAATGACACATCATAGTTAAATAATGCAAGGGTGGGTATATAAGGGGTGCTGTCATGATGGACTCCTGGAAACAACATTACCGGTAGGATTAATTCCTACTTTCCAGGACGTCCCTCCTGACAGCACCGCCAGGAGAAGTACCAAATAACTCCTCTTTAGGGTGGGACTACTGCTTGGAGAACTTTTCTCCCATAAGCTGTCTGTTGATTTGACAGAACGTCCAGTTTATAGTGTTTAGTAAAAGTATTTATGTTGGACCAGGTTGCGGCTCTACAAATCTGGTCCATAGAAGCTCCTGCTCTCTCTGCCCAAGACGCCGAGATTGCTCTCAGCGAGTGGGCCCTAAGACCCTCCGGCGGAGTCTTTCCTGCCGAGGTGTATGCCGCAGTAATGGTTGATTTTAGCCATCTAGCCAAGGTGGCTTTTGATGCTTTCTTCCTTTTATTTTTGCCCGCCATCTGTATAAAAAGATTTGAGTCTATTCTCCAATCTTCCATCAGTTTCAGATACTGTAGGACTGTCCTTATGACGTCCAAAGAATGGAGCGAGCGTTCCTTTTCATTTCTATGATTCTGGCAGAAGGTGGGAAGTATTATTTCCTGGTTTCTGTGAAAGTCTGTTACCACCTTTGGAAGAAAGGTCGGGTCCACCTGCGTCTGTCCCTGATAGGGACAAGAAAACACTGAAGGTGGAGGTGGGGAGGGGCTATTTAATCTCTTCTGTGTTCCTGTCCCTATCAAGGATATGAAGGACAACCTCCTGGCGGTGCTGTCAGGAGGGACATCCTGGAAAAAGGGATTCATCAGAGAAAATAGCTTTACCCCAGTCCTCAGCAGTCCACTGCCTGTACCTTTTGCAGAATATCAGTCTGTCCATGATGTTTTTTTTGGAGAGAAGTGGCTTCTTTGCTGCCCTCCTTGAGACCAGGCCTTGCTCCAAGAGTCTCCGCCTCACAGTGCGTGCAGATGCACTCACACCTGCCTGCTGCCATTCCTGAGCAAGCTCTGCACTGCTGACAGCCCGATCCCGCAGCTGAAACACTTTTAAGAGACGATCCTTGCGCTTGCTGGTTTTTCTTGGGCGCCCTGGAGCCTTTTTGGCAACAATGGAACCTCCCTCCTTGAAGTTCTTGATGATGCGATAGATTGATGACTGAGGTGCAATCTTTCTAGCTGCGATACTCTTCCCTGTAAGGCCATTTTTGTGCATTGCAATGATGACTGCATGTGTTTCTTTAGAGATAACCATGGTTAACAGAAGAGAAACAATGATGCCAAGCACCAGCCTCCTTTTAAAGTGTCCAGTGGTCTCATTCTTACTTAATCATGACAGATTGATCTCCAGCCATGTCCTCATCAACACCCACACCTGTGTTAATGGAGCAATCACTGAAAAGAGGTTATCTGGTCGTGGTCCTTTTAAGGCAGGGCTGCAATGATGTTGAAATGTGTTTTCTAGCCAAATATTGACTTTGCAAGTAATTGCTGTTAAGCTGATCACTCTTTATAACATTCTGGAGTATATGCAAATTGCCATTAGAAAAAGTGAAGCAGTAGACTTTGTAAAAATTAATATTTGTGTCATTCTCAAAACTTTTGGCCATGACTGTACTCTGCAGTGCAGAGTATCAGATCAGAGATCTGACACAATACAGTGATGTCCCAAGCTGGGACCATGTAAAAAAAAAAAAACATTAAAAAGTGTAAAAATATATTTATTTTTTTTAAATCCCCAAATAAAGAAAAATATATATATTTTCCCAATAAACACATTTATTTAAGAAAATAAAATAAATCAAAGTACACCTATTTGGTATCGCCGTGTCTGTAACAACCCACTCTATAAAACTGTCCCACTAGTTAACCCCTTCAGTGAACACCATAAAAATATAAATAAAAAACAAGGAAAAAAACAAATGCTTTATCATCATACCACTGAATAAAAAGTGCAATAAAACATGATCAAAAAGACAAATGTAAATAAAAATGGTACCGCTGAAAACATCATCTTGTACCGCCAAAAAAAAACAGCTCCACCAGCAAAAAAATAAAAAAATTATAGCTCTCAGAATAAATTGATGCAAAAATAATTATTTTTTCTATAGAATAGTTTTTATTGTGTAAAAGTGCCAAAACATAAAAAAAAAAAGATATAAATGACGTATCGCTATAATCGTACTGACCCGAAGAATGAAGCGGTCTTACCAATTTTACCACACGCGGAACAGTATAAAAAAATCAAAACAAAAAGCAATTCTTGAATTGCTGGTTATTAGAGATGAGCGACTTTCCCGTTTTTCGGGTCGAGTCGGGTATCGTGAAACCCGACTTTCTCAAAAGTCGAGTCGAACGAAGTCGGCCGACTAACGGAAATGGTCGGGTCGGAGTCGAAAATCCAACCCCAATGCAAGTCAAAGGGGAATAATAGTCGGCAGGGAGTGGAGGACAGTAAACACACCTACAGTGCCCATTTCAATGCCAACGACATCAATTCTTATTACTTAAGCTTGTTAACCGTAATTAACTTTATAATAATAGTAACGCATTGAAAACTGGGGTTATTTGGCTAAAGTTGTGGGGGGGGGCAGTGCTCGCTCCAGGTTTTCGTGGGCCCCGGGCCAAAGAGTCTCAGTGGGCTCCTTTAACACATACCACAATTCATGATGCTCCGATACGTCAGAGAAATATAGGTATAGTACTATGAAAAATACTTCACTTCTTACATTACATGAGTGATATCTATTGTAAATTCTACAATAGCTCAAAAACTGGACAGTATAGTCCTCCATAAAGTATTATGGGCACCACATAGTGCGCCATACAGAATAATGAGCCCCATATATTGCTCTATACAGAATAGGCCCCATATGTGCTCCATATGATGCTCCATACCCTATATGATGGCCCTTAAATAATGAATCCCATATAATGCCCTAGTATATGATGGGCCCCATATATGATGCTCCAGTGTATAATGCTCACCATATATTGCTCCAACCATTAAAAAAAAATGAAATACCTCTCCTCGCTGGGCACTGCTCTACTCTGGACTCCTCAGCGTCGCCATCTTCCAGCTCTCTGCACTGTGACTGTTCAGGCAGAGGGCGCACAGACGTGACATCATCGTGCTCTCTGACCTGAATGTCACTGTCATCAAACGTGGAAGACATCACAGCGGTGGAGCAGGGAGAGGTAAGTATTGCAAGTGCTGGGGCCCTGAGCTAGCAGGGGGAGCACACTTGTGGGCGGTGGGAACTGGTACAGGGCCCCTAATAGTACGCCGGTGTCTGACGGCGAGAGGGCCCCCTCACCTGCTCAGGGCACCGGCACTTGCCCGGGTGCGCCAGGTGCTGACCCCGGCCCTGGGGGGGGGTACAGCCCAGTTAGGGAGGTAGAAAAACTGGCATATATTGAGGTGTAAGCTGGACGTTCAGCAGCTGCAAAAGGAGGAATTGGAGAAGTCGGAGGATGACAAAGCAACCTATGTGTCATCAGGGGAAGGTGGTACAAAATCCTTTGAAATCCAGGCATGGTTCATTTTAATGAAGGTAAGATCACCAACATTTTGGGTCGACAGCAGTGTTCTTCTTTCTGTCAGGATTGATCCAGCAGCACTGAAGACTCTTTCTGATAGCATACTACCAGCAGGGCAAGCGAGCTCCTGTAAAGCATATTGTGCCAATTCAGGCCAGGTGTCCAGTTTACAGGCCCAGTAGTCAAAGGGGAATGAACTGTGAGGGAGAACATCGATGGGGGAGGAGAGGTAATTTTGAATCATAGTTGACAACTGCTGTCTCTTGTCTGTTGCAATCGATTCAGTATTACCAGACGTGTGAGGGGTACTTGAGAAATCAGTCCACAATATGGTCATGAAATCCCTGTCTCCAACACCACTTTGGCTGTGTGCACCACGAACACCTCTTCCATTTGGCCCAGTACGGCTTGTGGTAGAACCTGCACCACTGCTGTGTGCTGGGAATGCCTCTAACAAACGGTTTACCAGAGTTGCTTGTTTGTTCGCCAGTATTAGCTCTAGGTTCTCCTGTGGCATGATGTTCTGTAATTTGCCTTTATAGCATGGATCGAGGATGCTGGCCAACCAGTAGTCGTCATCCTTCATAATTTTGGCAATGCGGAGGTCCCTTTTTAGGATCCGCAAAATACAATCACACATGTGGGCCAATGTTCCAGGTGTCAATGATTCACTGCCAGTGTTAGTTGAAGGAGCACTTTCTGCCAAATCCACATCCCTCCAGTCATGCACAAACCCTGTACCTGACCTTGGCAAGCCAACATTTTCTCGTGCCCCCTGAGAAGCATCATCTTCCCCAAAATAATCATCCCCTTCATCCTCCTCCTCTCTTCCTCTTCTTCCTCCACCTCGTCCAGGACAGTTCCCTGAGCAGACAATGCCTGACTGTCATGAAGGATTCCCTCCTCCTCCTCCTCCGCTGCAGACGCCTGATCCTTAATGTGCGTCAAAGTTTGCATGAGCAGATGCATAAGTGGGATGCTCATGCTTATGATGGCGTCGTCTGTGCTTACCAGCCGTGTGCATTCCTCAAAACACTGAAGGACTTTACAGAGCTCTTTCAGCTTTGACCACTGCACATCCGACAACTCCATGTCCGCCAAACAAACTGCCTTCCCGTGGATCCTCCCACAAATGCATTACAGCCTGCCTCTGTTCGCACAGCCTCTCAAACATGTGCATGGTGGAGTTCCACCTTGTTGCAACGTCTATGATTAGGTGGTGCTTGGGAGGTAGATTGATCCCTGCAGTCTCTGCATACGACTGGAGTCTAGAGGCGAACGACGGATATGAGAGCAGAGTCTTCGCACCTTATGGAGCAGGGCTGGTAACGCCGGATAATTATTTATGAAGCACTGCACCACCAGGTTCAAAGTGTGAGCCAGGCAAGGTATGTGTCTGAGTTTTGCCAGGGCTGTGGCTGCCACAAAATTACGGCCGTTATTACTGACTACCTTGCCTGGCTCAAGATGTAGACTGCCCAGCCATGTCTGTTTCTCGCTGCAAGTAGTCGGCCAGTACCTCCGCGGTGTGCCTGTTGTCGCCCAAAGACATCATCTTTAAAACAGCCTGCTGATGCTTACCACTAGCTGATCGATAGTGGAACACCTTATGTGCAACACTGGCAGCTGCGGATGGAGTGCTCGTGCAACTGCACTCTGTCGACGAGCTTTTGCTTCGGAAGGAGGAGGAAGAGGAGGAGGGTCGAATGCCTACAGCCAACTGTTGCCTATACTGTGGGCTAGGCAGCACTGTCCCACCGCCGCAGTCCCCTGTGGACCCTGCATCCACCACATTAACCCAGTGTTTAGTGATGGACACTAACGGCCCTGGCCATGCCTACTGGCCCATGCCTCTGTTGTGAGGCTCACCTTTCCACTCACTGATTGTTTGAGTGCATAGACAATGCGGTCTTTCACATGCAGGTGGAGGGCAGGGATGACTTTTCTAGAAAAGAAGTGCCGACTGGGTAGGTCATAGTGTGGGACAGCGTAGGCCATGAGCTCTCGGAACGCTGCACTTTCAACCAAACGGAAGGGCATCATCTCTACTGAGATCAGTTTGGCAATGTAGGCGTCAAATTTAGTGAGGTTTTGTAGTCCATCCACGCTTGCAAGTGCATGGTGTTTAAATGTCTAAGCATGCAACTGGTATTCAATTTTCGGAGATTTTTCCCTCGACTTAAGGTCCTTCCGCACTTCTTATAGATAACCTTTGCCTCATTAATAGGATTTTGGTCAAAAAAGTGCCACACTGCACTCTTCCTACTATGGGATCAATTTTCAGAGCTTGCACGCTGTGCTAATTTGACCGTCTAGCCAAGCTGTCCTGCAACTCTTTTTCTTTTTTTAACACGTTTTTTGGACTGTTATGGGCCTGCCAGATAACCGCAGCTGCGATGTCGATGCCTGCCGCGGATCCTCCTCCTCTTCTGAGCTATTGCCAGTGGCACACACTTCCCCCAATGGATGCCAATCCGGGTCAAGAACTTGGTCATCCATCACCTCCTCTTCAATTTCATCTGCACCTTCCTCTGTGTCACCATGTAAGGTGGTATCGTATGCGGGAAAGGGCACCTGAGTTTCATCAGGGTCAGATTCTGGCTCAGTAGACTGCGAGGGCAATGCAGTGCTCTGGGTGAATGTACCAACAGAATCAGATAGCAGTGGCGGTGCATCAGTGCACTCCATGTCAGATTCATCTTGGACTGGGAAATTCAGGATTTGACTTGATAACCCATTTATGGTATGTGAAAAGAGCTCCATGGAGTTATCTGAAGTGTGGGCTGCCGCATCCTTCACTTTTGGTGTGGGTGAAGGACACAAGGAAAGGGGTTGTTCCTAACCAGAAGCCTGCACTGAAGACTCCGTGCTTGGAGCTTTTGAAACTTCAGAAGAGGAGGAGATAGAGCTGGAGGCTGTTTTGGCAATGTAAGACAAAACCTGTTCCTGATGCTCCCGCTTTAAAAGCGGTTTACCTACTCACAGAAAAGGGAGCCTTCCAGGCCTTCTAGAGCCAGACGATGAGGCAGGCTCAACACCTCCTGCCTTAGGTGCTATTGTGCTTTTGGCACTACCAACAGAAGCACCACCTCCACCACCATCAGTAGCAGGTGGCCCCCCACGACCACGTCCGCGACCTCTTCCATCATACTTCCTCATGTTTGTGTAAATGTACCCAAAATAACAGCAGATGTATGGTACAGTATCAGAAGCGTACAGCTGTATTCGGTGAAGGTGAAAAATTTTAATCTCCGTATATATTTGCGGAGTAACAGACACAGACTCTCACAGGCTCAGTATGAATTACACTAGAATATAAAAACCAAAAAAGTGTACAGTATCAGAAGCGTACAGCTGTTTACAGTGTTGGGGGAATTTTAAATTTTCGTATATATTTCAGCAGTAAGAGACACGGTCAGAGGCCCAGTCTGCTAACACCAGAATATCAAAATCAGGAAAAGTGTACTGTCTCAGTTGCGTACAGCTGTATACAGTGTTGGGGGAATTGTAAATATCTGTATATATTTCCGGAGTCACACACAGATAGTCAGCCTGTATTTGTCCCTGATACCAGCCGGTACACGGTACTGTGAGGAGCGTACAGCTCTATACAGTGTGGGAAAAACAGAACACTCGGTAACTAACTGAAATTTCCCCTTTAGAACTGGCAGGCAGGCTAGTAATCAGCTCTGCTGATCCACACAAGCAATTTGTACACTGTCACTGGCAGGCACCTCTGCTACTCCAACAAATTAATTGCCCCTTTATCACAGTCAGGCAGCCTACTATTCAGATGTGATGCTCCACCCAAGCAATTTGTACACTGTCAGTGGCAGGCAGCTGTGCTACTCCACCAAATTAATTGCCCCCTTATCACAGTCAGGCAGCCTACTAATCTGATCTGATGCTCCACACAAGCCATTTCTACAGCGTCAGTGGCAGGCAGGCAGCCTAAGAACCAGCATTGCTGCACACACTAAAATCCTCCCCTCTCGCTGCACAGTCACTGTACAGCTAATCGCTATCAGCACAAAGTTATTTTTTTTTTAGGCCCTGCCTAACGCTCTCCCTGCTCAGACGCACCGCCAGCAACCTTCCCCATACACTAAGTTTGGCAGTTGTAAAATGGCGGTCGGCGCTGAAGGATTTTATATGCACTGTGACGCCACTGAAAGCCAGCCAATCACTGCAATGCCCTTCTCTAAGATGGTGCTGGCCACCTGCTATGTCATCACATTGCCCACAGCCTGCATCCTTGCTCTTTGGCCGAGAAAAGGAGCTTAAAGTGTAGGGGAAAACCGACTTCAGCAAAATGGTCGCCGAACATGTGACCGAACTCACTTCACGGTCGGGTTTCGTTTCATGAAACTCGACTTTGGCGAAAATCGGCGATTTTTGAAAATGAACGACCTGTTTCGCTCAACTCTACTGGTTATTGTTCATCCTGTCTCCCAAAAATCAAAATAGAAAGCGATCAAAAAAAGTCAGGTGCCTAAAAATGTCAGCTCGTTTCGCAAAAAACAAGCCCTGAAATGCCTCTGTCGGCTGAAATATGAAAAAATTATAGCTCTCAAAATATGGTGATGTAAAAACTAGTTTTCGCAATAAAAAGTATCTTTTAATGTGTGATAGCAGCCAAATATAAAAACCCAATATAAATCTGGTATCGCCATAATCGTGATTTAGACAGAACCCCCGGCAGAAAAATTCCCTATAATGAGGCAGATGGAGGCACTGTGGATGCCATATGACCTGTGATCCGGCAATGTCTGTCTTTTTAGGTTTGCATGAAAGCACAATTGGCCACAGTTTTCTGCGCTTCTAAAAAGGACACCGCTGAACAGAGGCCAGACAGAGTCCAGAGTATATCTACTGCCTCATTATAGTGAATGGATGCCTCGGGGGTTTCATCTGAATCAAATCACTCAGAGATTTAGATGGAAACCCCAAAGTATGTGCTCAGCGTAAAGCACCGGATGAATGTGATCCCAAAAGTATTGTAAAATGTTCCCAATAAAAGCTTCAACTCAATCCACCAAAAATGCAACTGCCCACTCAGATCTGTCATCTATTAACAGAAATATAGGGGGCTTTCACATTACTGGTAGCACAATGGCTCCTCACTCCCCAAAAGAAATTCAGCAAATTCTCTGCTCCCAAATCCAAATGCCCCCACCCCTCTTGAGCCCCAGTGTACCTAAACCACATTTAGCACCACATGTTTGGCATTTCTGTAGTGATGAAAGCCCGCGTAATGAACAGGTGCATGTCTTCAGAAGCATGAGCTGGGCATAATGTACAGCATCATCCACTGCTGCCTGTTTCTGGAAAACACCCACTGAGTCAAAATCATCACTACATCTGAAGATAAATTCCCAAAAGAATTTATCTACAGATGTAGAGCACTTAGGGGCTCTTTATATGGAATCCGCAAAAGGTCTCGGAAAATCTGCACTCCAGGAGGCAAATAGCGCTCCATCCCTCATGAGTCACTCCATATGGCAAGGTAATACTGTACATCCACATATGAGGTATTTCTACATTCAGGAGAAATTGTGGGACAAATTTTGGTGCCATTTTTACCCATTTCCCAGTGTGAAAATGTAAAACTTTGGGCTAACACACAGTCTTGGTGGTAAAAATGTAAATTATTTTTTCTTCACTGCCTAATGGTATAACAGTCTGTGACACACCTGTCGTTTCAATATAATCACTGCACCCCTAGATGAATTCATTATGAGGTTTAGTTTGTAAAATAAGGTCACTTATTGGGGCTTCTGCTGTTCTGG
The DNA here is from genome assembly GCA_033576555.1 of Oophaga sylvatica. Taxonomy (NCBI): domain Eukaryota; kingdom Metazoa; phylum Chordata; class Amphibia; order Anura; family Dendrobatidae; genus Oophaga; species Oophaga sylvatica. Next base: position 194,940,652 of record JARQOD010000005.1, read on the forward strand.
CACCTCAGGGGCTCTGCCAATGTAACACGGCACCCTCAAACAAGTACAGCAAAATCTGCACCGTAATATCGCGCTACTTCCTTTCTGAGCTTTGCACTGTGCCTAAAAAGTAGTGTTGGACCACATATGGGGTATCGTTGAACTCAGGAGAAATTGCACACAACCTTTGGGGTCAATTTTCTCCTTTTGCACTTGTGAAAATACAATATTTGTAGCTAAAAAAGATTTTTGTTGGAAAATTATTATTATTTTTTTCATAGCTTAACATTATAAACTTCTGTGAAGCACCCGTGGGTTCAAGGTGCTCAATACACATCTAGATAAGTTCCATAATGGGTCTAGATTCCAAATGGTGTCGCTTGTGGGAGGTTTCCACTGTTTAGGCACATTAGGGGCTTTTTAAACGAGACATGGCATCGCTAATTATTCCAGCAAATTTTGCATTTCAAAAAATGCTCCTTCCAAACCAAGCCCTGCCGTGCACCTAAACAGTTGTTTTCCTCCACATATTGGGTATCGGCAAACTCAGGAGAAATTGGCCAACAAATTGTATGGAGTTATTTCTCCTGATACCCCCATGAAAATGCAACATTTGGTGATAAAAAATATTTATCTGGGAAAAATGTGATTTTTTTTTAATTTTCACGGCTCTACGTTATAAACTTCTGTGAAGCACCTGTTGGTTCAATGTGCTCAATATACATATAGATAAGTTCCATAAGGGGTCTAGTTTCTAAAATGGTGTAACTTGTTGGGGGTTTCCACTGTTTAGGCACATCAGGGGCTCTACAAACATGAGATGGAGTCTGCTAATTATTCCAGCAAATTTTGCATTCCAAAAGTCAAATGACACACCTTCCCTTCCAAGCCCTGCCATGCGCCCAATCAGTTGTTTTCCTCCACTTATTGGGTATTGGCCTACTCAGGAGAAATTGCACAACAAATTGTATGTAGAAATTTCTCCAGTTACCCTTATGAAAATGGAAAATTTGGAGCTAAAAAAGATTTATCTGGAAAAAGTGTGAGTTTTTATTTTTTTTTTATTTTCACGACTCTACATTATAAACATCTGTGAAGCACCTGTGGGTTCAAGATGCTAAATACCATCTAGATAAGCTCCATAAGAGGTCTAGTTTCCAAAATGTAGTCACTTGTTGGGGGTTTCCACTGTTTAGGCAAATCAGGGGTTCTTCCAACGCGACCTGACAAACGCTAATTATTCCAGCAAATTTTACATTCAAAAAGTCAATTGGCACTCCTTTCCTTCCTAGCTCTGCTGTGTGCCCAAACAGGAAATTTCCCCCACATATGGGGTATCGGCATGCTCAGCAGAAATAGCATAAAAAAATGTATGGTCCATTTTCTCCTGTTACCCTTGCAAAATTAAAAAAATAAAATTAGGTCTAAAGGAAAATTTTTGTAAAATAAAAGTAAATATTTATTTTTTTTCCTTCCACATTCCAAAAATTCATGTGAAGCACCTGAAGTGTTAATAAACTTCTTGAATGTGGTTTTGAGGTACCTTGAGGGGTGCAGTTTTTAGAATGGTCACTTTTGGGTATTTTCTGTCATATAGGCCCCTCAATGTCACTTCAAATGAGACTCAGTAATGTCACCCCCAGTCACTGAGCCTGTGAGCGCTGCTTCCATTCATTCCCCAGTAGTTTACAGTCGGAGTGGACGCATTAGCAGCCACTCTGGCTGTAAACTGATTAAACCCCGAGATGGATTTACACCGTGTGACTTGATTGTACCGCAGACAGGTATGAGATATTGTTGCTTTTTTATTTTATATTTTTTACAGGAGATCGAGGGCTTTGATAAAGGAATGGCAGTATAATAAAGAATTAAAAGCTGTGTAGTGTATTCATTCATTAAAAGACCTAATTCTTATTGTGTGTGTATTTAACACTTTATTTACTATAGGATTAGTAATGAATGGGTGTCTTATTGACACCCATTCATTACTAAGCCTGGCTTAATGTCACCTTACAATAGCAAGATGGCATTAACCCTTTATTAACCCCACTTGCAACTACTACAGGGCATGTGGGAGGAACCCGACAAAGCTCCGCTTACTGTAGCTGTCCGTGCCGTCCGTGTGATTCTGATGCGGCACACGTGTGCCACACAGATATACAACGTATTTACTCAGACACCGATATCTCCAGTACCTTGTTTACCGGTACCGGAAATATCTGGAAGTGTGAAACCGGCCTTATACAGTAAAAGTATTTAAAAAAAATAGGGGTGAAGACAATGCTTATCTCGTCTCATTAATCAAAACTATTTTGGCTGCCCATAGTAATCAACCAGTGCTCAGTTTTTACGAATGAGACCCATTATATCCTTCTTTGCCAAGAGAGTGGTACTCAACAGATGGCAGCAGTGTCATGTGTGAGTGTGCCAAACATGCCAACAGAAATGCGATAGTGGATGTCAATGGAAGAAAATGTGACCAAAAAAATAGATAACTACTTTTTCGAAAACAATGAGAATAAATGGAACCATTCATAAATATTGTAGTTGGCTACTCGATTTTATTGTAAATTGTCATTGGGACGTCTCACATCACATGTAATACGTAAGCATGTTATTCTTTCTTCATCCTGTACCTATCCTAAAAGAAGCAAAGCTTTGTTTTTCGGGACTGATTCTGTATCTTTTTAATTTGTATGCCACTTTTTTAACATTGCAACTTTATTCTGTGCTTGAATATGCATTTTTGCATAATGGATCTGATTATAGAATAGGATGAGTGTTAATTATTTTCTGGTGTTCAAAAGGTGTATCTACTAGTGTTGAGCGATACTGCTCGATATCTAAAAATATCGGATCGGAATGGTATCGCCGATATCACTAAATATCGTCGATATCCGATTCAGATACCGGAAGTCCCATGTAAGTCTATGGGAACCAAATATCGACATTAAAAAAAACCATTCTTGCCTTGTTGGTTAATTGTACATGAAGGAAAACAACAAAGACTAATGTAGAATGTATTGGGGAGGTTGAGGAGACAATAAAGGCATACATGTTTAACCCAATGCATTGGAATAGCATTAATATATTTTTTTTTGGAAATACGTTTGGATTGACTAACAAATTGACAATGTTGTTAACCTTTTTTCTATTTTGGCAAATATGTATGTTTCACAACTTCCATGCTCTTCACCTTTTTAACTTTTGCCAGTGCCACACTTTCTCCTTCATAATCTTCAGCAGCAGCATCATCTTTCTCATCAAATTATTCTTCATCTTCACCTTCTTAATCTTCTTCTTAAACTTCTTGCTATTCATGTTTTTGTTTACATTACTCATATTGTTATTATTAAACTAATTAATCTTCTTTATATTCAAATTCTTCATCTTCTTCCTCATCATCTTCTTCATCATATTCTTATTTGTGACAGAGATTCCTGTACTTGTAATCTGTAAAAGTATGAATTGTTCATCCTTCCGTTCTTGCTGTCACAAAAGATTTAAATTACAACAGTATTTGTCCGTGTTCAGTTTAGCCTGCAGCAGCAGCAGGCATTTTCCAGGGGCACCACGAGGAGGAACGGACTCACCCCCATACACTGCTTAGTCTTCTTCTGCTTAGAATTTAGAGCATATATTTTGCTCTTCATTTTGGTCTTATACTTCATGTTCTTCTGCTTTTTGATCTTTTGTTTATTGTTCTTCTGTCTCTTGTTCTGTATCTTGTAGTTTGTCTTAACCTTCTTTGTCCTGTTGGTGATCTTCTTCTGGGTAATCTTTTATTTTTTCTTTGTGATGGTGTTCAGGCTGGTTGGCTTCATGCTCGTCGTCCTTGTTGTCGTCATCTTCTTCTAGGTGGTCTTTAAGGTCGTCTAATTTCCGAGAAACAGCTGACGTTACTGGAACCCTGACGGGTATCAGATGGAGCAAGAGACAATGGAAGTAACGAGGACCAGCTGACTGTGCTGGACCCCGGACGGGTAGCAGAAGGAAAAGAGGCAATGTCACAACCGAGTACCAGCTGACGTTACTGTGACACGGTTACTAAGCAGGAGGTACCTGTGCTCCAAAGCACTACCAAGGACCAGCAGACGTTGGTGGAACTCGGATACGGAGATGGAGGCACCTAGGCCAAAGGCACTGGGGAGAACCACTTGACGGTACTGGACCCCGGACGGGTAGCAGAAGGAAAAGAGGCAATGTCACAACCGAGTACCAGCTGACGTTACTGTGACACGGTTACTAAGCAGGAGGTACCTGTGCTCCAAAGCACTACCAAGGACCAGCAGACGTTGGTGGAACTCGGATACGGAGATGGAGGCACCTAGGCCAAAGGCACTGGGGAGAACCACTTAGAATCATAGAATCATAGAAACATAGAATGGTAGAGTTGGAAAGGGACCTCCTGGGCCTTCTGGTCCAACCCCCTGCTCAAAGCAGGATTCTCTAAATCATCCCAGACAGATGTCTATCCAGCCTCTGTTTGAAGACTTCCATTGAAGGAGAACTCACCACCTCTTGTGGCAGCCTGTTCCACTCATTGATCACCCTAACTGTCAAAAAGTTTTTTCTAATATCTAATCTGTGTCTCCTCCCATTCAGTTTCATCCCATTGCTTCTAGTCTTTCCTTGTGCAAATGAGAATAAAGATGATCCTTCTACAATGTGACAGCCCTTGAGATATTTGTAGACAGCTATTAAGTCTCCTCTCAGTCTTCTTTTTTGCAAGCTAAACATTCCCAAATCCTGCAACCGTTCCTCATAGGACATGGTTTGCAGACCGGTCACCATTCTGGTGGCTCTTCTCTGAACTTGCTCCAGTTTGTTGATGTCTTTTTTAAAATGTGGTGCCCAAAACTGGACACAGTATTCCAGATGAGGTCTGACCAAAGAGGAGTAGAGGGCAATAATGACCTCACGTGCTCTAGACTGTATGCTTCTGTTGATACATCCTAGAATTGCATTTGCCTTTTTTGCTGCTGCATCACACTGTTGACTCATGTTAAGTCTGTGATCAATTAGTATACCCAAGTCTTTTTCACATGTGCTGTTACTTAGCCCTATTCCTCCCATTTTGTATATGCTTTTTTCATTTTTATTGCCCAGATGTAGTACTTTGCATTTTTCCCTGTTAAATCCATTCTGTTAGTTGCTGCCCACTACTCCTGTTTATGTATATCTTTTTGAATCCTCTCTCTCTCTTCTCTAGTATTAGCTACCCCTCCTAGCTTTGTGTCATCAGCAAATTTGATCAGTTTACCCTCAATTCCTTCATCTAAATCATTGATAAAGATGTTGAACAATACAGGGCCCAAAACAGAGCCTTGTGGTACCCCACTTGAGACATTCTTCCAACTGGATGTGCAGCCATTTACAACCACTCTTTGGGTCCGATCACTAAGCCAGTTATGAATCCACCTAACAGTTGCCTTGTCCATTCCATACTTAGTCATTTTTTCAATAAGGATTGTGTGAGATACTTTGTCAAATGCTTTGCTGAAGTCAAGATATACTATATCTACAGCATTTCCCTGATCCACCCAGTCAGTGATTCTGTCATAGAAGGAAATTAAGTTAGTCTGACATGACTTATTAGTTACAAACCAATGCTGACTCTGTTTAATCACTTCATTCTTATCCAGGTACTTGCATACATGTTCTTTAATAATTTGTTCAAATATCTTTCCTGGTATAGAAGTCAGACTCACCGGCCTGTAGTTCCCTGGGTCCACCTTCTTCCCCTTTTTGAAGATAGGAACAACATTTGCTCTTCTCCATCTTCTGGGACTTCTCCTGTTCTCCAAGAATTTTCAAAGATTATGGACAGTGGTTCAAGAATTTCTTCTGCTATCTCCTTCAGTACCCTGGGGTGTAATTCATCTGGTCCTGGAGACTTGAATTCATTTAGGTTAGCTAAGTGTTTCCTCACTGTCTTTCTGTTTATAGATATCCTGGATTCTTCTATTCCTTTAATAGGACAGTGAAGATCAGTTGATGTTACATTTCCTTTCTGAGAGAAAACAGATGCAAAATAGGAATTTAAAAGTTCAGCCTTCTCAACATCCTGACTTACCATTTCATCATTTTCATCCTGTAAAATCCTATAGCATCTTTGACTTTTCTTTTACTTTTGACGTATCCTCAAAATCCTTTTTTGTTGCTTTTGACGTCACTTGCAAGCCTTAATTCATTGTCAGCTTTAGATAATCTGATTTGTGCCCTGCAGGTTCTGCAGACGGCATTATATTCTTCTTTAGATATGCCTCCCTCTTTCCATTTGATAAACATTTCTTTCTTCCTTTTTAGCATGTGTTTAAGTTCTATGTTCATCCATCCTGGTTTCCTTAAATGCTTCCCATTCTTCCCTCTTTTCGGAATTGTTAACGATTGTGCTTTGAGAATCTAATTTTTCAAGATTTTCCATCCTTCCTGGACATTTTTGTCCTTAAGGATATCCAGCCATTGGATCCCTCCAATTCTCTTTCTGAGTTCCTTAAAATCTGCCTTTCTGAAATCTAACCTTGACGTCTGAGTCTTCACAGGTCTTCCTCCTCTTGTTATCCAAAATTCTAAAATAGCATGGTCACTACCTCCTAGAGTCCCAGCCACTCTTACCTCCTCCACCATTTCCTCCCTGTTTATGAGGATTAGATCCAAGGTAGCAGATCCCCTTGTTTTCTCCATTACCTTTTGGAAGATAAAGTTGTCAGCAAGAGAGGATAAGAATTTCCTGGACCTGTTAGTTTTGCCTGAGAGAGATTCCCAAGAAATGTCTGGATAGTTGAAATCTCCCATGACCACTATGTCATATTTTTTGGAGAACTTGGCCATTTGATGCATAAAGAGTTCATCCATATCTTCAGCTTGCACAGGCGGCCTGTAGTAAATGCCTACAATGGTGTCCTTTCCATTGTTCTGTCCTTGCATTCTTACCCAAACAGTTTCCACAGAACTCCCAGTCTCTAAAGCGTCAATCTCTGTGCAGATATACGCTTTTCTAACATACAATGCAACACCTCCTCCTCGTTTATCAAGTCTGTTTCTTGCAAATAAGTTGTATCCTTCTAGCCTTGTATTCCAATCATATGTATCGTCCCACCAAGTCTCAGTGATTCCAATGACATCATATTTCTTCTCCTGCGTTAGTAGCTCCAGTTCTCCTTGTTTGTTGCCCATGCTTTGTGCATTCGTATAGAAACACTTTAGTTTGTGATTGGTTTTTCTTCCTTCAATATTTTTATTATGTAAATTTTTTTGTCTTTGTTCTTCCCCTTCACTTCTAATAGCAGAAATCTCAATAGTATTTGTCAAGTGTATGGCTTTTGCTGGCGTTTTGCTTCCCTTCCCACATTGTTCTAGTTTAAAGCTCTCCTGATGAGTGTAGCAAGGCGACTTCCAAATACATGTTTTCCAGTCTTCGTAAGGTGCACCCCATCTCTAGCAAGTAGTCCATCGTATAGGTAATTCACTCCGTGATCCAGAAATCCAAATCCTTCCTGACGGCACCATCGACGTAGCCAGTTGTTCACCTGCAGAATCTTATTCCACCTCCTTGTTCCATGGACATCCACTGGAAGGATGGAAGAGAAGACCACCTGCGCTCCCAGTTCTTTCACTTTCTTACCTAAGTTTTCAAAGTCACTGCAGATGGTTTCCAGGTCGTTTCTAGCGGTGTCATTTGTCCCCACATGTATTAGCAGGAATGGGTAGTCATCTTTAGGTCTGAAGAGTCCTGATATCCTGTCAGACACATCTTTAATTTTTGCACCTGGAAGACAGCACATTTCTCTTGAGGTTATATCCGGTCTGCAGATAGCGGCCTCTGTTCCTCTCAACAGGGAATCGCCCATGACAACAACTCTCCGTTTCTTCTTCACAACAGTTTTCTTTCTCCATTCAGGAGGACTCTGAGGGCGTACAAGGTTGTTTGTGGGCAAAGTCTTATCCTGATGTATTTCTTCATCGTTCTCCTGTGTAAGAGCCTGGTATTGGTTCCTGAGCAGAATTAGTGCTGACTGCCTCCTGATCCTCCTGCTTCTCTGGTCACATGCTTCTATTCCTCTGTTTCTTCAGTTGCACTTCGAATTTCTTCTCTTTCTGCACCATGAAGAGATAATTCTGCTCTGTCTAAGAACTCTTCACCTTCCTTAATGGTCTTCAATGTAGATAACATCTCTTCCAGATTTTGCAACTATTCCTCCAACAGGGACACAAGCTTGCATTTCTGACATGTGAAGTTTGGCTTTTCCACTGGTAAGTCTATGAACATGTAGCAAGAAATGCAGCTCACCACATGGCTCCTAGCCTCTTCCATGTTCTTATTGTTCAAGAGATAATCAAGCAGTGAAATATAAGCCAAAACTCTGATGTCCTCCTTTCAGCTGCAACAGCCAAAATCCAGTGTTCCTTGAGCTCGCGGAGACTCTTCACTTATCCCAGAAGGCACTGGGAATATGCAAATTATCTCTTCGGGACTCCTCCCCTGGTTTACTGATGTCCTCCTTTCAGCTGCAACAGCCAAAATCCAGTGTTCCTTGAGCTTGCGGAGACTCTTCACTTATCCCAGAAGGCACTGGGAAAATGCAAATTATCTCTTCGGGACTCCTCCCCTGGTTTACTGATGTCCTCCTTTCAGCTGCAACAGCCAAAATCCAGTGTTCCTTGAGCTCGCGGAGACTCTTGACTTATCCCAGAAGGCACTGGGAATATGCAAATTATCTCTTCGGGACTCCTCCCCTGGTTACTTGACGGTACTGGACCCCGGACGGGTAGAAGAACGCACCCATGAAAATGTAAGTTGACAGGACGCATACCGTCCGCAGTTAACGAATCACACAGTCCTACAGTGGGTGCTTGTCCTATTGTCACAATGGAAACCGCCTTTATTTACATATCCCACAGCACACATAGGAATCACCTAAACTGCAGGCACCATAGAGTCGGCTAACCCGAATGCAACACGACAGCACAACTTATTGGAGGATAATTGACGTTCACACTGCCAGGAAACAGCTGTCGTGCTGTAACCAGGCTGGCCAGGAGTCAGTACCCCTGCCAATTACTTACGAGCAACAAATGGCGGTGTTGTAGCCCAGGGAGTAGAGTTCAGGTGGTAGAAAGATGAACATAACAGGAGACATGGAAAACGTTGCCAAACAGTTATTTAATCTGAAAAAGGACAGGCAAATTCAGGTGAGATCCATGCCTTGTTCATTTTCAGAAAAGTAAGCCGGTCTACATTCTCTGAGGATAGTCGCATGCGACCGTCTGTTACTACACCACCTGCAGCACTAAAGACACGCTCAGATAATACACTGGCAGAGGCAAGCCAGCACCTCCAATGCATACTGGCTAAGCTCTGACCATGTATCCAACTTAGAGACCCAAAATTTGAAAGGGGAAGAGGCATCTGGGAGTACACTTAGAGGGAAAGCCAAGTAGTCTGTCACCATCTTACGGAAACGTTTCTTCCTGGTGATTGGAGCCGTCTCGGATGGTGTAGACCTTGCTGGCGCTGTCACAAAACTTTGCCACATTTGTAACATACAGTTCTTGCCCTGTGCAGAGGCGCTGCTTCTGCTCCCTCTTGTTGTAGAGGTGTCTACACTGCCTCGACGCACAGAGCTGCTTTGTAAAGCAGTAGCAGCAGCAGCAGCTCTCTCGGCTGGAATGTACAACAGTATGGATTGCACCAGTGTGTCTTGGTACTCCTGCATTTTACGGTCCCGGTTCACCGGTGTGATGAGGGTTTGTAAGTTGTCCCGGTAGCGAGGGTCTAGGAGGGTGTACACCCAATAATCTGACGTGCTGAGAATGTGGGCGATGCGGCGGTCGTTTCTCAGGCACTGAAGCATGAAATCAACCATGTGCTGCAGACTCCCAACTGGCCAACAAAGGCTGTCCTCTGGAAGAGGTGTCATCTCTGTCTCCTCTGCATCACCCCACCCTCGCTCTACATACTGACTACAGCGTTGTGTACCTCCCTCTGTAGGGAATTTCTTCCTCCTCCATTGACTCCTCCTCCTCATCATCCTCCTCACAAAGTGAGCCCTGCCCAGCCCTTTGTGAGGAACCACGTTGCGCTGACTGTCCTGAAGGTAATTGAATTTGTGACTCCTCATCCTCCACCTCTTCCAAAACCTCTTCCTTTAGTGCTTTCAGTGATTTCTGAAGCAGGCAGATAAGGGGGACAGTCATGCTGACTAGTGCATCATCTGCACTCTCCATCCGCGTTGAGACATCAAACGCACGCAAAACGTCGCAGATGTCCTTCATAGAGGCCCACTCAGTAGTGGTGAAGTGTGAACGGCGCAAATTGCGAGTTGATTGCGCCTGTTGCAGCTGATACTCCATTACTGCTGGCTGCTGCTCACACAACCGCTCCAACATATGTAACGTGGAATTCCACCTGGTGGGTACGTCACATATGATGCGATGTTCAGGAAGGCGAAATCTGACTTGCAGAGCTGCAATGCGCGATCTGGCCATGCTGGAACGTCGCAAGTGAGCGCACTCTAGGCGGACCTTGTGCAGCAGTGCATCAAGATCCGGATAGTCCCTCAAAAAACTCTGCACGACCAAGTTGAGCACATGTGCCAGACATGGTATGTGAGTGAGGTTGCCAAGGCCCAGAGCTGCCACCAGATTTCGGCCATTGTCACACACTACCAAGCCTGGCTGGAGATTAGCTGACAAAAACCACACGTCGCTCTCCTGCTTGATGGCATCCCAGAGCTCCTGCGCTGTGTGGCTTCGATTCCCCATGGGAATTAATTTCAGGACGGCCTGTTGACGTTTGGCCACGGCTGTGCTCATATCGGTCGCAACAGGTAAGCGTTCACGGGTCCATGTGGAGGTATACCGTGACGGCTCGTGCAGCGATGATTCTGAGGAACTGGAGTAGGAGGAGGAATCAATGTGCACAGACTGGATTCCTGCAATCCTTGGAGTTGGCAGAACACGTACAGCGCCACTGGCAAGATGTGTACCCGGCTCCACAACATTGACCCAATGGGCAGTGAGGGAAAGGTATCGTCCCTGGCCATGGGTACTGGTCCACGCATCGGTGGTCAGGTGGACCCTGCTACTGACGGCGTTTAGTAGCGCATGTTTAATGTTTCCCTCGACATGTTTTTGCAGAGCAGGGACAGCTTGCCTGCTGAAATAAAATCGGCTTGGCACATTATATTGTGGGACTGCCAATGCCATAAAGTTCCTGAAACTGTCAGTCTCCACCAGCCTGAATGACAGCATTTCAAGGGACAGGAGTTTTGCAAGGCCAGCATTCAGAGCCTGTGCTCGTGGATGGTTTGCCGAGTATGGCCGTCTTTTATCCCATGCCTGTGTTACCAATGGCTGTTTTTTGTTCTGGGAGTGTGACGATGACTGTGATCTTGCTGCTGTGGGTGGAATAACAGTTTATCTATGGACAACAGTGACCGAGGGTCTTCCATGGAGATCCTGTAAGGAAGCCGAACCAGGTGTGTGTGAGCTGGAGGTAGAGGCTCGAACACGACCTAAAGATGTAGGTGCTGCTGTAGGTTGGCCTACATCTCCAGTGTGTCTTTGTAACTCAGCTACGTGCTTTGTCCGTACATGTTTCCACATATTTGTGGTATTCAGGTTACTGATATTTTTACCTCTTTTAACTTTTTGCTTACACAGCTTGCATTGAACATAGCAAATATCATCTACAAGTCTGTCAAAAAAGGACCACGCAGTGCAAGTCATGGGAGCACCAATTTTGACATTTCTAAGAGAACTGCTCCCAACAGGTGCCAAACTGGAGGCTACAGGCAAGCGAGTCTGCAGCCTACCTCTCCCTCCTCTTTGTACCGTTGGGACAATCTCTTCCTCAGAGCTGCTCCCACCACCTTCCTGTTGCTCACGCCATGTTGGGTCTCGGACTTCATCATCTCCACTACCCTCTTCCAACACCTGCTGCTGTTGGATGGTCTGGGCAGCACCATGCTCCACAAAACCTGGCACCTGAGTCTCATCATCATCATAAGATGCGTTTTGCGGTGTGCTGTCCATCGGCACTGGCTCAACCGCCTCTTCAAATTGAGAGAGACACAGCTGTTGCGCAACACTGCATACTCCCTCTTCTTCAAATTGCAGAATGCTGCTTGCCTGTGCCCGTGTTTGCGAGCCAACAGATTCTGAGAACAGAAGCAGAGACTCAGCTGGCTCCTGTACAGAACTCTCTGACTGCCTGGGCAATTTGACAGGCGGTGAACAGACAGATGGTTGCTCAACAGTGTTGTGTTCCTGAGAGGAGGTGGAAGGAATTGAAGTCGATGCATTGGCTGCCATCCAACCAACAACGGCTTCAATTTGTTCTTCCCGCAGCAGGGGGGCACGCCGAGCTCCTACCAAAGTGCGCATAAAGGAACGCTCACGGGAAAACTGGTGGATGCTGTGTCACTGAGGGCGGCAGCAGCCACAGAATCCCCACGTCCTCTCCCTGCTGAAACTCCACGGCCACGACCACGTGCCTTACTCACTGACTTCTTCATCTTGGTAGATTGATAAAGAAAGTCAGAAAAGTTATAAGGCCTAAGTGTGGTTATTACGCAGAGACTGAAGTGAACACTGCAACACAACTGTTCACAATCTGTGAAAGGCTACTCCTTTGTCTACTTCTATAGAGTTTGCAACCAATGTATTGGATACGGATGGAAGCGCGTCACACTAATAGATTATATTTTAAATGGAATAGAGCAAAACCAATTGGAGATAAATGAAAAGGATGAGGCACTGAGACACGCTCAGCAGAGTACAAGCAGCAGTGCTTGAACAAGTAACTGGAGCGTGATGTGCACTCAAAAAATAAAAAACAGACTGAAGTGAACACTGAAACACAACTGTTCACAATCTGTGAAAGGCTACTCCTTTGTCTACTTCTATAGTGTTTGCAACCAATGTATTGGATACGGATGGAAGCGCGTCACACTAATAGATTATATTTTTAAATGGAATGGAGCAGAACCAATTGGAGATAAATGAAAAGGATGAGGCACTGAGACACGCTCAGCAGAGTACAAGCAGCAGTGCTTGAACAAGTAACTGGAGCGTGATGTGCACTCAAAAAATAAAAACACAGACTGAAGTGAACACTGAAACACAACTGTTCACAATCTGTGAAAGGCTACTCCTTTGTCTACTTCTATAGTGTTTGCAACCAATGTATTGGATACGGATGGAAGCGCGTCACACTAATAGATTATATTTTAAATGGAATGGAGCAGAACCAATTGGAGATAAATGAAAAGGATGAGGCACTGAGACACGCTCAGCAGAGTACAAGCAGCAGTGCTTGAACAAGTAACTGGAGCGTGATGTGCACTCAAAAAATAAAAAAACAGACTGAAGTGAACACTGAAACACAACTGTTCACAATCTGTGAAAGGCTACTCCTTTGTCTACTTCTATAGTGTTTGCAACCAATGTATTGGTATACGGATGGAAGCGCGTCACACTAATAGATTATATTTTAAATGGAATGGAGCAGAACCAATTGGAGAGATAAATGAAAAGGATGAGGCACTGAGACACGCTCAGCAGAGTACAAGCAGCAGTGCTTGAACAAGTAACTGGAGCGTGATGTGCACTCAAAAAATAAAAAACACAGACTGAAGTGAACACTGAAACACAACTGTTCACAATCTGTGAAAGGCTACTCCTTTGTCTACTTCTATAGTGTTTGCAACCAATGTATTGTATACGGATGGAAGCGCGTCACACTAATAGATTATATTTTAAATGGAATGGAGCAGAACCAATTGGAGATAAATGAAAAGGATGAGGCACTGAGACACGCTCAGCAGAGTACAAGCAGCAGTGCTTGAACAAGTAACTGGAGCGTGATGTGCACTCAAAAAATAAAAAACACAGACTGAAGTGAACACTGAAACACAACTGTTCACAATCTGTGAAAGGCTACTCCTTTGTCTACTTCTATAGTGTTTGCAACCAATGTATTGTATACGGATGGAAGCGCGTCACACTAATAGATATTATATTTTAAATGGAATGGAGCAGAACCAATTGGAAATAAATGAAAAGGATGAGGCACTGAGACACGCTCAGCAGAGTACAAGCAGCAGTGCTTGAACAAGTAACTGGAGCGTGATGTGCACTCAAAAAATAAAAAACACAGACTGAAGTGAACACTGAAACACAACTGTTCACAATCTGTGAAAGGCTACTCCTTTGTCTACTTCTATAGTGTTTGCAACCAATGTATTGTATACGGATGGAAGCGCGTCACACTAATAGATTATATTTTAAATGGAATGCAGCAGAACCAATTGGAGATAAATGAAAAGGATGAGGCACTGAGACACGCTCAGCAGAGTACAAGCAGCAGTGCTTGAACAAGTAACTGGAGCGTGATGTGCACTCAAAAAATAAAAAACACAGACTGAAGTGAACACTGAAACACAACTGTTCACAATCTGTGAAAGGCTACTCCTTTGTCTACTTCTATAGTGTTTGCAACCAATGTATTGGATACGGATGGAAGCGCATCACACTAATAGATTATATTTTAAATGGAATGGAGCAGAACCAATTGGAGATAAATGAAAAGGATGAGGCACTGAGACAAGCTCAGCAGAGTACAAGCAGCAGTGCTTGAACAAGTAACTGGAGCGTGATGTGCACTCAAAAAATAAAAAACACAGACTGAAGTGAACACTGAAACACAACTGTTCACAATCTGTGAAAGGCTACTCCTTTGTCTACTTCTATAGTGTTTGCAACCAATGTATTGTATACGGATGGAAGCGCGTCACACTAATAGATTATATTTTAAATGGAATGCAGCAGAACCAATTGGAGATAAATGAAAAGGATGAGGCACTGAGACACGCTCAGCAGAGTACAAGCAGCAGTGCTTGAACAAGTAACTGGAGCGTGATGTGCACTCAAAAAATAAAAAACACAGACTGAAGTGAACACTGAAACACAACTGTTCACAATCTGTGAAAGGCTACTCCTTTGTCTACTTCTATAGTGTTTGCAACCAATGTATTGGATACGGATGGAAGCGCATCACACTAATAGATTATATTTTAAATGGAATGGAGCAGAACCAATTGGAGATAAATGAAAAGGATGAGGCACTGAGACAAGCTCAGCAGAGTACAAGCAGCAGTGCTTGAACAAGTAACTGGAGCGTGATGTGCACTCAAAAAATAAAAAACACAGACTGAAGTGAACACTGAAACACAACTGTTCACAATCTGTGAAAGGCTACTCCTTTGTCTACTTCTATAGTGTTTGCAACCAATGTATTGTATACGGATGGAAGCGCGTCACACTAATAGATTATATTTTAAATGGAATGCAGCAGAACCAATTGGAGATAAATGAAAAGGATGAGGCACTGAGACACGCTCAGCAGAGTACAAGCAGCAGTGCTTGAACAAGTAACTGGAGCGTGATGTGCACTCAAAAAATAAAAAACACAGACTGAAGTGAACACTGAAACACAACTGTTCACAATCTGTGAAAGGCTACTCCTTTGTCTACTTCTATAGTGTTTGCAACCAATGTATTGGATACGGATGGAAGCGCGTCACACTAATAGATTATATTTTAAATGGAATGGAGCAGAACCAATTGGAGATAAATGAAAAGGATGAGGCACTGAGACACGCTCAGCAGAGTACAAGCAGCAGTGCTTGAACAAGTAACTGGAGCGTGATGTGCACTCAAAAAATAAAAAACACAGACTGAAGTGAACACTGAAGCACAACTGTTCACTATCTGTGAAAGGCTACTCCTTTGTCTACTTCTATAGTGTTTGCAACCAATGTATTGTATACGGATGGAAGCGCGTCACACTAATAGATTATATTTTAAATGGAATGGAGCAGAACCAATTGGAGATAAATGAAAAGGATGAGGCACTGAGACACGCTCAGCAGAGTACAAGCAGCAGTGCTTGAACAAGTAACTGGAGCGTGATGTGCACTCAAAAAATAAAAAACACAGACTGAAGTGAACACTGAAACACAACTGTTCACAATCTGTGAAAGGCTACTCCTTTGTCTACTTCTATAGTGTTTGCAACCAATGTATTGGATACGGATGGAAGCGCGTCACACTAATAGTTAAATTGCATGGAGCTGCAAGAATTACACTGAAAAAAAAAAAAAGAGTCTGTGAGTGACACGTGCAGATGCCTACAGACAGCGTTGCATGCAGAGCAAACTGCAGCGTCACCTGCACTCACACACACCTTGCAGAGCTTTTAAAACAACACTGCAGGCAAAAGGAAGCTTTACACAGCGGTTGGTGCTAGCCTGCCTACAGCACAGTACACTAAATCGCAATCTCTAACTGTCCCTCAGAGTTAGCACAGCAGCGTTCTGTCCCTTACTGAATTCACAGCACAGTGACGCTAAAATGGCGGCAGCGCCTTTTATAGTGCATTCTGACATCATTTAAGCATCCAATCACAGCCATGCCATTAGTTAACATGACCGCAGCAGTACAGGATGTGCCCACACTTCTTAGGATTCCTCATTGGCTGACTAAAATCACATTGCCTCGCAAAGAATTATGGGAACTTCCGATTCCGGTATCCGATAAGACGAAAATATCGAAACGAAGTATCGAAAGGCCGATAGAGCTAATATCGGCCGATACCCGATATTTGCAGTATCGTATCGCTCAACACTAGTATCTACCAATACATCAATACAGGAAACGCTGCTAAAAATGTAAAAATCTAGCTTGATCTGCTTAAAAAAAAACTTGATCTGTCCTGACAGTCCATAATCTTCTAGAACACACATGACCATTTCACCCATCCTAATTCTATTACACATTTATTATTATTGTCCTTTTCTACTTTTCCCTTGATATATTTCCTTTTAATTCTTGATATCAATCACCACTCATTAACTCTCTCTGGCTAGCTTGTCACGTGCTTGTTCAGTGGGGGCTAGATTAAGAGTGTCTAGAATATTGAGCAGTTCATTTATAGAGACCACCCAACTAACAAGAGGCCACCACACTGTGTGGCGCATTAAAAATACTAGCACAATGATATGGATACAAGACTTGTATGATGCTTGAATATACATTATTTGTTCCAGCATTAGAAAAACAGAATAAATTCCAATATTTCAAACTTGTTTTTTTTGTGGCAATATATGTATAAAAATACTGAATGATCACTAAATTTGTGCTACAACATGAATAAGTGGAAAAGGGAACAAAATGAACAAATATTGTACATAGAAATATATGTACAAAATACTGTGCCTTGAAAAAGGATTCATACCCGTTAACTTTTCCACTTTTTTTTCATGTCAGACCCACAAACTTAAATTTATTCTGGACTTTATATGATATACAAACACAAAGTAGCAAATATTTGTGATGTGTAAATCAAATTATACATGATTCTTTAAATGATTTAAAAAATGTAAACCTGAGAATTGTGGCATACATTTGTTTTCAATTCCCCTGAGTTAATACTTTTTTGGGATATGTCTCTACCAGATTTGCATATCTAGAGACTACATTTTTTGCCATTCTACTTTTCAAAATATCTCTAGCTCAGTGAGATCGGATGGAGGTGTCTGAACAGCAATTTTCAAGTCTTGCCACAAATCCACAATGGGATTTAGGTCTGGACTAGAGTTGAGCGATACTTTCCGATATCCAAAAGTATCGGAATCGGAATGGTATCGCCGATACCATTAAAATATCGGCGATACCCGATACCGATACCGGAAATCCAATGTAAGTCTATGGGAACAAAATATCGTAACTAAAAAAACCCCATTCTTTCCTTGTAAACACTAAATATACACACATAGAATACATATATTGTAGCCTTTCCGGGGGTTTAGCTCTAGGATCGCTGTCTGGTAGACAGAATGGCACGGAAACAGTTCATTCAGACAGCAGTTTGGTGAAAACTGGCCGCAACCAGTTTTATTAAAGTCCACAGCACACAGATAAAAACAAATCATAAACAGAAAACCTGGGCTTGTCTAGCCTCTAATTACACTTAGATAGATGGCCCTCTCTATCCGGGACCCAGACTCTACCAGTCTGTGCCCAAAACAACACCTATGATATATGTTACCAGTATGGAGTTTCACAGACACTCCTCTTTATGTCTGTAGGCAACTCCAATGTCCAGACTTGAGATAGGTCACCTCCTATTCAGTCGCTATTCGCAT
Organism: Oophaga sylvatica; assembly: GCA_033576555.1. Taxonomy (NCBI): domain Eukaryota; kingdom Metazoa; phylum Chordata; class Amphibia; order Anura; family Dendrobatidae; genus Oophaga; species Oophaga sylvatica. Next base: position 194,958,843 of record JARQOD010000005.1, read on the forward strand.
GGATTCTCACTGCGACTACTCCTGTGTCCGGGTACTTCCTGCACCCAGAATGAGATAGCTCACACTCTTAGAGACTGCTTCCTTGTGCCAGGACACCTCCCTGTGTCCGGGCTAAAGACAGCTCCCACACTCTTGGAGACACCTTCTGTGCCTGGACCCCTTGTCCAGACTGAATGAGCTCTCTGACTGTGCTCCCAAGCACCTACTTCTGGCTTCCTAATCAACACCTGAGTGGATTCAGGTCTGAGCTGCAAGCGTGTACTGAATGGCAGGTGTAGTGACTAGTGTTGAGCATTCCGATACCGCAAGTATCGGGTATCGGCCGATATTCGCGTTATCGGAATTCCGATACTTAATTCCGATACTTTTTCCATATCGTATACCGGAATCGGAAGTTCCCATAATTCTTTGAGAGGCAATGTGATTTTAGTCAGCCAATGAGGAATCCTACGAAGTGTGGGCACATCCTGTAATGCTGCGGTCATCTTAACTAATGGCATGGCTGTGATTGGCTGCTGAAATGATGTCAGAATGCACTATAAAAGGCGCCGCCGCCATTTTAGCGTCACTGTGCTGTGAACTCAGTAAGGGACAGAACGCTACTCTGCTAACTCTGAGGGACAGTTACATATTGCGATTTTGTGTACTACTGTGCTTGAGGCAGGCTAGTTTACCAACCGCTGTGTAAAGCTTCATTTTGCCAGTGTTGTTTTAACAGCTCTGTGCAAGGTGTGTGTGTGACAGTGCAGGTGACGCTGCAGTTTGCTCTGCATCCACCGCTGTTTGTAGGCATCTGCACGTGTCACTGACTCTTTTTTTTTATTTTATTTAGTGGAATTGGTGCAGCTCCATTATATTAGAAAAAAATCAAATCTATTAGTGTGACGTGCTTCCATCCGTATACAATACATTGGTTGCAAACACTATAGAACTACACAAAGGAGCTTTTCACAGATAGTGAATAGTTGTGTTTCAGTGTTCACTGCAGTCTGTGAGGTTTTGATTTTTTGAGTGCAGATCACGCTCCAGTTAGTTCTTCAACCACTGCCGGTTGTAGTCTGCTGAGCGTGTGTCACTGCCTCATCCTTCACATTTTTCTCTAATTGGTGCTGCTCCATTTTAGTGGAAAAAAATCGAATCTATTAGTGTGACGCGCTTCCATCCGTATACAATACATTGGTTGCAAACACTATAGAACTACACAAAGGAGCTTTTCACAGATAGTGAATAGTTGTGTTTCAGTGTTCACTGCAGTCTGTGAGGTTTTGATTTTTTGAGTGCAGATCACGCTCCAGTTAGTTCTTCAACCACTGCCGGTTGCAGTCTGCTGAGCGTGTGTCACTGCCTCATCCTTCACATTTTTCTCTAATTGGTGCTGCTCCATTTTAGTGGAAAAAAATCTAATCTATTAGTGTGACGCGCTTCCATCCGTATACAATACATTGGTTGCAAACACTATAGAACTACACAAAGGAGCTTTTCACAGATAGTGAATAGTTGTGTTTCAGTGTTCACTGTATTCTGTGAGCTTTTCATTTTGTGAGTGCAGATTACGCTCCAGTTTGTACTTCAACCACTGCCGGTTGTAGTCTGCTGAGCGTGTGTCACTGCCTCATCCTTCACATTTTTCTCTAATTGGTGCTGCTCCATTTTAGTGGAAAAAAAACTAATCTATTAGTGTGACGCGCTTCCATCCGTATACAATACATTGGTTGCAAACACTATAGAACTACACAAAGGAGCTTTTCACAGATAGTGAATAGTTGTGTTTCAGTGTTCACTGTAGTCTGTGAGCTTTTCATTTTGTGAGTGCAGATTACGCTCCAGTTTGTACTTCAACCACTGCCGGTTGTAGTCTGCTGAGCGTGTGTCACTGCCTCATCCTTCACATTTTTCTCTAATTGGTGCTGCTCCATTTTAGTGGAAAAAAAACTAATCTATTAGTGTGACGCGCTTCCATCCGTATACAATACATTGGTTGCAAACACTATAGAACTACACAAAGGAGCTTTTCACAGATAGTGAATAGTTGTGTTTCAGTGTTCACTGTAGTCTGTGAGCTTTTCATTTTGTGAGTGCAGATTACGCTCCAGTTTGTACTTCAACCACTGCCGGTTGTAGTCTGCTGAGCGTGTGTCACTGCCTCATCCTTCACATTTTTCTCTAATTGGTGCTGCTCCATTTTAGTGGAAAAAAAACTAATCTATTAGTGTGACGCGCTTCCATCCGTATACAATACATTGGTTGCAAACACTATAGAACTACACAAAGGAGCTTTTCACAGATAGTGAATAGTTGTGTTTCAGTGTTCACTGTAGTCTGTGAGCTTTTCATTTTGTGAGTGCAGATTACGCTCCAGTTTGTACTTCAACCACTGCCGGTTGTAGTCTGCTGAGCGTGTGTCACTGTCTCATCCTTCACATTTTTCTCTAATTGGTGCTGCTCCATTTTAGTGGAAAAAAATATAATCTATTAGTGTGACGCGCTTCCATCCGTATACAATACATTGGTTGCAAACACTATAGAACTACACAAAGGGGCCTTTCACAGATACTGAACAGTTGTCTGCAGGGTTCACTGTAGTCTGTGAGGAATAACCACACTTAGGCCTTAACTTTTCTGACTTTCTTTATCAATCTACCAAGATGAAGAAGTCAGTGAGTAAGGCACGTGGTCGTGGTCGAGGCCGTGGATTTGCAGCAGGGAGAGGACGTGGGGATTCTGTGGCTGCTGCCGCACCCAGTGACACAGCATCCACCAGTTTTCCCCGTGAGCGTTCCTTTATGCGCACTTTTGTAGGAGCTCAGCGTACCCCCCTGCTGCGTGAAGAACAAATTGAAGCCGTTGTTGGTTGGATGGCAGCCAATGCATCGACTTCAATACCTTCCACCTCCTCTCAGGACCACAGCACTGTTGAACAACCATCAGTCTCTTCACCGCCTGCCAAATTGCCCAGGCAGTCAGAGAGCTCTGTACAGGAGCCAGCTGAGTCTCTGCTTCTGTTCTCAGAATCTGTTGGCTTGGAAACAGGGGCCCAGCCAAGCAGCATTCTGGAATGTGAAGAAGAGGCAGTATGCAGTGATGCGCAACAGCTGTGTCTCTCTGAATCTGAAGAGGCGGGTGAGCCAGTGCCGATGGTCAGCACACCGCAGAACGCATCTGATGATGATGAGACTCAGTTGCCAGTTTCTGTTGAGCATGGTGCTGGCCAGACCACCCAACAACAGCAGGTGTTGGAAGAGGGTAGTGGTGGAGATGATGAGGTCCAAGACCCAACATGGCGTGAGGAACAGGAAGGTGGTGGGAGCAGCTCTGAGGAAGAGATTGCCCCAACGGTCCAAACAGTAGGGAGAGGTAGGCTGCAGACTCGCTTGCCTGTAGCCTCCAGTTTGGCACCCGTTCGGAGCAGTTCTCTTACAACAGCCAAACCGGGCGCTCCCAGGACTTGCTCTGCGTGGTCCTTTTTTGATACAGTTGCAGATGATATTTGCTATGTCAAATGCAAGCTGTGTAATCAAAAAATTAAAAGAGGTAAAAGTGTCAGTAACCTTAATACAACAAATATGTGGAAACATGTGCGGTCAAAGCACTTTGTTGAGTTACAAAGACACACTGGAGATGTAGGCCAACCTACAGCAGCACCTACATCTTCAGCTCCTGTTGGAGCCTCTTCCTCCAGTTCACACACAGCTGGTAAGGCTTCCTCAAAGGATCGCCATGGAAGAACCTCTGTCACTGTTGTCCAGAGACACAGTGTTATTCCACCCACAGGTGCAAGTTCCCTGTCATCCTCACACACCCAGGCCACAAAACAGCCATCGGTAGCACAGGCATGGGATAAAAGACGGCCATACTCGGCAAACCATCCACGAGCACAGGCTCTGAATGCTGTCATTGCAAAACTCCTGTCCCTTGAAATGCTGTCATTCAGGCTGGTGGAGACTGACAGTTTCCGTGAATTAATGGCATTGGCAGTCCCACAATACAATGTGCCCAGCCGATTTTATTTCAGCAGGCAAGCCGTCCCTGGTCTGCAAAAGCATGTTGAGGCAAAAATTAAACATGCGCTACTAAACGCCGTCAGTAGCAAGGTCCACCTGACCACCGATGCGTGGACCAGTACCCATGGCCAGGGACGATACCTTTCACTCACTGCCCATTGGGTGAATGTTGTGGAGCCGGGTACAGATCTTGCGAGTGGCGCTGTACGTGTTCTGCCAACTCCAAGGATTGCCGGAATCAAGTCTGTCCACATTGACTCCTCCTCCTACTCCAGTTCCTCAGAATCATCGCTGCAGGAGCCGTCACGGTCTACCTCCACATGGACCCGTGGACGCTTACCTGATGCGACCGATATGAGCACAGCCGTGGCCAAACGGCAACAGGCCGTTCTGAAATTAATTCCCATGGGGAATCGAAGCCACACAGCGCAGGAGGTCTGGAATGCCATCAAGCAGGAGAGCGACGTGTGGTTTTTGCCAGCGAATCTCCAGCCAGGTTTGGTAGTGTGTGACAATGGCCGAAATCTGGTGGCAGCTCTGGGCCTTGGCAACCTCACTCACATACCATGTCTGGCACATGTGCTCAACTTGGTCGTGCAGAGTTTTTTGAGGGACTATCCGGATCTTGATGCACTGCTGCACAAGGTCCGCCTAGAGTGCGCTCACTTGCGACGTTCCAGCATGGCCAGATCGCGCATTGCAGCTCTGCAACGCAGATTGCGCCTTCCTGAACATCGCATCATATGTGACGTATCCACCAGGTGGAATTCAACGTTACATATGTTGGAGCGGTTGTGTGAGCAGCAGCCAGCAGTTATGGAGTATCAGCTGCATCAGGCGCAATCAACACGCAATTTGCGCCGTCCACACTTCACCATTAATGAGTGGGCCACTATGAAGGACATGTGCCACGTTTTGCGTGCGTTTGATGAGTCAACGCGGATGGCGAGTGCAGATGATGCACTAGTCAGCCTGACTGTCCCCCTTATCTGCCTGCTTCAAAAAACACTGCAAGCAATAAGGGATGAGGTTTTGGAAGAGGTGGAGGATGAGGAGTCACAAATTCCATCACCTTCTGGAAAGTCAGCGCAACGTGGTTCCTCACAAAGGGCTGGGCAGGGCTCACTTTGTGAGGAGGATGAGGAGGAGGAGTCAATGGAGGAGGAAGACATCGCTCCAGAGGGAGGTACACAACGCTCTAGTCAGTATGTAGAGCGAGGGTGGGGTGATGCAGAGCAGGCAGAGATAACGCCTCTTGCAGAGGACAGCGTTTCTTTGCCAGTTGGGAGTCTGCAGCACATGGTTGATTTCATGCTGCAGTGCCTAAGAAACGACCGCCGCATCGCCCACATTCTCACGACGTCTGATTATTGGGTGTACACCCTCCTAGACCCTCGCTACCGGGACAACGTCAAAAGCCTCATCACACCGTTGAACCGGGAGCGTAAAATGCGGGAGTACCAAGACACACTGGTGCAATCCCTAATGTTCTACCTTACTGCCGAGAGCACTGCTGCTGCTACTGCTTTACAAAGCAGCTCTGTGCGTCGAGGCAGTGTAGAGAGCTCTGCAACAAGAGGGAGCACACGCAGTGCCTCTGCACAGGGAAAGACCAGTATGTTCAAAATGTGGCAAAGTTTTGTGGCAGCGCCACAAATGTCTACACCATCCGAGAGGGCTCCAGTCAGCGGGAGGCAACGTATCCGTCAGATGGTGACAGACTACTTGGCTTTGCCTCTCAGTGTACTCCCAGATGGCTCTTCCCCATTCAAGTTTTGGGTCTCTAAGCTGGATACATGGCCAGAGCTTAGCCAGTATGCATTGGAGGTGCTGGCTTGCCCTGCTGCCAGTGTATTATCGGAGCGCGTCTTTAGTGCTGCAGGTGGTGTACTAACAGACCGTCGCATGCGACTATCCTCCGATAATGTAGACCGGCTTACTTTTCTGAAAATGAACAAGGCATGGATCTCGCCAGAATTTCTCTGTCCGTTTTCAGATTAAATAACTGGTTCGCAACGTTATCCATGTCTCCTGTTATGTTCATCTTTCTACCACCTGAACTCTACTCCCTGGGCTCCAACACTGCCAGTTGCTGCTCAGAAGTGTCGTGTCCACAGAACAAAACACAAGCTCTACTGTTAGTGGGGTTCAGTAACGCCAGCTGTTCCCCTGCTGTGTCAACGGCAAGAAGTGTCCTGTTCCCGACACATGGACAGAAAAACACATGACCAACATGCTCCAAATAGGGAAGAGCCGTCACCCTGCTTGTTATGCTGAAAACATGAAATTGTGAAGTTTTGCAGGCCTAGAATGATAAATTTTTAAGAAAATATGGACAAATAATAATTTGTCATCACAGCGCATATCTGCACATGTCTATTAGAAATGGTAACAAAAAATAAAACATAGTCTACTCTTCACATTTTTAAATTAATGCATAAAAGTACATTTCAGACTTATGAATTAATGCTTTTAAAGGAACTTTATCTGTACCTGTAAGATAATGCACTCAATGGATGTACGAATCATTACATCCTCATCATCATCATGACGAGTTTTATTTATGACAGACATTATAAAATACACATACTGATGCCAACTGTAACTTCAAACACCATATATGAAATGGCCAGCATGTAAACATGGTAATAATGTCCAATAATAAATTATTACATCTAGAAAGTGCATCATGCATACTGACAATAGGTACTTATACCTGCAAGTGCTGTTGAAACAACCACAAGAGATATAAATTAATACTGGTATATAGGTATCACAGTGCATAGTTACTCATGGACAATGTTGATGTAATACTGTATCTCAATTAAGTCAGCGTCAACCATTAGGCTTGTTAGTCTTGTACATTGTTAAAGAGGGAACGTAATTTTTTGGTTTGTCATAGGTGTAGTATTACACATTAAATTATTACTGCTGTATTTTTTTTGGCGTCCCTAGTGCGCAATAACGCAGCCTAACCTCACATTTGATAGTCAGCTAATTGCCACACGCTACCCTACCCTACGCGTGACAGTAGGAAGGTAGTGTTGACGGATAAAGCTTTGCGCAAACAGACATTCTTTTACCCTCTTCAACACTCTACAAGCAAAAAATGCATGATTTCAGCCGCAGACTTTATTGACGTACAGTATAACATCGGCATTACCATCAGAGGCTGTCCACTGTGTGATACAGACATAGAATATACCTTTGCAATCCGTAGCCTTTGTTTCACCTACACTTGCAGGCACACACTTAAATTGTGACAAACAATGCCTAATGTTTTTTTAAATGGTTATTTTTTATTGTACATTATTGTGTCATCAATCACATTGATGAGTCCATGCTGGACATGTCATACATGCTATAGAAAGTTACGATTTTATGAACTTAAATAATTAAATTGTCTGTGACTGTCACATAAAATTTGCGATGATGATGATGAGTGACTATTACAAAATCCATTGTCTTCACTATGTTATAGTTTAACATTGCGTTCCTTAAGCATTATTCATAAAAAAAAAAATGTACTTTTATTCTTAAATTTACAACACTATATTTTGTTACAATTTTTTGGGTGTTGTGTTGTTCCATTTATTTTTGGCATGTGCATATATGCGTTTAGATTTGTATTTTCTTTATTTTTCCTTCTTGAAATTAGAAAACATGTGTATCTTTGTACCGTGTTAGCCAGTAGATAGAAAAATATTTAGACTTCAGAGTCAGCAGTGGTTCATACCTTTTTATGGATAACTGAAAAGATGGAAACAAATTGCAAGCTTTCAAGGCTACTCACGTCTCTTCATCAGGGAAAGACTAAACTAAAAAAATTAAGCATCACATATTTCTATACACAACAGGACACAGGAATATTGCAATAGGTAAGACAAGTAAGTGACGTGTATCAGAACTGTCATTATCTCACAGGGATGAACATAAATATTCTAACAGTTCCTAGATAAGGATAGAAAGTTTGATTGCCCTCTCATTGGCGTATTTTTTGGGGTTTTCATGACCCTGGAAGGGCATAGACGCAGATTCCTTAATTGATATAGAATGACATAAATCCATGTGATCTATTCATTCCATCACTAACAGTGTCAAAGGTCATGATGAGCTTATATTCTGAAACCTTTGTACGTTTCTCATATTTGAAGTTATATTTAATAACAGTAATTCCATATCCATGATGCTATGACCGGGCGGGCATACAAAAGTCTTTTGCCACAGCTAAATTCATTAATTTATCTGTGATTGTGTGGCGCTGAAATTCATCGTTGTTCTCCTTTTTGTTGCCGGTCTCCCTCACTTGTCCCTCCCTCACTTGTCTTAGCTATTCCTGTGTCCTGTTGTGTGTAGAAATATGTGATTCTTCATTTTTGGCTTTACTCTTAGCCTGATGAAGACACCTGAGTAGTCTCGAAAGCTTTGAATTTGTTACCATATTTTCAGTTAGCCATTAAACGTTATCAACCACAGAGGACTGTCAAGTATAAATATTTTTCTATTCTTGTAATTGAAATTTATCATTTTATTGTTGTAGTAAAACTTCATTTATTCTTGTTTGAAGTACATACATTTGCAATGGCCACGTAACAAGGCAATAACTCAATATTTTATGCCTACACCCTCCTTGACCCTGGGTTACAACACCGCCAGTTGTTTCTCGGAAGTGCTGTTAGCACAGTTAACACTTGCTCCCGTGTTACTGGAGTTCAGTAATGTCAGCTGTTCCCCTGCTGTGTGAACGGCAAAAAGTCCTGCTGCCTCCACCATGTTCTCTTCTCATCCTGGGTTACAACACCGCCAGTTGTTTCTCGGAAGTGCTGTTAGCACAGTTAACACTTGCTCCCGTGTTACTGGGGTTCAGTAATGTCAGCTGTTCCCCTGCTGTGTGAACGGCAAAAAGTCCTGCTGCCTCCACCCTGTTCTGTTCTCATCCCTGGGTTACAACACCGCCAGTTGTTTCTCGGAAGTGCTGTTAGCACAGTCTACACTTGCTCCTGTGTTACTGGGTTCAGTAATGTCAGCTGTTCCCCTGCTGTGTGAACGGCAAAAAGTCCTGCTGCCTCCACCATGTTCTCTTCTCATCCCTGGGTTACAACACCGCCAGTTGTTTCTCGGAAGTGCTGTTAGCACAGTTAACACTTGCTCCCGGTTTACTGGGGTTCAGTAATGTCAGCTGTTCCCCTGCTGTGTGAACGGCAAAAAGTCCTGCTGCCTCCACCATGTTCTCTTCTCATCCCTGGGTTACAACACCGCCAGTTGTTTCTCGGAAGTGCTGTTAGCACAGTTAACACTTGCTCCCGTGTTACTGGGGTTCAGTAATGTCAGCTGTTCCCCTGCTGTGTGAACGGCAAAAAGTCCTGCTGCCTCCACCATGTTCTCTTCTCATCCCTGGGTTACAACACCGCCAGTTGTTTCTCGGAAGTGCTGTTAGCACAGTCTACACTTGCTCCTGTGTTACTGGGGTTCAGTAATGTCAGCTGTTCCCCTGCTGTGTGAACGGCAAAAAGTCCTGCTGCCTCCACCATGTTCTCTTCTCATCCCTGGGTTACAACACCGCCAGTTGTTTCTCGGAAGTGCTGTTAGCACAGTTAACACTTGCTCCCGTGTTACTGGGGTTCAGTAATGTCAGCTGTTCCCCTGCTGTGTGAACGGCAAAAAGTCCTGCTGCCTCCACCCTGTTCTGTTCTCATCCCTGGGTTACAACACCGCCAGTTGTTTCTCGGAAGTGCTGTTAGCACAGTCTACACTTGCTCCTGTGTTACTGGGGTTCAGTAATGTCAGCTGTTCCCCTGCTGTGTGAACGGCAAAAAGTCCTGCTGCCTCCACCATGTTCTCTTCTCATCCCTGGGTTACAACACCGCCAGTTGTTTCTCGGAAGTGCTGTTAGCACAGTTAACACTTGCTCCCGTGTTACTGGGGTTCAGTAATGTCAGCTGTTCCCTGCTGTGTGAACGGCAAAAAGTCCTGCTGCCTCCACCATGTTCTTTCTCACCCCTGGGTTACAACACCGCCAGTTGTTTCTCGGAAGTGCTGTTAGCACAGTTAACACTTGCTCCCGTGTTACTGGGGTTCAGTAATGTCAGCTGTTCCCCTGCTGTGTGAACGGCAAAAAGTCCTGCTGCCTCCACCTGTTCTCTTCTCATCCCTGGGTTACAACACCGCCAGTTGTTTCTCGGAAGTGCTGTTAGCACAGTCTACACTTGCTCCTGTGTTACTGGGGTTCAGTAATGTCAGCTGTTCCCCTGCTGTGTGAACGGCAAAAAGTCCTGCTGCCTCCACCCTGTTCTGTTCTCATCCCTGGGTTACAACACCGCCAGTTGTTTCTCGGAAGTGCTGTTAGCACAGTCTACACTTGCTCCCGTGTTACTGGGGTTCAGTAATGTCAGCTGTTCCCCTGCTGTGTGAACGGCAAAAAGTCCTGCTGCTCCACCCTGTTCTGTTCTCATCCCTGGGTTACAACACCGCCAGTTGTTTCTCGGAAGTGCTGTTAGCACAGTCTACACTTGCTCCTGTGTTACTGGGGTTCCAGTAATGTCCTGTTCCCCTGCTGTGTGAACAGCAAACAGTCCTGCTGCCTCAACGTAATTTTACATGGGTACCTTCTGCTACCCTTCGGGGTTCCAGTACCGTCAGCTGGTTCCCGCGTGCCTTTGCGTAGTCCCTCCTCCATGTCGGTATCCGAGTTCCAGCAACGTCTGCTGGTCCTTGGTAGTGCTTTGGAGCACAGGTACCTCCTGCTTAGTAACCGTGTCCCAGTAACGTCAGCTGGTCCTCGGTTGTGCCATTGGCTCTTTTCCTTCTGCTGACCTCCGGGTTCCAGCACAGTCAGCTGGTCCTCGTTACTTTCATTGGGCTCTTGTTCCTTCTGCTACTCATCCGGGTTCCAGTACCGTCAGCTGGTTCTCCGCAGTGCCTTTGGCCTAGGTGCCTCCATGTCGGTTCCGAGTTCCAGCAACGTCTGCTGGTCCTTGGTAGTGCTTTGGAGCACAGGTACCTCCTGCTTAGTAACCGTGTCCCAGTAACGTCAGCTGGTCCTCGGTTGTGCCATGGCTCTTTTCCTTCTGCTGACCCTCCGGGTTCCAGCACAGTCAGCTGGTCCTCGTTACTTCCATTGGCTTTTGTACCATCACCAACAGGACAAAGAAGGTTAAGACAAACTACAAGATACAGAACAAGAGACAGAAGAACAATAAGCAGAAGATCAAAAAGCAGAAGAACATTAAGTATAAGACCAAAATGAAGAGCAAAATATATGCTCTAAATTCTAAGCAGAAGAAGACTAAGCAGTGTATGGGGGTGAGTCCGTTCCTCCTCGTGGTGCCCTGGAAAATGCCTGATGCTGCTGCAGGCTAAACTGAACGCGGACAAATACTGTTGTAATTAAAATCTTTTGTGACAGCAAGAACGGAAGGATGAAAATTCAGAGTTTTACAGATTACAAGTACAGGAATGTCTGTCACAAATAAGAATATGATGAAAAGGATGAATAGGAAGAAGATGAAGAAGTAGAATATGAAGAATAATAACTGTTAATAAGAACAATATAAGTAATGTTACAAAAAGATGAATAGCAAGGAAGTTTTAGAAGATTAAGGAAGGTGAAGATGAAGAATAATTTGATGAGAAAGATGATGCTGCTGAAAATTATGAAGGAGGAAAAGTGTGTGAAAAGTTTAAAAAGGTGAAGACCATGGAAGTTGTGAAACAGACATATTTGACAAAATAGAAAAAAGGTTAAGAAATTTGTCAATTGTTCGTCATTCCGAACGTTATTTCCTAAAAAAAAAAAAAAATCTATTCCATTGGTTTGGGTCAAACAACTAGCCTTTAATGTCTCCTCAACCCCCCCCAATACATTCTACATTACTCTTTCTTGTTTTCCTTCATGTACAATTAACCAACAAGACAAGAATTTTTTTTTAATTTCGATATTTTGTTCCCATAGACTTACATGGGTCTTCCGGTATCGGTATCGGGTATCGCCGATATTTTAGTGATATCGGCGATACCATTACGATTCCGATACTTTAGGATATCGGAAAGTATCCGCTCACTCTAGTAGTGACCTTTCTTACCACCAGGTTTACAAAGCCACACATTTTCGCTCATACCAGTCAGCAAGGGACTTAGGTGAAATATACACCTCATTCACCACAATATTCCTTTCACTGTCTCACATATCCCCTCCCTCTTCCCAGACCGGAGGGGCTGGTCATCCAGACCGGAGGGCTGGTCAACAATCCAACAGAGACAGTGACTCTGGACCAGTCATGGCCCTCATCAGCTTCACTCCTCACCACTGTAAAAGCCAACATCATTTTCTCTTCATTGAAGCATCCGCA
>JARQOD010000005.1:194971291-194994313 GCA_033576555.1 Oophaga sylvatica
TACAGCTATCAGCCAAAAGATGGATTCATCGCTGAAGAGCATAGCACTCCATTCCAGCTTCATTTGTTGTCCTGCTCTGCACCATGATAGTCTTTGGCAGCGGAGGCGTGAGGTCAATGAAATACCTAAAGTTGGATGTGTGGCTGATAGGTCAATGTCATGCAAACATCTTTTGATGGTTTGTTTAGATGCTATGTGATGCCTTAAGGTACTGCCACACTAAGCAATCCCGCTAGCGATCTCGTTAGCGTTGCATACTAATGAGATCGCTAGCGGGATTGTTTCTATATCGCTAAATGCTGCCGCATTTAGCGATATAGTTAACGACGCTATCGCCGTTAGCGATCTTCTTAACGACTTTAGCGGTACAAAAGTACCGCTAAATCGCTAAGAAAAGGTGCCACACAGCGATAAGATACTTACCCAGCGGGAGCGCCGACGAGAAAATAGGGTCCGGAACGATTCCAGCGACGAGCGAGATCACAGCAGGAAGCTCGTCGCTGGAAGCTGCCGCACTGAACAATATCGCTAACGGGATCGCTAAATAGTGACGTTTTTTAGCGATCCCGTTAGCGATATTGTTTAGTGTGGCATACCCTTTAGGCTTGATATAAGATGTCTGATTTCACTTGCAGTAAAGAATGGATGGATCACTATGCACCATTTTGTCTCTGTTCATTCAGAGGTTTGCCTCCGTGCACCAAAGTTGAACGGTACTGATATCTCAGCCTATGCACTTTGCAAGCTGTACTGATGAATCAAGATTTCTCAGTTCAAAGATTCTACCTCGCCCAGTTCAGTTTGGCTTGTATGTCCTTCCCACATACCACAGATTGGAGCTAGGTGCTTGAAAGTTTTGCAGATCTTAGTGACACACGCTTCTTCCTCAGTTTGCCTAACCTTATGGTTTGTCCTTCTTGGTGTTGCAATTTTAATGCTGAGTAGTGTATATGTTTTGTATATTTTACTACTTTTGCAAAATAAAAAAAAAACCTTTTTTTAAAAAAAAAAAAAAACTATCTTTCTTTTGTTACCATTTTATGAATGCAATAGTTTTTTTTTACCTTTTAATTACAATGGACAAAAAACTGCAGTTCTGGCATACAGATGTAACAATGTTTACCTTCATACAGATATCATAGCACTGAGACACCACAAAAAGTGCAATTTGTCGCATAATTTGATATTGGTCACTTAGTTGTGCAATGTTAAATGAATTTAAAGGAAAAGTGCCATAAAAAAAACAACAATTGAAAAAAATGTAAAATATTAATGTTTATTTTTTTTTTTTTTATTGACATTTGCCATGAAAAGTTAGTGTACTGCTAACTCACATTGCGACTTCAGTAAATGTGGGCGGGATCTGATCACGTGTGTGAGGTCACTCCTCTCCTTTCTTCAGGGAATTTGCAGAAGGATAAAGGAAGATGAAGTTTAGGATCACAGTGCAGAGACATTCTGTTGGTGACTTCAAAATGATACTGAGGTGTGGACAGTGTCACCGAGGATGGCCGGCAGCGCTGATTCTGTCAGTTGGTGCTGTTCATTGTATCATAAACTGGGGTTAGATACGTGGAGCGTATTATATGCTGCTTTAATCCCAGCATGTGTTACACTCCACGTATCTATTCATAGCATGTGATATACTCCTTGTATTTAGATACAGGGCTCAGTGTAGTGTATCACATGGTGGGGTTATATACACTGGTCTTGGGTGTATCACGCATGATAGGATTCGATACATGGACCTGGGGAATATCATGCATGATGGGACTACATACACAGGTCTGGGGCTTATTATGCATGATGGGATTAGATATACTGGCCGGGAGCATATCACAAAACAATGGGATTAGATACACAGATCTGTAGCATATCATGCATGATGGAATGAGATATATGGGCCTGGGGCATATCATGCATGATGGGACTACATACACAAGTCTGGGGAGTATTATGCATGATCGGATTAGATATACTGTTCCGGGGCATATCACAAACGATGGCATTAGATACTTGGATCATGTATGATGGAATTAGATGAACAGGCAGGGGCGTATCATGCATGATGGGATTAGATACATAGGTCTGGGGCATATCACACATGATGAAATTAGATACACTGGCCTGACCTACATAGTGAGATCCTATAGATGTCTCGGGGCACATGACCACTCCTTTACATTGATAAACCTGTATATTACCTTGCAAAAAAACTTGTATTTTAAAAGTTATTGACAACAATAGGGACATTTTAGTTATTTATTTTATTGAAATACTCATATTTTGTGCTAAAATTAACTTTAGCAATTCTTTTCAATTAAAATTGTTGCACCATTTACCTTGGGTTTCATTGTTTATTGCTGGCAGCTGAATAGTTATATATATATAAGCTTTGGTTCCGGGGTAGATATAAATCATAGCAAAAGTTCGGAATGGGCCAAACATAAAAAAATACCTACATTCAGCACTGCCACAGAAGAGTGTCTTACAGCTTTGCAGCCATTTCAAAGCAATTTTCCTCCTATTGAAGACCCCAGATTCCCATTTCATTGCCACCATAAAATATGATTGACAACGAAAGCGCCCCACAAACACAGTATTATACTTCCACAGTGAATTCCTTTATAGCACCCTACACAAACATGGTGTAATGATTCTACTGTACTCTCTTAACTCCCCAAAGTATGGTGACCCCAACACTGTTTGATTCCTCAACTGTGACCCCACCACACAGCCCTACATACTGTATGTTTTCAGTCTTCTAGTTGTATGAACAATGACTCTACAGGCTTGTTCGCTGTGTGCATGGCTCATGTGTTTCTGTTTTAATCAATTGTTTTCTTGTTTCTATAAGATCAGGGAGTTTTCCAGCCCTCCTTTGTGAGACGTGCATATAAAAGCCGTTCTATGCTACGTGTCCACATTGGACATTACCTTTCTGAATCCTGCTCGTATCGGTATTATACATATGACCAAGTTTTTAAATACATCAGATAGGGATTACATACATTAGTCAGGGACTGCTCTAATATGGGTATACCTTCATGTTTGGCAGAGCGGCTTAATATACATTTTTTGCAAAAAAAATTATTAACCAAATAACCTGTGTTTTTCCATCCTTTTATTGGCACTTGCTGTTTACTGTTATTCTTTGCAACAGAGTATTTTTTGTTTTTACTGTGCTTTTTTTTGTGTTTTCAGTCTTCTGGTGATGTGAACAATGTCCCTACAGGCTTGTTTGCTGTGTGCATGGCTCATGTGTTTCTGTTTCAAAAAATACTGTGTAATGGGCCTACATACAGTATAATGGCCTCAACATCTCTTCACACCATATCATGCCCCACAAGCCCTCCAAACAGTATTATGGCCCCTCACAGCCATCCACACTGTACAATGACCCCTACTAGCCCTTCACATAGTATGATGAACCTCACACAAACTTTCACACTGAACAATTGCTTGCATACAATATAATGGTCCCCAAATAGCCCTCCATAAAGTATAAAGACTCCCAAGTAGCTCTCCAAATATTATAATGGCCACCACATAGCCTTTCATATAGTATAATGGTCTCCACATAGCCTTTGTATAGTGTAATGCACACCCAATACTCCTCCATATACTGTAATGACCTCCATATAGTATAATGCACCTCCCATAGTCATCCATATAGTTTAATTCACTGCACAGCCCTCCATATAGTAAAATACACTCCATAGTCCTCCTTATAGTATAATGCATACCTCATAGTCCTCTATATAGCATAATACAGCCCTCATAGTTCTCAATATAGTATTTTGCACCCCATAGTCATCCATATAGTATACTGCACACCCCATAGTCCTCCAATGCTTTGAGGCATATCACATTTGATAGCATATACACAGCTCTGCAATGGCAGTGTATGACTCCTTCAAAGGCATTGCAATCATATGGAAGTGATCAGGGCATAGCATGGTGATAATTACTCTGCAAAGCTCTGAACACTGCAATGACAGTGACTGAGAGCGGTGATCAGCAGACTGGTAATGTATTAGTAATCCCAGGCTGCTGATCACTGCTCACCGCCGCTGATATTCACCTCACCCAGGACCTCCACTCCTCAAAACCTCCTGTCACCACTAGCACTTAGCAATGTGGGCAATGACAGGGGGAAATGGAGCTCAGAGCATAACTGTGGGCTACAAAAAAATGGCCAGAATCATCTTCCACAGCTTTGACCTGGACAGCCCAGTGGGCATGCCTAGGTCACAGCAGGAGGCAATCACAGTGTAGGAGATGCGGTCGGACACTGACGGTAGTCTCTAGTCTCTTATGACCAGGAACTGCTGTATTTGAGATGTGTAAGTGTCTTACACACCAGCAAATGAAAATGTTCGGGTCTTTACAGACAAGGATATAACAAGTACAGAAGCTTTTACTGTTCTCTATGTTGTTTCCTTTGAATGATTGTTCATTGAATACACAGACTCATTAACACTGAGGTTGGCGTTGATCCTTCTGTTACACTGTATAAACCTATAGGACATCAGTGGTCAAAAGGTAAAAGTGTTCTACACTACTCGACAATCACTTTTAAAATGATACAGCGGTCCCCAAGAAAATAAAAAACACATAATTTCACCTCCGACATTGCTCGAACAGCACCAAATCAAGACTATGTGCTTTTTTATTTTATTGTGGTCACTTTGGCATTCATAAAAGAGTTGTCAGTTAGTGGACAACCTCTTAGGCTATGTTCCCACGTTGCTTTTTTAAGTGTTTCCGCTTAAGAACCGCTTACAAAACGCATTCCGTTAATTTTAAATACATTCCGCAATTGCTGTGCCCATGCTGCATTTTTTTCTGCAGCGGAATCGCATTGCGGAAAAAACGCAGCATGTTCATTAATTTTGCGGAATCGCAGCGATTCGACCACCATAGGATTGCATTGAAACGTTCACTTTACGCATGTGGCCATGCCCACCATGCGTAAAGTGAGCGTTTCATGTACGGATGGTACCCAGGGCCTGGAGGAGAGGAGACTCTCCTCCAGGCCCTGGGTACCATATTCCTGTTAAAAATAGAATTAAAATAAAAAATAGAGACATACTTACCCTCTGTTTGCCCCCGGAGTCCTCCTGGTCCTCAGCGGCTTTGTTCCCAGCCTTTGTGACGTTGTGGTCGAGTGACTGCTACGTCATCAGAGGTCATTCTCGCAATGACTCACTGGGAACGGAACTTGCCGCCAGTGCCGCTGAGGACCGGGAATGCCTTTGAGGAGATCGGGGCCGACAGGAGGTGAGTATATCCATATTTTTTATTTTTATTAATTATTTTTCACATTCTATCTTTAACTATTGATGCTGCATAGGCACCTGTCAATCACTTTTCCAAGCGATGCTTCAAATCGCTTGGAAAAGCTCTTGAATTCTGCAAGCTAAAATCGCTTGCTTAACGTTTGTGTTTTGCGGGAAAACGCATGCGAATTGTGCGTGCATTTTACCCGTGGTGGGAGTTGCGGAAATACTGCGGACAATTCCGCAGCATTTGTGCAACGAGGGCACATAACCTAAATCGCTTAGTTTTGTTTGTAAGAACATTACAAAGTATTAGTGTCTCCGCAAAATGTTATAGACTGCCTGGTCACTTGTACAAAGTAAAACTTCTGTGCCTGGATATTACTGGGTGATTATTTCTTCATTAATACAGGTAACAATTTGCTTAGCATTATGAGTAAGCACTCATCAATGAATGGTGAGTAGTAAGCTAAAAAGAATTGCCAATAATTTTAATCCTATCAATGGCAGTTCAAAAGTTCCTTCTCACAGCAGAAAAACAAAACAGTTTTACTTATGCCCCAAAACTATGAGTCCACGTTAAAAAAGACTATTTCTAATAAGTAGGAATTTACAAATTAACCCTTTACAATACATAACCTGGACATGGATTCTATTTGATTTTATACTTTTATTAAGTTGCATAACACATTTGTACATGTATAGTATATCATTACTAATATCAAGCTTTGTCAAAAGAGTTTTCCAAGATATTAGCTTTATTACCTATTCTTAAGTTTGGTTATATCAATGTGTAACTTGTGAATTCCAAGTAATCATAAATAGGGGTCTATTTTTCTTAATGGCACAGTTTCACTGCAGTGCCAGAAATTATGCTTATATTATCCTTTTGACAGCCCAACTAATTTCAACGGGGCTGAAATGCAGTAGAAGTCACAGTTACTTGGTTAGTGATTAGTGAACCCAAACAGTAAAGTACAGAGTTCAAACTGGTACCGAGTATCTCTTGATGGAGCCATGGTGTCCTGGCTGCTGTTTTGTGGAGTCTCTCTGGAAACAGAGGCAGATATCTCTTTTATAGTTCACATTCAGGCATTTTTCCATCGTATTAAGGGAAGGTGGCAGGGGCTCATTTCTCATTGTTTGAGTATATAATCCATCTGCATAGTTTGTCCTCAACTGTTTTGCAAATCAACAAGTTACATGCACTTATGCAATGGATAATCAACATATTAGCAAACATTGATTGTTCAATTATCCTTGATCTCTGTCCTCCAAAGATAACAGTGCAATAAATTCTAGGAGATGATAAAAGAGCTGCCATTCATCAATTCACAGTTATTAATTCAAGAGTCAATGTTCAGACTCATATGACAATAGTCCTTGCCTCCTGGCTTAGTGAAAATATCCATCTGGTATAATTAAGCTTAAAGGCTGTGTCGTCACACATGGTTATAGAAAAAGTCCTGGATCGCACATCCAAAACTTTTACATTGATCTATTGTGACTAAGCAAAAATTTACAAAACTGAACATGCTATTCTTAATTTAACATTATGATAAGATTCTATGAAGTCCACTGCCACATCATGATGAACCTCTCAGTGGGTCCCTGAACCCGAAACTTGTTGCCCCACTTCACACATGCTGCAAGACTGAGCCCACAAGACTCCTGGCCACATCACCCCACAGGCACAACACCAAAGCAACAATGGCTACCATAAAACACCAACATCAAGTGAAAGGAGCTAAAAAAGAACACACCTTGCAGATATTCTCAGACTGTGAACAGAGAGCAAAAATAGGTGGAACCCCTCTTGCAGTCTCTTGCTAATCAAAAATGCCTAGTGCAAGTAAAACAAAATAAGAGGGCAAAGTTCATATCATATACCATAATAGTAGAAAAAGACATAGATCACACATTAAAAACTTGTGCAAAGCCTCAAAGGCTGTGAGTGACAGATCTCACACCTTGAGCACCTCAGAGCAGGCTAAAGGCAGGCTTGCAATATAGATTCATGTTGAAGCTGCCAAAGAACATTATAGAAACATGATTCCATAGGGAGTTATAGAGATAATTTACATTACAGCCATACATTTGTGTATATTTCTGAGATTCCCAGAACATGCCGAACACCAACCTGAGTCTCGACCCATTCTAGCACCCGGGAGTATGGTGTACATAGAACATCTAGAAGAAGCCAGGTAGCAAAAGCTTGTTTGGTTCCCATGGGTAATAGGGGCCTTGCTTGATCCAATTGTGCCAAAACCGCCGCCCTAAGACCATCCAGAAAGGAGTTATGATCTTTTATCAGTTTTGGAGCTTTTAGCTGCAGGGGCAAGGGAAGGGGATTCAGGTTCAGCCCAGAGGGCACGAGGGAGGTTAACAAAAGAGAATAAAGGCTAGTGTAAGGCCACATGGTCGCTCTCTCTGTAATCCATGTGGTCCACTTTGAAAGTGGGGGGCTGCAATAAGTAACATGCTGTGAAGGACCTAGGAGACAGCTGGCTGCCAATGCCCCCTTGCAGCCCAGCGCACCCATGTTCTAACATCACCTAGTAATTTACATATATTCTGCTCATATCTTTTGTCCTACCACTATCTGTATTTGCATAGCTGATCATTTTATATGTATAACCATTGTGTAGATAGTGTATTTTCTAGTGTGCCCTTAAGGCAATTAAATAAATAATTTAACCTTGGGCTACTCTTTTATCTCGATCCACGAATCTACATGTCTGTTTCTTGGCTTTACATTCCATGCTACCGGGGCTGGTTTCTGGCCCTATATAATCCTGCTAATGGACTGGGCTTATATCCAGTGAGGAACTGGTGGCAATACTACCGGGCTGATCAAGAGCTGTTTCACTGGTGCTAGTGAAAGGGTCTACTCAGCCTGTCAGAGCTGTGGTTGAATTGTTTTGAATCATTAGTGACTGGTGGGCCACATCCTCTCACTCCCAATGTTTCCTTGGACCCATGTGGAACAGAGTTTGTGTGTAAAACTGCGCTAAGTTGACCTTACATGTCCCCAGGGGGTGTGGAGCGTCACAATGGTGCAAGTGAAGAGACCATACCACATGATCTCGCTGACACAATAGTGATGTCAGGCCGGGTGGCAAGGTGTGGGTTTATCACATGTAGTGGCAGTGGAGGGATTCTGTGTGATCTCTCTGGTGCAATCCTTCACGGGAAGCATTAGCAATGCAGCCAATTGGTGGATGCTGATTGGCTGCAGCGCTCACACAACAATGTAATTTGAGCACAGAAAGGAACAGCATTGATTCAGGAAGTGAGTATAGGATTTTATTTTATACAGGAAATTACAGCATAGAAGATAGTGTTGTTCAAGTAGTCCACAACTCCTTTAAATGTAACTTTCTCACTTACTGCCATTGTTTTCTAGACCCAGATTGTTGGACTACCATAAGGATAGGTTATCATTTGTATAGTCCCACAATTTTCTTTAAATATTGTAGCTATAAAACTTGCTAAATTTCAAACTAGATTGTTCTTTGTACGTGCTATAATACACATCTCACCTCTTCTGAATTTTAATTACGGTAACTCATGAAGAACTTGTTTTTTACCTATACACCAACAAAACTAATCTGACAACAGCAGTACTTATAGTGACAGCATCAGAGTAGTAGTAAAATGCAGGAATACAGAATTTACATCTCAAATGCAAAATGACAAAATCAGCCTCCATGACCCCTCCTTTTTGGAAGCACTTGCACCAATTTTGCTACTCAATTTCTAACTTTGCCTGGCTGCCAAAAAGCTTGCAACTCAGTCATCATGGACAATTGATCAAGTGACTAACTGCACATAGTGGATAGTAGAGTCATCATTACACATAAATATTGCCACCTAAGGGCAGGATAGGTGGAATTTCTGACATTCTTACCTCATTCCTCAGCTCATGCTTAATATTCCCTTATTGGCTTATCTTTTATACCTGTCCAATAATGATGTTATCCCATATTCCCACTACTGAGTGACTAAAAATCACCCACATTTCCTAACCCACAAATTTTTCACTGTCCAGAATCTTACTTGACTTTCCAGACCACTACCTGAAACCACTCCCTCCAAACTTGTGCTTGCTCGGGCTACATGGTTCCTTTATGTCGCCTTAGTCCATGTTCACACAATCAGTATTTGGTCATTACTAGAGTTGAGTGAAACAGGTCGGTCAAATTCATAAGTCGCTGACTTTCGCTAAAGTAGAGTTTCGCTGAGCGAAACCTGACCATAGTG
Organism: Oophaga sylvatica; assembly: GCA_033576555.1. Lineage (NCBI taxonomy): Eukaryota > Metazoa > Chordata > Amphibia > Anura > Dendrobatidae > Oophaga > Oophaga sylvatica. Next base: position 194,980,837 of record JARQOD010000005.1, read on the forward strand.
TGAAGTCGGCCATGCGGTCGTCGACCCGAGTGCCAAAGTCGGTTTTCCCATAATGCTTGCAGGTGCCTTTTTTCAGCCAATGAGCAAGGATGTACACTATGGGCAACGAGATGACATGGGCAGCGTCCACCACCATCTTAGAGAAGGGCATTGCAGTGATTGGCTTGCTGTAATGATTATTGGGGATAACTTTCAATACTTTAGATCTATCATTAAGGAAACGGTCAGCATGCACATCAAAATATAGCATACATTGATTGACAAAGCCACGAAATTAGTCGCGATCACCATTAAATCTGAATGGGGGCAACTTAGGTGGGCTAGCTGGTGGCGGTTGCCCAGAAGGTTGTGCCGCTATTTGCGTGCTTATGTCCTGAAAAGCCTGTCCATACTGGGACTCTATGCCAGCAAGTTTGTTTTCCTGGGCTGCCATGCGGGTGCTTAAATCCTGTAGAGTTTGTCCTAACACTTGTTCATTGCGTTCAAAGCTTCCAAAATTCTTTTGCAGACCTTCCACATCTTTCTGCAGTGATCTAATTATGGAGAACACCTGCTCTAATCTGCCTTCTGCAGTCATTGTTCCAGCAGTCTCCTCTTTTATGGCTAGAGTATCCTGTAATGATTATAGGGGATAACTCAGGAGACTCTTTGCGTGGAACAAGACAACTACAGGACACAGTTTTATAAGTGGTAAAGTCTATATTATCACACAGTGATTCAAACAGGTGCAGAGCAAAGCTCAAGTCCACAACACTTGGTGCAGATATTCAATGCAGCTTAACAGTCTATAGGAAACTTCATAGGAAAATGCAATCAAGCAGAGAGTCTATGAAGCACAAATATACTTGAGGATACTTTACACAAATAAGTCCTTGCTTAGTCCAAGCACAGGTAGATATGCCTATAAGGCAGTTCAAATAATATCTTAGCTCAACCAGGGAGGCCTGGGTAATAGTCTCAGGTTTAAGCAGAGCAGAGCTGCAACAGCTTACATGTCCAGCAAATGCAGAAGGAAGTAAACACCAGCAGCCAGATGAAGGAGGATTACTGGAAACCGGTGTATGCAGCAAGGAACTCAGAGCAGAGTAGCAGGATCACCAACAGGTTCACAGGAGCAGGTACAACGCCAGGGAGCCACCAGAGGTCAGAAGCTGGATGCAAGGCAGAAGCTGGATGCAAGGCAGAATACTCTAGCACAGACTAAAGGCTGGGGTGGAGTTATATAGCAGGAAAACACAGTGCACATGAGACCAAAGACGCCATCTTGGAAAAGGGCAGTAATGCACAAAAGGTAATCAAAAATGTTCAGAGTCCTGACACTTGCTTTGGGGGCGTCATAGTGTCTATTAAAGCCCTGACCACCGACAGCCATTTTACTTCTGCCGATATTAACAGTAGGGAGAGATTGCTGACACTGTTTATCAGTAGGGAGAGAGTTAGGGCAGGAAAGAGAAGATCTTCTGTGCTTATGCTGATAGCAATTGTGCTGTACAGATAGTGTGCAGTGACAGGGTAGGATTTTCTTGTGTGCAGCAGCGCTGGTTATTAGGCTGCCTGCCAGTGACAGGGGAGGATTTTCTTGTGTGCAGCAGCGCTGGTTAGTAGGCTGCCTGCTAGCTGTATTGCTGTGTGTACACTGCTGTGCAGACTGCTTTTTACACAGCACTAATACTTTTATTCTTTTTTTCTGCACAGTTACCGAGCGTTCATTTTTTACCACACCGTATAGAGCTGTACGCTCCTCACACACTACCGTGTACCAGCTGGGATCACGGACAAATACATGCTGACTATCTGTGTGTGACTCCGGAAATATATATGGAGATTGAAATTTTCCCCTACACTATATACACCTGGTATCTTCTGATACAGTACTTTTTTATGCCTTTTGTATTACTGTCAAATCCATTCTGAGAGAGAGTCAGTGTGTGACTCCGGAAATATTTCCGGAGATTGAAGTTTTCCACTATATTATATACACCTGGTATCTTGTTACACAGTACCCTTTTTCTGCTTTTTATATTCTGGTCTAATGCATACTGAGCCTGAGAGCGTCTATGTGTGACTCCGCAAATATATATGGAGATTTTCAATTTTCCCCTATACTATATACACCTGGTTTCTTGTGACACAGTACCCTTTTTCTGCTTTTTATATTCTGGTCTAATCCATACTGAGCCTGAGAGCGTCTATGTGTGACTCCTCAAATATATATGGAGATTTTCAATTTTCCCCTATAGCACAATAGCACCTAAGGCAGGAGGTGTTGAGCCTGCGTCATCATGTGGCTCCAGAAGGCCTGGAAGGCTCCCTTTTCTGGGAGTAGGTAAACCGCTTTTAAAGTCAGAGCATCAGGAACAGGTTTTGGCTTACATTGCCGAAACAGCCTCCAGCTTTATCGCCTCCTTTTCTGAAGTTTCAAAAAATGCAAGCACTGAGTCGTCAGTGCAGGCTCCTAGTCAGGAACAACACCTTTCCTTGTGTCCTTCACTCCCACCAAAAGTGAAGGATGTGGCAGGCCACACTTCAGATTACTCCATGGAGCTCTTTTCACATACCATGCCTGGGTTTTCAAGTCAAATCCTGAATTCCCCAGTCCAAGATGAATCTGACATGGAGTGCACTGATGCACAGCCACTGCTATATGATTCTGCTAGTACATTCACCCAGAGCACTACATTGCCCACGCAGTCTATTGGCCAGAATGTGACCCTGATGAAACTCAGGTGCCCCTTCCCGCATACTATACCACCTTACACAGTGACACAGAGGAAGGTGCAGATGAAATTGAAGAGGAGGTGTTGGATGACCTAGTTGTTGACCCGGATTTGCATCCAATGGGGGAAGAGGGTGCTGCTGACAATAGCTCAGAAGAGGAGAAGGATCTGCAGCAGGCATCGACATCCCAGCAGCGGTTATCTGGCAGGCCCGTAGCAGTCCAAAAACGTGTTAAAAAATCAAAAAGAGTTGCAGAACAGCTTGGGCAGACGGTCAAATTAGTACAGCGTGCAAGCCCGGAAAATTTATCCCATAGTAGGAAGAGTGCAGTGTGGCACTTTTTTGACCAAAATCCTATTGATGAGGCAAAGGTTATCTGTAAGAAGTGCGGAAGGACCTTTAGCCAAGGGAAAAATCTACGAAATTTGAATACCAGTTGCATGCTTAGACATTTAAACAGCATGCATTTGCAAGTGTGGACAGGCTACAAAACCTCAAGTAGCACATGTGCACCTGCTCCGACTGAAGGTAGCCAGCAACGCTACATCGCTTCCCCCACTGTAAACCCACCGGTTAGCACACCACCAGCAAGAAATGTTGAGGTGTCGTTGTAAGGCCAAAGCAGTCAGGGAATCACAATGTTTTTGCAACGAAAGACTGAATTTAGGCCATCACCACCATCACCAACCCCATCTCAGTCCGTCATATCAACCGCTAGTTCCCCCATATGCAGCTCTCAAGTCCAGCTCACTCTAGCAGACACTCTGAGTAGGACAAGAAAGTACTCATCCTCTCATCCACGTACACTGGCTTTGAACGCCTACTTTGCCAAACTGATCTCATTAGAAATGATGCCCTTCCGTTTGGTTGAAAGCGCAGCGTTCCGAGAGTTCATGGCCTATGCTGTCTCACGCTATGACCTACCCAGTCAGCACTTATTTTCTAGAAAAGCCATCCCTGCCCTCCACCTGCATGTGAAAGACAGCCTTGTCCATGCACTCAAACAATCAGTGAGTGGAAATGTGCACCTCACAACAGATGCATGGGCCAGTAGGCATGGCCAGTGCCGTTATGTGTCCATCACTGCGCACTGGGTTAATGTGGTGGATGCAGGGTCCACAGGGGACAGTGGCGGTGGGACAGTGCTGCCTAGCCCACAGTATAGGCAACAGTTGGCTGTAGGCATTCGACCCTCCTCCTCATCCTCCTCCAGAAGCGAAAGCTCGTCGACAGAGCGGTCGCACGAGCACTCCATCCGCAGCTGCCAGTGTTGCACACGAGGTGTCCCACTATCGAACAGCTAGTGGTAAGCATCAGCAGGCTGTTTTAAAGATGATGTCTTTGGGCGACAACAGACACACCGTGGAGGCACTGGCCGACTACTTGCAGCGAGACACTGAGTCATGGCTGGGCAGTCTACATCTTGAGCCAGGCAAGGTAGTTAGTGATAACGGCCGTAATTTTGTGGCGGCCATAGCCCTGGCAAAACTCAGACACATACCTTGCCTGGCTCACACCTTGAACCTGGTGGTGCAGTGCTTCCTACACTATGTTCCAAATTATTATGGAAATTGGTTTTAAGTGTCATAGCGTTTTTTTTTTTTTTTTTGTTAATGAAACCCATTGATGGTATTGTGTCTCAGGGTTCTTTGGATCACTGAAATCAATCTCAGATACCTGTGATAATTAGTTTGCCATGTGAGCCCAATAAAAGGAAAACTGGATGTTTCACACTGTTAAGCAGGCCAGAGTTTTCAAGTAACATGGGAAAGAAAAAGGATTTCTCTGCTGCTGAAAATCATCAAATAGTGCAATGCCTTGGTCAAGGGATGAAAACATTACATATTTCCCGAAAACGTAAGCGTGATCATCGTACTGTTAAGAGATTTGTGGCTGATTCTGAGCACAGATGTGTTCGTGCTGATAAAGGCAGAATGAGGAAGGTTTCTGCCAGGCAAGTTCATTGGATTAAGAGAGCAGCTGCTAAAAAGCCATTACAAACCAGCAAACAGATATTTGAAGCTGCTGGTGCCTCTGGAGTCCCTCGAACCACAAGGTGTGTGATCCTTCAAAGGCTTGTTGTGGTGCATAAACCTACGATTCGGCCACCCCTAAACAGTGATCACAAGCAGAAACGGTTGCAGTGGGCCCAGACATACATGAAGACTAATTTTCAAACAGTCTTGTTTACTGATGAGTGTCGAGCAACCCTGGATGGTCCAAATGGATGGAGTAGTGGATGTTTGGTGGATGGCCTCCATGTCCCAACATGGCTGCGACGTAATCAAGGAGGTGGAGGAGTCATGTTTTGGGCTTGAATCATAGGGAAACAGCTGGTAGGGCCCTTTAAGGTTCATGAAGGTGTGAAAATGACCTCTGCAAAGTATATAGAGTTTCTGACTGACAACTTTCTTCCATGGTATAAAAAGCAGAAACATGCCTTCAGGAGCAAAATCATCTTCATGCATGACAATGCACCATCTCATGCTGCAAAGAATACCTCTGAGTCATTGGCTGCTATGGGCATAAAAGGAGATAAACTCTTGGTGTGGCCACCATCTTCCCCTGGTCTCAACCCTATAGAGAACCTTTGGAGTATCACCAAGCAAAATATCTATGAGGGTGGGAGGCAGTTCACTTCAAAACAGCAGCTCTGGGAGGCTTCATGCAAATAAATACAAGAAGAAACTCTCCAAAAACTCACAAGTTCAATGGATGAAAGAATTGTGAAGGTGATATCAAAGAAGTGTTCCTATGTTAACATGTAACTTGGCCTGTTAGGATGTTTAGGAGTTAAGTAGCTCTTTTGTTCAGTGATTGTGACCTCCTAATGGTGCAAATTCCACAAATGAGCATTTTCAGTTCTTTAAAACAGATCAAATGTTCAGAAATTCTACTGTGCCTAATAATTTGGAACAGTGCATTTTGAGTTTTTTTCATTTTGGAGATTATACTGTTATCATTGGGAGGTTTCTTCAATAAAATTCGATGTATACTCTAATGGGTGATGACTTTTATTAGACTGACTGTCATTTGCACTGACCACTTAGGAAAATCAGAGAAAAATATCATTTGCATAATAATTTGGAACATAGTGTAAATAATTATCCGGAGTTAACAGCCCTGCTCCATAAGGTGCGAAGACTGTGCTCGCACATCCGTCGCTCGCCTGTAGTCTCCAGTCATATGCAGAGGCTGCAGCGATCGCCCCACCCCCCAAGCACCGCCTAATCATAGACTTTGCAATAATGTGGAACTCCACCATGCACATGGTTGAGAAGCTGTGCGAACAGAGGCAGGCTGTAATGCATTTGTGGAAGGATACACGGGCAGGCAGTTTGAGGGCAGACATCGAGTTGTCGGGTGTGCAGTGGTCAAAGCTGAAAGACCTCTGTAAAGTCCTTCAGTGATTTGAGGAATGCACACGGCTGGTAAGAGCAGATGACGCCATCATAAGCATGAGCATCCCAATTATGTGCCTGCTCATGCAAACTTTGACGCACATTAAGGATCAGTTGTATGTAGAGGAGGAGGAAGAGGAGGAAGAGCAGGAAAGCCTTGATGACAGTCAGCCATTCTCTGCTCAGGGAACTGTCGTGGACGAGGTGGAGGACGAAGAGGAAGAGGAGGAGGATGAGGAGGATGATTATTTTGGGGAGGATGATAATTCTCAGGGGGCAAGAGAAAATGTTGGCTTGCCAAGGTCAGGTACAGGGTTTGTGCATGACTGGAGGGATGTGGATTTGACATAAAGTGCTCCTCCACCCACCATTTGCAGTGCATCATTGACACCTGGAACATTGGCCCACATGTGTGATTATATCTTGCGGATCCTAAAAAGGGAACCCCGCATTGCCAAAATTATGAAAGATGACGACTAATGGTTGGCAAGCATCCTCGATCCACGCTATAAAAGCAAATTACAGAACATCATGCCACAGGAGAACCTAGAGCTAATATTGGTGAACAAACAAGCAACTCTGGTAAACCATTTGTTAGAGGCATTCCCAGCACACAGCAGCGGTGCAGATTCTACCACGAGCCGTACTGGACCAAATGGAAGAGGTGTTCGTGGTGCACACAGCCGAAGTGGCATTGGAGACAGGGCTTTCATGACCATGTTGTGGACTGATTTCTCGAGTACCGCTCACACGACGGTTAATACTGAATCGATTGCAACAGACAGGAGACAGCAGTTGTCAACTATTGTTCAAAATTACCTCTCCTCCCCTATCTATGTTCTCCATCACAGTTCATTCCCCTGTGACTACTGGGCCTGTAAATTGGACACCTGGCCTGAATTGGCACAATATGCCTTACAGGAGCTCGCTTGCCCTGCTGCTAGTGTGCAATTAGAAAGAGTCTTCAGTGCTGCTGGATCAATCCTGACAGAAAGAAGGACCCGGCTGTCGACCCAAAATGTTGGTGATCTCACCTTCAATAAAATGAACCATGCCTGGGTTTCAAAGGATTTTGTACCACCTTCCCCTGATGACACAAAGGGTGCCAGCAAAATGGCTCGTTTTGTCCTCCTCTTCCTCTGACTTCTCCAATTCCTCCATTTGCAGCTACTGAACGTCCAGCCGACACCTCAACATATGCCAGTTTTTCCACCTCCCTAAGTGGGCTGTACCCCCCTCAGGGCTGGCGTCAGCACCTGGTGCACCCGGGCAGGAGCCGGTGCTCTGAGCAGGTGGGGGGCCCACTCGTGGGCAACGGTATTGCCACAGGGCCCCTCATAGTACGCCGGTGTCTCTGACGGTGGGGGGGCACTTGCTGTCAGAGACACCGGCGTACTATGAGGGGCCCTGTGCCTGTGCCGTCGCCCACGAGTGGGCCCCCCCTGCTTGCCCAGGGCCCCAGCACTTGCAATACTTACCTCTCCCTGCTCCACCACTGTGACGTCTTCCGCTTTCCTGTCAGTGACATTCAGGTCAGAGAGCGCGATGACGTTACATCTGTACGCCCTCTGCCTGAACAGTCCAAGTGCAGAGAGCTCGAAGATGCCGACGCTGAGGAGTCCAGAGTAGAGCAGTGCCCAGCGAGGAGAGGTATTTCACTTTTTTTTAATGTTTGGAGCAATATATGGGGAGCATTATACACTGGAGCATTATAAATAGGGCCCATTATATATGGAGCATTATATAGGCCCATCATACACTGGAGCATCATCCATGGGGCCCATCATACACTGGAGCATTATAAATGAGGCCCATCATACACTGGAGCATCATATACGGAGCCCATTATACACTGGAGCATCATATGGGGCCCATTATATATGGAGCATTATATAGGCCCATCATACACTGGAGCATCATCCATGGGGTCCATCATACACTGGAGCATCATATATGGGGCCCATTATACACTGAAGCATAACGAACGATACGATACGATACGATACACTTTATTGATCCCGGGGGGAAATTACAGTATTACAGCAGCAATACAAACAGCAGTACATAAAATATTAGGACATAAATCTTGCACAGGTGTACCAACATTACATAATAAATAAAAGTGGGTAGTTCAGGTGTATATAAGATAATGTTAATTGACATTAGTACACCAGCCATCAGTCATTATTTTTCTGCCACCCTTAGGAAATTATTATACATCCCCATAGCAGTAGGTACAAATGATTTCCTGAATTTCTCCTTCTTGCACCTTAGTAGGATTAGACGGCTGCTGAATGTGCTCTTCTGATTCAAGAACAGCTCGTATAGTGGGTGTGTGTTATTGTTCATTATTGCCCTACACTTCTTCTGAATTCTATCCTCCAATACCTCCTCAAAAGAGTCAAGATGGAGGCCAACAGCTGCGCTTGCCTTCTTGATAAGTTTGTTGAGTTTATTAGCGTCAGCTACTCGCACACTACTGCCCAGCAAATTATAGCAAAAAAGATGGCGCTTGCTACAACGGACTGGTAGAACATCTCCAGCATTTTACTGCACACATTGAACGACCTGAGCTTCCGCAGAAAGTACAGTCTGCTCATTCCCTTCTTGTAAACCTTTTCTGTATGACACCTCCAATCGAGTTTACTGTCAAGGTGAACCCCAAATATTTGTAGCTCTCAACAATCTCAACCTCCTGGCCAGCAATGGTGATTGGTATGTAATCCTCCTTTTTCCTTCTATAACTCACCACCATCTCCTTGGTTTTCTTTACATTTAGTTCTAGACAGTTAGTCTGACACCAATCCACAAAGTCAGAAACCACCCTTCTATATTCCTCCTCCCCCCGGCCCCCCACAATGCCCCCTACAATCACGGAGTCATCTGAGAATTTTTGGAGGTGACAAAAATCAGATTTATACTGAAAGTCAGCTGTATACAATGAGAAGAGGAAGGGTGACAGCACTGTACCCTGAGGGGCTCCCACACTGCTCCGTACACTGCCAGATACCACCTCCCCCATCCTTACAAACTGCGGCCTGTCTGTCAGGTAGTCATTTATCCAGTTCACCATCCCCTCATCTACCGCCATATGGAGCATTATATAGGCCCATCATACACTGGAGCATCATCCATGGGGCCCATCATACACTCGAGCATTATAAATGGGGCCCATCATACACTGGAGCATCATATACGGGGCCCATTAAATATGTAGCATTATATAGGCCCGTCATACACTGAAGCATCATCCATGGGGCCCATCATACACTGGAGCATCATATATGGGGCCCATTATACACTGGAGCATTATAAATGGGGCCCATTATATATGGAGCATTATATAGGCCCATCATACACTGGAGCATTATAAATGGGGTCCATCATACACTGGAGCATCATATACGGGGCCCATTATACACTGGAGCATTATAAATGGGGCCCATTATATATGGAGCATTATATAGGCCCATCATACACTGGAGCATCATCCATGGAGCCCATCATATACTGGAGCATCATATGGGGTTCATTATTTATGGGGCATCATATAGGGTATGGAGCATCATATGGAGCACATATGGGGCCTATTCTGTATGTAGCATTATATGGAGCCCATTCTGGATGGAGCAATATATGGGGCCCATCATATACTGTATGGAGCTTTATATGCGACTCATTATACTGTATGGAGCAATATGTGGGGCTCATTATACTCTATGGGGACCGTCCTATACTGTATGGCACATTATATGAGGACCATCATATACTGTAGCATTATGTGGAGCTCATCATATACTGTATGGAACATTATATGGGACCAATTATTCTGTATGGAGCAATATATGGGGCTCATTATTCTGTATGGCGCACTATGTGATGGCCATAATACTATATGGAGGAATATACTATCCGGTTTTTGAGCTATTGTAGAATTTAAAATAGATATCAGTCATGTAATGTAAGAAGTGAAGTATTTGGCATTGTACTATACCTATATTTCTGTGCTGTATCGGAGCATCATGAATTGTAGTATGTGTTAAAGGGGCCCACTGAGACTCTTTGGCCCGGGGCCAACGAAAACCTGGAGCCAGCCCTGCTGTAATGTAAGTAGTACAGTTCATATAGTGTCTTGTGCTTGGGTGCGATGAAAACACAGGAGTCACAGGTTTGATATAGAAGGTCTTGTTTTACTTCATACAAGTGGCAATAAAAGTCACACAGTTTGCAGATACAAAAGCAGGAGACACAGCAGGCCAGAGTAACTTAAGCTCAGCAATCACTCTCCACAACAGGTTCAGGATCTCTTCTCTGTTACCGTAAGTCCATGCAAACGTGGATTTATCAAATAGCAAGGTTCCAAAGTCCACGAGTGTTCCAAAGTTCCACAATAGGAAATAACTGGAGTACAAGGTCCAAGGCTTTCAGGAGTCAGGTCACAGGTTCACTGCAGGCTTGATTCTGAAGCACTGATTGCTCAGCTGTGGCTGCTTAAGAAGCAAGAGGAGAGAATCAGGGCGGGAACATGCAAGCTGGAAACTCCATATTGACTGAGGGCAAGATAGCTGCAGCAAGACAGAAAGTAAAATGGCTGACGGAAAAACTGAGTTTCAGGAACATGTACACAGAACCTTACATTACTCCCCCCTTAGGGACAAACTCCGGATGACCTCAGACCAGGCTTGTGTGGGTACCTCTGATGAAACTGACGGAGCAAGCGAGGAGCATTAACGTTATTGACTGGTTCCCATGAGTTGTCCTCCACTGGGTAGCCCTGCCATTTAATCAGATATTGTAACTGATTTCTATACAACCTGGAATCTAAAATCCTTTCCACCACAAATTCTTCCTGACCATCGACTAGCACTGGGTCAGGGCAAGGAGAAGAACGTCCAGGAAACGTATTGGGTGTCGCAGCCTTTAGTAGGGATACATGAAAGACAGGGTGGATTCTCATAGTTCTGGGCAGTTGAAGACGACAAGCAACGGCACTTATAATTTTACTGATTTTATAGGGTCCAATGTACTTATGTCCCAACTTAGACGATGGAATCCTTAACTTAAGATTTCTGGTTGACAGCCAGACCAGGTCTCCTACCTTGAAAGCTGGTGCAGGTTTACGAAATTTATCTGCTGCTTTTTTGTACCTTTCCTGAGCCGATTCCAGATTCTCCTTTAGAAGATCCATATTCTTCTGTAAAGACGTGATTCTTTCAGCCACTGCTGGTAAAGGCGTTTCTATGGGAAATCGTGGTAGAATGTTAGGATGATAACCTAGATTAGAGTAAAAAGGAGACTGCTTAGTGGAGGCACTCTGAGAGTTGTTATAAGAGAACTCAGCTAATGGAAGTAGATCCACCCAATCATCCTGTAGGTGGCAGATAAAGCAGCGGAGATACTGCTCCAGGGTTTGATTGGTTCGTTCGATCTGTCCATTAGTCTGGGGATGAAAAGCAGAAGAAAGGTTTACTTTAATGTCCAATGCTGCACAGAAACTTTGCCAAAACCTAGAAGTGAATTGCACCCCTCGATCCGAAATAACCTCATCCGGTACTCCATGTAAGCGAAACACATCTTTAATCATCAAATCTGATGTCTGTTTTGCAGTGGGTAAGCCGACACAAGGGATAAAATGAGCTGCCTTTGTTAGACGGTCAACCACCACTAGAATGGTGTTCTTCCCTTGAGAGGTTGGTAACTCCACAATGAAGTCCATAGAAATGGATCCCCACGGGCGGGACGGGGTGGGAAGAGGCTGTAACAGACCAGTTGGTGAGGAGCGAGGTGTTTTGCATCTTGCACAGACTTCACATGAAGTGACATAGTTTAAAACATCCTTCCTGCAAGTGGGCCACCAAAAGAAACGAGAAAGAAATTCCTGTGTCTTTAGAATTCCTCTATGCCCAGCTATCTTGGAATCGTGAATGAGTTGCAATACTCTCAATCTGACTGTTTCAGGAATATACAGGCGTTGTCCCTGAATCCACACACCATTCTTAAAGACAAGACTTACGTCCCTTGGGGGTTGTGCCAAAAAGGAATCCGCATGGTATGCTTCCTTGATGTCCTTAAGTAGGTCTTGATTATGAATCACTCCCAGGAATCTAGAGTCAGGAAGAATAGTCTTAGGAGGAGTAATTGGACGTGTCTCTGCTGAGTAAATCCTAGAGAGTGTATCAGCCTTTCCATTGCGCGATCCTGGTCTATAAGAAATGATAAAATTAAATTGGTTTAAGAAAAGATTCCAGCGAGCCTGGCGAGGAGTCAGGCACTTAGCCGACCTGATAAATTCAAGGTTACGATGGTCTGTCAGGACGACTATTTGCTGTGCAGCTCCCTGAAGAAGGTGTCTCCATTCTTTGAAGGCGGCAATAATGGCCAAAAACTCTCTATTGCCCACATCATAGTTCCTCTCAGCCGAAGACAACTGCTGGGAAAAGAAGGCACAGGGATGCAAGACATTCTTCTCACCTGTTCTCTGAGAGAGTATAGCTCCAACGGCACAGTCTGAAGCATCCACCTCTATTATGAAGGCAAGCTCGGGGTTGGGATGTACTAAGATAGGTGCAGTGGTAAATTTTTCTTTTAGACGGGAAAATGCTTCCTGGGCTTGGGGAGTCCAGGAGAACCTAGACTCTTTCCGGGTAAGTTGGGTGATAGGTGACACTACCTCAGAGAAATTCCTAATGAAACGTCTATAGAAGTTGGCAAACCCGATGAAGCGCTGTACCTCCTTCACATTTCTAGGACTTGGCCAATCCTTGATGGCTTGGGTTTTGCTTCCATCCATACTAATTCCTTGTGTAGACAGTACATACCCCAGAAATTGAATTTCGGTCCTATGGAATTCACACTTTTCAAGTTTGATGTAAAGATGATTTTGTCTTAGACGTTCCAAGACCATTCTCACATGTCCATGATGTTCCTCTGTGGAGTTAGAAAAAATTAGAATATCATCCAAATAAATCACCACGAATGTATCTAGGAGATCCCTGAAGATGTCATTCACCAAGTGTTGGAAAGTGGCTGGGGCGGTACTCAGACCAAAAGGCATAACTAGATATTCAAAGTGTCCATAGCGTGACCTGAATGCAGTCTTCCATTCATCCCCAGGTCTAATACGGACTAAGTTATAGGCCCCACAAAGATCTAGTTTAGAGAAAATTTTGGCATGTCGCACTCTCTCCAATAACTCAGGGATTAAAGGCAATGGATAACGGTTTCTAATAGTAACCTTATTGAGTTCCCTATAGTCTACGCAGGGTCTCAGAGATCCATCTTTCTTCTTTACAAAGAAGATGGGTGCACCTGCAGGAGATGAAGAGGGGCGTATGAAGCCCTTGGCTAGATTTTCGTCT
>JARQOD010000005.1:194994413-195160222 GCA_033576555.1 Oophaga sylvatica
CATTGACAGAGCCCCTGGGGTTTGCCAAAAACAGAGAACCTTCTAATGACCACTTTTTTCCCAAATTTAAAACCCTCTAAATGAATTCTTTGTAGGGGTTTGCAGGGGGATTTTATTGGCACCACATGTCAAAAATTTTTTTTACCTTTGGGCAGTGAAAAAAAAAAAAAAATTTTTCCCTTTTCCCACCAAAGATTGTTTTTCCCCCCAAATTTTAACTTTTTACCGGGGAAATGGGGTAAAAATGGCCCCAGAATTTGTCCCAAATTTTGCGGGAAAGTAAAAATCCCCAATTGTGGTGTACAGTACTATTTTCCCATATGGAGTGACTGGGGGAGGGAAACCAGAGCACTATTTGCCTTTGGGAGCGCAGTTTTTCCAAAGAAGATTTGCAGACCCCTTTAAAAAAGAGCCCTAAGTGCTAAAAAACAGAACCCCCCCTTAAGTGCCCCCTTTTGGGAAATTAAAAACCCCTTTTTGGGGGAAATTTTTTTACAAAAAGGGGAAACAAAAATTCAGAGTGTTTTCCGGGAAACGGGCCCCGGCGGTGGATTTTTTGCTGGGTGAAAATTGCAAATTGGTTGTAGTCCCAAAAAAACATTCCCCCCAGTTCATGTTTCTGGAGACATGCACCTGTAAATTAGGGGGCTCTCATCACTACAGAAATGCCAAACATATGGGCGCTATATGTGGTTTAGGCACACTGGGACTTAGAAGGGAGGGGGCATTTGGAATTGGGTACGGAGAATTTGCTGAATTTCTTTTGGCGAGGAGCCATTTCACTTTTCCAGAGCCTTTGTGTTACCAGTAATGTGGAAGCCCCCTATATTTCCATTAACAGATGACAGATATGAGTGAGGACTTGCTTTTTTTGTGGATTGAGTGGAAGCTTTTATTGGGAACATTTTACATAACGTTTGGGATCACAGTTATCCGGCGCCCTACGCTGACCATTACTTTGGGGTTTCCATTCAAATCTCTGAGTGATGTGATTCAGATGAAACCCCCAATGGATCCATTCACTATAGTGAGGCAGCAGAGTTACTCCGGACTCCATCTGAGCTCTGTTCCATGTTGTCCTTCTTTTCAGAAGTGCACAAAACTGTGACCGACGGCACTGTTATGCAATCCTAAAAAGACGGACACCGCCAGATTACAGGTCACTTGGCTCCACAGAGCCTCCATCTGCATCATTATAGGGCATCTTCAGCCAGAGGTTCTGTCTGAATCATGTATTTCAGAGATTTACACGGAAACCCTGGTGTAAGCGCACAGCGAAGAGCGCAGGATAAATGTGTACCGAGTCTTGCTGCGATCTTTGGGAGGCAGAATGAAAAAATCAACAGCATGTGAAGAATTGGTTTTATTTATTTTTTAAGCCGTTCCTCGTGTGGTATAAGTGATTAGGCGCTTTTATTCTTCGGGTCTGTGCTATTACAGTGATACCAGATTTATATCGCGTTTTTATGTTTGGCTGCTGTCACACACTGAAAGACACCTTTTATTTGAAAACTAATTTTTGCATCACCATATTTTGAGAGCTGTAATTTTTTCATATTTCGGCCGACAGAGTCACATCAGGGCTTTTTTTTTGCGAACGAGCTGATGTTTCTATTGGTAGCATTTTTGGGTACATGACATTTTTTGATCGCTTTCTATTCCTATTTTTGTGACACAGAATGAACATAGACCAGCAATTCAGGAATTCCTATTTTTTTTTCTACCATTCCGCATTTGGTGAAATTGGTAATTGTTATTATTTTTGCATTGCTTTAATCTGAGAGCTATAACTTTTTTATTTTTCTGCTGATGGAGCTGTATGGTTGCTTGTTTTTTGTGGGATAAGATGAGGTTTACAGCTGTACCATTTTATTTACGTCTGTCTTTTTTATCGCGTTTTATTTCACTTTTTGTTCAGCGGTATGATGATAAAAAATTGTTTTTGCCTCGTTTTTTATTTGTTTTACGGTGTTCACTGAAGGGGTTAACTAGTGGGACAGTTTTATAAAGCGTGTCGTTATGGACACGGCGATACCAAATATGTGTACTTTTATTGTTTTTTTTAATTACATAAATTAATATATTAATTGGAAAAATTATCATTTACAAAAATTTTTTTATTTTCACAAGGTTAAAAGGAGAAAATGGTCAGACAAAGTTGTTGTGCAATTTCTCCTGAGAACACCGATACCCCATATGTGGGGAAAAAACACTGGGAGCATGGCAGGGCTCGTAAGGGAACGAGCGCCGTTTGACTTTTTCAAACCAAAATTCGCTGGAATTGAGATCGGATGCCATGTCACTTTTGGAGAGCCCTTGATGAGCCTAAACAGTGGAAACCCCCCACAAGTGACACCATTTTGGAAACTAGACCCCCCAAGGAACTTATCTAGATGTGTGTTCAGCACTTTGAACCCCCAAGTGCTTCACACAAGTTTATAAGGTAGGGCTGTGAAAAAAAAAATCTAATTTTTTCCACAAAGATGATCTTTTAGTCCCCAATTTTTTATTTTCCCAATGTTAACAGGAGAAATTGGCCCTAAAGTTGTTTTCCAATTTCTCCTCAGTATGCTGCTACCCCATATGTGGGGGAAAACCACTGTTTGGGTGCATGACAGACCTCGTAAGGGAAGCAGCGCTGTTTAACCTTTTCAAATCAAAATTGGCTGGAATTGAGATCGGACCCCATGTCACGTTTGCAGAGACCCTGATGTGCCTAAGCAGTGGAAACCCCCCACAAGTGACACTATTTTGGAAACTAGACCCCCCAAGGAACTTATCTAGATGTATGGTGAGCACTTTGAACCCCCAAGTGCTTCATAAAAGTTTATAACGTAGACCCGTGAAAAATAAAATCATATTTTTTCCACAAGCATGATGTTTTAGTTCCTATTTTTTATTTTCCCAAGGGTAATGTCATGTGTGCATTGCCACGAAGATCGTCGCGGTTGCACATTTTGACTTCTCACAGCTGAGCTGCTGTTTCTTTGTGTTTGGCAGCTAGGGAGTTAATTCTGTCTGTGCTCGGTGCTGGGACTGGGTGCAGTTTCTCCCGGCTGCAATTGATTATTTGTTGATTGGTTTCCTTTAAATTCCTGGCTGTCTGCTTGGGGAGTTGCCAGTGAAACCTTCATGCAGACCACAGATAGGAATGAATCTGTATAGACTTTAGTTGTGAGCTCCTTAGTTGTTCTAAGCTCAACTTGGTTAGAGTTTATTTCCCAGACCATTTATGTTCCTTTGGTGTTGAGTGTGTATGCAAGCGTGTGTTATCCTGTCTGTCTTATATGTCTAATCTGTGTATTTAGCTGAGATCAGCCCATATCCCTTTGGTGGTAGTCAGGATCCTTCTTAGGACTGATTACAGGGTTCAGGGTCTGATAGGAGACAGGGTTAGGTTGGAGACTTGGACCTCTGAACCATTATCAGTACCTCCAAGGTGAGGGATTAGTTAGGACCCCAGTTTAGGGTCAGGTTAGATCCCGGTCCACCTCTTTCCTGTTTCAGCTCATCAAGTCCTCAAGATTAACTCTGAGTTCAGCAGATATCGTGTCAGGTAAATCTATTCTATACTTACATGCTGATGTTGCTATACTACTTGTTGTATAGAGTGTTGTTCCTGTATTAATAGTTTACTGACATTGTATACATATCATTAGACAGCGTGACAGGTAACAGGAGAAATTGGACCCGAAAAGTTGTTTTCAAATTGTCTTGATTATGCTGATAGCCCATATGTGTTGGGAAAAACACTGTTTGGGTGCACGGCAGAGCTCGGAAGGGAAGGAGCGCTGTTTGAATTTTTCAAACCAAAATTGCCTGGAATTGAGATTGGACGCCATGTCGCATTTGGAAAGCCCCTGATGTGCCTAAACAGTGGAAACCCCCCACAAGTGACACCATTTTGGAAACTAGAATGACAAAAGGAACTTATCTAGATGTGTGGTGAGCACTTTGAACCCCAAGTGCTTTACACAAGTTTATAACGTAGAGCCATGAAAAAAAATCATATTTTTTCCACAAACATGATGTTTTAATCCCCATTTTTTAATTTTCCCAAGAGTAAGAGTAGAAATTGGACCCCAAAAGTTGTCCAATTTGTCCTAAGTGCGCTGATGCCCCATATGTGGGGGAAAACACTGTTTGGGTGCATTACAGAGCTTGGAAGGGAAGGAGCGCTGTTTGACTTTTTCAAACCAAAATAAGACTGGAATTGAGATCGGACGCCATGTCGCGCTTGGTGAGCCCCTGATGTGCCTAAACAGTGTAAACCCCCCACAAGTGACACATTTTGGAAACTAGAATGACAAAAGGAACTTATCTAGATGTGTGGTGAGCACTTTGAACCCCCAAGTGCTTTACATAAGTTTATAACGTAGAGCCGTTAAAAAAAAAATCATATTTTTTCCACAAACATGTTTTAATCCCCATTTTTTTATTTTCCCAAGAGTAACAGGAGAAATTGGACCCCAAAACTTGTCCAATTTGTCATGAGTATGTTGATACCCCATTTGTACAGTGGTGGGGGAGAACCACTGTTTGGGCACACGGCAGAGCTCGCGAGGGAAGGAGCGTCGTTTAATTTTTTCAAACCAAAATTGGTTGGTATTGAGGTCGAACGCCATGTCACGTTTGGAGAGCCCCTGATGTGCCTAAACAGTGGAAACCCCACAAGTGACACCATTTTGGAAACTAGACCCCCAATGTACTTATCTAGATGTGTGGTGAGCATTTTGAACCCCCAATGACTTCACACAAGTTTATAATGTAGAGCCATGAAAGAAGTCATATTTTTTCCACAAACATGATGATTTAGTCCCCAATTTTTTATTTTCCCAAGAGTAACTAGAAAAATTGGACCCCAAAAGTTGTCCAATGTGTCCTGAGTGCGCTGATACCCCATATGTGGGGGAAAACCACTGTTTGGGTGCACTACAGAGCTCGGAAGGGAATGAGCGCTGTTTGATTTTTTCAAACCAAAGTTGGTTGGAATTGAGATCGGACGCCATGTCGCATTTGGAGAGCACCTGATGTGCCTAAACAGTGGAAACCCTCCACAAGTGACACCATTTTGGAAACTAGAACGACAAAAGGAACTTATCTAGATGTGTGGTGAGCACTTTGAACCTCCAAGTGCTTTACACAAGTTTATAACGTAGAGCCGTGAGAAAAAAATCATATTTTTTTCCACAAACATGATGTTTTAATCCCCATTTTTTTATTTTCCCAAGAGTAAGAGTAGAAATTGGACCCCAAAAGTTGTCCAATTTGTCCTAAGTGCGCTGATGCCCCATATGTGGGGGAAAACCACTGTTTGGGTGCATTACAGAGCTCGGGAGGGAAGGAGCGCTGTTTGACTTTTTCAAACCAAAATAAGACTGGAATTGAGATCGGACGCCATGTCGCGCTTGGTGAGCCCCTGATGTGCCTAAACAGTGTAAACCCCCCACAAGTGACACCATTTTGGAAACTAGAATGACAAAAGGAACTTATCTAGATGTGTGGTGAGCACTTTGAACCCCCAAGTGCTTTACATAAGTTTATAACGTAGAGCCGTTAAAAAAAATAATATTTTTTCCACAAACATGTTTTAATCCCCATTTTTTTATTTTCCCAAGAGTAAGAGTAGAAATTGGACCCCAAAACTTGTCCAATTTGTCATGAGTATGTTGATACCCCATTTGAGGGGGAGAACCACTGTTTGGGCACACGGCAGAGCTAGCGAGGGAAGGAGCGTTGTTTAATTTTTTCAAACCAAAATTGGCTGGTATTGAGGTCGAACGCCATGTCACGTTTGGAGAGCCCCTGATGTGCCTAAATAGTGGAAAGCACCACAAGTGAACACCATTTTGGAAACTAGACCCCCAATGTACTTATCTAGATGTATGGTGAGCATTTTGAACCCCCAATGACTTCACACAAGTTTATAACGTAGAGCCATGAAAAAAGTCATATTTTTTCCACAAACATGATGATTTAGTCCCCAATTTTTTATTTTCCCAAGAGTAACAAGAAAAATTGGACCCCAAAAGCTGTCCAAATTTGTCCTGAGTACGCTGATACTCCATATGTTGGGGAAAACCACTGTTTGGCTGCACGACAGAGCTCGAAAGGGAAGTAGCGCTGTTTGATTTTTTCAAACCAATATTGGCTGGAATTAAGATTGGAGGCCATGTCGCATTTGAAGAGTCCCTGATGTGCCTAAACAGTGGAAACCCTCCACAAGTGACACCATTTTGGAAATTAGACCCTCCAATGGACTTATCTAGATGTGTGGTGAGCACTTTGAACCCCCAATGCTTCACACAAGTTTATAACGTAGAGCCTTGAAAAAAAAATCATATTTCAATCCTCAAACATTATCTTTTAGTCCCCAATCATTTATTTTCCCAAGGGTAACAGGAAAATTGGCCCCAAAAGTTATTTTCCACATGTAACACCATTTTGGAAACTAGACCCCCAAGGAACTTATTTAGATTTGTGGTGAGCATTTTAAACCCCCTAGTGCTTCACTAAAGTTTATAATGCCCTTGCATAAAAAAAAAATTCCACAAAAGTTTTTAATTCCCCAATTTTTTATTTTTCCTTGGGTAACAGGAGAAATTGGACCCCAAAAGTTGTTGTCCAATTTGCCATCAGTACGCTGGTACCCCATATGTGGGAGAAAACTACTGTTTGGGCACACGTTGGGGCTCGGAAGGGAAGTAATGACGTTTGGGTATGCAGACTTTGATGGGTGTCATTTTCCGTTTGCAGAGCCCCTGATGAGCTTAAACTGTAGAAACCCCCCACAAGTGACCACATTTTGGAAACTAGACCCCCTAAGGAACTTATCTAGATGTGTGGTGAGCAATTTGAACCCCCAAGTGTTTCACTAAAGTTTATAATGCCTGAGCATGAAAATAAAAAATCCTATTTTTTTCCTTCAAAAAAGATATTTTAGTCCTCTTCATTTTTTTATTTTCCCAAGGGTAAGAGGATAATTTGTTGTCCGATTTGTTCAGAGTTTACTGATACTCCATATGTGGGGTTGAACCACTGTTTGGGTGCACGGCAGGGCTCGGAAGGGAAGTAGTGACGTTTTGGAATACAGATTTTGATGGAATGGTTTGCGTACATCATATTCCATTTGCAGAGCCTCTGATGTGCCTAAACAGTATAAACCCCCCACAATTGACCGCATTTTGGAAACTAGTCCCCCTAAAGAACTCATCTAGATGTGTGGTGAGCACTTTGAACCCCCAAGTGTTTTACTATAAAGTTTATAATGCCGGGGCGTGAAAATAAAAAATCCTTTCATGAACTTCTCAAAAGCTTTTGATACGGTGCCACACAAAAGGTTGATACATAAAATGAGAACAATTGGGATAGGGGAAAATATGTATAAGTTGGTTAAGAACTGGCTGATGGATAGGAAACAAAGGGTGGTTATTAATGGAACACACTCGGACTGGGTCACGGTTAGTAGTGGGGTACCACAGGGGTCAGTATTGTGGACGCTTCTCTTTAACATATTTATTAATGACCTTGAAGGGGGCATACAGAGTAGTATTTCAATATTTGCAGATGACACTAAACTCTGCAGGGTAATCAATACAGAGGAGGACAATTTTATATTAGAGGATGATTTATGTAAACTAGAAGCTTGGGCTGATAAATGGCAAATGAGCTATAATGGGGATAAATGTAAGGTCATGCACTTGGGTAGAACAAACAAGATGTATAATTATGTGCTTAATTGTAAAACACTGGGCAAAACTGTCACTGAATAAGACCTGGGAGAATGGGTGGACGACAAACTCACATTTAGTGGCCAGTGTCAGGCAGCTGCTGCAAAGGCAAATAAAATAATGGGATGCATTAAAATAGGCATAGATGCTCATGAGGAGAACATAATTTTACCTCTATACAAGTCACTAGTGCGACCACACTTAGAATACTGTGTACAATTCTGGTCTCCGGTGTATAAGAAGGACATAGCTGAACTGGAGCTGGTGCAAAGAAGAGCGACCAAGGTTATTAGAGGACTGGGGGGTCTGCAATACCAAGACAGGTTATTACACTTGGGTTATTTAGTTTGGAAAAGCGAAGGCTTAGGGGTGATCTTATTACAATGTATAAATATATGAGGGGACAGTACAAAGACCTTTCTAACAATCTTTTTACTCTTAGACCTGTGACGGGGACAAGGGTGCATCCTCTACATCTGGAGGAAAGAAGGTTTAGTCATAATCACAGACGGAGATTCTTTACTGTAAGAGCATTGAGACTATGGAACTCTCTGTCGTTTAATGTTGTAATGAGTGATTCCCTACTAATATTTAAGAAGAGACTGGATGCCTTTCTCGAAAATTATAATATTACAGGCTATATTCACTAGTTTCCTAGATATTGCGTTGATCCAGGGAGCTAGTCTGATAGCCGTATGTGGAGTCGGGAAGGAATTTTTTTCCCCAATGTGAAGCTTACTGTTTGCCACATGGGTTTGTTTTGCCTTCTTCTGGATCAACATGTTAGGGCAGGTTAGGATAGGACATGGGTTGAACTAGATGGACTTAAAGTCTTCCTTCAACCTTAATAACTATGTTACTATGTTACTATTTTTTCACACAAAAATGATATTGTAGTCCCCATTTTTTTATTTTCCCAAGGGTAACAGGAGAAATTGGACACCAAAAGTTGTTGTCCAATTTGTTCTGAGTACGCTGATATGCAACATGTGGGAGGGATCCTCTGTTTAGGTGCACGGCAGGGCTCGGAAGGGCAGTAGTGACGTTTTGGAATGCAGACTTTGATGGAATGGTCTGCGAGCATCATATTCTGTTAGCAGAGCCCCTGATGTGCCTAAGCAGTAGAAACCCCGACAAGTGACCCCATTTTGGAACCTAGACCCCCAAGGTACTTATCTATATGTGTGTTGAGCACTTTGAACCCCCAAGTGCTTCACACAAGTTTATAACGTAGAGCCGTGAAAAACAAATCATATTTAATCCACAAACATGATCTTTTAGTCCCCAATTTTTTATTTTCCCAAGGGTAACAGGAGAAATTGGACCCCAAAAGTTGTTGCCCAATTTGTCCTGAGTACGCTGGTACCCCATATGTGCGAAAAAACTGTTTGGGCGCACGGCAGGGCTCAGAAGGGAAGTAGTGATGTTTTGGAATGCAGACTTTGATGGAATGGTCTCCGGGCATCATGTTCCATTTGCAGAGCCCCTGATGTGCCTAAACAATAAAAAAAAACACAAGTGACATCATTTTGGAAATTAGACCCCCAAGGAACTTATATAGATGTACCCCCTTTTTGGAACTAATCTACTGTTTCCTCTAAAGTAAATTAGTAGTACATGGAGGTTTGGTACAATTTGAAGCAATCCTTTATACACAGTCCAGGTTTATCGGGGCAGGTGTCGCATTGATAAGTGGTGTCCTTGCGTATTCCCCTTTTGTAACACATTCAGCACCTTTTTTGTGGATTATCTTTTCTTACAGTTGGCAGAACCACCCCCGGGAAATGCTGACCTGGCACGATACGAGCACCTTCAGTTCCTCAAGTACTGGGGCTCTCTCCTTTCAGAGTGCCAAATATCAGGGCCTTGATCACTACTTCCTGAAACTGAAGGTACTACGTATCGGTGTGGCGTGTATATTGTGACAGCAGGAAAGCGTTGAGCATTGCCATTTGTATGTTGTGCATGGCCAGCTTTTTGTACCACACCCTGGCCTTTCTCAAAGCACTGTACGGCTGGAGGAGTTGATCAGAGAGACCAACGCCCCTCATGTTTTTGTTGTACCCCAGTACACAGGTCGATTTGCTGACCTGTGTAGAATTACCTCATACAGTGCTGAGGGCGATGCCATCACCGTGTATGGTGGTCAAGAGAAGGACATCCCTCTTGTCCTTGTACTTGACCACCAGCAGGTGGTTACTACATTGGGCTCTGCTGTCACCTTTTCTGAGCATCTGCCCAAGTAGCGTCTTTTGGAGGCATCTCTGATTTTTTCGGACAGTACCGCAGGCTACGGTACCTCACAGAGAGAGGGATTTGAAGAGTGGGATGCTGGAATAAAAGTTACCATGTAGAGGTGATAACCTTTATCCAGCAGTGGGTGCTCCAAATCCTACACAATTTTCCCACTCACTCCCAGGACAGGAGGGCATTCAGGGTTCAATCCTGGTGTCCTTTCCTTCATAAACTCTAAACCTGTGGTTGTACCCTGAGGTACTCTCACACAGTTTGTAGAGTTTAATTCCATACCTGGCCCTCTTGCTGGGCAGGTACTGACTGAATGAGAGCCTTCCCTTAAAATGAACTAAGGACTCATCCACGCAGATGTCCCTTTGGGGCACATACACTTCAGCAAACTTTTTGTTGAAGTGTTCGATGACCGGCCGAACTTTGAACAGATGGTCAAAGTTGGGGTCATCTTGTGGGGGACACTATGCATTATTGTTATAATGCAGGAATTTGTTGATGACCTCAAAACGCTTCTGGACCATGACCATTTGGAACACTGGAGTGTTGTGTAAAATATCAACACTCCAATATTGCTGAATTTCTGGCTTCTTCAGGATCCCCATATGGAGGACCAGGCCCCAAAACCGCATCATTTCAACTGCATCTACAAGAGACCAGTTAGAAAATGATGAACCGGGGTTTTATGCCAAAAATTGAAGAGCATATAAATTAGTTTGTTCCACCATGAGGTTAATGAAATCCTCAGAGGAAAAGACTTTGAAAAGTCTAGTTCTGTGAGGCCGGTGATGTCAAACTTGATTCCTGATTCTGCTACAAAATCAGGAATCAATGGCTCGTAATTTTCAGGGGGTGAGGTCCATACGGGGTCTGCAATGGGGTGCACTGATTCAGCTTCTTTGGGAATGGTTGGCGTTGCCTCATCTTCTGTCCTGGAACATCTGCGTGGCAGTTCCGTAAGACCCAAGGCGGTGGAGGATGAGGATGAAGATGAAGAATCAGAAAAGTATAGAAATGTGGAATCCTCTCCCTCTCTATCAGTGTCAGAGGCAACAAAAACATATGCCTTCTACAGTGAATAGCGCTGTTGGGACGAACGGGACATTTTTTTATGACTATGGTGCTTGGGTGTACTTTATTTATTTTGTGTGTGTGGGGGGGTTGAGTGTGTGTGTGGGGGGATAGTGATTGGTGCAAACTTTTCTGAAAAGAAAAAGCTAAAAGAAAAAAAGAACCAGGGAGAAAAAAATGCCTGTGAAAAGAAAAGTCTAAAATGGCAGGCACGTGCTCTGATAAGTGAACTGTGTCACCTGTCAAAGTTCCGCTACTGCTGGATGTGCGCATGGAGGTGGTGGAAAAGGGAATGAAAAAAAAACGGTACGCACGTGCTCTGATAAGTGAACTGTGTCACTTATCAAAGTTCCGCGGCTGCTGGATGTACGCATGGAGGTGATGGAAAGGAGCGGGAAAAAAAAAACCGTCAGGCATGTGCTCTGATATGTGAACTGTGTCACTTATCAAAGCTCCACATCTGCTGGATGTGCGCACGGAGGTGGTGGAAAGGGGCGTGAAAAAAAAACAGAAGGCACGTGCTCTGATAAGTGAACTGTGTCACTTATCAAAGTTCTGCAGCTGCTGGATGTACGCACGGAGGTGGTAGAAAGGGGCGTGAAAAATAAACGGCAGGCATGTGCTCTAATAAATGAACTGTGTCACTTACCAAAGTTCCACGGCTGCTGGATTTGCGCATGAAGGTGGCAGAAAGGGGCGTGAAATAAAAAAGAAACGGCAGGCACGTGCTCTGGTAAGTGAACTGTGTCACTTATCAAAGTTCCGCGGCTGCTGGATGTGCGCACGGAGGTTTTGGAAAGGGGCGTGAAAAAAAAAAAGCATGCGCGTACTCTGATAAGAGAACTGCGTCACTTATTAAAGTTCCCCGGCTGCTGGATGTGCACACGGAAGTGGCAGAAAGGGGCTTGAAAAAAAAATGTCAGGCACAGATGTGGCGCAAAGGGGGGTGAAAAAGAAAAGCGAGCACGAGTGTTGATCGGTGAACTGCGTCGCCAATCAACACTTGTTGGCTGCTAAATATGCGCATAAAGGCGGTGCAAAGGGGAGGTGGATGGGAGTAAAAAGAGGGGGGAAGGGGTAAATGGAAGTGGGGATTAGCGTGGATGAAGAAAGATCGGGCAGGGATCAGGGATCAACACTTACGGTGTTAGTCTCTCTTCTTTCTTCTGTCTTCTTTCGTCTTTCTTTTTTCTTCAGCAGAGATTGTGGTGTCACAGGCTACTGTGGCACCACAAAGCCCAGCACAGGGGGGGATCAAGCAGTGTGACCACTCTGCAGGAGATCTCAGCTAGTGTGGTCACACAGGTCACAGGCAGGTGACAGACAGGTCACAAAGCGGTCATACCGCTGCTGTGACCGGTCATTGGTGGGATCGAACATAACATTGATCTCACCAATCACAGCTCTCCCTGGTGACCCTGGCAACAGCCTAGGATCGGAGCTCACAGCTTTGATTCCTAGGCAGGTCACCGGCAGGTCACCAGCAGGTCACAGCTGTGCCCTGTGATTGGAGCGATCGACAATTACATTGATCGCGCCAATTAGCAGCTACAGGGCCTGTCCTAGGCACCGGCCTAGGATCGGTGCTATTACAGCACCGATCCTATGCAGGTACCAGCAAGGCACAGTATGCGCTGCAATTGGCGCGATCAATGTTATCGTCGATCGTGATAATCTGAGGGGTTTTCGCCGGTGCCTGTCATTGCCAGGCACCGGCCTAGGATCGAGTACATCGGTACTCAATCCAAGCCTGGGACCTCACTGTTTCTGATTGGCTGAAACAATGAGAAAGGCTGCGATTGGCTGTTCAGAATTGAACAGCCAATCACAGCGATCGGGAGGCCGGGTGGGCGGGGACCAGCCCCGGGATGCCATCAACATCTTACTACAGGTAAGATAGTGTTGGAATTTTAATGCGCTCACCGTGACTTAGGTCGCGATGTCTCATTAAAGGGCATGACGTACTATCCCGTCCAGGGTCAATAAGGCTGGATGGGATAGTATGTCCAAGGTCTGAGAGGGGTTAAAAAATATAAAATGTAATATTTTTTACTCTTGTTTTATTTTGTTCTCTATTATCTACTTTATCTACTATTAGGACTTGTGTGAAAATCTGAGTTTTAGGTCAAATTTAATCAGAAGTATGAAAAATTCTGTAGGGTTCACAAATTTTTAGGCACCGCTGTACATAGAGACAGGAGAGAAAAAAATCCTCATGTTTCTATGTATTGTTTTGTAGACAGCTAGCTTCTACCCATTATTTAGCCACAACTAGAGGCAATGGCCAGAAATAGTGTTATTCCTTATGTATACACACATAACAGTATTCTGTATTCTGTAAAGGTCTCCTGAAATGACAGATATACAGCCTCTACATGTTTAGCTTCACAGCTTGTCAAGCATGAGCACATTATTGTGTAACTAGCAACATAATAGTTCACCCATGCAGTTATGACTTTTTCAGCACCTACTAGTACTATGTCATGTGATCTGCAGAGGGTTAAAGTAAATTCATTTAGATTCTTATCTGTAGCTAGAATCCCTTCCAAACAGGGCTATTTTTCATTTTTTGAGGTGCAAACTGATGTTTCTATTGATACCAGTTTAGTGAAATAAGGCACTTTGATCACTTTCAATTGCCATTTTTTAGGGAAGAACCTTAACCCCAAAAAATAATATTTATTTATTCTTTTTGCCATGTACTGGACGGGTTAATCAATTTCATATTGTGATAGATCATACTTTTGCAGATGTGGAGACACCAAATATGCTTTTTCTGTTTCTTGTTAGCAAGGGAAAATGAGGAAGATTTAAATTTCTCCATAAGCTTTTATATTTTTTTTTAACATTTTTTTTATGTTTTACATTATTTCTTAAGGGTATGCCACACTAAACAATATCGCTAACGGGATCGCTAAAAAACGTCACTATTTAGCGATCCTGTTAGCGATGTTGTTCAGTGCGGCAGCTTCCAGCGACGAGCTTCCTGCTGTGATCTCGCTCGTCGCTGGAATCGTTCCGGACCCTATTTTCTCGTCGGCGCTCCCGCTGGGTAAGTATCTAATCGCTGTGTGGCACCTTTTCTTAGCGATTTAGCGGTACTTTTGTACCGCTAAAGTCGTTAAGAAGATCGCTAACGGCGATAGCGTCGTTAACTATATCGCTAAATGTGGTCGCATTTAGCGATATAGAAACAATCCCGCTAGCGATCGCATTAGTATGCGTCGTTATTGTGATCGCTAGCGGGATTGTTTAGTGTGGCAGTACCTTTAGTCGTGTTAGGGGAGATGAACCAGTAATGATTTGATTCCTTTTTACAAGAAAAAAAAAAGGGGGGGGAAGCCAGGCAACACATGGTCAGCATGAAATAATTTAAGTGCATCCTACATAATTCTAACTGTTTTTTAAAAATAAGACATTTAGCAAACATTGATCATTCTTTGAGCTACCCGCCACGACAAGGATTCTCATATGGGGCGTACCTACTCTAAGTTTATCATATCACTGTGCCATAGCGCCTCCTGAATAATTAAAAGCATAACTGCAAAAACTGTAAAGCAGGACTGCATAAACTGCAAGGTACTTAAGCATAATGAATCACCCCGGGTTGCAGTCAGACAGATGCAGTAAAGGCGACAGGTCCAAGAATGACATGTCAGATCTGACCTCCATCCGCCAAACAGCAACCACAGATAAAGAGTGAAACAGGCACAGGCCAGTGCACAATTATTTAGCCTGGGCAGGCAGGCTGCTGTATATGTGTATAGCAGCCTAGTCAATTAAAGAAGAAAAAAAAACAGATAAAATTGCAGCATGACCAGCGCGCACGGCAACCAGTGGTGCAGCCACTTACCATACAAGAAAAAAAAGGGGGGAGCCAGCGCAACTCATGGTCAGCATGAAATAATTTAGTGCATCTGCACATAATTCAACTGTTTTTTAAAATAGAGACATTAGCAACAATTGATCAATTCTTTGAGCTACCGCCACGACAAGGATTCCATTGGCAGTACCTACTCTAGTTATACATATACATTTGCCATAGCGCCTCTGAATATTAAAGCATAACTGCAAAACTGTAAAGCAGACTGCATAAACTGCAAAGGGTACTTAAGCAAAATGAATCACCCGTGTGCCAGTAGACAGATGCAGGTAAAGGTCCGACCAGGTCCAAGAATGGACATGTCAGATCTGACCTCCACATCCGCCAAACCAGCAACCACAGATAAAGAGTGAAACAGGCACAGGCACAGGTGCACAATTATATATAGCCTGGGGCAGGGCAGGGCTGCTGTATATGTGTATAGCAGCCTAAGTCAATTATAAGAAAGAAAAAAAAACAGATAAAATAGCATGCATGACCCAGCGCGCACGGCAACCAGTGGTGGCAGCCACTTACCAATACAAGAAAAAAAAAAGGGGGGGGAAGCCAGCGCAACACATGGTCAGCATGAAATAATTTAAGTGCATCTGCACATAATTCTAACTGTTTTTTTAAAAATAGAGACATTTAGCAAACAATTGATCAATTCTTTGAGCTACCCCGCCACGACAAGGCATTCTCATATGGGGCAGTACCTACTCTAAGTTTATCATATCACTGTGCCATAGCGGCCTCCTGAATAATTAAAAGCATAACTGCAAAAAACTGTAAAGCAGGACTGCATAAACTGCAAGGGTACCTTAAGCATAACTGAATCACCCCCGGGTGCCAGTCAGACAGATGCAGGTAAAGGCCGACCAGGTCCAAGAATGGACATGTCAGATCTGACCTCCACATCCGCCAAACCAGCAACCACAGATAAAGAGTGAAACAGGCACAGGCACAGGTGCACAATTATATATAGCCTGGGGCAGGGCAGGGCTGCTGTATATGTGTATAGCAGCCTAAGTCAATTATAAGAAAGAAAAAAAAAACAGATAAAATAGCATGCATGACCCAGCGCGCACGGCAACCAGTGGTGGCAGCCACTTACCAATACAAGAAAAAAAAAAGGGGGGGGAAGCCAGCGCAACACATGGTCAGCATGAAATAATTTAAGTGCATCTGCACATAATTCTAACAGTTTTTTTAAAAATAGAGACATTTAGCAAACAATTGATCAATTCTTTGAGCTACCCCGCCACGACAAGGCATTCTCATATGGGGCAGTACCTACTCTAAGTTTATCATATCACTGTGCCATAGCGGCCTCCTGAATAATTAAAAGCATAACTGCAAAAAACTGTAAAGCAGGACTGCATAAACTGCAAGGGTACCTTAAGCATAACTGAATCACCCCCGGGTGCCAGTCAGACAGATGCAGGTAAAGGCCGACCAGGTCCAAGAATGGACATGTCAGATCTGACCTCCACATCCGCCAAACCAGCAACCACAGATAAAGAGTGAAACAGGCACAGGCACAGGTGCACAATTATATATAGCCTGGGGCAGGGCAGGGCTGCTGTATATGTGTATAGCAGCCTAAGTCAATTATAAGAAAGAAAAAAAACCAGATAAAATAGCATGCATGACCCAGCGCGCACGGCAACCAGTGGTGGCAGCCACTTACCAATACAAGAAAAAAAAAAAGGGGGGGAAGCCAGCGCAACACATGGTCAGCATGAAATAATTTAAGTGCATCTGCACATAATTCTAACAGTTTTTTTAAAAATAGAGACATTTAGCAAACAATTGATCAATTCTTTGAGCTACCCCGCCACGACAAGGCATTCTCATATGGGGCAGTACCTACTCTAAGTTTATCATATCACTGTGCCATAGCGGCCTCCTGAATAATTAAAAGCATAACTGCAAAAAACTGTAAAGCAGGACTGCATAAACTGCAAGGGTACCTTAAGCATAACTGAATCACCCCCGGGTGCCAGTCAGACAGATGCAGGTAAAAGGCCGCTGGTTTGGCGGATGTGGAGGTCAGATCTGAAATGTCCATCTTTGGACCTGGTCGGCTTTTTACCTGCATCTGTCTGACTGGCACCGGGGGTGATTCAGTTATGCTTAAGGTACCGCTTGCAGTGTATGCAGTCCTGCTTTACAGTTTTTTGCAGTTATGCTTTTAATTATTCAGGAGGCCGTTATGGCACAGTGATATGATAAACTTAGAGTAGGTACTGCCCCATATGAGAATGCCTTGTCGTGGCGGGGTAGCTCAAAGAATTGATCAATTGTTTGCTAAATGTCTCAATTTTAAAAAATAGTTAGAATTATGTGCAGATGCACTTAAATTATTTCATGCTAATTACGTGCTGCGCTGGCTTCCTCCCCCTTTTTTTTCTTGTATTGGTAAGTGGCTAACCACCACTGGTTGCCGTGCGCGCTGTGTTATGCATGCGGTTCTATCTGTTTTTTTTTCTTTCTTATAATTGACCTAGGCTGCTATACACATATACAGCAGCCCTGCCCTGCCCCAGGCTATATGTAATTGTGCACCTGTGCCTGTGCCTGTTTCACTCTTTATCTGTGGTTGCTGGTTTGGCGGATGTGGAGGTCAGACTGAATGTCCATCTTGGACCTGTGGCATTTTACTGCTCGTCTGACGGCACCCGGGGTATTCAGTTATGCTTAAGGTACGCTGTTGCATTGTATGCAGTCCGCTTTACAGTTTTTTCAGTTATGCTTTAATTATTCAGGAGGCCGTTATGGCAACAGTGATATGATAAACTTGAGAGTACTGCCCATATGAGAATGCCTTGTCGTGCGGGTAGCTCAAAGAATTGATCAATTGTTTGCTAAAGTCTCAATTTTAAATAGTTAGATTATTTGCAGATGCACTAATTATTTCATGCTAATTACGTGCTGCGCTGGCTTCCTCCCCCTTTTTTTTTTGATTCCTTTTTACAGGGGCAGAAAGAGACAGAAGATGGCTCCTGTGCAAAAATAGTATGTGAGTCCTTTACACTCCAATAGTTCTTCAAAATTGTATTTCGGTGATGCTTTGTGGTGTAAGTGTTCTCTCTTACCTTTTAGGCCCTTGTGCAGCTACGCAGGTTACACCAATGGTATTTTTTTATGGACTTGCATTACTCCTATTTGGCAAAGGTGATTTTAATTAGCAGGAGACTGTAAAGGGGTCCAGCCTATTTTTGTTCTCATTTGGGGGATTACGGAAAGTGAGTTTCAATGCTCCTTTCATTTGTTATTCGTGCTATGTTGCAGCCATTGTTGCTGTGGTTATGTGCTTGTGCGGCGATGCAGTCTGGAGTCATGGGGACTCAATTTTGCAGCATGGGCGCTGTTAGGCACCTGGTCACCCACCCTGACTGAACCTCATGTTCAGTTATATATATTTTTGCCTAGAGGCATTAGATCAATGTATGATTTTGGACGTGCGGTCCAATTTCTTTCAGCATACACCAAAGGTATGTCCATCCCTGATTTGTTATACATACTACATTAATACCATATGGCAGTGTATAGTCAAAGTGATGTCTTCCTATAAAGCTCAGCTTCAATACTAAAATGGCAAACATGGGGGAATTCAAGAGACAATTGCATCATGGAAATGCTGATGGGAGTCAGCTATGGTTTTTTTTTACCATTTCACTGTACTTGGAATTAATTTTTAGTTTTTTCAGTTCATCATATAGTACATTGAATGGCATCATTCAAAACTCCCCTTATTGCTCACAAACCCTCTTGAATGGAAAGCAACATGAAATGACTAAACACATCTAAAATACAGTCCTATTTTTTAAGAAAAGGCATCACTGTACTAATACACAAAATCACTTTCCAAACCAAGCACAGCACCTTGTATGAATAGCCGTAGTGGCTCTATTAAAAATTGTACCTTTAGTTTCTAAATCCGTTATTACATTTGAAAAAAAAAAATCTTCATTTAGATATTTAAATGATTTCTTAGTGCAGTTAATATATGGTAGAGTGCATCTTCCCTTTTACTTGCTTTTCATTTATCTCTGTTTCCCTTCAGTTCATCCTGTGTTGCCACAGCTGTCAAATTCAATTAAGGAAGATAGCAGTGAATATAGATACAAGTTCTAACATTGCTATTTCATGTTGTGTTTCATCAGTTGCATACTGCAAGCAAAGGCCTCTTTTACACATCAGTTTTTTTTACAATCAGTCGCAATCCGTCAGTCTTAAAAAACGGATCCTGTGCAGATTGTAAAAAACTGATGCAATGGATCCTGTTTTTTAATGGATTAGTCAAGGCTGCAGAGGTGAACTTTTGAACTTTGTCCCCTGCCCTTCTGGAGAGAGAGAGATTTTATGTGCCAGAATGGCTGTGGGGGTTAAATTAAAGGAAAATAAATTATTCCAGGCATGCTCAGTTGTAAAAAAACGGATCTGTCGACGGAATCCGTCTTTTGACGGATCCTGTGCCCATAGGCTTCCATTATAGCCTACAACGGATAGCGCTGGATCCATCGCTGTCCGACTTTTCGACGTACAGAAAAAACGTTCCTTTATCTGTTGCCTCAGTCCGACGGACAAAGATTTTTCGACTTCACAAGACGGATGAAACGTGCGGCCATCCGTCGCTAATACAAGTCTATGAGAAAAAAGCGGATCCTGCAGCATCAATTGCAGAATCCGTTTTTTTCACAAAACGACAGATTGTGACTGATGGCAAAAAACTGATGTGTGAAAGAGGCCAGAGCTGTAAATGCAGATTTATGGGAAGTTGAGCAGCAGTTTGGAATAATATCACATGAAAGATGCAGGTCAATTTGCTTAATGGGAGAAATGCAACTGATCAATATTGCTTGACTGGATGCCATTGATACTGTCTAGTTGGTCTGAGGGGATGCACTTTTTGACTGCATCCTATAAAAAAGTAATGTACTAAGTTCCTTGTGAAAAGGCTTGTCAGCGGGCAGCACGGGGCCAGCATTATCCTGTATACCAATGACTAATAAAGGGTTTTTGTTTCTAATTAGAAGTAAGACATATGCAGATAGAGAACCAAAAACAGAAAGAAAAGACTGTGGACCTAGAAAATATGTGTTTCAGTTATAGCAAATTGCCGAGTCTGAGTAATGAACTGAATGGCCACTTTATTAGAAACATCTTTCACATTTGGAGCGTCTCTGATACAGTGACCTAAGTTTCTTGTGGAGCAGTTTCAGTGTGAATTAACAGGATTGAGCAAATCGAGTGCCTTTAAACAAGGAATATTCATCAATGTTAGACTAGTTAGGTCCAATATTTCAAAAACTACCACTCTTGTGTAGTGTTCTCATGTCAACAGAATACCAAAAATGTTATGTAAATATAAATAACTTGGCAAGGAAAGTGGTCATGCTATGCACAGCCTATCTCATTGCAGTGGAATACAATGCTGATGGTCAAACCAACGTGTCCAAACAAGCAACTCATTGGGTGGGCTATAAAAGTAGATGACTAGTTTGAGTACTATTCATTCCTAAGAGAGAGGGCACCACTGAGCAATTGAAAAACATTGTCTGCTTGAATAAATCTTGATTTCTGTTGCATCATGCTGATAGGAGAGTCAGAATTGGATCCAAGAAGCATGAATCAATGAACCCTTCAAGTCAGATGTCAACAGTTCAGGCTGGTGAAGGTGAAGCAATGATGTAGAGAATGTTTTCTTGACACACCATAAATCCACTGATACATGTAGTTGACCAAGTTCATCCCTTAATGGCAGCTTTTTACCTTACAGCAAAGGGACAATTTCAGCATGACAATTCACCATACCACAAGGGTCTTATCTAGAGAGGAGCGGATCTTTTGAAATTCGAATTCACCAGCTTCGTCAAATTTTTCCCAAAGTTTTGGTTTGCAGCAAATAAATTTGGGTGAATATTTATGCTGGAAATCTTGTAATTGCTTATAAAATACATGTGAGGGAGATGAGAAAGAGAGGGAAAAAGAAAATTCAACTCAAACTCAATCTTCCTTGGATTGATCTGCTCATCTCTAGTTCTAGAGTGGTTTCAGAATTATGACAGCTAGTGTTTCTAGCTTCTTTACTCTTCAAAGTCCCATATCTTAGTTCTATAACGAATGTCAGGATAGAACAGGCTGTAAAGAACATGTCAGTATGTAATGCCAGTGATGCACTACTCTGCCATAGGTCACGCACCATGTGGGGTGCGGATGTTACCACCTCGCTATGGCAGGAACAAAAGTAAACAAAATCTAGTTCATGATGTCAGGGTGCACTGTATTCACTTCTGTTTCCCGGTAGTGTGACGATATGTAATGCACCCGATTGTCCAGAAAAAACAGAGAGGCCAATAGGCTAATGATAAGCATTACTTGTTGCATACAAATACAGGTAAATCCAAACGATGATTCAGCAGAGATTCAATTCCAATGCAGCAAGCACAGATATTTCCCAGTATAGTAATGCAGGTACATAAATGGTGCAGCGAGTCCTGAGTACTATCTTCTGCTTATATGCACAGTCTCTCACACAACTGCCTGCAGCTCAGGCTGTGGCCTCTCAGGTATAGGAGCTCTGCGTTTCCCTATCTGCTCTTTCAGATTCCAGTCAAAGACACCACACACACAAGATGTCTCCTTCTCTCTTTGGTTGCTAAGCTCAGGCCCTGTCATATGGTCTAACCGTGTGACCTTCTTGCCATACATGGAAGGCAGGGTTGAATTGTTAACTCTTTAGTAATCACCTGGTTGAAGAACATAATAAGTCCATCACTTTATGTATATTTAAACCACTTCTATGTACTGGATTCTAAGGTTCATTATCTGCAAAGGAAATGTGAATATTGTGCAAACATAATGAGGTAGCTGCTAGCTCTGCAGCTACCAATTTGTAGCAACCACAAGAAGCTATCAATTTGTAACATCCACAAGAAGCTATCTTGTTTGCATGGGCAAAAAATTTCTGCGTTCCTGAACAACATAGAATTTCTAACCTGCTGGTAGATGCATGTCTCCAATAAGGTGGCCATTTGACATATAGTGTACTACCAGGCCACTTGATAATTACAGCCTAATGTGATGATTGCCACTAGAGTAGGGAGCTGATATGTTGTAATTATGAGTCGGGCGCAAGAGTGTGCAAGATTGACAGGCAAGATGCAGCCATGCATTGTTGTCAAGAGATGATAAAACTAAATACTGATAGAAATTATGCTTTGCTCCATTGTGAGTAACAAAGAGGCATTGCCAAAGTAAGGGAGAAGCTGCTGAGGAGATTGCCAGCAGGCTATGTAAAGTATTGCAAGTGCAAGTCGTTGTCCTATAGGAGATTGCATGTAACTATCAAGCATATTGCCTATTATGGGATTATGGCACTATTTGTAAACAATCTAATGTCTACTTGAATTCATTCTACTATTCCTGAGTGGGAAAAAACACTATCACCAGGAGACACTTTGGCCCTCATTCATCAAAGCTTTTATGCCAGTAAACTAATGTAAAATGCTTTAAAAAGTCACAAAATTAAGCAAAAATTTAGCTGATTTTGGCATTTTCAAGCCAGTGTTTGCCAGTTTCACCAGAATGGGAAGAGCCAGTCTGTGACAGGGGCATGACAATGCCCACTTATCTAATTCGTGAGGAGCTGTGCCTGACTGGAGTGAGAGTTATGGCCAGGTGTAAGCCACTTTTCAGTGCGTATCTTAATGAATCAGGAGCCTCTGACTTCTGCACGGTCACTCATCAAGATTTGTGTGAAGAATGCCAGTCTTGAGGAATCTGGAACAATATGTTATATATTAAAATGGTCACGCTTCCACCAATCAACGCCGTTTCAATGCTTTTTTTCTAAGATGACCAGTGTGCGTAATATATGGTGAAACTGGTAATCTATCCAAGTAAATCTGGCCTGGTTAAGAAGGTCGTCTTAAAACCTGGTCTTTTAGAGAAGTTTACGTGCACCTTTAATTTATCTGAACCCTGCAATAGCTCTTATTTAAGGTTTTTGTATGCATAATATTTAGTTAAACATAATTATAAGATTGTCTAGCTATCAAATTCAGAACAACAGGTAACGTTGCTCATGTTACAGATAGGAGTTTCTTTGTATACGTGAAGAGAGTTAGAGAGCAATAGTCACATTAGAACACAAAAGCGGGGCGGAGAGGGTGTACAACTGTTCGTCAGGAGTTTCATGTCATTGAGAAATGTTTTGTTTGTCTCAGCTGTAGTTTCATTCTAGGAACTGGCATGATATTAACACTTCCATTGCCATTTCTGCTCCTATATGTTTTCCTCAAGTTGGGTTAGCAAGATGGAAATAGGTCTGTAAAACTATAAAAATGATGAGTTGCAAATTTTTTCAGTCTTACAACATAGTATCTTTTAAGTTTTCAGACTTTGCGATAATTCTCTCACGCACCTGCCAGACCAGGATGGGCATTGCTATGATTTCTACTTGGAAAGGAGAATTCCACAGTACACCGAGTTGTTCCAGGTTGCTGCAATAATGAGTTGAAATGGTAACATAAAAGGATGCAAAAAGCATGTTGCAATGGTGCAATTGTGGTTGAAATCTATGCGGAGGGGAGGGGGTGTGAAATGTTAAAAAGCTTCTTAATATATCTATACAAACAACAGCTATAACAAACCAGCTGCTTTGCAATGCATTCTGCATTCATTGTTATTCATTGTCATTGACGTTAATTATTTCTTTCTATATTAAATCTGCATTAAGCCACTGTGATTTTCATAAACAGCACAGAGTGACTTCTCCTAATACCGTGAATGCGGCTGCCGCCTGACATCCAGGAAGCCTGTAGCCACCGTCATAAACACCTTATTGAGTATTTGATCCATTAATGTCAATATAAACACGGGCTCCTGCAGCCCTGCTCTAATGTTTAATCCCTTAATCTGAAGCAGACGGGCCACATGTAGATACAGCACTACAAATCTCCCTTTCTTCATCATTACAGGAGGAATCATTAGACAGTGTTTTCGGGATGACCTGACATCCAATTAACTAGCTGACAGTCTTCAAGTATCTCCCACTGGTCCTCACATGCTCTGTTTACAAACACAGGCGGCTGCTTTCCTCAAAAAGTGTTCGGATCATCTGCCCCTACTGAGCCAGTTTGCTCAGTCCCGCGTGGCTTCTTTCAGGAAGTCCTTTGTGTGCTGT
The DNA here is from genome assembly GCA_033576555.1 of Oophaga sylvatica. Lineage (NCBI taxonomy): Eukaryota > Metazoa > Chordata > Amphibia > Anura > Dendrobatidae > Oophaga > Oophaga sylvatica. The sequence continues at coordinate 195,018,517 of JARQOD010000005.1, forward strand.
AGATGAGACATATTGCTTCCAGCAGTATCCAAGCCACCTGAATGACACCTCTTTTATTTGGCGGGAAATACTCATCAGAGCCTGAGGGTAAGACATTGAACCATCTAAATAAAACACATAAAACTGCTAAAAATGAGCAAATATGCAAACATTTTTAATTTGTCCAGGCATTTGAATTGATTCGATGTAAATCAAATGTGCAGTACTATTTTCTGAAGTCTCTTCTGCATATTGTTAAAAAAAATTATACTCACCTGATCCTGTCTTGCTGCATATCTCTACTCCAGTGTGGTCATAATGACGTCACACGCCTAGTCAATGTAGGAGAAACCGAAAAGAAACCCAGTGAAGATGGAAATTAAGTGATCAGACTAAGTTGTGGCTGCACGATGGGACAGGTAAAGGTTGGCTGAGCAAAAATTTAACATTTTTTAAAACATTTCTTTGGATTTAATAATCCAGCAAAATGGAATCTGGAGTAAATAGCAAAAAACAAATTTGAATTCAAATTGTTTGCAAAAATTGATATTTTATGTAACAATACATGTAAGGTAATATATTTATAGATATATGCGGCACATATGAAAGTAGAGGTACCATTTACAAGGGTTTAAAAGATATTTTAACACACTACTTTTACACATATGGTGGAATCTCTCCACAACTGGATTTCCTTTTATTGCACTTTATCAGCAGTTCATTGCTTTGAACGAATCCCTTGTGGAATGATACAACTAGGAAAGGAGAGGCCACTACCATCCAGACATATTGATTTTTAGGGATCTGTGAAATAGAACTTATACACAGAGTCTGTGCAATAGATATTATTGATCACAAATTATTTGTATTTCACATAGATTTGTCATCTTCAAGCTTATTATGCACTTTAAACCTATAATTAGTCAATAGAATACAACTATAGAGCCTTTTAAGTATCTTGTCTTGGTTTTTCAAGACATTTTTATATGTATTAGCACTTTATATTAACCTCTTGTGGCATTACATAAGGAAGAAAAAGTGTGGACAGCAATACTGATTGTATATATATTTTTAGGGTCCAGTGCAATAGAGAATACTGATTATAAACTATTTGTATGTTTCAAGGATTTTTTACCTATCTCATTATTATGCACTCTTACCCTTGAATTGACTTGTAATTAGTAGTCATGTCCACTTGATGCAATCTGAGAAAGTTGTAATATTTACCTGTTGCAAAAATTAATTTGTATATGCCGATCCCTCTATCTTCATCCTTTTCTGCACCTTTCTTATGTTTTTATAAAAGAAAAACATTTTTTAGCAAACAATTTAATAAAAATAATTTTTATTAATGTATACAGTTTTTGTGAAACACTTCTTTTCCACCCAAGCTTTACATTTACCAGGGTTATTTGTTGTAATTTATTCTGATATGAGGAATTGTATTTGCCATTGAGTATGGGTTTACTATACTATTAGGACATCTAGCTAAATTAATATTGCTTCCAGCAGTATCCAAGCCTCCTGAATGACACCTCTTTTATTTGGCGGGAAATACTCATCAGAGCTAAAAATAAAAAATCAAATTGTCAATGTTGCTCACTAAGTAATGTGTAGTGATTATATAAGCTCTCAGATGTCTTCAGGTTTCTCCTCAAACACCATTATAGGAGGACTGAGTTACAACTTCATACAGAGTTGGTTCCCATCTCTACTGTAGCTCCCTGACTTTCCTAGAGGCACTTCTCTTCAATCAAGGTCTTTCATTAGTAGGGGTAATTAGTTTTCAGTTGGAGTAAGAAAGGGTACTGAGTTGCTGAATCACTAAGTCATATATTGTATCGCCTGTACATTCCTACATTGCCCTCCAGCCAGGAGTGCAGTGTCAACTCTTCACTCTTATTATTATGTACATCTTGGCATGAAAATAATGTAGGGACCTAATTTATTGTTCCCAAACATTTGCAAAAAGGTGAAATACATTTTGGCATATGTACAATAATGTTTACCCTTATACCCGCAAACTTATCTGACAAACTTGGAACAACTCTGCCTTTCAAACCAGACTTCTAGGCATGACTGCAAATGCACTGAGCTATGTTCAGGCAAGATGATGTTCTTTCAAAATCCAAGTACATGTACAGTATGAAGAGACACTCTTAAGGGTATGCCACACTAAACAACATCGCTAACGGGATCGCTAAAAAACGTCACTATTTAGCGATCCCGTTAGCGATGTTGTTGTGTGCGGCATCTGTCAGCGACGAGCTCCCTGCTGAGATCCTGCTGTGATCTCGCTCGTCGCTGGAATCGTTCCGGACCCTATTTTATCGTCGGCGCTCCCGCTGGGTAAGTATTATCGCTGAGTGTGGCACCTTTTATTTAGCGATTTAGCGGTATTTTGTACCGCTAAAGTCGTTAAGGAGATCGCTAACCGCGATAGCGTCCTTAACGACATCGCTAAATAAAGCCGCTACTAGCGATATTAAAACGATCCCGCTAGCGATCGCATTAGTATGCGTCTTTATCGTGATCGCTAGCGGGATAGTTTAGTGTGGCAGTACCTTTAGTATCAGAATAGAACATCTTTTCTTACATCATGGGTCAGGGTTTATTTAGGGTTTTTTACTGGACACTCATTGCAACAAATTAATTGGCTTAGCTTATCTCTAAATATGTGCTGGAATTAGCATGCATGCGTCCTAATTGGCTAATGTTAACACTATTGACACCGAGCTTTAGGGTCTAGGTGTCCCTCTACTTTCTTTACTTTCACTTCACTGTCCACTGTTATCTCTAACAGAGGGATTCTTTATCATTAAGTACAGGGGAAGACGGTTGCTAGGCGTCCAAGTAAGACAGGACCCTACTGTACAACATTTGAACATGTATTCTCTTGTAATAGAGTCATTCTAGTAAGGAGGCTTCTACCCTTGATGTCTGTCTTTTCTCAGGCTACGGAAGACTTATGGGCCCAGTCTTCCCCAGTTTTCCACCCCACCATATTCCAGCACTTACAATCAGATGTATAGCCAGTATTGATGGTGGTGACACATATACAGTTGTGTGAAAATTTAAAAAGTGTTTGCCACTTCCTGATTTTCTATTGTTTTGCATGTTTGTCACACTTAAGTGTTTCAGATATCCAAACAAATTTAAATATTAGATAAAGATAACACAAGTAAACATAAAAGGCAGTTTTTAAATGAAGGTCTTTATTATTAAGGGAAAAAGGAATCCAAACCTACAGGGCATGTGTGAAAAAGGGATTGTCACCTAATCCTAATGACTGGTTGGGCCTTAAGGTACTGCCACACTACACAATCCCGCTAGCGATCTCGTTAGCGTCGCATACTAATGAGATCGCTAGCGGGATTGTTTCTATATCGCTAGTAGCTACCTATTTTAGCGATGTCGTTAGGATGCTATCGCGGTTAGCGTTTCTCCTTAACGACTTTAGCGGTACAAAAGTACCGCTAAATCGCTAAAAAAGGTGCCACACTCAGCGATTAGATACTTACCAGCGGGCGCCAGCGACGAAAATAGGGTCCGGAACGATCGCTGTGATGAACGAGATCACAGCAGGGGCCTCGTCGCTGGTAGATGCCGCACACAACAACATCGCTAACGGGATCGCTAAATAGTGACGTTTTTTAGCGATCCCGTTAGCGATGTTGTTTAGTGTGGCATACCCTTTAGCAGCAACAACTGCAATTAAGCATTTGCAATAACTGGCAATGGAAATTTTAAAATGCTCTGGAGGAATATTGGCATACTCATCTTTGCAGACTTGTTGCAATTCAGACACACTGGAGGGTTTCCAAGCATGAATCGCCTGTTAGGCACCAGGATTCTTCCACTGCACGGGATAGATCCCAGGCCTTGTCTGCCTCTGCAGTCTCCCATTCTGCTTCAGCCACTGCAGGTGCTGCTCAACATAGACGTCGGTCTCAGCGTCTTGCTCAGGCCCATGCTATGCAGTTGGTTGCTGCTAGCTCTCCAGCCAAGTACTTAATAACCGGTAATACTCAGGTGCAGCCTGGCACCCTGGAGTCTAAGGATACTGCCACACTTAGTGATCTCGTTAGCGATCTCAATAACGACGCAAGCTAATGAGATCGTTTGTGAGATCTCTTTTAGGTCGCTAGTAGCTGCCAAACAGGAGATCTCATAAACGACTCATCAGCGGTCAGCGATCTCTTTAACGACTTTGGCGGTCGTTAGGATGTCATTAGCATGTACTGAGCGCTTCTGATTCATAGGAATTTCCAGCATCGCTCCTGCTCTCTGCGTCCTGCTAGCCTGCTTTGCAACTGCTGCGATCCTCTCTGTGACGCAAAAGAGAACTTATAGATATTGCGATCCATTCCGTGACGCTAAACCCATATGCGTCACAAACGAGGTCGTTCGCAAAAGGTGCCAAACAGCGATATAGGCTCACTAGCGGGACGCCAACGATCAAAAAACGGTCCAGAACTCTAGTGAACGATCAACGAGATCACAGCAGGGGCCACATAGTTGCTACATGCCACACACAGCTAAGTCGCTAACGAGATCGCAAAATAGTGACGTTTTAGTGATCTCGTTTGCGATCTCGTCTGCGATCTCGTTTAGTGTGGCATACCCTTAACTCCAGAGATCACCGTACTGAGCATGTCCGTAATGTGGCGTCACGAAAAGATGTATGTAGGGTCTTAGAGCTCTGGTGTGCTAATTCTCTTTATGCAAAACTGGAGAAATGTGTATTTGAGCAAGAGTGCCTACCATTCTTAGGGTATAATCATTTGTACCAAGGGTCTTGCTATGGATCCTGACAAGCTGGCGTCGGTTTTGAACTGGAAAGAGCCTCACTCTCTTAAAGTGGTGCAGCACTTCATGGGTTTTTTTAATTACTACCGCCAGTTTATCCCTCATTTCTCCACTTTGGCGGCTCCTTTGGTAGCCCTCACCAAGAAGGGAGGCAACCATAAGCAGTGGTCTCAGGAGGTCTCCAGTGCCTTTACATCCCTAAAGTCCCATTTCGCTAGGGAACCAGTTCTGCATTGACCAGATGTGGTTAAGCCCTTCATCCTAGAGGAGGATGCCTTTTCCTTTAGTGCTGGAGCTGTCCTATATCAAAAGGACGCTCAAGGTCGAATACATCCTTGCTTCTTTTTCTCCAAGACCTTCTCACCAGCGGAGAGGAAATATTCCATCGGGGACAGGGAGTTGTTGGCAATGAAATTGGCCTTTTCGGAGTGGAGACATCTCCTGGAGGGGGCTCGGTACTCCTTTAAAGTTTTCACAGATCACAAAAATCTCCTCTATTTACAGACCACCCAACTGCTGAACTCCCATCAGGCCAGGCCGGGTCAATTTTACCACTAATTTTTTGTCCGGAGAGAAGAATTTGCGCACTGATGCTCTGTCCCGTTCTGTAGTCTCGTCCGAAGATGTGGATGAGCCATGTCTTATTGTCCCTTGTGAAAGTATTCGGACAGTAGTGCTCGAGCAGGTACGTCTGGGCAAGACTTGTGTTCCTCCAAATCTGCGGCCGGAGGTTCTCTCGTGGGCGCACACTTCCAAAGAGGGTGGTCACTTTGGCGTTAAGAGGACCACCGAGCTTCTTGAGAGGTCCTATTGGTGGCCTCAGATGGCGCGTGATGTTAAAGAATACGTGCAGGCCTGCCTCTCATGTGCCAGGAATCGTTCTTCCAGGCAGAGACCCGCGGGTTTACTCTATCGCTTGCCGGTGGCGGATAAACCCTGGGAGATGGTAGGGATGGATTTTATTGTGGATCTGCCTAAATCTCGTAACAATAAGGTTATTTGGGTCGTTTCCGACCACTTTTCCAAGATGGTGCGCTTAGTTCATCTTCCACGTATACCATCCGCACGAGCCTTGGCCATATTATTTATTAAGCATATTTTTTTCCTTCATGGAAAGCCTGACAAGATTGTCAGCAACCGGGGTCCCCAGTTTGCCTCTCATTTCTGGAAGGAACTTTGTCGCCTGCTCAGTATAGAGCTCAACCTGTCCTCTGCGTACCATCCTGAGACGAAAGAGCTAGTGGAGCGGACCAACCAAACTCTGGTCACGTATTTGCGGCATTTTGTGTCAGCTAATCATGATAACTGGACGTCTCCACTGCCATGGGTGGAATTTTCTTTGAATAATGCCATCGCCGATTTCACGGGGCAGACCCCTTTTCTCCTAAATTATAGTAAACATCCGCATGTGCCAGTGCCCATTCCCATCTCATCTTCTGACCCAAGGGTGGAAGACTAGGCAGTGGAAGCTCATGATATCTTGGATCGCACACAGGAGGCAATTAGGCTGTCTAAGGAGAGAATGAGGGCTTCCACAGATGTGCATCGTTGTCCGGCACTAACATTTGCCCCAGGGGACTTTTTTTGGCTGTCAGCTCGTAATGTCAAGCTGCACGTATAGTGAATTTGCCCCTCACTACTTAGGTTCTTTCAAGGTTCTTGAACAGGTGAACCCTGTAGTGTATCGCCTGTGCCTTCTGCTGAACCTAAATATTACCGACACCTTTCACGTCTCTCTTTTAAAACCGGTGCATATGTCTCGGTTTACTGAGTCACCTGCTGGGCTTTGGATATGTCTTCGGACAATTTTCGACGTGAATGCGATAGTCGGGTCTAAGGTGGTGAGCAGCTAAAAAAAAATTTCTGGTCGACTGGAAGGGTCACGGATTGTAGGATAGGACCTGGGAGCCTGTTGAGCACATTCGTGCCCCCCCAGCTAATTGCGGCCTTCGAACGTGATGAGGCTTCCGGAGGGGTAATGTTAGGCGCCAGGATTCTTCCGCTGCACGGGATAGATCTCAGGCCTTGTCTGCCCCTGCGGTCTCCCATTCTGCTTCGGCAGCTGCTTAGCATAGATGTCGGTCTCAGCTTCTTGCTCAGGCCCGTGCTATGCGGTTGGCTGCTGCTGGTTCTCCAGCCGAGTCCTTAGTAACCAGTAATACTCAGGTGAACCTAGCACCCTGGAGTCTAAGTCCAGAGATCACCGTACTGAGCATGTCCATGATGTGGCGTCTTCCTTTTGATGCCCGGACGTCAGCTGCTCTGGTGATGTGGCAGCTCCGGATTGGCCCATGGGCGATGTCGGCATGAGTGTTTGGGGTGGAGTTTCAGGATTAAAAGGCTCCCAGCGACATTCGCAGGCATGCTAGTATCATTCTTGGTTGGTGTGTGTGAGTGGATACGCTACCATTCTGACTGCACGTGTGTGTGTTAGTGATCTCCTTGAGTCTTGAGCCAGTTAGGGATTTTTCTTCCAGCTTGGCTTAGCATCCGTTTCCGTCATGTGTGCAGTTAGCACAGATGAGTTACAAAGCAAGATCCAACCAAAGAGCTGTGGAAGTCAACAGTGTTTTTTGTAGCTAACATCAGTTTAGTTTTTTCTTTTGACTCAGCATCTGTTTTGGCCACGTGTGCAATTGGCACGGGTCAGTTACAGAGCGAGCTCAACCCTTTAGCTCTATCGCTCTGTGAAGCTAACAGAGCTGTGTATAGTGTGTACTGTTCATACTGCGTGGAGTTAACGCAGTCGTGCTAGGGTACGCTTGCTGTTTAGACCCGTCATTGTACTCACTAGCCGCAGTTTACATCTCTGCACGGTGGCACCTTATTATTATTTTATATTTAGTGTGATCCGCCAACCCTAACAGCGCCTTTTAAAGTCATGCCAGAACATCTCAATAGGATTAAAGTCTTAATTTTGTTTTTCTTAAGCCATTCAGATGTGGACTTGCTGTTGTGGTGTGGATTGTTGTCCTGCTGCATAACCTAAGTGTGCTTCAGCTTGAGATTATGAACAGATGTCTGGAAATTCTCCTTCAGGATTTTTTGGTAGACAGCAGAATTCATGTTTCCATTTACCACAGTAAGTCTTCCAGGTCATGCAGAACAGCCCAAACAATCACACTACCACCACCATATTTTACTGTTGGTATGATGTTCTTTTTCTGAAATGCTGAGTTTCTTCTGCGTCAAATGTCATGGGACATACACTTTCCTAAAAGTTCAACTTTTGTCTCATCAGTCCACAGAGTATTCTCCCAAAAGTCCTGGGGATCCTCAAGATGTTTTCTGGCAAACCTGAGAAGAACCTTTATGTTCTTATTGCTCAGCAGTGGTTTTGATCTCGACTGCTATTACCCCCTTCCCATGCTATAAACATCGCCCCCCCAGTCGTCGGCTTTCCCTCTGTTGGTTACGAAAATTGCATGGGAGCGCAAGCCATTTTTTTTACGAAAAATAATCTTTTATTAAACACATGTACAGTTAGCTGCACATACACTTTACTAATTGTATTTGTCACTGACATCTCTATATCTACCTATTCTATTTGTATTTACAGTATGTAATCCATCTATTCTATCCTTTCAGCTCCTACAGTGATTTTACAGTCATGGCCAAAAGTTTGAGAATGACACAAATATTATATTTTCACATGATCTGCTGCCCTCTGGTTTTTATGTGTGTTTGACAGATGTTTTTATCACAGACAGAAATATAATTGCAAACATATGAGTAACAAAAGCTTATATTGACAGTTAGAATGAGTTAATGCAGCAAAAGTCAATATTTGCAGTGTTGACCCTTCTTCTTCAGGACCTCTGCAATTCTCCCTGGCATGCTCTCAATCAACTTCTGGACCAAATCCTGACTGATAGCAGTCCATTCTTGCACAATCAATGCTTTCATTTTGTCAGAATTTTTAGGTTTTTGTTTGTCCACCCGTCTCTTGATGATTGACCACAAGTTCTCAATGGGATTAAGATCTGGGGAGTTTCCAGGCCATGGACCCAAAATCTCTATGTTTTGTTCCCTGAGCAATTTAGTTATCACCTTTGCTTTTTGGCAAGGTGCTCCATCATGCTGGAAAAGGCATTGTTGATTGCCAAACTGCTCTTGGAGGGTTGGGAGAAGTTGCTCTTGGAGGACATTCTGGTACCATTCTTTATTCATGGCTGTGTTTTTAGGCAAGACTGTGAGAGAGCCGATTCCCTTGGCTGAGAAGCAACCCACACATGAATGGTTTCAGGATGCTTAACAGTTGGCATGAGACAAGACTGGTGGTAGCGCTCACCTTGTCTTCTCCGAATGAGGCGTTTTCCCGATGTCCCAAACAATCGAAAAGGGGATTCATCAGAGAAAATAACTTTACCCCAGTCCTCAGCAGTCCACTGCCTGTACCTTTTGCAGAATATCAGTCTGTCCATGATGTTTTTTCTGGAGAGAAGTGGCTTCTTCGCTGCCCTCCTTGAGACCAGGCCTTGCTCCAAGAGTTTCCGCCTCACAGTGTGTGCAGATGCACTCACACCTGCCTGCTGCCATTCCTGAGCAAGCTCTGCACTGCTGGTAGCCCGATCCCGCAGCTGAAACACTTTTAAGAGACGGTCCTGGCACTTGCTGGTCTTTCTTGGGCGCCCTGGAGCCTTTTTGGCAACAAGGGAACCTCTCTCCTTGAAGTTCTTGATGATGCGATAGATTGTTGACTGAGGTGCAATCTTTCTAGCTGCGATACTCTTCCCTGTTAGGCCATTTTTGTGCATTGCAATGATGACTGCACGTGTTTCTTTAGAGATAACCATGGTTAACAGAAGAGAAACAATGATGCCAAGCACCAGCCTCCTTTTAAAGTGTCCAGTGGTGTCATTCTTACTTAATCATGACAGATTGATCTCCAGCCATGTCCTCATCAACACCCCCACCTGTGCTAATGGAGCAATCACTGAAAAGAGGTTAACTGGTCCTTTTAAGGCAGGGCTGCAATGATGTTGAAATGTGTTTTGGGGGATAAAGTTCATTTTCTAGCCAAATATTGACTTTGCAAGTAATTGCTGTTAAGCTGATCACTCTTTTAACATTCTGGAGTATATGCAAATTGCCATTAGAAAAAGTGAAGCAGTAGACTTTGTAAAAATTAATATTTGTGTCATTCTCAAAACTTTTGGCCATGACTGTACAGTATATGGCACATGAATTGCTAGCTTTTCTTGTATCTATCCATCTTTGCAATCTAAATACATATATATATATATATATATATATATATATTGTGACAGTGTCACTGGTTTTATATGTGAGGGGAGGTATGTGTCACACAGGATGCTCTCCTGTGTGAACTAAAACCTACTTTATTTATCTGCCAGCATGTTATATGCTGGTAGGTTTACTCTGTTAAAGGAGGTGCGGTTTTATGGGAATGTCAAAGAGGGCGGGAGGCATTCCCCCTACCTCCCCTCAGGGTGTGGCTGAGCAATGGATAAAAGCTCAGTCCTGTTTTTTTTTCTCTGTGTTGTGGTCTGGAGAGGCAAGTCTCCAGACAGGATAGTGGAAGCTGCAGAGCTTTCCACAAGGACTTTAGCAGTGCCGTTTATGCTACCGAGAGCGGGCGGAACCCACTCATCTATGGACTGAGTTATTGTTTGTTTTTTTTATGTTTTCCCGTTTAACCCAGAAGGGTCATGTTTACTTTTCCTGCGAAACCTGCATGAGTTTATGGCTGATAATAAACCAGCAGAAAGAAAACCCAGAGAACGTGTGTCCTGAGTCTGCCTTCAGGAGAGCCGAGCGAGTCGTCTTACCACAGTTGGTGTGAGAGTGTGTGCAGGATTCCAGGAACACGTGTACCTGCTACAAAGACCGGTGGATGTCCTGGGTGAAGGCTGCCAGCCAGCCAGAGAAGTCCGGCAGCATGGAGGAGCTCGTTAAGCACCTGGTCCAGGCCCAGCAGAGCATGCAGCAGCAACACCTACAGAGCCAGCAGAGCATACAGCAGGCCCAGCAGAGCATACAGCAGCAGCACCAGGAGACGACCAAACTGTTGCTTCAGCAGATCCAGTTGCAGCAAAAGTCGCAGCAGCAGCACCAGCAGGAGGCGCAACAGCAGATACAGCTTTTGGCGGACGCCATCCAGAGCAGGGCGGCCACCCAAGCCCCAGGGCCGACTGATGATTCTCACGTCAGGAAGGCGGTAAGGCGGGCCATGCAGAAGATGACCCCTGGGGATGATGTAGAAGCATTTCTGACTGTTTTTGAGAGGGTGGCTGATCGGGAGAGACTTCCACCAGCACAGTGGGCAGAGGTTCTGGCGCCATATTTATCGGGTGAACCCCAAAAAGCGTATTTTGACTTGGCGCTGCAAGATGCTAAGGAGTATCCCAAACTAAAGACAGAGATCTTAGCACGTCTGGGAGTAAATATGGCAGTAAGAGCCCAGCGAGTTCATCACTGGGCGTATGCTAGCAACAAACCCCCTCGTTCGCAGATGTTTGACCTACTGCATCTTGTTCAGAAGTGGCTACAACCGGACTCCTCCACTCCGGCCCAGATGGTTGAGCGTGTGGTGATTGACAGATTCATGCATTCCCTCCCCAAGTCAGTACAGACCTGGGTTGCCCAGGGTGATCCCCAGAACGCAGATGACTTTATCGGCCTGGTAGAGAGGTACCAGGTAGTTGAGAGATCTCTTGGGAAACCGGATGCAGTCATTTCTCCCTACTGGGATACCCAAAAGGGGGTGGGTTCACCACGGAAGGGGTCTAGAGCCACCACTGGGGGGCGTCCCACTCCTATTGAAGGTGCCTTTAGAACAGTTGGGAAAGATATAGTTTGCTGGCGATGTCACAACCCTGGACATGTAGCCGCCAGGTGTCAAATATCCCCTGAGCCCATGGACTGCAGCCTAGGCCGACGGGTCTCCTATTATGCCTATCCAGCCTGTAGCGTGGACTGTCGACCCGGCGAGGGACCGCAGGCGTGTGCAGTATCCATTAATGGAATAAAAGTGCTTGGACTGTTGGACTCCGGGAGTCTGGTGACCTTGATCAGAGCATCCCTTCCCCACCAGTTGATCCCTTCCAAAACCCTGGGTGTTCGGTGCATCCATGGTGACGCCAAGGACTATCCCGTGGCCACAGTAACAGTGGGGACAGACTGTGGTGCCCAGTCCCAGGAAGTCGGGGTGGTAAAGGACCTGATACATCCCGTTATATTGGGCCGTGATTTTCCCTTATTCTGGGATTTGTGAGGGAAGGGAACTGGACTAAGTAGCATGGGGAAAAGTGAGATCCTTGAAGAAGAACCCCCGACAGAGTCTCAGAGAGAGGAGTTCCCACTGTGCGTCCTTGTCGGTGATGAGGGTGAGACGGTGACCGAGCAGGCCGACCTACCTGCGTTAGATATGTCCAGAGAGAACTTTGGGACTGCTCAAGTTCGAGACCTGACTTTAAAAGGGGCGTTCAACCAGGTTACTGTATGTAATGGGGTTGCCCAAGAGCCGGGGGCCGACACCAGATTTCCCCACTTTGCAGTACAGGGGGAGTTGCTATATCGGGTGGCCAAACTGAGGGGCGGTGAGATAGTGGAACAGCTGTTAGTGCCGGGCCATACAGACGACGGGTGCTAGATATGGCCCATTCACATGTTCTGGGGGGACACCTAGAGGTCGAGAAAACTCAGGAGAGGATACTGAGGAGGTTTTATTGGCCAGGGTGTTATCGAGAAATTCAAAACTTTTGTAGGTCCTGCCCCACCTGCCAAATAACCGCTCCCTCCTCCCACTTCCGTAGCCCCTTAGTTCCACTACCTGTGTAGAGGTTCCCTTTGAGAGGATTGCCATGGACCTCGTGGGCCCCATAGTCAAATCAGCTCGGGGCCAACAATATATCCTGGTCGTCATGGACTATGCGACTCGGTATCCAGAAGCGGTTCCCCTAAGGAACATGTCCAGTAAAAGTATAGCCCGAGAGTTGGTCCATATTTTTGCTCGGACAGGTCTACCAAAAGAGATTCTAACAGACCAAGGAACCCCCTTCATGAGCAAGGTGATGAAGGAGCTTTGCAGAGTCCTTCAGATAACTCAGCTGCGGACCTCGGTTTATCATCCACAAACGGACGGCCTAGTGGAACGCTTCAACAAGACCTTAAAGGCGATGCTCAAGAAGGTCGTTGAAAAGGATGGGAGAGACTGGGACTACCTGCTCCCATTTCTGCTTTTCTCGGTCAGAGAAGTTCCTCAAGCCTCCACTGGCTTCTCTCCATTTGAGCTCCTATATGGGCGGCATCCAAGAGGTCTCCTAGACATCGCCAAGGAAACTTGGGAGGCTGAAGTCACGCCACACCGGAGCATCATCGAACATGTCGCCCAGTTACAGAGAGAATGTCAAAGGTGATGCCCATCATAAAGGAACATCTCCTCCAGGCACAGGAAGCCCAGGCGAGGGTCTATAACCGGTCGGCGAGACTAAGACAGTTCCAGCCCGGAGACCGTGTTTTGGTGCTGATCCCTACCATCGAGAGCAAGTTCCTCGCCAAATGGCAAGGTCCATACGAGGTGGTGGAGAAAGTCAGCGAGGTTAATTATAAAGTCCACCAGCCTGGCCGAAGGAAGTATATATCATGTAAACTTGCTCAAGCCGTGGCGGGACCGTGACCCTGTGGAAACTCCTTGCCTGGGAGCCACACCAGAAGACAAGGAACCTTGGGAGGAGGTCACTATTGCAGAGACTCTATCACCGGCCCAGAAGCAACAGTGTCGAGAATTACTACAGCAGAATCGGGAGCTGTTCTCAGAGTTGCCAGGGCATACACAAGTGGTAGAGCATGACGTGCTGACAGAACCGCATGTACGAGTGAATTTGAAGCCGTATCGGATTCCGGAAGCACGCCGGGAGGTGATCTCGGCTGAGGTGAAGAGGATGTTAGACCTCGGGGTAATAGAGGAGTCAAAGAGTGGGTGGTCGAGCCCAATCGTCCTCGTGCCGAAACCCAATGGAGAGTGGAGGTTTTGTAATGACTACCGTCGGCTAAATGAGGTATCCAAGTGTGACGCGTACCCGATGCCCCGCGTCGACGAACTCATCGAGAGGCTTGGACCGGCGAGGTACATCACCACTCTTGACCTGACGAAGGGCTACTGGCAGATCCCCATGTCCCAGATGGCTAAAGAGAAGACGGCTTTCTCAACACCTGATGGCTGTTTTCAATACAAGCGGATGCCGTTCGGACTACAGGGGGCCCCAGCCACTTTCCAGAGGGCTATGGATCGGATCCTAGCCCCACATAAGAAGTATGCCGCAGCCTACCTCGACGACATTGTGGTCTTTAGCCCAGACTGGGCTAGTCACCTACCCAAACTACAGGCCGTTTTGGACGCGCTAAGGAAAGCAGGATTTACCATAAATCCGAGAAAGTGTGCCATCGGAAAAGAGGAGGCCAAGTACCTGGGCTATGTTGTTGGGAGAGGCGAAATAAAGCCGCAAATCAAGAAAGTGGAGGCAATTCAAACCTGGCCGCAACCGCTCTTAAAGAAGAGGTGAAAGCATTCCTGGGAATGGTGGGATACTACCGGCGGTTTATCCCAGAATTTCACCACGATGGCCGCCCCACTAACAGATCTTCTAAAAGGCACCAAATCAACCATGGTGAAATGGACGGAAGAAACGGAGACCGCATTTCAAAAGCTGAAGCTAACACTATGCAAGCAGCCTGTCCTGGTCGCGCCAGACTTTAAAAAAGAATTTGTGGTCCAGACTGACGCATCAGAGGTTGGTCTAGGGGCCGTACTCTCCCAAGAAATAAATGGGGAAGAACATCCCATTCTCTATCTAAGCCGAAAGCTGTCCTCCTGCGAGAAGAACTACGCCATAGTAGAAAAAGAGTGTTTAGCCATAAAATGGGCCGTAGATACACTGAAATATTACCTACTAGGCCGGAAGTTTAAATTAGTATCAGACCATGCCCCTTTGAGATGGTTGAGGGAAAAGAGGGGAAAAAATGCTAGGGTAACTAGATGGTTCCTAGAGCTTAAAGATTTTAACTTTCACGTGGAGCATAGGCCAGGGAAGTTACATGGGAATGCAGATGCCCTCTCTAGGATTCCCTGTCTGGTGTCAGAAGTTGCCCAAACCCCCGGCTTTGGGCAGAGGGGGGGAATATGTGACAGTGTCACTGGTTTTATATGTGAATGGAGGTATGTGTCACACAGGATGCTCTCCTGTGTGAACTGAAACCTACTTTATTTATCTGCCAGCATGTCATATGCTGGTAGGTTTACTCTGTTAAAGGAGGTGCGGTTTTATGGGAATGTCAAAGAGGGCGGGAGGCATTCCCCCTACCTCCCCTCAGGGTGTGGCTGAGCAATGGATAAAAGCTCAGTCCTGTTTTTTTTTCTCTGTGTTGTGGTCTGGAGAGGCAAGTCTCCAGACAGGATAGTGGAAGCTGCAGAGCTTTCCACAAGGACTTTAGCAGTGCCGTTTATGCTACCGAGAGCGGGCGGAACCCACTCATCTATGGACTGAGTTATTGTTTATTTTTTTTATGTTTTTCCATTTAACCCAGAAGGGTCATGTTTACTTTTCCTGCGAAACCTGCATGAGTTTATGGCTGATAATAAACCAGCAGAAAGAAAACCCAGAGAACGTGTGTCCTGAGTCTGCCTTCAGGAGAGCCGAGCGAGTCGTCTTACCACATATATATATATATATATATATATATATATATATATATATATACACAGTACAGACCAAAACTTTGGACACACCTTCTCATTCAAAGATTTTTCTGTATTTTCATGACTATGAAAATTGTACATTCACCACCGTGTCTTTGTGCGACACAGAAAAGGTGAACGGATGGACTCTACATGCCCGGTTCCCACCGTGAAGCATGGAGGAGGAGGTGTGATGGTGTGGGGGTGCTTTGCTGGTGACACTGTTGGGGATTTATTCAAAATTGAAGGCATACTGAACCAGCATGGCTACCACAGCATCTTGCAGCGGCATGCTATTCCATCCGGTTTGTGTTTAGTTGGGCCATAATTTTTTTTCAACAGGACAATGACCCCAAACACACCTCCAGGCTGTATAAGGGCTATTTGACCAAGAAGGAGAGTGACGGGGTGCTACGCCAGATGACTTGGCCTCCACAGTCACCAGACCTGAACCCAATCGAGATGGTTTGGGGTGAGCTGGACCGCAGAGTGAAGGCAAAAGGGCCAACAAGTGCTAAGTGTTATGATTTGGTAGCTGAGGAGAGCAGGCAAAAAAGGAAATACACCAGATCAGTTGGAAACTATGAGATTGCAGTACCCTGACTAACCACCACAACTAGAGGCAGCCGTGGAGCGTTCCGACGTTGGTCCTAGACGCCTCGTCACAGCCTGAGAAACTAACTACACCTAAAGATAGAAAGAGGAAAGTTATCTGCCCCGGAGCAGATCCCCAAAGAACATAGAAAGCCCCCAAACATGTAATGGCGGTTAGACAAGAAGAAATACTGACACAGACAGAAAATAGTATGAGCAAACGTTGGGGCCCTAACTTACTAAATAGAAAAGGATAGGAAGGGCACTTACTGCAATCCCAAAAAACCTTGAAAAGCACCAACTCTACTAATTTCAAAAACACCTGAGATCACACGACCTCTACCACCTAAATTAGTTCTCTGGTGTAACCAAAAACAAAACAGCAGCCACTGAAAAAACTGGAAAAAGCAAATGTACAAACATCAGTGGCTGAACTGAACTGAGAGGGCAAAAGCCCCAGAAGGGACCCTGAAGGCCCCCACAGAAGTGCAGGACAAAATGCAAAAATCAAGCACAAAAACAAAAGAAGAAAATGTCTTATCTGTTAGCAGGAGATTCAGACATGACACAGCAGGCTACCAAGGAAACAGGAATCAAGGATTGAGACCAGAACAATTGATCACCGGCAACCCTGATGGGAAGGCGACTCCCTTATATAAGACCAGTCAGTAACACCTGATTCCCAATCCTCACAATCTTCACTGGACAGTCCAGTACCGTTTGTAACCACCAGAGGGAGCTTCTGCTCAGAACTCATTTCCAGCCTATTCACAACAGTACCCCCCCCTTGAGGAGGGGTCACCGAACCCTCATTTGAGCAACCAGGTCGGTCAGGATGAGTTCTATGATAAGCACGGATGAGTCTCCTAGCATGGATGTCCGAAGCAAACACCCAAGAATTGTCTTCCTGACCATAACCTCTCCATTTAACCAAATACTGGAGTTTCCGTCTAGAAAAACGAGAATTCAATATTTTCTCAACCACATACTCCAGATTACCCTCAACCAAAACAGGGTCAGGAGGCACAGTAGTAGGAACCACTGGCTCAACAAACCTCTTCAACAAGGACTTGTGGAACACATTATGGATCTTAAATGTCCCTGGAAGAAGCAAACGAAAAGAAACAGGATTAAGAATTTCCATGATCTTATAAGGTCCAATGAACCTAGGCTTAAATTTGGGAGATGCCACTCTCATAGGAATATTTCTTGAGGACAACCAGACCAAGTCCCCCACTTTAAACCGAGGACCATCAGTCCTATGCCAGTTAGCAAACCGCTGGGCCCTCTCCTGAGAGAGGGACAACCTCTCCACTACCTGGTCCCAAATCTGTTGCATACGCTCCACAACAGAGTCAACACCTGGACAGACAGAAGCCTCCGTCTGTCCTGAAGAAAATCGAGGGTGAAACCCAGAATTACAGAAAAATGGAGAGATCAAAGTGGCAGAGCTAGCCCTATTATTAAGAGCAAACTCAGCCAAAGGCAAAAAAGAGACCCAGTCATCCTGATCAGCAGACACAAAGCATCTTAGATAAGTCTCCAATGTCTGGTTTGTTCTCTCAGTTTGACCATTGGTCTGAGGATGAAACGCCGAGGAGAAAGACAATTGAACACCAATTTTAGAACAAAAGGTCCTCCAAAATCTGGAAACAAACTGGACTCCTCTGTCAGACACAATGTTCTCAGGAATGCCGTGTAAACGAACCACGTGCTGAAGGAACAAAGGCACCAATTCAGAGGAGGAAGGCAACTTAGGTAATGGCACAAGATGTATCATCTTGGAAAACCTATCGCAAATCACCCAGATGACGGTCATTCTCTGAGAAACAGGGAGGTCGGAAATGAAATCCATAGAGATATGGGTCCATGGTCTCTTTGTTGTGAATGGGCTTGAGATGAGTTCTGAGCAGAGGCTCCCTCTGGTGGTTACAAGAGGTACTGGTCTGTTCAGTGAAGATTGTGAGGACTGGGAATCAGGTGTTACTGACTGGTCTTATATAAGGGAGTCACCTTCCCATCAGGGTTGCCGGTGATCAATTGTTCTGGTCTCAATCCTTTATTCCAGTTTCCCTTGTAGCCTGCTGTGTCGTGTCTGCATCTCCTGCTAACAGATAAGACATTTTCTTCTTTTTGTTTCTGTGCTTAATTTTTGCATTTTGTCCTGCACTTCTGTGGGGGCCTTCTGGGTCCCCTCAGGGGGCTTTTGCCCTCTCAGTTTAGTTCAGCCACTGATGTTTGTACTTTTGCTTTTTCCAGTTTTTTCAGTGGCTGCTGTTTTGATTTTGTTACACCAGAGAACTAATTTAGGTGGTAGAGGTCGTGTGATCTCAGGTGTTTTTGAAATTAGTAGAGTTGGTGCTTTCAGGTTTTTTTTTTGGGATTGCAGTAAGTACCCTTCCTA
Source organism: Oophaga sylvatica (assembly GCA_033576555.1). Classification (NCBI taxonomy): domain Eukaryota; kingdom Metazoa; phylum Chordata; class Amphibia; order Anura; family Dendrobatidae; genus Oophaga; species Oophaga sylvatica. Next base: position 195,037,002 of record JARQOD010000005.1, read on the forward strand.
TCCTTTTCTATTTAGTTAGTTTGGGCCCCAACGTTTGCTCATACTATTTTCTGTCTGTGTCAGTATTTCGTCTTGTCTAACCGCCATTACATGTTTGGGGGCTTGCTATTATCTTTGGGGTTCTGCTCCGGGGCAGATAGCTTTCCTATTTCTATCTTTAGGTGTAGTTAGTTTCTCAGGCTGTGACGAGGCGTCTGGGACCAACGTGGGAACGCTCCACGGCTGCCTCTGGTTGTGGTGGTTGGTCAGGGTACTGCAATCTCATAGATTCCAACTGCTCTGATGTATTGCCTTTTTGCCTGCACTCCTCAGCTACCGAATCATAACACTCTTGGGCACAGGTAATGGCATCAACAAACCACTAGAACGAGAGCAAGGCTTGGAGCGAGAGCAAGTCCCGCAGGACTGCACAAACTCCCTGACATCACGAGACAAGGTAGACCACCAAAAGGACCGACTAACCAAGTCTCTGGTACCAAAAATTCCGGGATGACCGGCCAACGCGGAACAATGAATCTCAGACATTACACTCTTTTTCCACTGGTCCGGGACAAACAATTTCCCAACAGGGCAGCGCTCGGGCTTATCCTCCTGACACCCCTCCAGAGCCAGTCTCAAATTGGGCGAGATGGCGGAAAGAACTACACCCTCTTTCAAAATAACAGAAGGATCAGATAACTCAGGAGAGTCCGCCAGGAAACTCCTCGAGAGAGCATCCGCCTTAACATTTTTAGTGCCAGGAAGAAATGAAACCACAAAATTAAAACTTGTGAAAAACAAGGCCCACCTGGCCTGTCTAGGATTAAGTCGCTTGGCAGGTTCCAGATAAACTAGATTCTTATGGTCCGTAAGGACCACCACCTGATGTTTGGCTCCCTCCAGCCAATGTCTCCACTCTTTAAAAGCCCACTTCATGGCTAATAACTCCCGATTACCCACATCATAATTACGTTCAGTGGGAGAAAATTTTCGAGAGAAAAAGGCACAAGGGTTACTTTTAGAGGTCTCTGGATCTCTTTGGGACAAAACGGCACCTGCCCCAATTTCAGAGGCATCCACCTCCACCTGAAATGGTAGAGAAACATCAGGCTGCCGTAGAACAGGAGCAGAAGTGAATCTCTGCTTAAGTTCCTGAAATGCAGAGACTGCCACAGGAGGCCAATTCACCACATCAGAACACTTCTTGGTCAAATCAGTTAATGGTTTAACAATAACAGAGAAATTACCAATAAATTTACGATAAAAATTGGCAAAACCCAAGAATCTTTGAAGAGCCTTTAATGAAGTAGGTTGGACCCAATCACAGATGGCCTGAACTTTGACCGGATCCATTTCAATAACAGATGGGGACAAAATGAATCCCAGAAATGAGATCCTCTGAACGCCAAAAAGACACTTTGATCCCTTCACATACAGAGCATTCTCTCTCAAAATCTGGAACACAGTCCGAACATGTTTTACATGAGAGTCCCAGTCATTGGAAAAAATCAAGATATCATCCAAATAAACAATCAGAAATTTATCCACAAAATCCCTGAAAATGTCATTCATGAAGGACTGGAAGACAGAAGGAGCATTTGTGAGCCCAAAGGGCATCACAAGGTACTCAAAATGCCCTTCAGGGGTATTAAATGCCGTCTTCCATTCATCCCCGTGCTTAATGCGAATAAGGTTATATGCCCCCCTGAGGTCAAGCTTGGTAAACCAAGTAGCGTTTTTCACCCTGGAAAACAGGCCAGAAATCAAGGGTAACGGGTATTGATATTTCACAGTAATATTGTTCAAAAGACGATAATCAATACACGGCCTTAATGAACCATCCTTTTTGGCCACAAAGAAAAAACCGGCACCTAGGAGTGAAGAGGATGGTCTGATATGACCCTTCTCCAATGACTCCTTGATATAAGACCGCGTAGCGTCATGTTCAGGTACAGACAAGTTAAAAAGGCGACCTTTAGGGAATTTACTACCAGGCACTAATTCAATAGCGCAGTCATAGCTCCTATGGGGAGGTAAGGATGCAGATTTACTTTCGCTAAACACATCAGAAAAATCAATCAAAAAGTCAGGAACATCCTAAGCCTGGGGGGAGGCAGAAAAAACAGGAGTGTTGGTATTAACACATTGGCAGCCCCAACTGGTAACAGACACAGATTTCCAATCCAAAACAGGATTATGAGACTGTAACCAAGGGAAACCCAGTACGATAATGTCATGCAGATTATACAGAACCATAAATTTGCAACTCTCCTGATGATCTGGTTCTACCCTCATTATCACCTGAGTAGAGAACTGAGGTTTATTCTCAGCCAAAGGGGTAGAATCGATCCCCAGTAGGGGAATAGACTTCCGCAGGGGTATCAAGGGAAACCCACAACGTTTAGCAAAATCAAAATCCATCAGGTTAATAGCTGCTCCAGAATCAACAAAAGCCTGAGCAGAAAATGAGGACAGAGAGCATATCAGGGTAACAGTTAATAAAAACTTAGTCTGAACACTACCCAAGACAACTGAGCGTGCAAAACGTCTTCCCCGCTTAGGGCAGACTGAAATAGCATGAGAGGCATCACCACAGTAGAAACATAACCCATTGTGCTTTCGAAATTCATGACGCTGTGCCCCAGAAACCACTCTATCACACTGCATGGATTCAGAAGCAGGTTCACAAGGCAACATTATTCCACGCATACCTTTCCGCTCACGCAAACGTCTGTCAATTTGAATCGCTAATGACTAGTGTTGAGCATTCCGATACCGCAAGTATCGGGTATCGGCCGATATTCGCGTTATCGGAATTCCGATACTTAATTCCGATACTTTTTCAATATCGTATACCGGAATCGGAAGTTCCCATAATTCTTTGAGAGGCAATGTGATTTTAGTCAGCCAATGAGGAATCCTACGAAGTGTGGGCACATCCTGTAATGATGCGGTCATCTTAACTAATGGCATGGCTGTGATTGGCTGCTGAAATGATGTCAGAATGCACTATAAAAGGCACCGCAGCCATTTTAGCGTCACTGTGCTGTGAACTCAGTTAGGGACAGAACGCTGCTGTGCTGACTCTGAGGGACAGTTAGATATTGCGATTCTGTGTACTACTGTGCTTGAGGCAGGCTAGTTTACCAACCGCTGTGTAAAGCTTCATTTTGCCAGTGTTGTTTTAACAGCTCTGTGCAAGGTGTGTGTGTGACAGTGCAGGTGACGCTGCAGTTTGCTCTGCATCCACCGCTGTTTGTAGGCATCTGCACGTGTCACTGACTCTTTTTTTTTTTAATTTTATTTAGTGGAATTGGTGCAGCTCCATTATATTAGAAAAAAATCAAATCTATTAGTGTGACGTGCTTCCATCCGTATACAATACATTGGTTGCAAACACTATAGAAGTACAGAAAGGAGCTTTTCACAGATAGTGAATAGTTGTGTTTCAGTGTTCACTGCAGTCTGTGAGGTTTTGATTTTTTGAGTGCAGATCACGCTCCAGTTAGTTCTTCAACCACTGCTGGTTGTAGTCTGCTGAGCGTGTGTCACTGCCTCATCCTTCACATTTTTCTCTAATTGGTGCTGCTCCATTTTAGTGGAAAAAAATCTAATCTATTAGTGTGACGCGCTTCCATCCGTATACAATACATTGGTTGCAAACACTATAGAAGTACACAAAGGAGTAGCCTTTCACAGATTGTGGACAGTTGTGTTTCAGTGTTCACTTCAGTCTGTGTTTTTTACTTTTTTGAGTGCACATCACGCTCCAGTTACTTGTTCAAGCACTGCTGCTTGTACTCTGCTGAGCGTGTCTCAGTGGCTCATCCTTTTCATTTATCTCCAATTGGTTCTGCTACATTCCATTTAAAATAAATCTAATCTATTAGTGTGACGCGCTTCCATCCGTATACAATACATTGGTTGCAAACACTATAGAAGTACACAAAGGAGTAGCCTTTCACAGATTGTGGACAGTTGTGTTTCAGTGTTCACTTCAGTCTGTGTTTTTTACTTTTTTGAGTGCACATCACGCTCCAGTTACTTGTTCAAGCACTGCTGCTTGTACTCTGCTGAGCGTGTCTCAGTGGCTCATCCTTTTCATTTATCTCCAATTGGTTCTGCTACATTCCATTTAAAATAAATCTAATCTATTAGTGTGACGCGCTTCCATCCGTATACAATACATTGGTTGCAAACACTATAGAAGTACACAAAGGAGTAGCCTTTCACATATTGTGGACAGTTGTGTTTCAGTGTTCACTTCAGTCTGTGTTTTTAACTTTTTTGAGTGCACATCACGCTCCATTTACTTCTTCAACCACCGCTGCGTGTACTCTGCTGAGTGTCTGTCACTGGCTCATCCTTGTCATTTTTCTAAAATTGGTGCTGCTTTATTCTATTTAAAATAATTCAAATCTATTACAGTGACGTGCTTCCATCCGTATACAATACATTGGTTGCAAACAATATAGAAGTACACAAACGGGCCTTTCACAGCTACTGAACATGGGTTTTTAATTTTTAACTAAAATATGTATTTTTTCAAATGACACAAATATAAGTAATGTTGAAGAGGAATAGTCCTACATCCATTGTTTGCACAATATTACAGGTGTACATCATGTCCCTTAATCAACAATGTATTATTATATTTACTTGTATGCTTTTATTTAAAAGCCAAGAACACAGAAGGATAACCTTCGCACTGCAGCTGTTGTCAAAGTTCAACCCACATTATGCACTTCCAACATTGCAGCATTTGAGGCATGATGTGAGTTGGATTGGTCAAAGTTATGGAGTGAGAAGGTTCACCATCAGTACCCTATAGCATAAGTATGCTTTTGTGTTAGCATTTGTGTTAGACATGTGGATATCTGCCATAATATGTCACAATTATTTAGTTACAGATTTGTTACCAACACTAATCATTGAATGGTTTTAAATTTGACGTTTCACTTGTTTACAGCTTAGAAATAAGGGTGTAGCCTGATATCTATGTGTAGCACTAGCCACTTTAACATGTCATGTTTTTTTAAACATGTGTAGCTAGGTAGCAGTAATTTTTGCCGGACACACAGCAGGGGAACAGCAGGCGTTACTGAACCCCACTATCACTATAGCTTGTGTATTGGTCTGTGGACACGACACTTCTGAGCAGCAACTGGCAGTGTTGTAGCCCAGGGAGTATAGCTCAGGTGGTAGAAAGATGAACATAACAGGAGACATGGAAAACGTTGCCAACCAGTTAGTTAATCTGAAACCGGACAGGCAAATTCAGGCGAGATCCATGCCTAGTTCATTTTCAGAAAAGTAAGCCGTTCTACATTATCGTAGGATAGTCGCATGCAACGGTCTGTTAGTACACCACCTGCAGCAGTAAAGACGCGCTCCGATAATACACTGGCAGCAGATCAAGCCAGCACCTCCAATGCATACTGGCTAAGCTCTGGCCATGTATCCAGCTTAGAGACACAAAACTTGAATGGGGAAGAGCCATCTGAGAGTACACTGAGAGGGCAAGACATGTAGTCTGTCACCATCTTACGGAAATGTTGCCTCCTGCTGACTGGAGCCGTCTCGGATGGTGTAGACATTGGTGGCGCTGCCACAAAACTTCGACACATTTGGAACATACTGTTCTTGCCCTGTGCAGAGGCGCTGCTTGTGCTCCCTCTTGTTGCAGAGCTGTCTCCACTGCCTCTACGCACAGAGCTGCTTTGTAAATCAGTAGCAGCAGCAGTGCTCTCGGCTGGAATGGAGAACATTATGGATTGCACCAGTGTGTCTTGGTACTTCCGCATTTTACGCTCCCGGTTCAACGGTGTGATGAGGCTTTGTAAGTTGTCCCGGTAGCGAGGGTCTAGGAGGGTGTACACCCAATAATCAGACGTGGTGTGAATGTGTTCGATGCGGCGGTCGTTTCTCAGCCACTGCAGCATGAAATCAACCATGTGCTGCAGACTCCCAACTGGCCAAGAAACGTTGTCCCTGCAAGAGGCGTCATCTCCGCCTGCTGTGCATCACCCCACCCTTGGTCTACATACTGACTAGAGCATTGTCTACCTCCCTCTGGAGCGATGTCTTCCTCCTCCATTGACTCCTCCTCATCCTCCTCACAAAGTCCTTCAAATACATATAAATTTACAAAATTTAAAACTCAAAATTTAAAAACTTTGTATCATAATTCTGTAACATCAGTTTATGGAAACACAATGGCATTACAAAAGGATAGACAAAAAATGTACATTATGTGCTTTGTAAATACATTAAAAGTTTGTAATGGTTATGAAAATATAGACAGCGACTCTGGAGGTTCAATTGTTGATACAGCATGGTACTTTGAAAGTCCTCCAGCCCTTTGTGAGGAACCACGTTGCGCTGACTGTCCAGAAGGTGATGGAATTTGTGACTCCTCATCCTCCACCTCTTCCAAAACCTCATGCCTTAGTGCTTGCAGTGTTTTTTGAAGCAGGCAGATAAGGGGGACAGTCAGGCTGACTAGTGCATCATCTGCACTCGCCATCCGCGTTGACTCATCAAACGCACGCAAAACGTGGCAGATATCCTTCATAGAGTTATTCGCCACTCATTACACTGGCAGTGGCTGCCCATTCATTATAGGATCCAATTCTAATTACTGGTTCTCACCAACAAAGCTCTCCACAGCGCAGCACCCCCCTACATCTCCTCCCTTATTTATATTTATCGGCCTAACCGACTGCTGCACTCTGCAAACGACCTTCGACTAACCTCTGCACTAATCCGTACCTCCCACTCCCAACTCCAAGACTTCACCCGCGCTGCGCCAATCCTCTGGAATGCTCTACCCAAGAAATTAGGACTATCCGCAATTTGGATGGTTTCAGGCGCTCCCTCAAAACACATTTGTTCACAGTGGCCTATCACATTCACTAATCAAAGTCATTCTATGTGTAATTCTGTGTGTGTAGCCCATTCACTATCTCCATGCATCCCTCACTTCCTTAAAATGGCTGGACCATCATTGTAAAAACACCATTGTATATAAACACCTGTACTTTGTATCTCCCACACCTCATTGTAGATTGTAAGCTTTCACCAGCAGGGGCGGCTGATTTTGCTTTAATTATTGTATTGTTAACGTTGTTACTTATGACTCGTGTTTTGAAACTGTTAAACTGTAAAGCACTGCGGAATATTATGGCGCTATATAAATAAATAATATTATTATTCTTATTATAGAGGCCCACTCAGTAGTGGTGAAGTGTGAACGGCGCAAATTGCGAGTTGACTGCGCCTGATGCAGCTGATACTCCATTACTGTTGGCTGCTGCTCACACAACCGCTCCAACATATGTAACGAGGAATTCCACCTGGTGGGTACGTCACATATGATGCGATGTTCATGAAGGTGAAATCTGCGTTGCAGAGCTGCAATCAGCGATCTGGCCATGCTGGAACGTCGCAAGTGAGCGCACTCTAGGCGGACCTTGTGCAGCAGTGCATCAAGATCCGGATAGTCCCTCAAAAAACTCTGCACGACCAAGTTGAGCACATATGACAGACATGGTATGTGAGTGAGGTTGCCAAGGCCCAGAGCTGACACCAGATTTCGGCCATTGTCACACACTACCAAGCCTGCCTGTAGATTCTCTTCCAAAAACCACACGTCGCTCTCCTGCTTTATGGCATTACAGAGCTCCTGCGCTGTGTGGCTAAGATTCCCCATGGAAATTAATTTCAGGATGGCCTGTTGACATTTGGACACGGCTGTGCTCATATCGGTCGCAACAGGTAAACGTTGACGGGTCCATGTGGAGGTAGACCGTGACGGCTCCTGCAGCGATGATTCTGAGGAACTGGAATAGGAGGAGGAATCAATGTGTACAGACTTGATTCCTGCAATCCTTGGAGTTGGCAGAACACGTACAGCGCCACTCGCAAGATCAGTACCCGGCTGCACAACATTGACCCAATGGGCAGTGAGGGAAAGGTATTGTCCCTGGCCATGGGTGTTAGAACCCTCTTGTTAGGTTTTGTTTCAGTTTGCTGGTCACATGACCTTTTTTCCCTATTTAGTCTGGCTCCGCCCTTCTGGCTTTGCTTGACTTCATTGTATTATCTACTGTTAAGCTAGCCGGGTGCTTAGGTGCCTTAATCTGTCAGTTTTGCTTGATGTTAGGATCACAAAGTATTTATTTTTCTGTTTAATTATCCATGCTACAATTTATGTTAGGAGGTGTCCACCTTTTCTCACAGTCCCTAGATCTTGTAGGGATTACTCCCTCGCAACTATAGGTCTTCGTTCACACTAGATGAGGACTTTAGCGGGTCTGGTCGCAGGATCAGGTTCCCCGTTACATCGTAGGGATTCAGCTTAGTTGTATTGTAGGGACAGAATTCCCTTCTTTCCTTACTGGTTGTAGCAGATCATAACAATGGGTACTGGTCTACGCATCGGTGGTCAGGTGGACCTTGCTACTGAGGGCTTTTAGTAGCGCATGTTTAATTTTTCCCTCAACATGCTTTTGCAGACCAGGGACGGCTTGCCTGCTGAAATGAAATCGGCTTGGCACATTGTATTGTGGGATTGACAATGATATTCAGTTACGGAAACTGTCTGTCTCCACCAGCCTGAATCACAGCATTTCAAGGGACAGGAGTTTTGCAATGCCAGCATTCAGAGCCTGTGCTCGTGCATGGTTTGCGGAGTATGGCCGTCTTTTATCCCATGCCTGTGCTACCGATGGCTGTTTTGTGGCCTGGGAGTGTGAGGATGACAGGGAACTTGCTGCTGTGTGTGGAATAACAGTTTGTCTCTGGACAACAGTGGCCGAGGTTCTTCCATGGCGATCCTGTGAGGAAGCATAACCAGCTGTGTGTGAGCTCGATGAAGAGGCTTCAACACAACCTGAAGATGTAGGTGCTGCTGTAGGTTGGCCTACATCTCTAATGTGTCTTTGTAACTCAACTACGTGCTTTGTCCGCACATGTTTCCACATATTTGTGGTATTGAGGTGACTGACACTTTTAGCTATTTTTAATTTTTGATTACACAGCTTGCATTTCACATAGCAAATATCATGTGCAAGTGTGTGAAAAAAGGACCACGCAGTGCAAGTCCTGGGAGCGCACGTTTTGACTTTTGGAAGACAACTGCTCCGAACAGGTGCCAAACTGGAGGCTACAGGCAACCGAGTCTGCAGCCTAACTCTCCCTCCTGTTTGTACCGTTGGGGCAATGTCTTCCTCTATCTTCCTTCTATCACTAACCATTTCTCTAGGCCTCTCCCAGCTTTCAACCAAAGTACTGGTTCTCAGCCACAAAGCTATCCACAGTGCAGCACCCCTCCTACATCTCCTCCCTCATTTCTATCTATCGGCCTAACCGACTGCTGCGCTCTGCAAACGACTTTCGACTAACCTCTGCACTAATACGTACCTCCCACTCCCGACTCCAAGACTTCTCCTGCTCTACGCCAATCCTCTGGAATGCTGTACCCCAAGAAATTAGGACTATCCACAATTTGCATGGTTTCAGGCGCTCCCTCAAAACACATTTGTTCAGAGCGGCCTATCACATTCACTAATCAAAGTCATTCTATGTATTCTGTGTAACTGTGTGTGTGTCTCTAGCCCATTCACTATCTCCATCCCTCAGTCCCTTAAGATGGCTGGAACATCATTGTAAATGCACCATTGTATATAAACACCTATACTTTGTATCTCCCCCATCTCATTGTACATTGTAAGCTGTCACGAGCAGGGGCGACTTATTTAGCTTAAATTATTGTATTGTTAACGTTGTTACTTATGACTTGTGTTCTGAAACTGCTAAACTGTAAAGCGCTGCGGAATATGATGGCGCTATATAAATAAATATTATTATTATTCCTCTGAGCTGCTCCCACCACCTTCCTGTTCCTCATGCCATGTTGGGTCTTGGACCTCATCATCTCCACTACCCTCTTCCAACACCTGCTGTTGGGTGGTCTGGCCAGCACCATGCTCAACAGAAACTGGCACCTGGGTCTCATCATCATCAGATGCGTTCTGCGGTGTGCTGACCATCGGCACTGTCTCACCCGCCTCTTCAGATTCAGAGAGACACAGCTGTTGCGCATCACTGCATACTCCCTCTTCACATTACAGAATGCTGCTTGGCTGGGCCCCTGTTTGCAAGCCAATAGATTCTGAGAACAGAAGCAGACACTCAGCTGGCTCCTGTACAGAACTCTCTGACTGCCTGGGCAATTTGCCAGGCGGTGAAGAGACAGATGGTTGCCCAACAGTGCTGTGGTCCTGAGAGGAGGTGGAAGCAATTGAAGTCGATGCATTGGCTGACATCCAAACAACAACGGCTTCAATTTGTTCTTCCCGCAGCAGGGGGGTACTCCGAGCTCCTACAAAAGTGCGCATAAAGGAACGCTCACGGGGAAAACTGGTGGATGCTGTGTCACTGGGGGCCGCAGCAGCCACAGAATCCCCACGTCCTCTCCCTGAAGAAACTCCACGACCACGTGCCTTACTCCCTGCCTTCTTCATCTTGGTAGATTGATAAAGAAAGTCTGAAAAGTTATAAGGTCTAAGTGTGGTTATTCCGCAGAGACTGCAGTGAACACTGCACACAACTGTTCACTACCCAATGCGTCTCAGCAGGAAGGCAGTCTGTGCGTCAAAACAAAGGCACAAGCATACATCCATGTACCCTGTTTATAAAGCTATATAAAAAAAATTATGTAGTAGTGACGCACACTTTATTGAGGTACAGTATTACATCGCAATTCACCATCTGTGGCTATGCAGTCTCATCTATATATACCTTATCTATCTGTTGTCATGCTTCCAAGTCGACAGTCACAGTCAGCCATAAATAGCAATTTTCACTATGCACTATGCACTTTTTAAAGGTTATGTTTGTTAATAAAAATGATTATTGCCACATATTATGAGTATTACATGATGGAAATTGTATAATTTTGTATAAAATATTTAGTGACATTATTCAGCAAATGGAACATTTTAGTAATATCACAGATAACTTGTAATGCTGATGATGTTTTGAAGTCAGACATTCATTGTCTATACAATAAAAATGGTGTACATACTGTTACTTATCCATCATTAATGGATTCAGATATGTACTTGTATGCTTTTATGTACAACCGTATAGCAGATTCCTTAACTAATTTATTTTGTGGTTTGCATTGCTGTTCAACATGTTAATGTATGTGTTTATGTTTGTCAATTCTTTATTTATCTAGATATTAGTTTAAATGAAATCATCATCTTATGGTAGTAAAGGTTATCTTTCTCTTGTTTGAAGTATAGACATTTAAAATTGACAGGTAACAAGGAAATTACTTGATCTAGTATTTAAACATCCTCCTTGACCCTGGGCTCCAACACCGCCAGTTGTTGCTCGGAAGTGCTGTTAGCACAGTCAACACTTGCTCCTGTGTTACTGGGGTTCAGTAACGTCAGCTGGTCCTCGGTTGTGCCATTGGCTCTTTTCCTTCTGCTGCCCCTCCGGGTTACAGCACAGTCAGCTGGTCCTCGTTACTTGCATTGGCTCTTGTACCTTCTGCTACCCGTCCGGGTTCCAGTACCGTCAACTGGTTCTCCGCAGTGCCTTTGGCCTAGGTGCCTCCATCTCGGTATCCGAGTTCCAGCAACGTCTGCTGGTCCTTGGTAGTGCTTTGGAGCACAGGTACCTCCTGCTTAGTAACCGTGTCCCAGTAACGTCAGCTGGTCCTCGGTTGTGCCATTGGCTCTTTTCCTTCTGCTGCCCCTCCGGGTTCCAGCACAGTCAGCTGGTCCTCGTTACTTGCATTGGCTCTTGTACCTTCTGCTACCCGTCCGGGTTCCAGTACCGTCAACTGGTTCTCCGCAGTGCCTTTGGCCTAGGTGCCTCCATCTCGGTATCCGAGTTCCAGCAACGTCTGCTGGTCCTTGGTAGTGCTTTGGAGCACAGGTACCTCCTGCTTAGTAACCGTGTCCCAGTAACATCAGCTGGTACAAGATTGTGCTACAAATACAAGATATGGAACAAGAGACACAAGAACAATAAGCAGAAGATCAAAAAGCAGAAGAACATGAAGTATAAGACCAAAATGAAGAGCAAAATATATGCCCTAAATTCTAAGCAGAAGAAGACTAAGCAGTGTATGGGGGTGAGTCCGTTCCTCCTCGTGGTGCCCCTGGAAAATGCCTGCTGCTGCAGGCTAAACTGAACACGGACAAATACTGTTGTAATTTAAATCTTTTGTGACAGCAAGAACGGAAGGATGAAAAATTCATACTTTGACAGATTACAAGTACAGGATTCTCTGTCACAAATAAGAATATGATGAAGAAGATGAAGCAGAATATGAATAAGAATAATAGTTTAATAAGAAGAATATGAGTAATGTTAACAAAGATGAATAGCAAGAAGTTTAAGAAGAAGATAAAGAAGGTGAAGATGAAGAATAATTTGATGAAAAAGATGATGCTGCAGAAGATTATGAAGGAGAAAGTGTGTGAAAAGTTAAAAAGGTGAAGATGAAGAGCATGGAAGTTGTGTAATATACATATTTGCCAAAATATAAAAAACGTTAACATTGTCAATTTCTTCGTCAATCCGAACATCTTTAAAAAAAAAATATTTATGCTATTCCATTTGATTGGGTTAAACATCTATGCCTTTAATGTCTCCTCAACCTTCCCCAATACATTCTACATTACTCTTTCTTGTTTTCCTTCATGTACAATTAACCAACAAGGCAAGAATGGGGTTTTTTTAATTTCGATATTTTGTTCCCATAGACTTACATGGGACTTCCGGTATCGGTATCGGGTATCGCCGATATTTTAGTGATATCGGCGATACCATTCCGATTCCGATACTTTAGGATATCGGAAAGTATCGCTCAACTCTACTAATGACATAGAATCATTGAGACCAGAGGGAACAGGGAATCCCACCATAACATCTTTTATATTATCTGACAGTCCCTTCCGAAAAAGAGTTGCCAAAGCGTCGTCATTCCATTTGGTCAGGACTGCCCACTTACGGAATCTCTGACAGTATAACTCAGCGTCCTCAAGCCCCTGACTTAATGCCAACAAAGTTTTTTCAGCTTGATCAGTGACATTAGGCTCATCGTACAATAACCCAAAGCCTGAAAAAACGCATCAACATCACTCAAAACAGGATCCCCAGGTGTCAAGGAAAAAGCCCAATCCTGAGGGTCGCCGCGCAGGAGAGAGATGACAATTTGAACCTGCTGCGCTGCGTTCCCTGAGGACTTAGATTTTAAGGCAAAAAACAATTTACAGTTATTTTTGAAATTCAGAAACTTAGCTCAATCTCCTAAAAACAAATCTGGCATGGGGATCCTAGGTTCCACAACAGGCAACCTAGCAAGATAGGTAGCAATACTCCGAACTTCAGTGGCAAGCTGATCCACACGGCCAGACAACTGTGCAAACTCCATTGAAAGAGAAAAAAAAAATCCTCCTCAGCACCCAGAGATACAGAGGGAAAAAAAAATGCAACAAACAGAAAAAAAAAAAAAAAATCTCTGACAACTCTGACAACTTTTTTCTTTCCACAATATTTTTCCCTTCTGTGAGTACCATATAATTTTCAGTTTGGGCCGGTGATACTGTTATGATTTGGTAGCTGAGGAGAGCAGGCAAAAAAGGAAATACACCAGAGCAGTTGGAAACTATGAGATTGCAGTACCCTGACTAACCACCACAACTAGAGGCAGCCGTGGAGCGTTCCTACGTTGGTCCTAGACGCCTCGTCACAGCCTGAGAAACTAACTACACCTAAAGATAGAAAGAGGAAAGCTATCTGCCCCGGAGCAGATCCCCAAAGAACATAGAAAGCCCCCAAACATGTAATGGCGGTTAGACAAGAAGAAATACTGACACAGACAGAAAATAGTATGAGCAAACGTTGGGGCCCAAACTTACTAAATAGAAAAGGATAGGAAGGGCACTTACTGCAATCCCAAAAAACCCTGAAAAGAACCAACTCTACTAATTTCAAAAACACCTGAGATCACACGACCTCTACCACCTAAATTAGTTCTCTGGTGTAACCAAAAACAAAACAGCAGCCACTGAAAAAACTGGAAAAAGCAAATGTACAAACATCAGTGGCTGAACTGAACTGAGAGGGCAAAAGCCCCCAGAAGGGACCCTGAAGGCCCCCACAGAAGTGCAGGACAAAATGCAAAAATCAAGCACAAAAACAAAAAGAAGAAAATGTCTTATCTGTTAGCAGGAGATTCAGACATGACACAGCAGGCTACCAAGGAAACAGGAATCAAGGATTGAGACCAGAACAATTGATCACCGGCAACCCTGATGGGAAGGTGACTCCCTTATATAAGACCAGTCAGTAACACCTGATTCCCAATCCTCACAATCTTCACTGGACAGTCCAGTACCGTTTGTAACCACCAGAGGGAGCTTCTGCTCAGAACTCATTTCCAGCCTATTCACAACAGCTAAGCATCTCTGGGAACTCCTTCAAGACTGTTGGAAGACCATTTCCGGTGACTACCTCTTGAAACTCATAAAGAGAATGCCAAGAGTGTGCAAAGCAGTAATCAAAGCAAAAGGTGGCTACTTTGAAGAACCTAGAATATAAGACATATTTTCAGTTGTTTGACACATTATTGTTAAGTATATAATTCCACATGTTTTAATTCATAGTTTTGATGCCTTCAGTGTGAATGTACAATTTTCATAGTCATGAAAATACATAAAAATCTTTGAATGAGAAGGTGTGTATATATATATTATATGTGTATATATTATTGTATCTATTCTATTTTAACCTGTCAGTTCGATTTTTACTGTCTGTGGCATCAAAGGACACCGGTGCATAAAAATCGGACAGCATTCACATGGTCCAAGTGCTGTGTGTTTTTTTTTCTCGCACCCATAGGCTTGCATTGGCGAGTCTCGGTGACAATCGCAGCATCCTGCTATTTTACACGCATGCTGAATACGCCCGAGAAAATAAACAGTGATGTGAGCTACCCCATAGATTAACCCCTTTGATACCTAGCTTGTTTTCACCTTTCTGACCAGGCCAATTTTTACAATTCAGACCATGTAACTTTATGAGGTTATAACTCTGGAATGCTTCAACGGATCCTGGTGATTCTGAGATATATTGTATTTTATGAAAGCAGTAAAATTTCTCTGATATAACTTGCATTTATTTGTGAAAAAATGGAAATTTGGTTAAAATTCTGAAAATTTTGCAATTTCAAACTTTAATTTTTCGGCACGATTTTGGAACCAAAATTTTTTTGTTGTTAGGAAATTATAAGGGTTAAAGTTGACCAGCGATATTTCATTTTTTCAACAAATTTTACAAAACCAATTTTTTTAAGGACCGCATCACATTAGAAGTCACTTTAATGGGTCTAAATGAATCCAAAGAAAGAAGCAAAGCACTGGCAATGTTATATTGCCAATAGAGTTGAGCGATACTTTCCGATATCCTAAAGTATCGGAATCGGAATGGTATCGCCGATATCACTAAAATATCGGCGATACCCGATACCGATACCGGAAGTCCCATGTAAGTCTATGGGAACAAAATATCGCAACTAAAAAAACCCATTCTTTCCTTGTAAACACTAAATATACACACATAGAATACATATATATATATATACATGTCATTGTGACATATATATATACATATATGTATAGTTTATACACTTCTACATAGTAAAATATCCTCTGATTCAATTGCCGGGTAAAGCCGGCTTCAGTGAAAAGACAGAAGCACCCGACATGAAATGACACTTGGTGTACATAGGGTTAACCATGTATTTTCATGTCGTTTGCTATCTGATTTGCACAAACAATTAAATCAGTCTATGTGTGCAAAATTTCACACCTGTAGGGGTTAATTAAAGGTGTAAATTCGTTGTAAAAAAAACGGACTTTTTTGCTACGAATTTACACCTTTAATTAACCCCTACAGGTGTGAAATTTTGCACACATAGTCTGATTTAATTGTTTGTGCAAATTAGATAGCAAAGGACATGAAAAGACATGGTTAACCCTATGTACACCAAGTGTCATTTCATGTCGGGTCATAGGTCATAGGTGTTCGGTCTGGATGCCGAACTTTACTGTTCGGGTTCGCCCATCTCTACTTGCAAAATCACCAATCTATAGCACTAGCTTCTCCAAGAGCAGTTCTCCTAATCACAGCTCTGACTATCCTGAGCTATGTGCTTGTTCAAGTGCCATTATCTCTATATGTACCGTAAATACAGTGATAGCAGTGTACATTATAAAACAAATCACTAATAGCTGAATGTGTTACAGCAGAACTTTATAGTTCTACTAATACTATAACTCAGCCTATCCTATCAGAAACAAAGAAGTAAAGAGCAACATAGCTCTGACCTGCTCCAGAGACAAATTGAGAATATTTCTTTAATTGTAACCACAACAATACCAGCACATTAAAAAGTTGTTGTTGTCCAATGTCCATATAGTACTATATTATGCTAAACAGTGGCCAGAGACCGCCATACCATGCCACAATAGTCCCATAGTTTGTTTTCATAGGACAGTGCGATTCTGTGCCTGCACACAGCCATATACTTTGCATAAAGTACCATATTCTACCTGCAAAGAACCAAATTGTGTGTTTGCAGTCCTACAATGAGCCTATATTGCACCCAATAAACTACACATTAGACCCAAATTAGAGTAATACTTGCCCATGTACATAGATGCCAGAGAGAACCACGTTTGTAAGTTACTGTGTATAACAACTCACATTATTCCATATTGTGCCCTGTTTGATTGATCCGATTCCTAACTGAAGGTGGTTTTCCAATCCTTAAAGAAAACTTCAAACTTGCTCCAAATAGTAAAACATAATCTAATATATTCATGTTTTACCCTTACCCCTCCTGTGCTGCTGGCCACAGGACCAACCGTGTGTTGCTTTCCATTGCGCTTGACAGCAGTGATTGGCTGCCTGAGTGACATGGCATTCAATCGACCTCAAAGCATGGTTAACAACTCCTGAAGGTTCTCAGCTCCCAAAACTTTCATGAATGGGCTAATCTCTAAATCCCACCCTTGCCCACTCAAATTGTATAAAATATAGACATGCGGACCCTCGATTTTACCTGATCCGTAGACCATATTGTTTTATATCCATTCAGGAGTTAGGAACACTCTGGCACAACAAGATACTTCTCTTTTATATCCTAAATATGCATGCATGCTAATATTCTGTTACTTTTGATGATGCCAAACCCTATATAGATTTGTATAATCATTGGGTCACATGGCAAAACAAAAATAGGGACAAAGTCAAGTTTGACACCAAATCAGACAAATTCACATTTAGGAGAATCAAAGAACAATCAGACTAATGATCTGTTGAGACTGGGTACACCTTTAGAATACATATAGCCAGTGGCACAACATAAATCTTTTACACGTCAATGCAAAGTCAATAACATGGCCCTCTATAATTGAAAATAAAAATAGTTTGCGCACATAAAAACTACAAGACACAAAAGGATCTGTAGAAAAATAGGAATATGCATGTGTCAAATGGAAAACAATACATAAATTCAGACGCACTCTGTAGAACAGTTTGAGATGCAGATGTAATAATACAGTAATAAATAAATATTGCACTAAGACCGTGAGAAAAAGGTGATGAGAAAAGCCTGTAGTCTATTATGTAGTAAACCCCAAACCAAAGGACTAAATAGTCATAATACGCATAAGGTATTTATTCATATGGGTATTAATATGGACAAACCCTGAAAAAGTAAAAGAGGTCCTCTTTTAACGATGGAGCAGAAAAACGCTGCAGAAATCCTAAAAAACCTTTTATGCAGAAAGGTCAGAAGAAATTGACACTGTCCTGGCCGGTGACAGCTCAGATGAATGAGTATTAGTGGTGCACTGTGGAGAAAATAGTCCTGTTTGCACAGGTTTTACCTGACAACCCCGATGGGTCACTTGCAATAGAAAGTCCAATTTCAGCCTCCTCTGGCCTGCTGACAACCCCGATGGGTCACTTGCAGTAGAAAGTCCGACTTCAGCCTCCTATGGCCCGCAGACGAAACTTACATCCGTTGATGAAAGCCGGTGATCTCTGGCCTCCGTGGCCAGATCAGGAACGCCGGCTGATGATGTTGAATCCTCGCTAGGAAGAAGGATGTGGGCAGGACCTGTTGGTAAACTAGCCTGCCTCAAGCACAGTAGTACACAAAATCGCAATATCTAACTGTCCCTCAGAGTGAGCAGAGTAGCGTTCTGTCCCTAACTGAGTTCACAGCACAGTGACGCTAAAATGGCTGCGGCGCCTTTTATAGTGCATTCTGACATCATTTCAGCAGCCAATCACAGCCATGCCATTAGTTAAGATGACCGCAGCATTACAGGATGTGCCCACACTTCATAAGATTCATCATTGGCTGACTAACATCACATTGCCTCTCAAAGAATTATGGGAACTTCCGATTCCGGTATACGATATTGAAAAAGTATCGGAATTAAGTATCGGAATTCCGATAACGCGAATATCGGCCGATACCCGATACTTGCGGTATCGGAATGCTCAACAGTAATTGCCAATAAATTCCTTGCAATAAAACACACCAAATGCTTTTTATGCCCTGAGAACGGGTGCTCTATCCCTAAAACAGTCAATTTCAAAATCCAAGCAAAGAAAATAAGGATGGCACTCACTGTTCATAAAATCCACCTTTATTGCATATATAAAATCTTCAGCAGGGTAGCAATGTGCATGGTAAGACACATTGTTCCCTGCCGAAGATTTTATATATGCAATAAAGGTGGATTTTATGAACGGTGAGTGCCATCCTTATTTTTCTTTGTTTGGACTTTAATGAGTCTATATGAAAGAAAATACCCAAAAGTGACATCATACTAAAAACTGCACCCTTAAGGTACTCAAAACCATATTCACGAAGTTTATTAACCCTTCAGGTGCTTCACAGGAATTTTTGGAATGTGGAAGGATAAAATAAACATTAACTTTTCTTTCACAAAAATTTTCATTTAGACCTCATTTTTTTTTACTTTTGCAAGTGTAACAGGAGAAAATGGACCATACATTTTGTTTTGCAATTTCTCCTGAGCATGACAATACCCCATATGTGAAGGAAAACAACTGTTTGGGTGCACGGCAGGGCTCGGAAGGGAAGGAGCTCCAATTGACTTTTTGAATGCAAAATTTGATGTGCCTAAACAGTGGAAACCACCACAAGTGACACCATTTTGGAAACTAGACCCCTTTGGGACCTTATCTAGATGTGTATTGAGCACCTTGAACTCCCAGATGCTTCACAGAAGTTTATAACATTAAGCCATGAAAATAAAAAAAATCTTTATTAGCTATGAATTTTGTATTTTCACAAGGGCAAAAGGAGAAAATGGACCCAAAGATTGTGCAATTTCTACTGAGTTCATCGATACCCTATATGTGGTCGAAAACTACTTTTGAGGCACAATGCAAAGCTCAGAAGGGAAGTAGTGCCATATTACAGTGCAGATTTTGCTTGAGGGTGCCATGTTACATTGACAGAGCCCCTGAGGTGCCAGAACAGCAGAACCCCCATAAGTGACCCTATTTCACCAAATAAACCTCTCAATGAATTCATATAGAGGTGAAGTGATTATATTGACACCACATGTGTGTCACAAACTTTTATACCATTGGGCAGTGAAGAAAAAATTATTTACATTTTTACCACCAAGATTGTGTGTTAGCCCCAAGTTTTACATTTTCACACTGGGAAATGGGTAAAAATGGAACCCGAAATTGTCCCACACATTTCTGCTGAATGTAGATATACCCCATATGTGGCTGTACAGTACTACTTAGCCATACAGAGTGACTGGGAAGGGAAAGAGCGCTATTTGCCTCCTGGAGCACAGATTTTCCTAGAATAGTTTGTGGATTCCATATAAAGAGCCTCTAAGTGCTAGAAAAGCAGAATCACCCTCAAGTGACCCCATTTTGGAAATTATAACCCTTTGTGAATTTATCTACAGATGTTGTGATGATTTTGACTCCAGGGGTATTTTCCAGAAACAGGCAGCAGTGGATGTTGCGGCGTGAAAATTGGAAACTGCCGCTGTAGTGACCAGTACATTATGCTCAGCTCATGCTTCTGGAGACACACTCCTGTAAATTAGGTGGGCTCTCATCACTACAGTAATGCCAAACATGTGGGCACTATGTGTTGTTTAGGAACACTGGGGTTCAGAAGGGAGTGGAGCATTTGGATTTGGGAGCTGAGAATTTGCTGAATTTCTTTTGGGAGGTGATGGGCCATTTAGCTTTTCCAGAGCCTTTCTGCTACCAGTAAAATGGAAGCCCCTTTTATTACCATTAACAGATGACTGATCTGAGTGGAGACTTGCTTTTTTGGTGGATTGAGTGAAAGCTTTTATTGGGAACATTTTACGTAATGTTTGGGATCACCGTTATCCGGCACTCTACACTGACGTCTTACTTTGTGTTTTCCATCTAAATCTCTGAGTGACGTGATTCCGATGAAACCTCCGATGAGGCAGCAGAGTTACTCGGGACTCCATCTGGCCTTTGTTTTGTGGTGTCCTTCTTTTCAGAAGTGCACGAAACTGTGGCTGACGGCACTTTTATGCAATCGTAAAAAGACGGCCGCAGCCGGATCGCAGGTCAGACGGCATCCACATTGCCTTCATCTGCCTCATTATAGGGAATCATCAGCCAGAGGTTCTGTCTGAATCACGTATTTCAGAGATTTACACGGAAACCCCAGTGTAAGTGCTCAGAGTAGAGCGCAGGATAAATGTGCGCCGAACCTTACTGCGATCTTTGGGAGGCAGAATGACAAAATCAACAGCATGTGAAGAATTGGTTTTACTTATTTTTTATGCAGTTCCTTGTGCGGTATAAATAATTATGCGACTTTAGTCTTCGGGTCTGTGCGTTTACAGCTATACCAGATTTATATCGGGTTTTTATGTTTGGTTTCTGTCACACACTAAAAGACAATTTTTATTGTTAAAACTAGTTTTTGCATCACCATATCTTGAGAGGTATAATTTTTTTCTATTTCAGCCGACAGAGTCATGTGAGGGCCTGTTTTTTGTGGGACAAGCTGACATTTTTATTGGTACCATATTCGGGCACATGACATTTTTTGTTTGCTTTCTGTTCCTATTTTTTGGAGACAGAATTAACAAAAAAACAGCAAGTCAGGAATTGCTTTTTTTTTTGAATACCGTTCCGCATTTGGTAAAATTGGTAAGGTAGCTTTATTTTTGGGTCAGTATGACTACTGCGGTACTTCATTCATCTTTTTTATGTTTTGGCACTTTTACACAATAAAAACTATTTTATAGAAAAAATAATTATTTTTGCATTGCTTTGTTCTGAGAGAAAATAAGCGAGTGGATAAAATATAACTTTTAATGGACTGATTAAAAACTGACAATGACACACAACAAAACACACCGCGTGCTGGGTAGACCCCTAAACCACACTAAAGACTGATGACAAAGTAGAATAAAATTACCCGAAGGTTCAAAAGCCTAAGAACCCGGGTAAAATAGAAACCTATCTAAATGTTGTAAACATAAGACTGCTAAAGTGGGGAAAAACACACACAATGTTGCCCCATTACAAAACAATCTGTATCCAGCCTACAAAAATCTTAAATGTACAGTACTATATGTAATGAAAATGAGAATAATATAGAGGAAAACACAGTGTTATACCCTAAGGCTAAGTGCACACGTTCAGGAATATTTGCGTTTTTTTCGCGTTTTTTCACGGGAAAAAATGCGTCAAAACGCATGTATTAAGCATCCTATCATTTAGAATGAATTCTGCAATTTTTGTGCACATGGTGCGTTTTTTTCCGCAAAAAAAAACGCATCGCGGAAAATCTAGCAGCATGTCCATTAATTTTGCGGAATTCTAGCGTTTTTCCCGCTTTATTATTGACCTAGAAAGTTCAGGAAAAAATCGCTGTAAAAACGCACCAAAAACGCGCAAAAACCGTGCCAAAAAACGCACGTTTTTGCCGCGAAAAAAGTCCGGTTTTGCTCAGGAATATTCTGCAAACATTCTGCAAACGTGTGCACTTAGCCTAATAAATCATCATATCAAACCTGCAGAGAAACTGTATATGCAGTGCTGTCTTAAAGGTTACCCAGTGTTACTCTGTACCGGGATTTTATTATACCAATATTGCAGATAGTATATACCACCGGATAATCATCATCTGCTTAAGATCCGCAAATGTACGTTTATTGTGCCATGTAAGGAGCAAATATAAATATGCACAACGAGAGGTATGAAAAATACACAGCAATAAATTGGCAGCCCAACTGATGCCCAAATGCGTTATATACTGTATCTAGTGACCACCAAAGGGAATCCTGCCACCTCATCACCTGATGAGCATTCTTGTGTGGTAATAGTACTAGATGCAGTTCATATAGACATAATCAGTGTGTAACATAAAAGAACTGTGCGACATGTAAGAATCTCACCACCATCCGGGCGATGTGCTTGATTATAGTTACCACCATGAGGTTAACACAGGGATGGGGAATATGTGGTTGCCTTTGATTAGTTCATGCGTCTCCCGACGCGTTTCATTCTGAGACTCTTCAGGGGAGTATATGCATTAAACCATGCTGCTGCTGTATTGCCGCCTTTATATCAAACAAAGCCTGATTGGCGGATGATGACCACCTATTACATAATTAAAGATTTAATATAATAATATAATTATGTTGGGGGGAGGTCCAGACAACTAATGCCAATAATGTCAAAATGCAATCCCACCCAAGGGGTGCAGGTTTATTAAAAACCATTATAAGCAATAAAGCCAACTAACCAGTGGCAAGCAAGAACCAATATCATATTAGACCAGGAACAACCAGGAGAAAGGAAAGAAGAAAACGAAGAAAAAGACAAGAGGGAAATGGCAAAATAAAAATAGGGGAGAAAATTCCCGAGGGGGCTCCCGAGAGTTAAGTCAATGAACACCAGGGCGAGTCAACCTATCTGCGTTAACCTCATATGTGAAGTGTAAACCTATATCGTTAGAGTTCAGGTTATTCACAAAGATGCCAAAATCAACCATATCACCTTTTCAGATGACCAGGATGTCATCAATGTAGCGTAGCCACAAGACAATCCTATCATCTGGAGCAGGTGCAGATTCAGAAAAAAACACCTTCTCCTCCCACCAGCCCAGGAGCAAATTTGCCTATGAGGGCGCACATGGGCTCCCCATTGCCGTGCCCCTGAGCTGGTGGAAGAATTTGCGGTCAAAGAGGAGCACATTCCTGGTCAAGCAGAAATTCAATGCCTCCAGGACAAATTGATTGTGCCTGGCATATTGCCTGCCCTTTGTATTCAAATAGTGTTCCACTGCCAGAAGACCCTTATCATGAGGAATAGAGGAATAAAGAGATTCCACATTTATGCTGCCCAAAACCATGTTGGAATCCAGGAAAACACCATCCAATTTACATAGAAGGTCCATGGTATCTCTCACATGCGAGTTTAAAGCAACTACGAAGGGTTTGAGCATGTAGTCAACATAAGTGCCAAGTCTCTCTGTCAGATCATTATTCCCCGAAAATATGGGTCTATCCTTCAAGGGATTAGTCCCTTTATGAATCTTCGGGAGACAGTAAAAAGTTGGCACCACAGATGTTTAGGTAGCAGGAAATCTCTCTCATCTTTCCCAAGAACCCCACTCTTAAAACCCCCCTCAATAAGGGACCCAAGTTCAACCAGATACTGTTGGGTTGGATTTCTTTCCAAAATCTTGTAGTCATTTGTGTTACCTCTGGCTTTCAGTCATTGGGAGTGCAAGAAGCGATTAGGCTGGGGTCACACTACCGTAGAATACAAACAAGTGCTATGCGAGAAAACATTGCATAACTCTTGGACCACAGTTAATCTATGGGGCTGCTCAGGCATTTTCTAGGTGCGTGTAAAATCGCAACATGCTGCGATTTTACGCGTATATCGTCCGAGACTCACCAATGCAAGCCTAGGGATGCGAGAAAACTCGGACGCCACATGGACCATCCGTTTAACTTGCAACAAATATGCACACATTTTCCAGCTGGCAGGAAATTGTATCAGCCAAGAACAAGAAGCTTAGCATGCAAAGTTTCCTGGCAACCTATAAAAAAAACAGGAACACACCTCCACGGATACCAGCAAGATGGCAAGACATATAAATGTGGAAATGTTGATTGTTCTGGTGCAGGAGAGGCCTGAAATATGGGACCAACGTGACGCCCATTATGCAGACAGCAATAGAAAGGATGCAACTTGGAAACGGATTTGCTGCCAGATGTTCCACAATTATGATGACAGTACACGTGAGGTCCAGAATGAAATTAGTAAGTAAAGAAAAAACTGCATAATATGAATTAAGTAAAAAGGCCCCAACAAAATAAGATAACATTATCTTGCGTGATGTTCTTTGGTATATCAGGCCTGTTTTTCCCTTTACACTTGGCAAGTTAAATGCCACTTAACACTGTAACCTATCTTTCTAAACGCAAACACGGTGATCTTATTTTGAATAATGTATTGTGTTACTTGGCAGTTTCTGATGTCACAAGATGGTAGCGCAGCTGCCGTGATTAGTAACGCTGTGAGCACCAGCAGCGGGCCAGGAGTGGTGCAGCAGCCTCTAAAAAACAGAAATATATATATTATGACCGATCGAATTTCCTTGCTCCCATTCTTGATCTACGTTCGTAAGTGCATGCTTGACATAAAATTTGAGACACGCCCTTAAGGTACATCATTGAATCTGTTTTTTTAATTTTAACTTTGAGAAATACCAGAACTGAGTCCAACATTACTGAATGAGACACAGCATCTGATTCCGAGGTCAACTTGGAACCTGCTGGCAAAGTTAAATATGTGGCTGGACCTTCTTCTGCAGCATCAGCAACAAACCCACCACCACCACCACAACCTTCTGCAGGACATGAGACCAATCGAGAAGAAGATGAACATGGATATAGTAGTAGTCCTATGCTACCCCTGGATACCTCACACCAGGCTGTGGCCATCCCACGCCGGGGCCGGCGCAGGCGCCAGACCCGCCATTTTGCACAGAGTATTCCAAAGGTGCACTCCACCAATCATCATGCGCAGGATAGCCAATAATTAAATATTCTGCTTGGTGGTCTAGGTGCTTTTGGCCTCATGAGATTTTGGGTCAATTGATAGACCTCATCAGCAACCATGAAATAAGGAACCATTTGCAAACTCAACCCCAGTAGAAGACGTGGGGGTGGGATGTTCAAATCATTGCTTTGCAGCCACCAACCCATTATTGAAGAATTGAAGACTTTGGAGTCTCCAGTTCTTCCATAGGCCCCAATATCAACAATTATAAAACTGTATGTGCTGTTGACCTGGCCACTACAGAAAAAAAATTGTTTGTAATTGAAATATTGGGGCCCTGAGTTTGGCGGCTTACGAACACAGATGTGCTTCCCATCCAGGGATCCTATGTAGCTGGGGAACTGGCACATTTCCTCAAAGCCACGGGCAATCCTCAGCCAGTCTTCTTTTTTGGGCTCAGGCATTACAGAATTATGAAGGGCCTATATTTCTGTACAAGTAGAACGTACAATGCCTGAGATGGTGGATCTCCCAATCAAAAACTTCAGACGAAGTGCCGCAAAATAGAGACCAGTGGAAAGAAATCTAAAATAAAAAAAACACAAACCAAAATTTAGAAATTGACATCTCCACACATAATCTTAACAGTGTAGGCCATCATAAAAGTAAGCTACATAACAAACTAAGCCCTGCCTCAACAACAGACACTATTTTATGCTAAGGAACAGATAATTGTTACAAACATCAGGTAGTAAAAATGACAAACTGTGATGAAGCAATTTGAGTTACCATGAGGGAAACATTCAGAAAATATTTAGACCAAAAGCCAGGGCAGAGTGGAACACAAAAAGCAAGACATTTAATATCACTCAAATATAGGATGAATACATACAGTAATGTAAGTAAAAGCCGCTCCTGTGCCAAAATACATTTGCGTATTTTGGTGTACTTGAAGGTTATGCCAGGACGCACAGCCTCCAGAAGAAGGTCAAATGTAGCCAGGCTCATCTGATAGTACTGATAGAACTTGTGAGGATGGCTGCGTAGAGAACCATACAGTCGGTGGAAATGA
This sequence comes from Oophaga sylvatica, assembly GCA_033576555.1. NCBI lineage: Eukaryota > Metazoa > Chordata > Amphibia > Anura > Dendrobatidae > Oophaga > Oophaga sylvatica. Next base: position 195,063,229 of record JARQOD010000005.1, read on the forward strand.
CCTTTAGTCAGTCGTCGCCTCACAAGCCGATGTACCCACGTTTGTCTCCGCCTACTCAGATCAACAATTACTGGGTAAAGCTCCCCAAACATTGAGACAAGACCCAATAAAAAAGAACCCACTCAGTTGTGTTGAAGGTTAGCCTGTCACACAAGTTTAACACAAACCACCGAAAAAAATACACCAGCAGGGCCTCTTTTTGAAAGATTGGAGAAGGGAACTTGTCTTGGAGCCAATATAAAGGCTTCTTGATTAGGTTTTTATTAATTTCAGGCCATTGAGACATTTATTCTAATGTGGAAAGTCAGTGAGAAATGTTAAACCATACGCATGACATACGGATGCCATACGGATGTCATACGGATACATGGGTGCGAGAAAATCGCATCATCGCATTGCTAGCGCATTACACACGGATGACCATATGGAGAACACTCGTGCGAATCTCGGCAGGGAGAATCGGACTGATTTTCCAATAGTTAAGTGTAATCCGGCCTTACAGTCACTATACTGAGTGGCATCAGTGATCATTCATCTGCACTTTTATTGAAAGCTTGCTCTGCAGCCTGTGATTTTAATTGTACGTACCTGCAAATTAACCCTTTATCTGAAGATAAATAGAATTTTTATACATGGCAGGTTTTTTGTAAAGGCATTGACTTGCAGATTTCACAAGCGTTTTGTTGTGAAAAATGCACCAAAATGAATTGCAATAATTTTTACAGTGGGTAAAATCTGTATTTGATACACTGCCGATTTTGCAAAAGTTTTCCACCTACAAGAATGTAAAAAATGGCACAACCCCAAACATCACATATGTGTATATAGTATATCTATGAAGCATATCACAAGAAATAACATGGACTGGATAAATAATAGGAAGACTGTATAGCAAGCAACAAAAAGAGAAACAGTCACTATTCACCAAAACACTTTTTAGATAAATAGCATAACACAAATAGCACAGGTGCATAACACGCAGGGAACTGACGGACACAGTGGTGTCAGCTCAAACGTGAAAGGGTGTTATGCACTGTGCTATTTGTGTTATGCTATTATCTAATAAAAGTGTTTGTGGAATAGTGGACTGTTTCTTTTGTTGCTACAAGAATGTAGAAGTCTATAATTTTTATGGTAGGTATACTTCAACTGTGAGAGACAGACTCTAAAAATAAAAACCAGAAAATCACATTGTATGGTTTTTAAATAATTAAATTGCATTTTATTGCATGAACTAAGTATTTGATCACCACTTTGAAAGAAGAGACTCCACACATATACTGCACTTAAAGATATTGGAGAACAAAGAGGTTTTAATTTTTCACCACTGGATGTACACTTTAATCTATTATTGCAATCATTGCACAAAATAAAAGATTATCCAAAAGCCACAGAAATACATACTTACAATGTGATCTGAAAAAAATATAAAAGATACACAGGATAACAGATGTTTGGTAGCGTACAATCACACAAGATTGTCATTTTCAGCACTCACAAGTATCCATGTACATGTTCAGTATCTCTCTACCCTTAAGCATTAATTCTCCATGTCTCACGGACATGCGTTGCCATAGTGTGTCTGGTTGCAGATAAAAGTCTCTCTTAGTTGGTACCAGATCTGTTTCAACCCTAACAGTACTAATTTTGCCAATGCACTAACAAGCGCCAATCAATTATACTGAAGTTACCATTTAGCACATGTTTAAACAGGCCCGTGATCAATGATGGGTACAGAACAATGACTTATATGATCATTCTGTTCCCCCATATCAGTATCACGTTGTCAGCAGCACCGTGTGAGTATACAACTAGTGAAGCGCTTCCAATACAAATGCGCTTTTGATAAAAATTATTTGATAATCACCATAAACAATCTGATCTGCCGGCTGATGAATGTTTTGCTCATTAGTCAGTTGATTGTTGACATGCTTACGCCAGCGGATAAGGCCAGTTGCACACCATCGTATTTTCCATCCAAGTACAATTCAATAAAACATTGGATCACACTTGGACCAATGTTATTACATGTGACCGCGCACATGTAATATTTTTTCTTGGCTATGTAAGTCAGTGAGTTCAGGGAAATCATCGGACTGCACTCGGATAACTTCTTAGTGCAGACTGATTTCTGCGGCCTGACCCACTGGAGAAGATGGAGACATTTTTTTCTCCATTTTTTCTTCATCTGAGAGAATCAGATCACACTACTGTATGCTCACACTCTGATCAGAGTTTGATCAAAATGTCATTTACAAAATTGTTCTGATTCGGATGAGAGAATTTCTAGGATGAGAGAATCTACGGCCTTCTGCACCTGCCTTAATCAGGTTTGATCATGCCTATGAATGCTTGATTGTCTATTATTTACTGATGTAACTGCACCGTAACAATAAATTTAGTCTTTTTATGGATCAATAATTTCAAGTAAATTGTATAAATACTTTTTGTTCTCTTTTTGGTTGTCCATAGGTTTTACAATATTGTAAACCTGTTATATTAAAAAAAGTATCCTGTGATCCAGTTGTGATACCATTGTCCAGAGAGTCCTTTCATGCTTCCTTGACTCATTAATCACATATTTCATTCACTGCCACCAGGCTTTTGTGGGACAAAACCATAATCAAAGTTTCCATAATAAAATTCAGTTTCCAGAGATTGAGTTTAAATTGTTAGTTGATGCTTTACCTGGATGGATAAGGAATGTCTCTCATGTCCAGTATTCTCAGAGGAGGAATCACTGCATCACTGACTTCAGGAGACAGGGTGAATAATATGCCTGCAATTAAAAATAATCTACTGAGAAATATGTCCAGGAGAATATCAGGCCGGGCACTCAACAAGAAGGGGGTTATCATGTCTTGATATTACTGAACTAGGTAAGAATCCATTTGAGTAGGAAGCAAGAATTAAATGCATCACTGAAAATATCAATATTAGGGAACCACACAGGTTGTTTTAGTGTTTTTTTTATTTTAGGCTAAGTAGAACTTGAAGGATGTGACCATAGAGAAGGCTTACACCTATGTGGACTGTTTTACGACTGGCTAATTTAGGTAAAAATAATATGCTGTTTGCAGATTTCATGTACATTGTTCTGTTGCTGGTTGCTTTCAGTCTTTTGCATTTGTTTTATTAAGAAGTGGTAGATTATTAAGATAATTAAAAATAATGTTCTCCAATCTGTACAGGGTTGCAGGCCATGATGGGAATTGTAGTTTGCAACAGATGGAGGAACAAGGGTTAAAAAAATGTACATTTTATATAGTGAAGAACAGGCAGATGAGGTGCACGATGGCTGATAGAAGAGGACCTGAGAACTGAACATTATTCAGCAGGGCAGTCAGAGATGTGAGTGTTATTTTTTTTTTACCACTTGCCAGCCCTTTATGACTCATAAAATGATGGCCAGGCATTCTTTTTGGAGAATTGATTCACAAACTGTTTGAATATAAATGGAACTGGGAATTTCAGGAAATTCATCTCAAACCTCCGCAGGTCATTCTGCTCATCTCTACTCAAGGGCTGAAGCTTTACAATTAGTGATCTACAACAGAAAATCAAAAAAAGTTACATTTTTTAATTTGTACAACGAATACATTTTAAAAGGGAACTTGACAAAAACTTTTACTTGCCAAACCATTTATTGAGCATACCGTTAAAAGATAAGTCAGTCAATCTCTTTATGACCCTAAAGCAATGATTCAGCAGTGAGAAATTGCATTTTGAAGTTCTTTACATGTGTGTTTAGATGTACATACATATTAGTCCATAGAAAAAACCTTCACATGAGGTCATACTCCGTATCAAAATTTTGTAAGTTTCACCGCAGAATCAGCATCAATCCCTCTGTTTTCCATGAAGACTTTGCAGGCATTTAATCCATCCTGTTGTGGGATATTATTGTACAAAGATTCCACATCCATGGTGGCCAGGATGGTTCCTTCTGGTAGAGGACCTATTGCTGCTAGTTTATTCAATAGGTCAGTTTTGTCCTGAATGTAGCTGGGTGTATTCTTTACCAGTGTTTTAAGAATACCCTTCACCCATCCAGATACCTGCTCAGTATGGGTGCCCACACATGAAATAATTGGTCTCCCTGTATTTCCAGATTTGTGGATTTTGGGAAGCATGTACTGTAGAATGTCCCTGTTCTTGGACTCTCTGGTATCAGGTCATCGGCTCTTAAGGATTTGTCAGGCAGACAAGATATCAACTTGTTTAGTTCCTTGTAATAGTCCTGTGTAGGATCCGACTCCAATTTTTTGTAGTAGCGTTTGTCCATAAGTTGTCTGTTTGCTTCCTTCATAAAGTCTGATGTGTTCATCATGACTATTACACCTCACTTGTCAGCAGGTTTAATGATGATTTCTTTGTTGGTTTTAATGTACCGCATCAGAAATATACTGGAAATGCTCCAGAAATCACCAGAAGGTATTATTCACATCTGTCAAGTGTGAACATCTCTGTTGATTTCACTAGATTTCTAGTTTGCTATTTGCTAATTGTTCCTATTGCTTCTAAATGGTCAAAGTTTTCTTTCGCTTAGGCCTCTTTCACACATCCGTTGTGCGCCTGACGGCGCCCTCCGGCATTTTTTTGTCCAACCGCATCCGGCGAAATGTGATGCCGGATGGGTTTTTTTTGCATTGACTTTCATTAGCGCCGGATGGCGCCGCGCGTCTGTGTGTTGTATGCATTTTTGTCCGGATCCGGCGGAAATGTTAATTCCGGCGGCCGGACACAACGCAGCATGTAACGTTTTTATTTTTTGCCGGAGCTGCCTGATGTGCCTGAAGCGGCGCATCAGGCAGCCGCAAACAATAGAATTCAATGGAACCGGATCAGACTTTTGTGCAATCCGGCAAAAGTCTGATCCGGATTCTGGAAATCGAGGTCTACTACAACTACTACTACTACTACTACATTTTCCAGTGTCTCCGGGCATCAGAAACCCTCTTTTTGTGGGTTCAAAAGTTCAGGTCGGATCCTGCAAAAAAACGGATGCGGCGCATCCGGTTTTCATACTGGATGCCGGATGCGGCACTGCGGCATAATGCCGGGGGCGCCGTCAGGCGCACAACGGATGTGTGAAAGAGGCCTTACTAGTCACTACTTTTATGGTCTTTTTCTGCCAAGTATGGTTGTCTGTGTATCTTGCATAGTAATGCCTGCTGTGGTCTCTTGCTAATTGTTTAATTATTCAACAAGGCAAATTGGTTCTACTGTTAACAGAAACAGGGACACAACAGCAGGGACAATGAGGAGACAGTGGTACTTAAACAAATAACTATTTATTCAACTAACACAATAAAGAGCGTGCCTTCGGCACAATATCAGAGGATAGTGCAATCAGTGAAAAAGAAATGTTATATTACAAGAAGAATACAGTAATTCTGGTGAACAGGATATTCTCTATTATTACCTATCAATAACTGCTATCATCAGTGGAGTCTTGGTCCAAATACCCAAACAGAAAGCTTGTCAAAGTCACTACTGGACCGTTACCGTTGTCACTCTCTGGGTAACACACGTCACACAGGCCCTAATGGGAGTCAACGATACTACCTGCTAAGCTGCAAGTCCCAGCATGGTGAGTTACTCATCCCACTCATCACACTGGTTGTTTTTATTCAATCAAACGTGGCCCCGGTCCCCACTTTGTGCCGTATGACTACACTTGGAGGCAACAGCTCACACAAACATCCCTCCACTGCAGCGTAGTAGTCTTTCTCTTGGCTCTAACTCTGCTCTCTCAGCTCTCCTGGCTCTGATCTCTTTTCTTTAACTCTGGTCACCTGGATTTAGATACTCAGTCCTTTACTCAAATTTGGTTACTCGTAATGGTGGCTATTACCCAATTCTGCTGCACACATTTTGGGTTCCTACTAGAGATCAGCAATTTTTATTCAGATTTTGTCCCTGAATCTGATTTTGACATATTCGTGCCATATTCGAACACTATTCGTGCCGAATGTTTGTCTTATGATCGGTTCCGAACATATTCAGTAATTTCTACTCCCATTAACTCTAATGACGTTCGGCTGTGTTTGACGAATATTGCAAAAACAATATTTGATTCCGATCGTATTTGGAACCGAATCCGAACAAATTCACTCATCTCTAGTTCCTACTAAACAATTCTTTTTGCTTTAATTTTCTCTATCATCTTTGACCAGCAAATGGCAGTATTTATTTGCAGCCAGTCTGTTAAGCATTAACTGTGTGCATCTTCTCACTTGTCAATCTCCTTACACTACATCCCAGCAGACATTTCCGATATATTCAGATAAGGCGTAGGAAGAGCACGTGTGCCATTTATTTCTAAATATAATATTTTCAAAGTGTCTCACCAGTTAAACATCGCATGTGGACAAAGCAAGAGACAGGAAAGCTATGTCAGATATTTAAAGAAGCATGCTTGTTCAGTTGTACTGCACTATTTATTTTTCATATATCTTTGCTTCATATATGTTTTAGCTGCTACTTTGTTTCACCTCTACCGCCATTTTACACATTCTGTACACTCTCTCAACATCAGCCCCTCCCTTCTTCCCTCTCCCATTTACTACCATTTACTACCACCATACAGTGCACAAACAGCTCACACAAATAACTGAATCACCTGTTCTCTCTTTTTTCTCCTTCTCCTAGTCACTGGCGACATCTCTCCTAAACCCTGTCCTCTTTCTACTAGTATATATAACTCTCATCCTCCAGTACATCGAAACCCTGCCAATCTTAGAAACATTCAGTGCCCACCTTTTCCTATCTCTTTAAATTGTGCCCTTTGGAACTCACGATCAGCGTGCAACAAACACATCTACATACAATATTTCTTGCTTTCCAATTCCCTTGACCTTCTGCCTATCACTGAGAGCTAGATCTATCAGTCTGACACCAGTGCCACTGCTGCTCTCGTATGGTGGGGCTACAATTCTCACATAACCCCAGACCTGAGAATAGACAAGATGGAGGTGTTGGTCTGCTCCTTTCATCACAATGTGCTTTCCAGGTTATCCCCCACGGTACCCTCAATTATGTTTCCTCCCTTTGAAGTCCACACCATTAGACTTTTCAAACTCTTCTCCCAGTGAGTGGCGGTTCTGTATCACGCTCCGGGTTCCTCCTGTCAGTTTCTAGATTACTTTCTATCCTTTGACATTCCCAATCTCATCATAGGGGACTTTAACATCCCCAATGATGATTCTCTTTCCCAATCTGCTAATCATTTTTATTCTCTAAACTCTTCGTTTAACCTTTCACAGCTTACTGACTCTCCTACACATGAAGACAGGAATATGCTGGACCTGGTGTTCTAACAGCTCTGCTCAGTGACTGACTTTACTAACTCCCTTCTCCCGCAATTTCACCTCAATTTTCATTCCTTCTTTGTCAACAACTGTTATCTCACCCAGGACACCCCTACTTATCAAACATATAGAAATTTACATACCATCAATACCCAGAAGTTCATGCTCAAAACTTGAAAATTGTCTCTTCAAAGAGGACAATGACTTGAACTCTATTGCCACCTATTGGAAGTAGAAATCTTACAAGTCAATATCCGCCCTTAAGCGAGCCTTGCATTATGACTTAGGGCAATACCCCCAAAACACCATGTCTGCAAATTGAGATTCTGATTTGGCTTTTATCCTTCTTTGCCACTCAAAATTTATAACTATGCTCTCCATCTGGCCAAACAAGTCTACTTTACCACCCTCATTACATCACTAGCCAACAATCCAAAATGACTATTTGAATCTTACCACTGGCTTCTGAGCCCTAAAGTACAAACACAATCACCAACCTCAGCACTGACAATCTGGTCACTTATTTCCTTCAAAAACTCAACCCTATCAATCAGAACATTTTTGCACAATTTAGACCTTGGACCTCTTTTCTCCCGCACCTCAAGCTTACTTTCCATCTTTGAGTGTGTCACAGAAGAAAAAGTGACCAGGCTCCTTGATTGTTCTCACCCTACTACCTGCACCAGTGGCCCTATTCGCTCACATCTCCTCTGGTCAAACTGCCCAGCTGTTACTACCTACCTAACTAAAATATTTAACTTCTCTCTTTCTTCTGGTATCTTTCAATCTTCATTCAAACACACCATCATAACCCCTTAAAGAAGTTGTCCACTACTTTTACATTATTGGTTCATCTTTAGAACACCCGGCACCTCCCGCTGATCAGCTGTCATCAGTGTTAGCGGCTGCAGCTGTCATCCAGAAGTGCTCACTTGCCGAGCTGCTCCCTTTTCTGATAGTGGCCAGTGCTTGGTACTACACATGCACCAGATCATCCTTACCATGCTGTTAGCCTCAAGGACATCAAGTTTTCTCCTGATTCTCCTACCTCTCTGACCACTCCTTCACCGTACCTTTTGCCTGCTCTCCTCTCCTCTTAGGCTTACTATCAGGGTTCCTAAAGGCTCAGTTCCAGGCCCCATCCTTCTCTCTCTATACATGCCTCTATTGGACAAACCTTCGGGGGGGTGGTGAGAAACCACAGGAAAAAACCACAGATCCAAAGTAATAACAATATTATCTTTATTAAATAGTTAATAACAAACCAGGTGAAAAACAGCAACAGTAATAAACATGGCATAAAACGGACATTACCGTGCAGCAATGGGAGTACGCACATGGACTGATAGGGCTATCTGATCAGTATGCATAACAGGGACATGGCTAATAAATTGTCCAAAAGTATATCATAAAAGGAATGATCAAATGGTGTACAAAATGCGACATCTGTCCCCAGTGGTCATAATCATATATGCTTCACATGACTGCCTGACACAGAAGTGTCAGAAGTGCCAAACGTTAACAAATATTTCCCCAAATTAGTGGATTAATGGCACGGTCAGGATTAGATGGTCATAGTCATATATGTTTCACATGGCAGCCTGACACATGTCAAGCGTGCCTATCGTTATCAAGTATTACCTCTAGTGAGTGAATCCAGCTACAGCCTTCTATATTAGCAACATAGATGTATTTTAACAACATTGATTATGCTAAAATCTTTCATCTTGTTACTGTGGTGCATGAGTCTTGTTCATGGACAAACCATCAGCAGATTTGGTTTCCAGTATAATTCCTTTGTGGTGACACCCAATCATACACCTCTTCTCCTCAAATTACTCCCACCTTAATACAAAACACCAGGGATTGTCTATCCGTTGACTCTAAAACCATGTCCTCCCTCTCAAAAATAGAAAACAGGGGAAAAGGATGATTGCTCACCAGACTATGCTTGGAGACCAGCCGTGCCTGGAATTCAGTGGCTGACTACCACATATGAACAAGCTTGAAGACAAAGGATTTTTCCAGCATTGGAGATTTTTTCATAAAAAACATCATCTTTATTCAAAAAATCTTCATGGTTAAAAAACAATACATGAGGGGGAAGCCCCCAATGTCTGACGCGTTTTGGACCTAAAGTGGTCCTTCCTTAGAGGGAGAAGAAAAAGTGACCACTGAGGAAGGACCACTTTAGGTCCAGATGTTGGGGGCTCCCCCCTCATGTATTGTTTTCTAACCTTGAAGATTTTTTGAATAAAGATGATTTTTTTTATGAAAAAATGTCCAGTGCCGGAAAAATCCTTTGTCTTCAAGCATGTCCTCCCTCTATCTGATACTCAATCTCTCCAAAACTGAACTTCTTATTTTTCCTTCCTTTACTAACCTATCTATACCTGATATTCCAATTTCCAGGGGTGGTTCAACCATAACTTTCAAGTGGCACACTTGCTGTCTTTGGGTCATGTTTTACACAGCTGGACGGTACATAACAAACACATTCTACCTATTGTGTCCCCTCTATTTCTTCATAGATTATCAGCTTGCGAGCAGGGCTTTCACGCCTCTTTCTAACTGTTGAACTACAGTATTTGTTACTTTGTATTGTTCTATTGTCTGTACATGTGCTTGCTTAATTGTAAAGTGCTGCAGAATATGTTGGTGCTATATAAATAAAATTATTAAGGACAGATATTTTAGGACTCCTTCAGAGGACTTATGAAATCTATGCTTCAGTGTGACAGAGCTGTTTTGATAGTGCAAAGGTGACCTATTCAATATTAGGCAGTTGGAGGTAATGTCATGCTTCTGTATATACGGTAAATGTATATAGGCATATTTTACAATGTCAAGAGACATAGACTTTTCAAAACATTATATTAATATAATAGTAATAATTTAAAATTAATCTCAAATTGTGTTGGTTTAACTCTTACAATATAACCCAGGTGATGGATGGATGCTTGTGCAATTCAGAGTTGCATCAAATACTAGACAGGTTGCTATTGAATGTGTATGAAAGTCCCTGTGCTCACAACACACATCTCAGGCAGTGACACACAGGCTTTTTCTCTTGACACGCAGGCTGGTTTATGCAAGAGGCTCATACTGACTGTCCCTTTAATTAATTCTATTCTAGACATTATACATCTACTGATCCCATCAGAAGTTCCCCTGTCTTTTCCTCAAGAGGACTCTCTAATTCCCTTTGTGGTAAATGGGTTGATAAAGAGGACATCTGTGCTCAGTGCCACAGTGTGCAATTTCAGGTATACCATGTGTTGTACCTTTACCTAACATCTCATTTTTGACCAGCGAGGCCAATTAAACAAGGAGTATGAGAAGAGTCAATTGAGTGGCTCGTGCTGGTCATAACCACAAGGACTTAAAGGCTATAAATCTCTGTTATTACCAAGCTGTTCCTGCCAGCAGCATGCTGCCACAAAACAATGAGAATAGATTAAGATCAATCAGGCCTCCCAAAGGCTTGTCAGTGGGATTTTAAGTTTAAGCCACACCTTCAACCTAAACTTTCCCCCTTTCCAAAATCACCTACTCTGATCCTATCTAACAAGGTGTCTGCTGAGTTTAGTTTTCCTTTTGAACCATATGTTCACAATTAGATAACTTCTCTTTGTCACTAGGGGTATAAGTGTGTGTGCCATCCCCAAGGGGTGTTAAAGACCCAATAAGGTGCCACTAGCAAGTTCCAGACCCTCGTCACAGAAGCAGAAGAGACCTTTTAATTCCAGCTGTGAATTAACTTTATCCCCAATTTAAAAAGCCAGCATGAAATCAAAGGAACCTGTGAAATAGAGAGGAGAGATCACAGGTCAGCTAAAAATCTGCTCAGTGAAAGTACTACTGGCTAACCCCATTTAGTCAACCACTTGGACCAAGGCAGGTGGCTGCTGGCGTTGTTATTCCTGGCTTTAATGCTCCTGCAATTTCTCACTAAGGGGTTTATGAGCATTATCCGTCCCACCACTGTGTGAGGCAAGGCTTAATCTAATGATACTTATGAAATCTAATGCCATCTCCTTTTAAATATGCTACCAGAAAGAAGTCAACCAAAGGTAAGATCATTTCTCTATATAATATTGACATACACAGAAGTGAGAAAATTTAAAACGCTGTTTCAGTAGTTAACTGCGAAATCGAATTATCTTGTAGTATATATATATATTTCATATGCTATGTAGAACTGCATGTGACGTGCGTATATATCTATAAAAGAAGGAGGCAGCAGACCAGTTCCAGGTGAAAAAAAGTGATCATTTGATTGCCCAAAATGGCAAAATTTGGGCTCAGGGTTGTGAGCATTATCTTCTACATAGAGGTTTGCCTGCTGCTTTTCGCTTTTTTTCTCTTTAAATATCTATCTATCTATCTATCTATTCTATCTATCTATCTATCTATCTATCTATCTATCTATCTATCTATCTATCTATATCTATCTATCTATCTAGATACAAACATACGCTTCCTCAATGCAATATAACTTTTTAGTTCTGATGTAAAATGCAAACCTTAAGTTTTCATTGATTTCTATCTTTCAGTAATATAATTTCCACTATCTACAGATAATGCAATGTGTAGCATAAAAGATTCCCTGATTGTAAATACATACAGTATATATTAATTCAAAGACTGCTGTGCTTATGTCTAAAGGTACTGCCACACTAAACTATCCCGCTAGCGATCACGATAAAGACGCATACTAATTGCGATCGCTAGCGGGATCGTTTTAATATCGCTAGTAGCGGCTTTATTTAGCGATGTCGTTAGGACGCTATCGCGGTTAGCGATCTCCTTAACGACTTTAGCGGTACAAAAGTACCGCTAAATCGCTAAGAAAAGGTGCCACACTCAGCGATATATACTTACCCAGCGGGAGCGCCGACGATAAAATAGGGTCCGGAACGATTCCAGCGACGAGCGAGATCACAGCAGGAAGCTCGTCGCTGGCAGATGCCGCACACAACAACATCGCTAACGGGATCGCTAAATAGTGACGTTTTTTAGCGATCCCGTTAGCGATGTTGTTTAGTGTGGCATACCCTTAAATGACTAAGATTTTTTTAGACTTGAGAGTCCTCAGTGGTTGATACCTTTTGGCTAACACGGTACGAAGATAAACATCTTTCCTATATTAAGATTTTTTTAAACTTTTCAAATCCAATTGTTGTTAATAAATATCACGCATTCATACCCAATAGAAAAATTATCAATAACTTTTATTTTAGAACATAGAATCATAGAATGGTAGAGTTGGAAGGGACCTCCTGGGTCATCTGGTCCAACCCCCTGCTCAAGCAGGATTCACTAAATCATCCCAGAAAGACACATAATAAAATAGATAACCACAAGGAGAGTGCCTGGAAATAAAGTAGACAGCACATTGGAAATTTTTAATATTATAGGAAATACTCATAGTAAAATCATATTACATATAGAAATAAAGGGCCATAGTGCATTATAATAAAACATCACCTAAAAGGTCATCCCTTGTCCAGAGAGGAGCAAACCATAGGGAACATGTCAGCGATAATGTCACTTACGAATTGTGCAAGTTGGAGGGAATAATGCAGAAATCAGCATACCCTGCTGATGCATCAATGAAAAAAGTAAAAAACAATTATAAAAAATCAATTGTATAGTAATCGATCATATACATGGATTTGGATACATAGTGATCCACCAAAATTCAGAAAGTATTGATGGACACAACAGGCTCCTACTATAAAAAAGGCCAGTATATCTAAGAAAAACGCCAGCAATATATAATTAGGGCACTAGGTAGTCAATACAGGTGAAAAGTCAGCGCAATCAATACCACGACTAAATTCAATAAGTACCTATAATGTTCACCTAATGCTAGCGTTAACATAGAACTGATAATAAATGCAGGCATGTATTCAAATATAAGAGGTTAAATTACCCATATCAGTAGTAGGATGTAAGCAGCCACGGAGTGTCCTGAGACCCGACGCGCGTTTCGCGAGCACTAGGCTCGCTTCCTCAAGGGGGGCGTGGTTTAAGGTTGTTACACTGCCGCATATAAATATCCGGTCATTCCAATCACATGGTCGGATATGGCCAATCAGATATAAGAATATGCGCAAGCGCGCAAGATAGCATAGGTCATGGACGTTAAAGTACTATTATAATGACAATGGTCACATGGTTAAGTGTAACCAATGAAAATCAAATCACGTGACGTGCAAATGTCCGCAAGTTCTGGTTTTGTGATTTCTCACATGCCGCTCACCGCAGCCCATGGAGGTGATCGGCGCCAGACCGCATACCAATGGGACAGCAAGTGAAGGGAAATGGAGAGAACACAAAAGAAGAAGGTGAAATAAAAAATAAAAATAAAGAATGCACAATAAAAAAAGGGGAGAAAAAATTGTAAATAAATACCGATGCATATTGCAACGATAGTAAGAGTGCGAATAATAAAGTGAAAACTGAATTAAGCTATACAAAAAGATTTGCTTAATTACATTGTGGCACCGTGAAATCAAAAAAAGTATGAATAATGACACAATGTGTATATGTAATTATTAAGGGATAACATATTAATAAGACAAAGAAAAGACATATGTAAAGTGACCAATTACATCAATGACAATGGGATACAAAGTGCAAAGTGCATAATAACAATAAAAGAGTGCAGATAGCACAATGGAAAAATTCTTTTCCCCTTTAGTCCAAAATATCCGCACTGAACATTCTTCTCTTGAATAATCCAGAAACAATGAGGACGTCCACATGCCAAGAGGTAAGAATCCATGTAAGAAGATGACGATACAAGGAAATTATAACAAAATAAACACAAAAATGGTTAAAAACAATTAAAAACTAATAAAAAACGACAGAACAACAACAAAGGAGACGAAAAAATATATATATATATCTGGAGAAAGGTCACAGACAAGGGTAAATTTATAGGAAAGAGGAATATCCCATGGCTTCATTTAAACCATGAGATACCATGGTGCCCAAAGTAAAGATCCATCTACATTCCTTCTGAGCCAATAAGCGATGTATATCACCACCTCGAATGCCACACTGTACGTGCTCAATGCCTCGAACCATAAGTTGTTTAGGGTCACATTTGTGGAAACGGAAAAAATGTCTAGGTAAAGTTTTTAATTGTGAAGCATCCGTTTCTGACTTAGCTGCCAATATATCGCGAACGTGTACACGTGTTCTGGTACCAAGGCGTCTAGATGTTAGACCGATATACACTTTTGGGCATGTGCAGGTGGCATAATAAATGACCTGCGTTGTATTGCATGTAATATGCTGCCTGATATTAAAATGCCTCTGGACATCTACAGATGCAAACACAGATGACCGAATTATATTTGCGCAGGCAATGCATTTTCCACATGGGAAACAACCCTTAGCTGGTCCGGAGGAACCAAAAGGATGAGCCACTCCCCTAGAAGCTGGAATATAGTGGCTATTCATTAGAATAGACTTGTATGACTTGTAGGATCGCTACTTCCAATAGGTGGCGCTATAGAGTACAAGTCCTCTTTGTTTGAAGAGGCAATTTGCATATTAAATTTCCCAGAGGAGCATTGCACGGCGAATAAGCCTCCTTACCTCGACACGCCAGAGCTGGTATGTCACTCTCCACAAGGAGAAACCTTACCCCCTAGACCCCAGTCCAGAGCCTCTCATCTAGCCAAATCAGATCTCTCCTACTTTGCACTGACGAGGACCAATAGTCCGAAACACCGTGTCTGCAAATGGAGATTCTGATTTGGCTTTTATCCTAAGTCATATTACAAGACTCGTTAAAGGGTTGATTGTGACTTGTAGGATCGCTACTTCCAATAGGTGGCGCTATAGAGTACAAGTCCTCTTTGTTTGAAGAGGCAATTTGCATATTCATTAGAATGTCACCTAAATTCCTGCTGCGTCTAGACGTCATGAGGGGACCATCAGAAAGAAATCCAGCCAGGGTGGGATCAGTTTTTAAAACATTCCAATGCTTTTGTATGCACATACGCATAGAAGACCATTCCCCATTATAAGTTGATATATAACGGATTTGATCATCTTTTTTAGAATCTCTGGTCTTAGAACATAACAGATCATCCCGTGTGCATTTTTTAGCTCTGTTATAACTGGCCTTAATGCATCTTTTAGAATAACTCCTAGCTCTAGTTGGAAGTGACCTCCTGGGTCATCTGGTCCAACCCCCTGCTCAAAGCAGGATTCACTAAATCATCCCAGACAGACACATAATAAAATAGATAACCACAAGGAGAGTGCCTGCACAAGAGGAGCCACCGCCGTCACCCAGCACAGAGCCCCCCCAGGCAGCACAAAGGGGAGCCGCCGCTGTCCCCCAGCACAGAGCCCCCCCAGGCTGCACAAAAAGGAGCCGCCAACGCCGCCCCCCAGCACCTAGACCCTCGCTGATATGATCAGGTAAACACCTTGCCTCTGAAACGCCCACTCCCCCCACCATATGTTCCGTACCCGGCGTATAAGACGACCCCCGACTTTGAAGACGATTTTCAGGGGTTAAAAAGTCGTCTTATACGCCGGAAAATACGGTAAGTGTGATCTTATAATTGCAAAATAATATTTACGCATATTATATAATATAACAAACCATTATATACTGATTGGGTAAAGAGATAGATATACATTCATGGCCAAAAGTGTTGGCACCCTTGAAATTGTTCCTGAAAATATTTCTCTTAGAATGTTATTGCAATTACACATTTTTTTTATACACGTTTATTTCCTTTGTGTGTATTAGAACAACACATAAAATAATAGAAAAAAGGAAATATGGAAATTGTAGACCCACAGACAGGGAAAGGATGACCAAGGTGAATGAAATAATAATAAAATAAAATAATATAAAACCACCAATAATATTGTGTAAACAAAAGGCCTTTATTAGGTACACAAATGACACACTAAAAACACCACAATGTAATAAAATATATTCATATAATAATAATGGCTGAAAATATATAATCAAAGCTCCAAAAAAATATATATATATAGGTGAACTCAATAATAATAACCGGTATGCGGGTAAAATATATGCCACAGGCAAAAAAGTATATATAGATGTGAAAAAACAATATGTGCACAGGGATGAATGAGTGCAACGAAGCGTGCAAAAATCTAATAATACATTATGTGTAAATATTATGTTATCACAACGAAAAAAAGCACTCTGTGTGCTGGTGGTTTTATATTATTTTATTTTATTATTATTTCATTCACCTTACCGGATGGTCTGCCATCCTATCTTTTAGGTGGTAGTGTCACATTCCCTTTGGGTTTTTATAGTTTCCTAACAATTATTGTTGAATTATTAATTTAATTATAATTATATATTTTTTTTTTTTTTTGGGCTTTTGAATTAATATCATATATTGTACATTGGCGCTACACCTATTTTCTTTGTTTTAAACATAAAATAATAGAGAAAAAAAGGTAATTTGGACACCCTTTCACACAAAACTCCCCAAAATGCGTTGGACAAAATTGTTGGCACCTTTCCAAAATTGTGGGTAAAAAGCTTTATTCAAGCATACGAAGTTCGTTAAAATTCACCTGTGACAAAAACAGGTATGAGTATGAAAATCACACCTTATCAAAGATAAAAAGGGGACAAGTTGACTTAACCTTTGCATTGCCTGTCTGTATGTGCCACACTAAGGCCTCTTTCACACATCCGTTTTTTTGTGTCAGGCATGATCCGTCGAACACCTGAAGGGACTGATCCGGCACTGAAATAAAAAAACTGATGCAACGGATCCGTTTTTTTGCTGGATCCGACCTGAACTTTTGAACCCGGAAAAAGAGGGTTTTGGATGTCCGGAGACACTGGAAAATGTAGTAGTAGTAGTAGTAGTAGTAGTCCCTGATTTCCAGAATCCGGATCAGACTTTTGACGGATTGCACATAAGTCTGATCCGGTTCCATTGACTTTTATTATTTCCGGCCGCCTGATGCGCCGCTTCAGGCACTATCAGGCGGCTCCGGTAAACAAAAAAACGTTACATGCACCGTTTTGTCCGGCCACCGGAATGTACATTTCCGCCGGATCCGGACAAAAACGGATACAACACAATGACATCAGGCACGATCCGGCGCTAATGAAAGTCAATGGTAAAAAAACGCATTCGGTACCGGATCCGTTTTTTTAGCAACACGCCGGATCATGCCTGATACAAAAAACGGATGTGTGAAAGAGGCCTAAGCATGGACAACAGAAAGAAACCAAGGAGGACATTACTGCTGACACAGACATAAAATAGCTAGACTGCAGTTTGCTAAAATATACGTGAAAAATGTCTTGTGGGCAGATGAGACCAAGATAGAGCTTTTTGGTAAAGCATATCATTCTACTGTTTACCGAAAATTTAATGAAGCCTAAGAAAAGAACATGGTACCTACTAGGCCGTATTTGCCACTAGGCACTTAAGGGCACGTGCCTAGGATGCCAGGGTGCGGGGTGGGCGGCAGCTGAGCAGGTTTTTTTTTTTAAAGTCTGTCAGCTCCCTGCCTAAACGGAAGAAATTATATCTGAATGGATGGTACAGGACCTGCGATGACGTCACGATCATGTGGCTCAAGGGGGAGGAGCCACAGAGTTGCAGGCTGGAAGCTGCAGGAGAAGCTGAGATGGGAAACTTGTGAGAGGTAATGACGGGAACAGGGTACATGGGGAGTGCAGGGTGTATGTGATAGTGGGATGTGGGCTATGGGGGTGCACACTGACAGAGGGATGTGTGACGTTTACAGGCTGTGGGAAATAAAGGGGTCCAGACTGTGACAAGAGAAGCGCAGGGTGTATGATAGAGGGGTGCAAGAGAGTGCAGGGTGCATGAGACAGAGGTGTGCAAGAGGGTGCAGGGTGTTTGAGATAGAGGGGTGCAGGGTGCATGAGACAAAGGGGTGCAAGAGAGTGCAGGATGCATGAGACAGAGGGGTGCAAGTGGGTGCAGGGTGCATGAGACAGAGGGGTGCAAGAGAGTGCAGGGTGCATGAGACAGGGGTGCAAGAGAGTGCAGGATGCATGAGACAGAGGGGTGCAAGAGAGTGCAGGGTGCATGAGACAGAGGGGTGCAAGAGAGTGCAGGGTGCATGAGATAGAGGGGTGCAAGAGAGCACAGGGTGCATGAGACAGAGGGGTGCAAGAGAGTGCAGGGTGCGTGAGACAGAGGGGTGCAAGAGGGTGCAGGGTGCATGAGATAGAGGGGTGCAAGAAAGCACAGGGTGCATGAGACAGAGGGATGCAAGAGAGTGCAGGGTGCATGAGACAGAGGGGTGCAAGAGAGTGCCGGGTGCATGAGACAGAGGGGTGCAAGAGAGTGCAGGGTGCATGAGACAGAGGGGTGCAAGAGAGTGCAGGGTGCGTGACATAGAGGAGTGTAAGAGGGTGTGTGAGATAGAGGGGTGCAGGGTGTTTGAGAGAGGGGTGCAAGAGAGTGCAGGGTGCATGAGACAGGGGTGTAAGAGAGTGCAGGATGCATGAGACAGAGGGGTGCAAGAGAGTGCAGGGTGCATGAGACAGAGGGGTGCAAGAGAGTGCAGGGTGCATGAGACAGAGGAGTGCAAGAGAGTGCAGGGTGCATGAGACAGAGGGGTGCAAGAGAGTACAGAATGCATGAGACAGAGGGGTGCAAGAGAGTGCAGGGTGCGTGAGACAGAGGGGTGCAAGAGGGTGCAGGGTGCGTGAGATAGAGGGGTGCAAGAGAGCACAGGGTGCATGAGACAGAGGGATTCAAGAGAGTTCAGGGTGCATGATACAGAGGGGTGCAAGAGAGTGCAGGGTGCATGAGACAGAGGGGTGCAAGAGAGTGCAGGGTGCGTGAGATAGAGGAGTGCAAGAGGGTGTGTGAGATAGAGGGTTGCAGGGTGTTTGAGACAGGGGTGCAAGAGAGTGCAGGGTGCATGAGACAGGGGTGCAAGAGAGTGCAGGGTGCATGAGAGAGGGGTGTAAGAGAGTGCAGGGTGCATGAGACAGAGGGGTGCAAGAGAGTGCAGGGTGCGTGAGACAGAGGGGTGCAAGAGGGTGCAGGGTGCGTGAGATAGAGGGGTGCAAGAGGGTGTGTGAGATAGAGGGGTGCAAGAGGGTGTGTGAGATAGAGGGGTGCAGGGTGTTTGAGACAGGGGTGCAAGAGAGTGCAGTGTGCATGAGACAGGGGTGCAAGAGAGTGCAGGGTACATGAGACAGGGGTGCAAGAGAGTGCAGGGTGCATGAGACAGGGGTGCAAGAGAGTGCAGGGTGCATGAGACAGAAGGATGCAAGAGAGTGCAGGGTGCATGAGACAGAGGGGTGGAAGAGTGCAAGGTGCATGAGACAGAGGGGTGCAAGAGAGTGCAGGGTTTGTGAGATAGAGGGGTGCAAGAGGGTGTGGGAGATAGAGGGGTGCAGGGTGCATGAGACAGGGGTGCAAAAGAGTGCAGGGTGTGTGAGATAGAGGGGTGCAAGAGAGTGCAGGGTGCATGAGACAGGGGTGAAAGAAAGTGCAGGGTGCATGAGACAGAGGGGTGCAAGAGAGTGCAGAATGCATGAGACAGAGGGGTGCAAGAGAGTGCAGGGTGCGTGAGACAGAGGGGTGCAAGAGGGTGCAGGGTGCGTGAGATAGAGGGGTGCAAGAGAGCACAGGGTGCATGAGACAGGGGTGCAAGAGAGTGCAGGGTACATGAGACAGAGGGATGCAAGAGAGTGCAGGGTGCATGAGACAGAGGGGTGCAAGAGAGTGCAGGGTGCGTGAGACAGAGGGGTGAAAGAGGGTGCAGGGTGCGTGAGATAGAGAGGTTCAAGAGGGTGTGTGAGATAGAGGGGTGCAAGAGAGTGTGTGAGATAGAGGGGTGCAGTGTGTTTGAGACAGGGGTGCAAGAGAGTGCAGTGTGCATGAGACAGGGGTGCAAGAGAGTGCAGGGTGCATGAGACAGGGGTGCAAGAGAGTGCAGGGTGCATGAGACGGGTGCAAGAGAGTGCAGGGTGCATGAGACAGAGGGATGCAAGAGAGTGCAGGGTGCATGAGACAGAGGGGTGCAAGAGTGCAAGGTGCATGAGACAGAGGGGTGCAAGAGAGTGCAGGGTGCGTGAGATAGAGGAGTGCAAGAGGATGCGTGAGATAGAGGGGTGCAGGGTGTTTGAGATAGAGGGCTGCAAGAGGGGTGCAGGGTGTTTGAGATAGAAGGGTGCAAGAGGGAGTGTGAGATAGAGGGGTGCAGGGTGCATGAGACAGGGGTGCAAGAGGATGCAGGGTGCATGAGATAGAGGGGTGCAAAAGCGTGTGTGAGATAGAGGGGTGCAGGGTGTTTGAGATAGAGGGGTGCAAGAGGGTGCAGGGTGCGTGAGATAGAGGGGAGTCCATGTATCATCGGTGTACGGTCCGTGTATCATCAGTGTATGGTCCGTGTGCCCATTTTTACCATTAGTTATCGCAAGTGGTTTTCACAGATGGATAAATAAATGACGAAGCCTCTGTTATACTTTGCAGTGTTAATCACAGGCAGCACACGGATGGCGCACAGACTGTATACTAATATTACCCATGTGATATGTTTTTTTTCTGGACCCATAGACTTGTGATAGCACTTTTGATATGTTGTACTGTAAAAAAAATGGACAAATCTCCATAAGTTTTGCACAGGCACACAGTCCGTGAAAAATCATGGATTTGTGGACTGCCTCATAGAATATAATGGTTACCTGTAGTTGTGAAAAATATGGATAGAATTTGTACGTTTAACACTGACGGCTGCATGAGACTGTTGTCTGACTTACCAATAGGGGGAGTGACCACTTACAGTGCCTAGGGCAGCATGAATGCCAAATGCGGCACTGGGTACCTACAGTAAAATACAGTGGAGGATCAAAGATGTTTTGGGGTTATTTTGCTGCCTCTGGCACAGGGTGCCTTGTCTCTCTGCAAGGCATCTTGAAATCTGAAGATTGCCAAAGAATTTTAGGTCGCAATGTAGTGCCCAGTGTCAGAAAGCTGGATTTGCGTCCTAGGTCACGGGTCTTCCAGCAGGATAATGGCCCCAAACATACAGTAATTATCTCCCACGGGTATGAACTCTCTTGATCTGAGCAATTCTTCTCTTCACATAGACGTCTCTAAAAGGCGCACTGCCTAGTCCTTCGGCTTTCAGCAGCAAGGAGTGTTTCAAAAACTCTCACATCAATTGATATCTAATGTATGTGCACTATATCACATTATGCTACCTACTGTATATGTTCATCAATCACAGATTTTGGGGTTATATTAATTACTTCCATACTACCACATGGCTTTTTTTGCTGCAACCCAACATAACTTGTTCTATATCTTGATGACTTGAATGAGCATGCCTCCCTAGATTGACTCATCGTTTTTTCACATAACAGTATGTGTATCAGCTGTGTATCATTTTTCTGCATTTGTCTCATTACTGTAGTTAGGCGAAATCTTAAAACCTTTAGTGTGGTGGGCATGATTGAACACACACTCCATACCACTAACAGCGCTGAAAAAAACATGCAGAGCAAAATTCGAATCTATGCATTTTATTTTATTTCTCCACATTCTTTAATTCCCATTTTTTGTCACATGTAACATGATGAGATATATGATCAAAACGGACCAGTTAACATGTGTTAGATTATCATTTTTGAATTTTGTTTGTGCAATTAATGTTTGTTTCAATTGCATCATGTGACTTCGGGTGAAATGTCACTCCATGGTCATATGATTTCCTTGACCATTTCTTTCACGAGACCTTTTTTTCAAATGTGTATATTTATACCAGCTTCTGCTGAATGTATTTTTATTGAGTTGTCCTGAAGAAGAAGTATGTATACTTTGAAATGCGTTGACAAATAAACCACCTATGCTCGGATTGGCATCCTTCATCCCTTCCATAATGCAGTGCAGTTTTAACCCATTCCCTTTTCCATTACATGCATTGACTGTGTGCAAGGCAACACGAAATCTGAAGATTACCAAATAATTTTAGGTCGCAATGTCGTGTTCAGTGTCAGAAAGCTGGGTTTGCATCCAAGGTCATGGGTCTTCCAGCAGGACAATGACCCCAAGCATAGTTCAAGAAGCATCCAGAAATGGATGGAAACAAAGTGCTGGAGCGTTCTGAAGTGGCCTTCAATGATTCTGCATCTAAATCCGATTGAACACCTGTGGAGAGATCTTAAAATTGCTCTTGGGAGAAGACATTCTTCAAATATGGGAGATCTGCAAAAGAAGAGTGGTCCAAATTCCAGTTGAGAGGTGTAAGAAGCTTGTTGATGGTTATAGGAAGTGATTGATTGCAGTTATTTAGTCCAAATGCAACCAAACATTAAATTGAGGGTGATGCAATGTGAAATTATGCCCAATTTGCATTTTTTTCTCCGTTTTTTGTGTTGTTCCAATACACACAAAGGAAATAAACGTATATCAAAAAATATGCGTAATTGCAACAATTTTCTGGCAGAAATACTTCATTGTCTGGAACAATTTCAAGGGTGCCAACATTTTCGGCCATGACTGTAGAGAGAGAAACAAAGTAGATGGGGAATTCAACTGATTTAATAAAAGTAAGATATAAGGAGGTGGGTTAAACTCCCAATCTCAAAAGTTTTTTTTACCAGAGTAGGCAGTAACAGCTGCATACAATACTAAAGTCTACAAAAAGGTATGAAAAAATCTTCCAGACCACCATAAAGTTGATAGTTATTGCTAGAGTTGAGCCAAACAGGTCGGTCAGATTCAAAAGTCGCCGACTTTCACCAAAGTCGGGTTTCGTTGGCCGAAACCCGACCATAGCGTGCAGTCGGCCATGCGGTCGTTGACCCCAGCACCCAAGTCGGTTTCCCCATAATGCTTTCAGGCGCCTTTTTTCAGCCAATGAGCAAGGACGTACACTGTGGGCAACGAGATGACATGTGCTACGTCCACCACCATCTTAGAGAAGGGCATTGCAGTGATTGGCTTGCTTTGGGGGGAGTCATAGTGTCTATAAAAGCCCTGAACGTCGACCTCCATTTTACTTCTGCTGATATTAACAGTAGGGAGAGGTTTCTGACGCTGTTTATCAATAGGGAGAGAGTTAGGCAGGAAAGTGAAGTTCTTCTGTGGTTGTGCTGATAGCAATTGTGCTGTATAGTTAGTGTGCAGTGACATGGGAGGATTTTCTTGTGTGCAAGTGCTGGATATTAGGCTGCCTGATAGCTGTATTGCTGTGTGTACACTGCTGTGCAGACTGCTTTTTACACAGCACTAATACTTTTATTCTTTTTTTTCTGCACACTTAGCGATCGTTCATTTTTTCCCACACCGTATAGAGCTGTACGCTCCTCACACACTACCGTGTACCGGCTGCTATCATGGACAAATACATGCTGACTATCTGTGTGTCACTCCGGAAATATATACGGAGATTGCAATTTTCCCCTACACCGTATACAGCTGTACGCTTCTGAGATAGTACCATATATCTGCTCTTTGTATTACGGTGAAATCCATAATGAGAGAGCGTCTGTGTGTGACTCCGGAAATATATACGGAGATTTAAATTTTCCCCTATGCCATATACAGCTGTGCGCTCCTCATACAGTACCATATAGCTGCTGTTATTTTTGGTACATTTTCCCAAACATGAGGAAGTATGGTGGAAGAGGCCGCAGATGTGGGCGGGGGGGCCAGCTGAAAATGATGGTGGTGCATCTGCTGGTAGTGCCAAAAGCCCAATAGCACCTAAGGCAGGAGGTGTTGAGCCTGCGTCATCGTCTGGCTCCAGAAGGCCTGGAAGGCTCCTTTTTCTGGGAGTAGGTAACCGCTTTTAAAGCTGGAGCATCAGGAACAGGTTTTGGCTTACATTGCCGAAAAAGCCTCCAGCTCTATCGCCTCCTCTTCTGAACTTTCAAAAAAATGCAAGCACTGAGTCGTCAGTGCATGCTCCTGGTGTGGAACAACACCTTTCCTTGTGTCCTTCACCCCCACCAAAATTGAAGGATGCAGCAGGCCACACTTCAGATTACTCCATGGAGCTCTTTTCACAAACCATGCCTGGGTTATCAAGCCCTTGCAGTCTACTGAGCCAGAATCTGACCCTGATGAAACTCAGGTGCCCCTTCCCGCATACTATACCACCTTACACGGTGACACAGAGGAAGGTGCAGATGAAATTGAAGAGGAGGTGATGGATGACCCAGTTGTTGACTCGGATTGGCATTCATTGGGGGAAGAGGGTGCCGCTGGCAATAGCTCAGAAGAGGAGGAGGATCCGTGGCAGGCATCAACATCGCAGCTGCGGTTATCTGGCAGGCCCGTAGCAGTCCAAAAACGTGTTAAAAAACAAAAAGAGTTGCAGGATAGATTGACCAGACGGTCAAATTAGCACAGCGTGCAAGCCCTGAAATTTATCCCATAGTAGGAAGAGTGCAGTGTGGCACTTGTTTGACCAAAATCCTATTGATGAGGCAAAGGTTATCTGTAAGAAGTGCAGAAGGACCTTTAGCCGAGGGAAAAATCTGTAATTTTGTGGCGGCCATAGCCCTGGCAAAACTCAGACACATACCTTGCCTGGCTAACACCTTGAACCTGGTGGTGCAGTGCTTCATAAATAATTATCTGGAGTTACCAGCCCTGCTCCGTAAGGTGCGAAGACTGTGCTCCCACATCCGTCACTCCAGTCGTATGCAGAGGCTGCAACGATCGCTTCACCTCCCCAAGCACCGCCTAATCATAGACGTTGCAACAAGGTGGAACTCCACCATGCACATGGTTGAGAGGCTGTGTGAACAGAGGCAGGCTGTAATGCAGGGTTCGACAAACCCGGGCGCCAGGTCGCCAGTGGCGCCTAGAAAATCATGCCTGGCGCCCGGGAAATTAAAGAGGAAAAAAAAACTCAGCGATGCAATGTGGCAGACAAAAGTGAAGGAGACCAGGCACTCTTCATCCAGCATTTTTAATTGTGACAGGCGCGGCAAAGCCTGTGTGAACTCAACAAAACATGGGTGGCAGCGGGCAGGCACAGGAGATGGATGTGTCAGGCACCCTGGCGCCCGTTAGCGGAGGAGAGCGGTGTCAGTGCCGCCACTGCCCCCCCGCTTGCTCAGGGCCCCGGCAGCAGCTGGCACAATACTTACCTCTTCCCGTGCCTCCGCTGCCGCAGCTCCAGGCTCCAGGGGGCGCCTGCGCTTCCTCTCACAGCAGCGCCACTGAATGACGTCATCATTAAGTGTCCGGCTGTGGTAGAGAGCGCGCGGACGCCGGACAGGTGAGATGTGATGTGTTTGTGTCTGTGTGTATGTAGTGCGGTGCTTTTGTGTGTGTGTGTGTATATGTGAGAGAGTGCTTGTATGCTGCGGTGCTGTCTGTGTGATGGTCGTGGGGGGAGGGCAGTGATGATGGGGAGGCATTGATGATAATGGGGAGGCGATGATGATGATGGGCAGGCATCGATGATAATGAGGAGGCAATGATTATGATGGGGAGGCGATGATGATGATGGGCAGGCATCAATGATAATGGGGAGGCAATGATTATGATGGGGAGGCGATGATGATGATGGGCAGGCATTGATGATAATGGGCAGGCATTGATGATGATGGGGAGGCGATGATGATGATGGGCAAGCATTGATGATAATGGGGAGGCAATGCTAATGATGGGGAGGCAATGATGATGATGGGGAGGCAATGATGATGATGATGAGTCAATGATGATGATGGGGAGGCGATGATGATGATGGGCAGGCATTGATGATAATGGGGAGGCAATGATGATGATGGGGAGGCAATTATGATGATGGGGAGGAAATGATGATGATGAGGAGGCAATGATGATGATGGGGAGGCGATGATGATGATGGGCAGGCATTGATGATAATGGGGAGGCGATGATGATGATGGGGAGGCAATGATGATGATAATGGGGAGTCTTTCCACAGCGCACTTTCCTGAGGCATAACAGTGCAGAACGCAGCACAGCGTATAATAATAGGGCTGGCTGCATAATAAGGGGGCATATAATAATAGTTTTTTTGTTAAATTAAAAACCAAGTTTGTTAAAAAAAAATTCTGGCTCCTAAATTTTTTGGCTGGCTCCTAGATTCTGAACAACTTTGTCGACCCCTGCTGTAATGCATTTGTGGGAGGATCCACGGCAGGCAGTTTGAGGGCAGACATCGAGTTGTCGGGTGTGCAGTGGTCAAAGCTGAAAGACCTCTGTAAAGTCCTTCAGTGTTTTGAGGAATGCACACGGCTGGTAAGGGCAGACAACACCATCATAAGCATGAGCATCCCACTTATGCGTCTGCTCATGCAAACTTTGATGCACATTAAGGATCAGGCATCTGCAGCGGAGGAGGAAAGCCTTCATGACAGTCAGTCATTGTCTGCTCAGAGAACTGTCCAGGAAGAGGTGGAGGAAGAAGAGGAAGAGGAGGAGGATCAGGATGAGGGGGATGATTATTTTGGGGAGGATGATGCTTCTCAGGGGGCAAGAGAAAATGTTGGCTTGCCAAGGTCAGGTACAGGGTTTGTGCGTGAATGGAGGGATGTGGATTTGGCAGAAAGTGCTCCTCCACCCACCACTGGCAGTGCATTATTGACACCTGGAACATTGGCCCACATGTGTGATTATGTCTTGTGGATCCTAAAAAGGGACCCCGCATTGCCAAAATGATGAAGGATGACAACTTACTGGTTGGCCAGCATCCTCGATCCACGCTATAAAGGCAAATTTCAGAACATCGTGCCACAGGAGAACCTAGAGCTAATATTGGCGAACAAACAAGCAACTCTGGTAAATCGTTTGTTAGAGGCATTCCCAGCACACAGCAGTGGTGCAGGTTCTACCACGAGCTGTACTGGGCCAAACGGAAGAGGTGCTTGTGGTGCACACAGCCAAAGTGGCGTTGGACACAGGGGTTTCATGACCATGTTGTTGTCTAATTTCTCGAGTAACGCTCACACGACTGGTAATACTGAATCGATTGCCCACTCGCCATCAGTGACACCGGCGTACTATGAGGGGCCCTGTGCCTGTACCCGGTGCCCACAAGTGTGCCCCCCCTGCTAGCTCAGGGCCCCAGCACTTGCAATACTTACCTCTCCCTGCTCCACCGCTGTGACGTCTTCCGTGTTTCCTGACAGTGACATTCAGTTCAGAGAGCGCGATGACATCACGTCTGTGTGCCCTCTGCCCAAACAGTCACAGTGCAGAGAGCTGGAAGATGATGACACTGAGGAGTCCAGAGTAGAGCAGTGCCCAGCGAGGAGAGGTATTTCATTTTTTTTAACGGTTGGAGCAATATATGGGGAGCATTATATTCTGGAGAATTATATATGGGGTCCATCATATACTTAAGCATCATAGATGGGCCCATTATACACTGGAGCATCATCCATGGGGCACATCATATACTGGAGCATCATATGGAGCACATATGGGGCCTATTCTTTATGGAGCATTATATGGAGCCCATTCTGCATTGAGCAATATATGGGGCTCATTATTCTGTATAGAGCAATATATGGGGCCCATTATATATGGAGCAATATATGGGGGTCATTATTCTGTATGGTGCACTATGTGGTGGCCATAATACTGTATGGAGGACTATACTGTCCGGTTTTTGAGCTATTGTAGCATTTACAATAGATATCACTCCTGTAATGTAAGAAGTGAAGTATTTGGCATTGTTCTATACCTATATTTCTCTGCCGTATCGGAGCATCATGAATTGTGGTATGTGTTAAAGGGGCCCACTGACACTCTTTGGCACGGGGCCCACGAAATCCTGGAGCCAGCACTGCCCCCCCCACAACTTTAGCCAAATAACCCCCAGTTTTCAATGCGTTACTATTATTATAAAGTTAATTAAGGTTGACAAACTTAAGTAATGCGAATTGATGTCGTTGGCATTGAAATGGGAACTGTAGGTGTTTTTATTGTCCTCCTCTCCCTGCCGACTTTTATTCCCCATTGACTTGCATTGAGGTCGGATTTTCTACTCCGACCGGACCATTTCCGTTAGTCGGCCGACTTCGTTCGACTCGACTTTTGAGAAAGTCGGGTTTCACGAAACCCGACTCGACCCTAAAAAGGCAAAGTCGCTCATCTCTAGTTATTCAAATCTTCTAATAGGCTCCAAATATTATTTGATTGTGAATTGTCGACAAACAAATGTTCAAAAGTCAAGTAAGTTATTCACCCATCTAATCTCCATGCTCCACTTCTGAATCAGGTCACAATTTCATAACAATATTGAGAAAAAACACATTTAATAATTTTTTCAAAACCAGCAGGGAATAGTCACATGTACAAGATTTCACTCAATCATATACATTATAGATGTGTGGATATGCACCCTTCGATTTGCATAGTACACACTTGTTGATTATAATATTTGCTATTACTATTAGCTCATTATTTGGTCTGATATTCTTTTTTGCATGTACTGCTATATTTTTTATTGGTATTTCAATGACAGGCACACATACTGGTAATCTAAAATCAAACACATTTTAGTAACAAATGCATAACAGCTAAACAGTTAGACAAGTAGTACTAGAAATGTAAAATATAAATTTGCATAAAAAATGTTTCATCAATAAGCTGTTTTTTTTTCTAATCAGATAACATTTTTAATAATGTTTTGCATGTTTTCAACTAAAATCTGATCGCATTTGCTTAGAATTAGAGATGAAAGGAACTTTTGAATTGGAATTTGCGAAACAGTTCAGTGGTTAGCACTGCAGCCTTGCAGCGTTGGGTTCTGGGTTCAAATCCCTCCAAGGACAACATCTGCAAGGAGTTTGTATGTTCTCCCTGTGTTTGCATGGGTTTCTTCCGGGTACTCCGATTTCCTCACACATTCCAAAGACATACTGATAGGGAGTTTAGATTGTGAGCCCCATCGGGGACATTGCCAATAATGTCTGCAAAGTGCTGTGGAATTAATGGCGCTATATAAATGAACAAAATAAATAAATAAATAAATATGGGGCAAATTATACTGAATGGAGCAATATATGGGGTCCATTATACTGTATGGAGCAATATATGGGGCCAATTATACTGAATGGAGCAATATATGGTGTCTATTATACTATATGGAGCCATATATGGGGCCCATAATACTGTATGGAACAGTATATGGGACCAATTATACTGTATGGAACAATATATTGGGTCCATTATACTTTATGGAGCACTGTGTGGGGCCCATTCTACTGAATGGAGCAATATATGGTGTCCATTATACTGTATGGAGCACTATATTGGGACCATAATACTGTATGAAAGAATATGTAGTGCTAATATTACTGTATGGAGCACTATGTAGTGCCCATAATACTGTATGGAGGACTATGTGGTGTTCATAATGACGTATGGAGGACTATGTGGTGCCAATAATACTGTATAGAGAACTGCATGGTGCCCATAATACTGTATGGGTAACTATGTGTTACCTATAATACTGAATGGAGTATTATGTGGTGCCCATAATAGTGTATGGAGGACTATGTATTGCCTATAATACTGTATGGAAGACTATGGGGTACCTATAATACTATATGGAGGACTACGTAGGAGGAAAATGACTTTGTAAGGGCTGTATGGAGCAATATATGTGTCCAATATACTGAATGGAACAATATATGTCCATTATACTGTATTGAGCCATATATAGGGCCCATAATACTGTATGGAATAATGCTGTATATGGGGCCCATTATACTGTATGGAACAATATATGCGGCCCATTATACTATATGGAGCACTGTGTGGTGCCCATTATACTGAATGGAACAATATATGATGTCCATTATACTGTATAGAGCACTATATTGGGACCATGATACTGTATGTAGGAATATGTGGTGTCCATAATACTGTTTACTCACAAACTATAATATCTAGGGTGAAAAGGAGGCAGCCTTATCATTTCTGCCACGGCATAATTTGTCTCTCCTCAGGAACCCGATCTAAGTATAGGGGAAACGCGTTGAGAGTATGAGAAATCTGACCTGTGGGATGAAGCCATGATGGTGTTTCGGTCAGGAATGCAGTGAACTCTCAGATAAGTATAGTGGCCATATATCAGAACGAATGTTCATTGTTATATATAGAGTTGAGCATTCCGATACCGCAAGTATCGGGTATCGGCCGATATTCGCTGTATCGGACTTTAGATACTTAGTTCCGAAATTTTCCATATATCGTATACCGGAATCGGAAGTTCCCATAATTCTTTGAGAGGCAATGTGATTTTAGTCAGCCAATGAGGAATCCTAAGAAGTGTGGGCACATCCTGTACTGCTGCGGTCATGTTAACTAATGGCATGGCTGTGATTGGATGCTGAAATGATGTCAGAATGCACTATAAAAGGCTCCGCCGCCATTTTAGCGTCACTGTGCTGTGAATTCAGTTAGGGACAGAACGCTGCTCTGCTGACTCTGAGGGACAGTTAGAGATTGCGATTTTGTGTACTGTGCTTTAGGCAGGCTAGTTTAACAACCGCTGTGTAAAGCTTCCTTTAGCCTTGCAGTGTTGTTTTCACAGCTCTGCAAGGTCTGTGTGTGAGTGCAGGTGACGCGCTGCAGTTTGCTCTGCATCCAACGCTGTTTGTAGGCATCTGCACGTGTCACTCACAGACTCTTTTTTTTTTTCTTTAGTGTAATTCTTGCAGCTCCATTCAATTGAAATTATAGTGTGACGTGCTTCCATCCGTATCCAATACATTGGTTGCAAACACTATTGAAGTCCACAAAGGAGCCTTTCAAAGATAGTGACCAGTTGTGTGCACTGCAGTGTTCACTCTAGTCTGTGATATATTTTTTTTTTGGTGAGTGCAGATCACGCTCCAGTTAGTTCTTAAACCACTGCTGGTTATAGTCTGCTGAACGTGTGTCACTGCCTCATCCTTGTCATTTTTCTATAATTGTTGCTGCTCCATTCTATTTAAAATAACTCCAATCTATTAGTGTGACGCGCTTCCATCCGTATCCAATACATTGGTTGCAAACACTATAGAAGTCCACAAAGGAGCCTTTCACAGATAGTGACCAGTTGTGTGCACTGCAGTGTTCACTCTAGTCTGTGATATATTTTTTTTTTGCTGAGTGCAGATCACACTCCAGTTAGTTCTTAAACCACTGCTGGTTATAGTCTGCTGAACGTGTGTCACTGCCTCATCCTTGTCATTTTTCTATAATTGTTGCTGCTCCATTCTATTTAAAATAACTCCAATCTATTAGTGTGACGCGCTTCCATCCGTATCCAATACATTGGTTGCAAACACTATAGAAGTCCACAAAGGAGCCTTTCACAGATAGTGACCAGTTGTGTGCACTGCAGTGTTCACTCTAGTCTGTGATATATATTTTTTTTGCTGAGTGCAGATCACGCTCCAGTTAGTTCTTAAACCACTGCTGGTTATAGTCTGCTGAACGTGTGTCACTGCCTCATCCTTGTCATTTTTCTATAATTGTTGCTGCTCCATTCTATTTCAAATAACTCAAATCTATTAGTGTGACGCTCTTCCATCCGTATACAATACATTGGTTGCAAACACTATAGAAGTACACAAAGGGGCCTTTCACAGCTAGTGAACAGTTGTCTGCAGTGTTCACTGCAGTCTCTGCGGAATAACAACACTTAGGCCTTTTAACTTTTCTGACTTTCTTTATCAATCTACCAAGATGAAGAAGGCAGGGAGTAAGGCACGTGGTCGTGGCCGTGGAGTTTCAGCAGAGAGAGGACGTGGGGATTCTGTGGCTGCTGCCGCCCCCAGTGACACAGCATCCACCAGTTTTCCCCGTGAGCGTTCCTTTATGTGCAGTTTTGTAGGAGCTCGGCGTACCCCCCTCCTGCGGGAAGAACAAATTGAAGCCGTTGTTGGTTGGATGGCAGCCAATGCATCGACTTCAATTGCTTCCACCTCCTCTCAGGACCACAACACTGTTGAGCAACCATCTGTCTGTTCACCGCCTGTCAAATTGCCCAGGCAGTCAGAGAGTTCTGAACTGGAGCCAGCTGAGTCTCTGCTTCTGTTCTCAGAATCTGTTGGCTTGCAAACAGGGGCCCAGCCAAGCATCATTCTGGAATGTGAAGAAGAGGGAGTATGCAGTGATGCGCAACAGCTGTGTCTCTCTGAATCAGAAGAGGCGGGTGAGCCAGTGCCGATGGTCAGCACACCGCAGAACGCATCTGATGATGATGAGACTCAGGTGCCAGTTTCTGTTGAGCATGGTGCTGGCCAGACCACCCAACAGCAGCAGGTGTTGGAAGAGGGTAGTGGAGATGATGAGGTCCAAGACCCAACATGGCGTGAGGGACAGGAAGGTGGTGGGAGCAGCTCTGAGGATGAGATTGTCCCAACGGTACAAACAGGAGGGAGAGGTAGGCTGCAGACTCGGTTGCCTCTAGCCTCCAGTTTGGCACCTGTTGGGAGCAGTTCTCTTCCATAAGTCAAAATGGGCGCTCCCAGGACTTGCACTGCGTGGTCCTTTTTTGACAGACTTGCAGATGATATTTGCTATGTTAAATGCAAGCTGTGTAAGCAAAAAGTAAAAGAGGTAAAAATTGCAGTAACCTCAATACCACAAATATGTGGAAATATGTGCGGACAAAGCACGTAGTTGAGTTACAAAGACACACTGGAGATGTAGGCCAACCTACAGCAGCACCTACATCTTCAGGTCATGTTGGAGCCTCTACCTCCAGCTCACACACAGCTGGTTCTGCTTCCTCACAGGATCGCCATGGAAGAACCTCGGTCACTGTTGTCCAGAGACAAAGTGTTATTCCACCCACAGCAGCAAGTTCCCTGTCATCTTCACACTCCCAGGCCACAAAACAGCCATCGGTACCACAGGCATGGGATAAAAGACGGCCATACTCGGCAAACCATCCACGAGCACAGGCTCTGAATGCTGGCATTGCAAAACTCCTGTCCCTTGAAATGCTGTCATTCAGGTTACAAACATGTAATGGCGGTTAGACAAGAAGAAGCACGGACACAGACAGAAAATAGAATGAGCAAACGCTGGGGACCAATATGTCTAGACAGAAAAGTACAGGAAAGGATTCTTACTGCAATCCAAAAAAAACCCTAAAAAATACCAACTCTTCTGATTGCAAAAACACCTGAGATCACACGATCTCTACCACCTAAATCAGATCTCTGGTGTAATAAAACTAAGCCACAGCCACTGAAAAAAAACAGGAAAAAGCAAATGAACAAATAACAGTGGCTAAGGATAAACTGAGAGGAGCACA
Source organism: Oophaga sylvatica (assembly GCA_033576555.1). Classification (NCBI taxonomy): domain Eukaryota; kingdom Metazoa; phylum Chordata; class Amphibia; order Anura; family Dendrobatidae; genus Oophaga; species Oophaga sylvatica. The sequence continues at coordinate 195,096,822 of JARQOD010000005.1, forward strand.
GGCCCCAGGAGCGAACCCGGCTGACCTCCACAAAAGTGCAGAGAACTATGCAATAAGCAAGCACAAAAATAAAAGCAGAAAATATCTTATCTGATAGCAGAAGATGCAGGCAAGACTCAGCAAACTTCGAAATGAACCAGGAACCACAATTGAGACAAGAACAATTGATCACCGGCAACCATCATGGGAGGGAACCTCCCTTATATCAGTCCAGTCAGAGATCCCAGATTGCCATTCCTCTCTGGAAGGTTCAGTACTGTCTGTAACCACCAGAGGGAGCCTCTGCTCAGAAACAATCTCTAGCACATTCATAACAGTCTTCCAGATAAGGAATTACTAGTATGTCCTGCTCTTGTAGATATGCAATAACTTCTGCCATTACCTTAGTGAAAACCGGAGGAGCAATAGCCACCTGAAAAGGGAGTGCTCTGAACTGGAAGTGATTTATTACCCCTCCCAGCGAAACTGCCACTCTAAGATATTGCTGATGGTCTGTATGTATCGGAACATGATAGTAGGCGTCTTTAAGATCTAAGACTACCATGAAGCAATTGATAAAGAGCAGCTTTATTGCTGATCTTACAGACTCCATCTTGAAAGAATGGATCAGCAGGAATCTATTGAGGCTTCTCAAATTGATGATTGCACGGATGGAGCCATCTGCTTTCTTAACCAGGTAGAGGGGGAATAGAACCCCTTACCTCTTTGTACCGCAGGAACTTCAACCAATACCCCCTTCTGCTGTAGTTCCTGGACTTCAGATTCTAGCGCCAGTTGTTCTGCAGGTGAAGAATGGATTAGAGTTAGCAGAAACTTATCCTGAGGAGTCCTTTGAAATTTGAATCTAAGTCCTGTTTTGATAACACTAAGAATCAAAGGACTATTTGAAATAGGGTAGAAGGCCAATACTCTGCCCCCCACCTGGTCCGGCCATCATTGTGGTTTTCTGTGGTCACGGGAGGAACTGAACATATATCCTCTACCTTTTTTCTTGTTACTATCCAATCTGCTCTTCTCCCTAGCTGACCTTCTACTGGTGGACCTTAAGGAAGGGAATCGCTTTTTACTGTCACCTGCCTTCTCCAACAGTTCATCCAGTACCTGGACAAACAAATGCACCCCTTCACATGGAATGCTGCATGGTTTTGATCTTGCCTGCCTGTCCCCCAGCCAGCACTTCAGCCATAAGGCCCAAAGGGCAGCATTAGAAAAGGCCACTGACTTTGCTGCTAACTTTAAGGAATCTGACGCATCTGATAATAATGGCAGCCCCTCCCTGGATCATGGAAAGGGAGGATAGGATGTCGTCTCTAGGGACCTTGTCTTTAAGCTGCTCCTCTAGGCGATCTAGCCATACCATTAATCACCAGGCTGTGCAAGTGGCAGCTATTGCTGGTCTGAGGGACCCTGCTGACGTTTCCCAAGCGCCCTTTAGAAACACGTCAGCCTTTCTGTCTAGCGGGTCTTATAAACTTCCCAAGTCCTCAAACGGCAGGGAGGTCTTTTTACACTCCTTAGCGACAGCTGCATCTAATTTTGGGGCCTTATCCCTTGTGGATGATGCCGATTTTTCGAATGGGTATTTTCTTTTAAATGCTGGTGGTAGAGAACCCATGCTCTCAGGCTTTTTCCATTCCTGTGTAATCAGGGAGTTGATTTGATCAATTACGGGAAAGGACCTACGAACCTTCTTGTCTAGTCCTTTGAACATCATGTCCTGCATGGACCTCTCTGACCGGGGCTTTTCAATACCCATAGTATTGTTTACTGCCTTCACTAGCCGATTTACCCAGTCTAGCTGGAAACAGGAACGACTAGATCTGGCTTCTGAAGATGACTAAGATGATGGAGATGTATCTGACATTAGCTCACCCGAGTCACTCCCTGAAACTGACACCGGGGATTTGTGCTCTTTCCCCTTGAACCTTATTTCCTGGGATAGGGACTTCACTGAACCCTTGACCTCCTGTCTGACCATCTCCCTTAAGATGGAGGTAAAGTCTGGGGGTCTCCTCTGCCACTAAATGCTGTATGCATGGCCTGCACAGCTTCCTCTTATAGCCATCCGGCAGTGGTAATCCACACTCGGAATACTCCATGTGTTTGGTTTTAGTGGCACACTTTTTCCCCTGACAAAATGAGGAAAAAGGGAAATAGTACATCAGCAAGTGAACTTTCTCGGAGATCACTTACACCTGACGTAGCTGAGTGGTACCATAATCCATGGGGGGTCCTTATCAGCCGATGGCTCATCCTTACGGCCTGAGGACTTGTGCAAGCCTAGACTTCTGACAGGCTTTAAAACTGCTAGTGCGACTACTGCCACTAGACCGCTGCTGGGTGACCTTTACATGGGGCTTCTCTGTGAGCTGTTGCTGCTGCTCTGGTGATTGCTGCTGGTCAGGTGACTCAATGCTAAGATATGGGTTTAGAAGCACCTGGCGTTTACTTCAGCCTCCTTAAATAGCCCCCTCACGGTACCGCCACTGGTTGGGGCCAGCAGGAAATTCGGATGACCTGCCCAGTACCACAATGCATGCTGTTGGGCCCCGCCCCCCCGAGACCATGCACCTAAGGCTACACGCGGGCCTCCCAATGGTCCGGACGCATATCCCAGGCTCTCACAGTCCCGGCATCTGCGCTGTCTACCGCACCAAGATCGTGCCCCTATTCCCCGCCGCAGGCCATCATTTTCCCGGCAACCCCCGGCACATCACAGGGCCGCTCCGGCCAACGTCATGTTGTCCACCCGCGACACACACCACGCATGCCCGGCCGCGTTCTTGAGTCGTGTTTCCGGATGTGTCATCAGGATCCGCCCCTTCCGGCCGCGTCACCCATGCCATGACCTGGTGGCGCCACCAAACATGCCGGAGTGCCCCCGCTGCAGTCATGGATGCGCACCACCGTTACCGCTGCCGGGAACACCACCTCGATATGGAACACCACCGCCAGCACGGCACAGTCCCAGGAGACGGCCTCCCGGGGGCACATACTCACCTGTACCAGTGGCGATGGGCCATCCTGAAGCCAGCACTCTCCCCTGGAGGCTGCTTCCCATTGCTGTCGCCTACACCTGCAGTTCCCCAGTTGTGTGGCTCTTCCAGCACACCGGACAGGCCGAGGCAGGGGACCCCCGATGTCTGAGTCGACCTGCCGGGCCTGGGCACATCTTCTATCTTCTACCTTCTTCACAAGGTACGTCTGAAGAGGTTCCCCTGTCAGGAACAGGAAGCCAACTGATGCGGGAGAGAGGTGCCACCCTTTTATGTCTGTAGGTTTCCTGTCCCTGAAGAGCAGATCCCCTCTCTCATGGTGCTGTCATGGGAGACTGAAAAAAATTTACCTCTACCACTTGGGCTATGTCTACACATAGAGTTTTTGATGAGTTTTTCAACTTTAGCATTGCTTTCAACCAAGACAAATGCATTCACTGGGAAATGTCATTTTAACATTTGACAACCATAGCTGGTCATGTGGTGTGTGACACATCATCAGAAACATCCTATTTCATTTATGAAGAAGGCAGCATTAATATTCTTAAAAGGCGATCAGCCGGCTATGCTTTGTTGTTCCCACTATTACACAGTGCATCTCCTATACTATTATTGCCTATGCATTGAATGCAAGGCCTGCCCCAAATTTGGACACACTCCAATAACCCTTTGAACAGACATCCTGCTTAGCCACCTGAAAGCATTGTTCCCATTATTAGTAATTTGGTACTCCCATACTGTTTGCTTATGCATTGAATGCAAGGCCTGCCCCAAATTTGGACACACCCAATAACCCTTTGAACAGACATCCTGCTTGGCCACCTGAAAGTATTGTTCCCATTATTAGTAATTTGGTACTCCAATACTGTTTGCTTATGCATTGAATGCAAGGCCCGCCTTGCCAAAAAGTTACACGCACCGTAATAACGCTTTGAACCAACGTACTGGATGGCCACATGAAACCAAAGTTCCCATTGTTATTTAATTGGTACTGCCACACTATTTGCCTAAGCATTGAATGCAAGGCCCACCTTACCACAAAGATACATGCACCTCAATAACCCTTTGAACCTTTTGTCCTGGATGGCAACATTAACCCAAAGTTCCCGTTATTAGAAATTTAGTACTCCCATACTGTTTGCAGGCTATGCATTTAATGCAAGGCTCGCCCCAAATTTTCATGCACACCAATCCCCCTTGGAAAAAACGTGGAGGAGGGCTTCATAAAAAAAAATTCACAATAGAAAGGAGCTGGTCTACTATACTTGTAATGCCCATACACTAAGTTTATGGGCTGACAAACATTTCCCCCTGGGTGGTACACATCAACATACTGTGTAAACATTTTTTTACGGGCATCATAAACACCCTTGAAAACACTAACGTGGTTGTTGCATCACGGAACACGTTCACCCTGGTGTTCTAGTGGTGGTGTCTGAAGAGACATGGAGGATGTGTGGTATCCCACAAAGTGGCCATTTCTATGAGATACCAGATATGTAGTGTGTTTTTATATAAATGCTGTGAATTTTTATGTGGACTGGGCATTTTCAATACAATGTGAGACTTGCTGACAGGCAGCACAAAAAGGGTTAATCTTCTCCTTCTAGGCTTGATCAGGTGACCCACCTCTGTTTTAATATGCAGAAGGTTGCAGGCCTCCATAGAATTGTTTTTGCTGTGCCTTTTGTTGTGTCTTGTGTCTCCTACTTATTGACACAATTTTGCTGGCCCAAAAAAAAAATGAAGGCCACATATTTCAAAGTGGACTATCTATATCAGATGCCTCATCTATCGGTGGACTACAAATTGTGGTATTTGTGCCTCCATTCAACTGTTTTTGCTGTGTGTTACCCTAGTTATTGACACCAGTTTGCTGACCAAAAAATATTACCTACAGGTCAGACATTTTAGACTGTGGTTTTCCCGCACACGAATCACATATAAGTTTGCTCCAAATTCAGCCATTTGTAGTGAACATGGAAAATATTGTAGTCAATTTAAAATGGGCAAGGTTGTGGCAAGGACAGGAAGTGACGTGATGGTGCATGCAGAGGCTGAGCCCGAGGCCTTGGCAAGCTGAAATTGTGCACAACAACACCCACATCTTTTCGCTCGACCTTCCTGTCCCAATTACTAGGGGACCGTAGCAGCACGCTACAATTGAACCCAGAGCAGTGTCAAAAGATTGTTGGTTGGATAGCGGATAATGCTTCCAGTCACTTTGTCACCACCACCCTGTCTTCCACACGGTCAAGTCTGAGTAGCCGTGAGTGTGGACCGCATATTCCTCATCCTGATCCTCCTTCCTCCTGCCATGCCGAGTGCCCAGAGACAACTGATCCCACACTTGGACACTCCGAAGAGCTGTTCACTTTTCCATTTATAGATGCGGGCCTCTCGCCCAGTCCACTTGAAGCGGGGCAAGAGGAGATCGCATGTAGCAATATAAAAATATTTGAGCAGCCATGGTCACATGAAGGTGACGGTGGGAACGTGTCAGAAGAGGTGGACAATGATGAGACACAGTTGCTAGAAAGTCAGGAGGAGGACCAGGGTGCGGAATTGGAAGACGAGGTGGTGGATGATCATCTTTTCCACACCAGGATGTGTTGGGCAGCTGTTGCCAATTTATAACTAACCAGATCCCACAATCCCTCTCTCTTGTCCCTGTAGTGTGACGTATAAATTTAGAATCTTTTTAAGAGGTGCAAGCATGTGTGGGGTGCATGCACGCATACAGCAAAGCATTGCATTCGCTAAGCACAAACAAAAGGCAGTTATTCCATGGCAGTTAGTCAGGGCAAGAGTCAGGTAACCCACAGTTTGCTCTCCCTTTTATCCATGTGCTTTATTTCTATCCTCCTGTGTTCCCTTGCCATCCACATTCACTGCCCCATCCCCCCTCCATCACGACTCATACACATCAGACCCTCTATACTTCCCTCTCCCATGTCCAGCTCCCATGCACTCCTCACCTGTTATGATTCAGTAACCGAGGAGGATAATAGAAAAATAGGGTAGGCATCCAAACACCCAGAGAGGTTGGTAACTTAGCGGATTGCAGACTCCTAAACTGACAACACAACTAGAATTAGCCGTGGGATGTACCTACGATGCCCTAGACGCCTTGACACAGCCAAAGAGTTAACTAAGCCTAAAGAGAGAAAGGGGAAAGCTAACTTCCCCGGAGTAGAGCCCCAAAGGAATAGATAGCCCCCAAACATATATCGCCGGTGAGAGAGATGAAGTACAAAACACAAGCAGAAAATAGAATAAGCAAACGCTGGGGTCCAAACAGGATAGAACAGGACAGGAAAGGATACTGTTTGCAAACCCGCAAAAACCCTAAGAAAAATTCCAACACGTTTGATATGCAAAAATACTGAGGTCACACGACCTCTCCCCCACTAAATCAGAACTCTGGTGTGAACTGGACGCAAAACAACAGATACTGAAATACCAGGAGACTAGAAATACAGAAAAGACTGACATAAGCTCTGGCAAGGAAAACAGAGTCCAGCACAGGTTCCAGCAGGGAACCCGGCTGAACTCACACCAGCAAGGCAGGGAACAAATGCTACAGATTAAAACAAATAACTTATGTGAAAGATGCAGGACAAAGCAGGGAGCAAGCTGACTTCTAAAAGGTTCAGGAAGAAGACCAAATCACCAGCAACAACTAATGGAAGGCTACTCACTTAAATCTCCCCAGTCTGTAACACCTGATCTTCAGTCATCCCCTTCAGGTGATTGACTTCTATCTGCCAGATCAGCTCCATTACCAGCAGCAACCACCAGAGGGAGCCCAAACTCAGAAGCCAGATCAAAGGTGTTCACAACAGTATCCCCCCTTGAGGAGGGGTCACCGAACCCTTACCCGAGCCACCAGGCCGATCAGGATAGGCCCGGTGAAAGGCGCAATCCAATCTCTCAGCATGAATGTCAGAAGCAAACACCCAAGAATTATCCTCCTGACCATAACCTTTCCACTTGACCAAGTACTGGAGTCTCTGTCTAGCCAGACGAAAATCCAATACTTTCTCTACTTCATACTCCAGATTGCCCTTAACCAATACAGGATCAGGGGGCGCTGCAATGGCAACTACTGGCTCAACAAACGTTTTCAACAACGATTTATTAAAGACGTAGTGAATCTTAAACGTTCCTGGAAGAGCCAAACGAAAAGAAACGGGATTAAAGATTTCCAAAATCTTGGAAGGTCCAATGAACCTTGGCTTAAATTTTGGAGATGCAACCTTCATAGGAATATTTTTTGAGGACAATCAAACCATGTCACCTACTTTAAACCGGGGACCATCAGTCCTATGCCGGTTGGCAAACCGTTGGGCCTTCTCCTGAGAGTGAGACAACTTATCCACTACTTGATTCCAAATCTGCTGCATTTTCTCTACCATATAATCAGCACCTGGACAGGCTGAAGCTTCCATCTGCCCTGAAGAAAACCGAGGATGAAACCCGAAGTTGCAGAAAAAAGGGACATCAAAGTGGCAGAACTAGCCCTATTATTTAGCGCATTCAGCCAAGGGCAAAAAAGAGACCCAATCATCTTGATCAGCAGATACAAAACATCTCAGATAAGTCTCCAAAATCTGGTTTGCTGTCTCAGTCTCCCCATTGGTCTGAGGATGATATGCAGAGGAGAAGGACACCTGAATTCCCAGTTTAGAACAAAAAGCTCTCCAAAATCTGGAAATAAACTGGACTCTTCTGTCAGACACAATGTTCTCCAGAATGCCGTGCAAACAAATCACTTGCTGAAAAAACAATGGCACCAACTCAGAAGAGGATGGCAACTTCGGCAGTGGTACAAGATGGACCATCTTGGAAAATCTATCACAGATCACCCAGATAACAGTCATTCCCAGAGAGACAGGGAGGTCGGAAATAAAATCCATTGAGATATGTGTCCATGGCCTCCTGGGCACTGGAAGTAGCACTAAAAATCCACTAGAGCGAGAACAGGGTTTGGACCGAGAACAAGTCCCACAGGACTGCACAAAATTCCTGACATCACGAGATAAAGCAAGCCACCAAAAAGACTGACTCACCAGATCTCTGGTACCAAAAATACAGGGATGACCAGCCAACGCGGAGCAATGAATTTCAGATATTACTCTCCTCCATTGATCGGGAGCATACAATTTCCCCATAGGGCATCGTTCAGGTTTATCCTCCTGAAATTCCTCCAGGGCAAGTCTCAAATCGGGTGAGATAGCGGAAAGAACCACACCCTCATTTAGAATGGTATTAGGCTCAGTCACATCAGGTGAATCCGCAAAGAAATTCCTTGAGAGGGCATCCGCCTTAATATTCTTAGTGCCCGGAAGAAAAGAGAGCACAAAATTAAAACGCATGAAAAACAAGGCCCACCTGTTATGATTTGGTAACTGAGGAGGACTGGAGCAAAACAGCAAGGCAGCCGAACACCTGAGAGGTTGGAAACTAATGGGTTGCAGATCCCTAAACAAACCGCACAACTAGAAGCAGCCGTGGAGCGTACCTACGGTGGTCCTAGATGCCTCGGCACAGCTGGAGAGCTAGCTACACCTACAGATAGAAACAGAAAAGCTAACTGCCCCGGAGTAGAGCCCCAAAGGAATAGGCAGCCCCCAAACATATAATGGCGGTAAGACAAGACAAAACACAAACACAGACAGAAAATAGAGTGAGCAAACGCTGGGGTCAAACACTGCCTAAATAGGACAGGACAGGACAGAATACTATCTGCAACCCAGCAAAACCCTAGCAAAACTTCCAACACTTCTGATTTAAAAAATGCTGAGATCACACGATCTCGCCACCCACTAAATCAGATTTCAGTGTGAACAAGGCTAACCCGCAGCCACTCAAAAAGCAGGGAAAGAGCAATTGAACAAATAACAGTGGCTACTGAAAAACAGAGAGTAGCACAGGCCCCAGGAGGGGACCCGGCTAACCTCCACAAAGGTGCAGACAAAAATTGAAATCGCAAACACAATAGAAACAAGCAGAAAATATCTTATCTGAAGGTAGCAGACGAAGGCAAGACACCAGCAGACTTCCAAATGAACCAGGAAACAACAATTGATCACCGGCAAGGATCATGGGAAGGCAGCTCCCTTATATCAGCACAGTCAATGACTCCTGATTGCCAGTCGTCGCTGGCAGGTGAGGAGGCCCTGTCATTCGATACAGCCTCAGTACCTTCAGCAACCACCAGAGGGACCTCAGCTCAGAAATTGTCTCCAACACGTTCACAACAGTACCCCCCCCCTTGAGGAGGGGTCACCGAACCCTCACCTGCGCCACCAGGCCGATCAGGATGAGCTCGGTGATAGGCACAAACCAGTATCTCCGCATGAATGTCAGAAGCAAACACCCAAGAATTGTCCTCCTGACCGTAACCTCTCCACTTCACCAAGTACTGGAGTCTTCGTCTAGCAAAATGAGAATCCAATATCTTCTCCATTTCATACTCCAGATTGCACTCAACCAAAACAGGCTCAGGAGGCGCAGCCATAGGAAACACTGGCTCGACAAACCTTTTCAACAAAGATTTGTGGAAGACGTTATGAATCTTAAACGTCCCTGGAAGAGCCAAGCGAAAAGAAACTGGATTAAGGACTTTCAAGATCCTATAAGGTCCAATGAACCTTGGCTTAAACTTTGGAGAAGCAACCTTCATAGGGATATACTTTGAGGATAACCAAACCAAGTCACCCACTTTAAACCGAGGACCATCAGTCCTATGCCGGTTGGCAAACCTTTGGGCCTTCTCCTGAGAGAGAGAGACAACTTACCACTACTTGATCCCAAATCTGCTGCATTCTCTCTACCACAGAGTCAACACCCGGACAGACAAAAGCCTCCACCTGCCCCGAAGAAAATCGAAGATGAAACTCGGAATTGCAGAAGAAAGTGGACATCAGAGTGGCAAAACTGGCCCTATTATTAAAAGCGAATTCAGCCAGGGGCAAAAAAGAGACCCAGGCATCCTGATTCGCAGACATAAAACATCTCAAATAGGTCTCCAAGGTCTAGTTTGTTCTCTCAGTCTGCCCATTGGTCTGATGATGAAAAGCAGAGGAGAAAGACAGCTGAACTCCCAGTTTAGAACAGAATGTCCTCCAAAATCTGGAAACAAACTGGACTCCCCTGTCAGACACAATGTTCTCCAGAATGTCGTGCAAACGAACCACATGCTGAAAAAACAAGGGTACCAACTCGGAAGAGGATGGCTAGTTAGGCAGTGGCACAAGATGGATCATCTTGGAGAATCTATCACAGATCACCCAAATGACAGTCATTCTCTGAGAGACAGGGAGGTCGGAGATAAAATCCATAGAGATATGGGTCCATGGCCCCTGGGCACTGGCAGTGGCATCAATAATCCACTAGAGCGAGAACAGGGCTTGGAACGAGAACAATTCCCACCGGACTGCACAAAATTCCTGACATCGCGAGGTAAAGTGGGCCACCAAAAGGACCGACTCACCAAATCTCTAGTACCAAAAATACCAGGATGACTAGCCAACGCAGAGCAATGAACTTCAGACATAACTTTTTCTCTCCATTGATCTGAGACATACAATTTCCCCGCAGGGCAACGCTCAGGTTTATCCCCCTGAAATTGCTCCAGGGCCAGTCTCAAATCGGGTGAGATAGCGAAAGAACGACACCCTCCTTCAGAATGGCAGTAGGCTCAGCCACATCAATAGAATCTGCAAGGAAACTCCTAGAGAAGGCATCCACCTTAACATTCTTAGTACCCGGGAGGAAGGAGACCACAAAGTTAAAACGTGTGAAAAACAAGGCCCACCTGGCCTGTCTGAGATTCAATCATTTGGCTGATTCGAGATAGAACAAGTTTTTGTTATCAGTGAGGACCACAACTTGATATTTGGCTCCCTCCAACCAATGTCTCCACTCTTCGAATGCCCACTTCAAAGCCAATAATTCCCAATTCCCCACATCATAATTACGTTCAGCTGGGGAAAACTTTTGGGAGAAGAAGGCACAAGGGTTAATTAATCTTAGAGGTTACAGGATCTCTATGGGACAAAATGGCTCCTGCACCAATCTCAGACGCATCTATCTCCACCTGAAATGGTAGAGAAACATTAGGTTGCCGTAGGACAGGAGCAGAAGTGAATCTGCGCTTAACCTCCTGAAACACAGAAACTGCCTCAGGAGACCAATTTACAACATCAGAACCCTTTTTGGTTAAATCAGTCAGTGGTTTCACATTACCAGAGAAATTATAAATTTACAGTAGAAATTAGCAAAACCAAAAAATCTCTGAAGAGCCTTCAATGAAGTGGGCTGAACCCAATCACAAATGGCCTGAACCTTGACCGGGTCCATTTCAAAAGCAGACGGGGACAAAATGAATCCCAAAAATGAAACCTGTACTCCAATAAGACATTTCGATCCCTTAACATACAAAGCATTCTCTCTCAAAATCCGGAATACCCTCCGAACATGTTCCACATGAGAATCCCAGTCGTTGGAAAATATCAAAATATCGTCCAAATAAACGATCAGAAACTTATCCACCAAGTCCCAGAAAATATCGCTCATGAAAGACTGGAAGACGGAAGGGGCATTAGTAAGCCCAAAAGGCATCACTAGGTACTCAAAATGCCCCTCAGGGGTATTAAACGCCCTCTTCCATTCATCTCCATTCTTGATGCAAATAAGATTATACGCCCCCCTAAGGTCAAGCTTGGCAAACCAACTGGCACCTTTTACTCTGGAAAACAAATCAGAAATTAGGGGTAACGGATATTGATATTTAACCGTGATCTTATTAAGGAGACGATAGTCAATACATGGCCTCAATGAACCAACCTTCTTGGCCACAAAGAAAAAGCCGGCACCCAAGGGTGAAGAGAATGGTCTGATATGACCCTTTTCCAAAGACTCTTTGATATATGATCGCATAGCCTCATGCTCGGGTACAGATAAATTGAAGAGCCGACCCTTGGAAAATTTACAACCGGGTACCAACTTAATCGCACAATCATAACTCCTATGCGAAGGCAAGGACGCCGATTTACTCTCACTAAATACATCAGAAAAATCAGCCAAATAGTCGAAGACATCTTCCGACTGGGGAGAGGTAGAAAAAACAGGAGTGTCACTACGAACACATTGACAACCCCAACTTGTCGCAAACACAGACTTCCAATCCAAAAAAGGATTATGAGTCTGTAACCAAGGAAAACCCAATACAATAATGTCATATAAATTATGTAACACCAAAAATTTGCAATTCTCTTGGTGGTTTGGGTCAACCCGCATTATCACCTGGGTTGAAAACTGGGGTTTAATCTCCGCCAAAGGGGTAGAATCAATGCCCAGCAAAGGAATAGACTTCCGCAGGGGTATCATAGGAAAACCACAATATTTGGCAAAATCAAAATCCATCAGGTTTATAGCTGCTCCTGAATCAACAAAAGCCTGAGCCGAAAATGTGGACATGGAGCAAATCAAGGTAACAGTCAAAAGAAATTTAATCTGAACACTACCCAAAACAACTGAGCGCGCAAAATGTCTTCCCCGCTTGGGGCAGACGGAAATAGCATGAGAATCGTCTCCACAGTAGAAGCACAACTTATTACGCTTATGAAACTCATGACGCTGAGCCCTAGAAGCCACTCCATCACACTGCAGGGGCTCAGGGGCTGGCTCGCAAGGTGTCACCACCTCTCACATATTTCTACGCTCACGTAGACGTCTGTCAATTTGAATGGCCAATGCCATAGAGTCATTGAGCCCAGAGGGAACAGGAAATCCCACCATAATGTCCTTTACAGTCTCTGCCGGACCCTTCCGAAAAAGAGCTGCCAGGGCATCGTCATTTCATTTACTAAGGACTGCCCACTTTCAGAATTTCTGACAGTATAGCTCTGCAGCTTCCTGACCCTGTTTCAATGCCAACAAGTTTTTCTCAGCTTGATCAGTAACATTAGGCTCATCATACAACAACCCCGGAGCCTGAAAAAACACATGAACATCAGTCAAGACAGGATCTCCAGGTGTCAGGGAAAAGGCCCAATTCTGAGGGTCGCGCGCAACAGGGAGATGACAATTTGAACCTGCTGTGCAACGTTCCCCGAGGACATAGGCCTCAAGGCAAAAAACAATTTACAGTTATTTTTAAAATTCAAAAATTTAGAGCGATCCCCAAAAAACAACTCTGGAGTAGGAATCTTAGGCTCTACAACAGGCATCCGAGTGAGATAGATTGCCATACTCCGAACTTCAGCAGCAAGCTGCTCCACACGCTCGGACAAATGTTTGATTTCCATTGAGAAAAAAATCCTCCTCAGCCCCCAGAGAAAAAGAGGGAAAAATGTGTATATATATATATATATATATATATATATATATAAAAAAAAAAAATCTGACAACCTTTTTTTTTCTGACAACCTTTTTTTTTATTATTATTTTTCCCTTCTGTTGAGTACCATAGAATTTTCAGTAAGGCCGGTGATTCTGTTATGATTTGGTAACAGAGGAGGACAGGAGCAAAACAGCAAGGCAGCCGAACATCTGAGAGGTTGGAAACTAATGGGTTGCAGATCCCTAAACAAACCGCACAACTAGAAGCAGCCGTGGAGCGTACCTATAGTGGTCCTAGACGCCCCAGCACAGCCGGAGAGCTAGCTACACCTACAGATAGAAACAGGAAAGATAACTGCCCCGGAGTAGAGCCCCAAAGGAATAGGCAGCCCCCAAACATATAATGGCGGTTAGACAAGTCGAAACACAAACACAGGCAGAAAATAGAGTGAGCAAACGCTGGGGCAAAACACTGCCTAAATAGGACAGGACAGGACAGAATACAATCTGCAACCCAGCAAAACCCTAGCAAAACTTCCAACACTTCTGATTTAAAAAATGCTGAGATCACACGATCTCGCCACCCACTAAATCAGATTTCAGTGTGAACAAGGCTAACCCACAGCCACTCAAAAAGCAGGGAAAGAGCAATTGAACAAATAACAGTTGCTACTGAAAAACAGAGAGTAGCACAGGCCCCAGGAGGGGACCCGGCTAATGTCCACAAAGGTGCAGACAAAAATGGAAATAGCAAACACAATAGAAACAAGCAGAAAATATCTTATCTGAAGGTAGCAGACGAAGGCAAGACACCAGCAGACTTCCAAATGAACCAGGAAACAACTAATCACCGGCGAGGATCATGGGAAGGCAGCTCCCTTATATCAGCCCAGTCAGTGACTCCTGATTGCCAGTCATCGCTGGCAGGTGAGGAGGCCCTGTCATTCGATACAGCCTCAGTACCGTCAGCAACCACCAGAGGGAGCCTCTGCTCAAAAATTGTCTCCACCACGTTCACAACACCCACCTAGCCTGTCTAGGATTCAATCACTTGGCTGATTCAAAATAGATCAAGGTCTTGTGGTCGGTAAGGCCACAACTTGATGTTTGGCTCCTTCCAACCAATGTCTCCACTCTTGAAAACGCCCACTTCATAGCCAATAATTCCTGATTCCCCACGTCATAATTACGTTCAGATGGGGAAATTTTTCAAGAAAATAAGGCAGAAGGGTTGATCTTAGAGGTTTCCGGATCTCTTTGAGACAAAACGGCTCCTGCACCAATCTCAGAAGCATCTACCTCCACCTGAAATGGGAGAGAAACATCAGGTTGCCGTAGAACAGGAGCAGAAGTGAAAGACAAGCTTTACTGACAGGGGTGTCCACGTTCAACCAGAAATTCAGATATCAGCCTAATAGAGGTATGTTCACATAGGCAGGGACCCATATGTTTTGAGACCACCTTGACGATGGTGTATGGGCAGGCATTATTTGGCCAAATTTTGTGCAAAGCGTCTCATTCATTTTTTCCTAATATTCAAAAGCCATATTGCTATTCATGTTTCATATTTCACATTGACATGCTTTTGCACAATAGAGTGCAACCTTTTTTTGGATATTGTCTATGGAGGTAGCTGCTCCTTGTATGCACCTATTCACACTAGTTTGGATGTGCCAGTCAGTTTTCTCTTACTTCTATGTTAGCTTACTGACCGAGAACTCCGCCCATCACCATGTGGTGATTTTAATTACAGCAGGTCCCTACTCACCCATAAAGCAAGCTTTGCTGACAGAGGTGTCCACTTTCACCCAGAAATTCAGATATCAGCCTAATGGAGGTATGTTCACATAGGCAGGGACCCATATGTTTTGAGACCACCTTGACGATGGTGTATGGGCAGGCATTATTTGGCCTAATTTTGTGCAAAGCGTCTCATTCATTTTTTCCTAATATTCAAAAGCCATATTGCTATTAATGTTTCATATTTCACATTGACATGCTTTTGCACTATAGAGTGCAACCTTTTTTGTATATTGTCTATGGAAGTAGCTCCTCCTGTTATGCACCTATTCACACTTGTTTGGATGTGCCAGTCAGTTTTCTCTTACTTATATGTTAGCTTACTGACCGAGCACTCAGCCCATCACCATGTGGTGATTTTAATTACAGCAGGTCCCTACTCACCCATAAAGCAAGCTTTGCTGACAGAGGTGTCCACTTTCACCCAGAAATTCAGATATCAGCCTAATAGAGGTATGTTCACATAGGCAGGGACCCATACATTTTGAGACCATCTTGACGATGGTGTATGGGCAGGCATTAATTGGCCAAATTTTGTGCAAAGCGTCTCATTCATTTTTTTCCTAATATTCAAAAGCCATATTGCTATTCATGTTTCATATTTCAGATTGACATGCTTTTGCACAATAGAGTGCAACCTTTTTTTGTATATAAGGTCCTGAAACACCGAAACTGCCTCTGGAGACCAATTCACCACATCAGAACCCCTCTTGGTCAAATCCGTGAGTGGTTTCACAATACCAGAAAAATTACTTATGAATGTACGGTAAAAATTAGCAAAAACTAAAAATTTCTGAAGAGCCTTCAAGGAAGTGGGCTGAACCCAATTATAAATGGCCTGAACCTTAACCGGGTCCATTTCAATAGCGGACGGAGACAAAATAAATCCCAAAAATGAAATTTTTTTGTACGCCAAAGAGACATTTCGGTCCCTTAACATACAAAGCATTTTCTTTCAAAATCTGGAATACAGCCCTAACATTGTCAACACGAGAATCCCAGTCAATGGAAAAAATCTAAATATCGTCCAAATAAACGATCAAAAACTTGTCCACAAAATCCCAAAAAATATCGTTCATTAAAGATTGGAAGACGGAAGGGGCATTAGTGAGCCCAAAAGGCATCACTAGGTACTCAAAATGCCTCTCAGGAGTATTAAACGCCGTTTTCCATTCATCACCGTGTTTAATGCGAATAAGATTATATGCCCCCCTAAGGTCAAGCTTGGTAAACCAGCTAGCACCATTCACTCTGGAGAATAAATTGAAAATCAGGGGTAACGGGTACTGATATTTAACAGTGATTTTATTAAGGAGACGATAGTCAATACATGGCCTCAATGATCCAGCCTTCTTGGCCACAAAGAAAAAGGTGGCACCTAAAGGTGAAGAGGACAGTCTGATATGGCCCTTCTCCAATGACTCTTTGATATAAGATCACATAGCATCATGTTCAGGTACAGATAAATTGAAGAGCCGACACTTGGGAAATTTACAACCGAGAACTAACTCGATCGCGCAATCATAACTCCTGTGAGGAGGCAAGGACGCAGACTTACTCTCACTGAACACATCAGAGAAATCAGCCAAATAGTCAGGGACATCCTGAGACTGGGGAGAGGTAGAGAAAACAGGAGTGTCACTAAGAACACATTGACAACCCCAACTTACCACAGACACAGACTTCCAATCCAGAACAGGATTATGGGTCTGCAACCAAGGAAAACCCAGTACAATAATGTCATGTAAATTATGTAACACCAAAAATTTACAATTCTCTTGGTGGTTCGGGGCTACCAGCATTATCACCTGGGTCCAAAACTGAGGTTTATTCTCCACTAAAGGGGTTGCATCAATGCCCCTCAAAGGAATAGGAATAGTCAAAATCCTTCAGGTTCAAGGCTGCTCTTGAATAAACAAAAGCTTTAGCAAAAACAGAATATAAGGAGCAGATCAAGGTAACAGTCAAGAAGAATTTAGGCTGTACATTGCCCAAAACAAATGAGTGAGCAAAACGTTTTTCCCGTTTAGGGCAGATGGAAATAGTATGAGAGGCATCCCCACAAAAGAAGCACAACTTATTACGCCGTCTAAACGTTGAGCCCTAGAAATGACCCTATCACACTGCATGGGCTCATAGGTTTGTTCGAGAGGCAACGCCGCCTCTCGCAGTTTTACATTCACGTAAACATCTGTCAATTTGAATAGCTAATGACATAAAGTCGTTGAGACCAGAGGGTACAGGATATCCCACCATAACATCTTTTACGGTCTCTGCCACACCTTTCCGAAAAAGAGCCGCTAGGGCATCATCGTTAAATTTAGTAAGGACTGCCCACTTTCGGAATTTCTGACAATATAACTCTGTCACTTCCTGATCCTAGTTCAATGCCAATAAGATTTTCTCAGCTTGATCAATAACATTAGGTTCATCATACAACCCCAGAGCCTGAAAAAAAAGCATCCACATTAGCCAAAACAGGATCCACAGGTGTCAGGGAAAAAGCCCAGTCCTGAGGGTCGCTGCACAGCAGGGAGATGACAATTTTAACCTGCTGCCTGCACCGAGTTCACCGAGGAATTGGGTTTCAAGGCAAAAAACTATTTAAAATTATTCTTAAAGTTCAAAAATTTAGACCGATCCCCAGAAAATAAATCAGGAATAGGGATCATAGGTTCTGCAGTAGACAACTGAGCGAGATAGGCAGAAATTCTCCGAACTTCAGCAGCAAGCTGCTCAACACGATCAGACAAATGCTTAGTCTTCATTGAAGAAAAAATCCTCCTATGGCCCTCAGAGAAAAAAAGGAAAAAATATATAAAAAATTCTGACACTTCCTTTTTTTTTTTACTATTCTTTTAGAGTACCCTAGAATCTACAGTCAGGCTGGTGATTCTGTTATGATTCGGTAACCGAGGAGGATAATAGAAAAATAGGGTAGGCAACCAAACACCCAGAGAGGTTGGTAACTTAGCGGATTGCAGACCCCTAAACTGACAACACAACTAGAATTAGCCGTGGGACGTACCTACGACGCCGTAGACACCTCTACACAGCCAAAGAGTTAACTAAGCCTGAAGAGAGAAAGGGGAAAGCTAGCTGCCCCGGGGTCAGAGCCCCAAAAGAATATATAGCCCCAAAACATATATTGCCAGTGAGACAGGTGAAGTAAAAAACACAGGCAGAAAATAGAATAAGCAAATGCTGAGGCCCAAACTGTCTGGATAAAACAGGACAGGAAAGGATACTGTCTGCAAACCCCCAATAACCCTAAGAAAAATGCCAACACATCTGATATGCAAAAATACTGAGGCCACACAACCTCTCCCACACTAAATCAGAACTCTGGTGTGAACTGGATGCAAAACAACAGATACTGAAATACCAGGAGACTAGAAATACAGAAAAGACTGACATAAGCTGTGGCAAGGAAAACAGAGTCCAGCACAGGTTCCAGCAGGGAACCCGGCTGAACTCACACTAGCAAGGCAGGGAACAAATGCCACAGATTAAAACAGACAAATAACTTATCTGAAAGATGCAGGACAAAGCAGGGACCAAGCTGACTTCCAAAAGGCTCAGGAAGAAGACCAAATCACCGGCAACAACTAAGGGAAGGCTGCTCACTTAAATCTCCCCAGTCTGTAACACCTGATCTCCAATCATCCCCTTCAGGTGATTGACTTCTATCTGCCAGACCAGCTCCATTACCAGCAGCAACCACCAGAGAGAGCCCAAACTCTGAAGCCAGATCAAAGGTGTTCACAACACTCACCTTTCTGAAAAACCTCAGCCCATCTTGCCAAAACACATTGCACAAAAAAACTGCTTACAATTCCAATAACTACTTGCTCTTTATATTCCTACTGATTTCAGGGGACATCTCCCAAACCCTGGTCCACCATCCCCCAACCTCAACCCCTACCCTACCTCATATTTAAACCATAATAATCTTATTAATATTACTTGCATTCCCTCATCTCCTTCTTTTAATTGTGCCCTCTGGAATCCACGGTCTGTATGTAACAAACTTCCTTTCCTGCACAATTACTTTCTGAACAACTCTCTGAATCTGTTGGCCCTCATTAAAGCCTGAATTCAAGATTCTGACACTATCTCACCTGCTGCCATTTCCCATAGTGGCTTACAATTCTCCCATTCCCCGAGACCCACAAACAGACTTGGTGGTGGAGTCAGCACACTCTTGTCCCCACAATGCACTTTCCAGGTTATTCCCCCAGTTCCATCACTCCCTTCTTTTGAGGTCCACACCATCAGGCTCTTCTGTCCCCTCTCCCTCAGAGTAGCAGTCATATACTGGCCCTCAGGCTCACCCACCCACTTCTTTGACCACTTTTCAGCCTAGCTGCTGCACTTCATGTCCTCAGAACTACCAACCCTTATCTTGGGAGACTTCAACATCCCCATTAACTACCCCACTTCCACAGCTGAATCCCAGCTTCTATCACTAACCACTTCTCTAGGCCTCTCACAGCTTTCAACCTCTGAGACAAACAAGGACAGTAACAACCTTGACCTAGTCTTTGTCCGGCTCTGTTCAATCTGTCTGGGATGATTTAGTGAATCCAGCTTTGAGCATGGAGTTGGACCAGATGGCCCAGGAGGTCCCTTCCAACTCTACCATTCTATGATTCTATGAATCTCCCACCTAAATAATTCACCGCTTCCCCTCTCAAGCAAAGCATTCTCTCCTTCACGCTCACAAATCCTTGCACACCCCAGATAATTGCTTCGTACCACACATTCAGAAATTTGCAAGCCATTAACCCTCAGACACTTCCAGACTCCCTACACACATCACTGTCCCCAATCTCCTCTTTTTCCTGTCCTGATCTGGCTGTTCATCACTGCAACGACACTCTTAGGCTGGTTTCATATTTGCGTAACGGTGCGGAGCGTTTGATCCGCATAGATCTGCATGTGTCATGTGTACATATCTTTAACATGGTGTACGCAGGGACATGCGTTTGCATGCGTTTGTATGCGTTTCCATACGCATGAGTCATTTTGCGGTGTGCAGTGGTGTCCGGCGAACACAACATGTTGCATTTTTTGAAGCGTCAAAATTCCGTCAAATATGCGCAGTCATGTGCATGCGGAAGAGTGCGTCAAAAAAACATATTACTGTCTATGGGAACGCATTGGTATGCAAGGACATGCGCATGGATGCGTTCGATGCCCATGCAGACTTCAGACTACTCATGTCCAGGAACTGATTACAGCACCCAGAAATATCGAGCGCATGCGCATAAACAACGCAAATGCATGCAAAACGCATACAAATGTATACACATGCAACATTTTTTTTGCGTCATGTGTAAGATGATGCAGATAAAAAATGCTACGTAAACATGCGTTTGCGCATGCAGATGATACGCTGTGCACAGAAACGCTAATGTGAACTTAGCCTTAAGCGCCCCTCACCCTTAGAACTTCCAAACTCAGAGTAATACAGCACTGGCTCACATCACAAACTCAACTTCTCCAGCGATGCTCTAGGAAAAACGCTGAACGCCTATGGAGAAAAATCCGCACACCTTGAAGACTTCATCCACTTCAAATTTACCGTATATACTAGTGTATAAGCCGACCCGTGTATAAGCCGACCCCCCTAATTTTGCCACAAAAAACTGGGAAAAATTATTGACTCGTGTATAAGCCGGGTGTATAAACTGCCCTCCTGCTCTGTGCTGCCCCCGTCCTGCTACTTGCTCCCCCATCCAGCTCTGTGCTCCCCATTCTCCTCTGTACTCCCCCCCTCCTGCTCCGTCCTCCGCTGTGCTCCCCCATTCCTTCTCCGTCCTCCTGTGCCCCCCGTCCTGCTCCATGCTCCTCTGTGCCCTCCATCCTCCCCTGTCCTGCTCCATGCTTTCCCCGTCCTCCTCCACGCTTCCCCCGTCCACCGATCTCCCCCCCGTCCTGCTCCATGCTTCCCCCGTCCTCCTCCATGCTTCCCCCGTCCTGCTCCAGCTTCCCCAGTCCTCCTCTATGCTTCCCCCGTCCACCGTTCTCCCCCCCGTCCTGTTCCGTGCTCCTTGTCCTCTCCTCCATCATACTCACCCCTCCCCGTGCCATCGCTGAGCGTCCCTGCAATCCTGCGTTCTCCCCGTCTTCCTGCAGCTCTCCAGCACTGAGCGGTGATGTAATACCGCTCATTAAGGCCATGAATATGGAGGCCACGCCCATGGGAGTGGCGTCGCGTCCATATTACATGACCTTAATGAGCGGGTATTACATCACCGCTCAGTGCTGAAGAGCTACAGGAAGCCGGGAGAACGCAGGATTGCAGGGACGCTCAGCGATGGCACGGGGAGGGGTGAGTATGATCCCAGCCACCGGCTCCTGCCGTGGCATCCCCTCCCCTGCTGGTTTCTGCCCAATGACTCGTGTATAAGCCGAGGGGGCATTTTCAGCACGAAAAAAGGTGCTGAAAATCTCGGCTTATACACGAGTATATACGGTATGTTAAGAACCTATAACTCTGCCCTTCACCTCATCAAACAGACCTACTTCACCACCCTGATCTCCTCACTAGCAAACAACCCCAAGAAACTTTTTGACACCTTTCACTCCCTCTTCAGGCCAAAAGTACAAGCCTGTTATGTTTCGGCAACTGAGGAGAAATAGCAAAAAATAGCAAAAACGGTAATACCTCAGAGAGGAACCTATTGGATTGCAGTAACCTGAACTAACCACACAACTAGAAGTAGCCATGGAGCGTTCCTACGTTGATCCTAGACACCTCGTCACAGCCTGAGAGATAAGTACACCTAAAGGCAGAAAGATGAAAGCTATCTGCCCCGGAGCAGATCCCCAAAGAAAATAGGAAGCCCCCAAACATGTAATGGCGGTTAGACAAGAAGAAAGCACGGACACAGACAGAAAATAGAATGAGCAAACGTTGGGACCCAATCTGTCTAGACAGAAAAGTACAGGAAAGAATTCTGACTGCAATCCAACAAAACCCTAACAAAAATACCGACACTTCTGATTGCCAAAAAACCTGAGATCACACGATCTCATCCACCTAAATCAGATCTCTGGTGTAACAAAACGCTATTCAGCAAATAAAAAGTAACAAAGGAGCAAAGCAAAAGTGCAGACAAAAACGGAGCACAATTGCAGCGCCAGACCCCCAAAAGAGGACAGGCTGCAGTCCACTGCAAGCAGCAAACCAGCAATGAAAATCAAACAGAGGAAAAAAAACAGCAAACACTTATCTGAAGGAAAGCAGGAAACTAGCAGTGCTTGAAACAAGACCAGAAGGAACAATTGATAACCGGCAAAGCTGCTGGGAACTCAGGCCACTTATATCCTACCATTCAGCTCCAGCTGAAGGCAATTCAGTAATCAGTTCATTACCCTCAGCAACCACCAGAGGGAGCCCCAGCTCAGATGCCGCCTCCAGCATATTCACAACACAAGCCCCTATCACAGACATTTGTGATGATGACCTGTCCTCACACTTTATAGAAAAACTAGATAATGTCAATCAGGAAATTCACTCCCAACCACCAAGTTCTGTTACTCCCATCCCTCCCTGCATTTTCCCTGGCTCACTTTCCACCTTTGATCCCATCACAGAAGAAGAAGTCTCCAGACTCCTCCCGCCTCTCGTCCGACTACATGCCCTACCAACCCTATTCCCTCACATCTCCTCCAGTCTCTCTCGCCAGTCATTACAACTCACCTAACTACAATATTTAACAATAGTTAATCTCTGCCTCTCCTCGGGTATTTTCCCATCCTCCTTCAAACACTCTATCGTTACTCCATTACTAAAGAAATCCGGTCTCGACCCATCCTGCACAAACAACTACAGACCAGTCTCCATTCTCCCTTTCATCTCTAAACTTTTGAAGCGCCTAGTCTACTTCCGCGTTACCCGTTACCTCTCCACTCACTCCCTCCTAGACCCTTCACAGTCCGGCTTCCTCCCCCTACATTCTACTGAAACTGCACTCATCAAAGTTACCAATGACCTTCTGACGGCAAAATGTAACGGTGACCACGCTCTGCTCATTCTTCTCAACCTTTCTGCAGCTTTCGACACTGTTGACCACCGTCTCCTGCTCTCTAGGCTCCAGTCACTAGGCATTAAGGACACTGCTCTCTCCTGGTTCTCTTCCTATCTTTATGACCGCTCCTTAAGTGTTTTGTTCGCTGGCTCCACATCATTTCCTCTTCTTCTCGCTGTCGGGGTACCTCAGGGCTCAGTCCTTGGCCCACTTCTCTTCTCTCTCTACATGGCCCAAATTGAACAGACCATCAGCAGATTTGGCTTTCAGTACCATCTTTATGCTGATGACACACAACTATACATGTCATCCCCGACTTACCCCTGCTGTACGATAGAATGCCAGTGACTGTCTGTCCGCAGTCTCTAACATCATGTCCGCTCTCTATCTGAAACTCAACCTCTAAAAAACTGAACTTCTTCTGCTCCCGCTGTCTACTAACCTCACTAAGGGTCCCGTTACACATAGCGACTCACCAGTGTTCCCGACAACGATATGCACTTGTCAGGATCGCTGGTGAGTCGCTACATGATCGCTGCTGAGCTGCTAAACAGGCAGCTCAGGCAGCGATCAGGACAACGACTATGCGGGTAACAAGCAACGCACGTCGCTTAGTTACCGGCAGTGTACCTTAGATACCAGCGCCCTGGTGGAGGGAGCTGGTAACCAAGGTACACATCGGGTTTCCAGGCACCGCTCGGAGCTTAGAAATCCACTGTGTACCTTGGTTGCCAGCTCCCCTGCACCGGCGCGCTAGTATCAAACGTACACGGCGCCTGGAAACCCGATGTTTACCTTGGTTACCAGCTTCGGCTGGCTGATCGCTGGTCTCCAGCCTGTCACACGCAGCGATGTGGACTGGCCAGCGGGAGACCAGCAATCAAAAAATGGTTCAGGACTTTCAGCGACAATCAGCGACACCTAGCAGGGGGGCTGATCGTCGCTGAGTGTCACACTAAGCGAGATCGCTGGCTAGGTCGCTGCTACGTCACAAAATTGGTGACGTTTCAGCGATCTCGCTAGCGATCTCGCTTAGTGTAACGGGGCCTTAAATCTGACATTTCCCTCTCCGTGGGTGTCACCATAATAACACACCGGCAGAAGACGCGGTGTCTGGGTGTTATGTTTGACAGCAATCTCTCCTTCACATCCCATATGCAATCTCTTGCCCACTCTTGCCCCTTACACCTAAAGAACATCTCTAGAATCCACCATTTTGTCACCATGTAAACAACAAAAACCCTCACTGTAGCATTGATCCACATTGCCTGGACTACTGCAATGCTCTATTAATTGGCCTCCCCGTTACTCGAATTTCCCCTCTCCAGTCCATACTTAATGCAGCAACCAGGGTCATCCATGTGGCTAATCGGTACTCGAATGTATCCGCTCTTCACCAGTCCTTACATTGGCTGCCCATTCATTATAGGATCCAATTCAAAGTACTTGTTCTCACCCACAAAGCTCTCCACAGTGCAGCACCACACTACATCTCCTCCCTCATTTCTATCGGCCTAACCGACCACTCGCTGTGCAAACGACTTTCGACTAACCTCTGCACTAATCCGTACCTCCCACGTCTGACCTCAAGACTTCACCTGCACTGTGCCAATCCTCTGGAATGCTCTACCTCAAGAAATTAGGACTATCCACAATTTGCATAGTCTTAGGCGCTCCCTCAAAACACATTTGTTCAGAGTGGCCTATCACGTTCACTAATCAAAGTCATTTTATGTGTAAGTGTGCGTGTGTAGCCCATTCATTATCTCCATCTATCCCTCACTCCCTCAAAATGGCTGGACCATCATTGTAAATACACACCTGTACTTTGTATCTCCCCCACCTCATTGTCGATTGTAAGCTCTCGCGAGCAGGGTCATCTTATTTTGCTTTAATTATTGTATTGTTAACGTTGTAACTTATGACTTGTGTTTTGAAACTGTTAAACTGTAAAGCGCTGTGGAATATGTTGTCGCTATATAAATAAAGATTATTATTACTATTATTTTTATAGCGCCATTTATTCCATGGTAATTTACATGTGAAAAAGAGGCATACATAGACAAGTACAATAAACATTAGCAATACAAGGCACACGCAAGTACAGAAGGAGAGAGGACCCTGCCGCAAGGGCTCACAGTCTACAGGGGATGGATGAGGATACACTAGGGGAGGGCAGAGCTGGTTGTGCGGTGGTTCAGTAGACTGAGGATCACTGCAGGTTGTAGGCTTGTCAGAATAGGTGGGTCTTGAGGTTCCTTTGAAGGTTTCTGTGGTAGTCGAAAGTCTGATGTGTTGGGGAAGAGAGTTCCAGAGTATGGGGGAAGCACGGGAGAAGTCCTGTATGTGGTTGTGTGAAGAAGAGATAAGAGGGGAGTAGAGAAGGAGATCTTGATAGGATCGAAGGTTGCATAAAGGTAAGTACCAGGAGACCATTTCACAGATGTATGGAGGAGACAGGTTGTGGATGACTTTGTATGTCATAGTTAGGGTTTTGAACTGTAGCCTCTGGACAATAGGAAGCCAGTGAAGGGCCTAGCAGAGAGAAGAGGATGGTGAATAATGGGAAGACATGTGGATTAGTCAAGCAGCAGATTTTAGGATAAATTGGAGTGGTACAAGAGTGCTAGCGGGGAGGCCAGAGAGTAGGAGGTTCCAATAGTCGAGGCGGGAGATGATGAGGGCGCACACAAGCGTTTTGGCAGTTTCTTGGGCAAGGAATGTACGGATCCGGGAATTGTTTTTGAGTTGGAGTCAGCAGGAGGAGGCAAGGGCTTGGATATGTGGCTTGAAAGAGAGGGAAGAGTCAAGGATCACCCCAAGGCACTGAGCATGCGTGACTGGGGAAAGTGAGCAGCCATTGACATTGCTGGATAAGTTAGGTGGAGGGGTAGAGTGAGATAGAGAAAAGATGATGAATTCTGTTTTGTCCATGTTCAGCTTTAGAAAGCGAGCAGAAAAGAAGGATGAATTAGCAGAGAGATATTGTGGGATTTTGGCCAGTATGGAGGTGATGTCAGGTTCAGATAGGTAGATCTGAATGTCATTGACGTAGAGATGATGTTGCAAACCGTGGGATTCTATGAGCTGTCCTAGGCCGAAGATGTGGATGGAGAAGAATAGGGGTCCTAGAACTAAGCTTTGGGGAACACTGACAGACAGTGACAAGGTGAGGAGGTGGTGTGGAGAGGGAGACACTGAATGTCCGGTCTATTAGATATGACGGAATCCAGGATAGGGCCAAGTCTGTGATGCCAAGAGTTGAGAGAATCTGCTGCAAGAGGGATTGGTCCACAGTGTCAAAGGCAGAAGACAGGTCCAGGAGAAGGAGGACAGAGTAGTGTTGCTTGCTCTTGGCAGTTAGTAGGTCATTGGTGACTTTAGTTAGGGCAGTTTCAGTTGAGTGATGCAGTCGGAAGCCAGATTGTAACCGGTCAAAGAGGGAGCAGGAGGAGAGGTCGGAGGACAGTTCAAGATTGACATGCTGTTCCATTAGTTTTGAGGCATAAGAAAGAAGTAATATCGGACGATAGCTAGACACACAGAATGAGTCGAGGGAGGTCTTTTTGAGGATGGGTGTGATTGAGGCATGTTTGAAGGATGAGGGAAAGACACCATTTGCTAGTGAAAGGTTGAAGAGGTGTGGTAAGGTTAAGATGAAGACTGTGGAGACATTAGGGATGAGGTGTGACAGGAGCCGGTAAAGTGTGCAAATGGTGAGATGTGATCTTAACAGGAGGGTGGAGAGCTGATCTTCTGTCATGGTGGAGAAGCTGGTTTTGGAAGTACAGGGCTGAGTAGTCAATAGGAGGGGCATTGGGGGCTGCGGGTCAAAGCTTTCTCTGATGTTATTGATCTTCTACTTAAAGAAAGAGGCAAAGTCTTCAGCAGAAATGAGAGAAGAGTGAGGGTGTGCTGGAAGATGGAGTAGAGAATTCAAAGTTTTGAAAAGCTGTTTAGGGTTGTGAGAGAGGGAGGATATGAGAGATGAGAAGTAAGTTTGTTTTACAGTAGTGAGCATGGACTTGAAACTGGCAAGGGACTGCTTGTATGCGATAAGGTGCTCGGCAGAACGTGATCTCTTCCATCTCCGCTCAGCGACCCTGGAAGCCTGTCTCAGCTCTTTGGTCAGGCTGGTCAGCCAGGGTTGCCTGTTGATTAGTGTTGAGGGATACGATAAAGCAAATATCGGCTATCGGCCGATATTAGCTCTATCGGCCATTCGATAATTCGTTTCGATATTTTCGTCTTATCGAATACCGGAATCGGATTTGTCACTGTCACTGTCTGTGTCCGTCGGTCGGGTCTGTCACTGTCAGTGTCTGTCGGTCGGGTCTGTCAGGAGTCAGCGGCACTTACCTGGCAGAAGATCTCCGGAGGTCACGGCCTGGACTGCTTCATGGCCGCCATCCTCTTCTCCCCGGCGGTCACATGCAGTTTCTCGCGATAACTGCAGTGACTGCTGGGTAATCCCGGCCGTAAAGCAGTCAGTCCGATGACGTCACCGCCGGGGAAGCAGGTAATCAGCTGTGCTGCGTCGCGATGACAGGCTCTGCCTGTTATTGCGATGTAGCAGAGCTGAATCGTCGTGGGACAATCGTTACTATGGACTGCGTCGGACAGGTGGTATACTGTTGGTTTGTTTTTTTCTTTTTTTACAGGAGATCGATGGCGTCGCAGGAATGAGAGAGTAATAAAAGAAATGAAAAGTGTGTTGTCTCTTTTATTTCATTAAAATACTTTTTTCTTGCTTTGTCTTTTTTTTATGCATTTAATAACTTTGGGATTAATAATGGATCGGTGTCTTATTGACACCTCTCCATTATTAACCGGGCTTATTGTCACCGTGCAATCAACGGTGACATTAACCCCTTATTACCCCGCTTGCCACCGCTACAGGGCAAGTGGGAAGAGCCGGGTAAAGTGCCACAATTGGCACATCTTTTGATGCGCCAAATGTGGGGCTGCTGTAGCCTGGTATTATCAGGCTGTTGAGGGCCAAAATCCATGGGCCTTGACAGTCTTTTAATACCAGGCCGCAGCAGTCTGCATTTTACTTGGCTGGTTAACAAAAATAGGGGGACCCCTACGCCGTTTTTTTTTCGAGGGGATCCCCTATTTTTGTTAACCAGCCAAGCTAAGCAGACTGCTGTGGCCTGGTATTATCAGGCTTGCAAGGTCCATGGATATTGGATCCTTACCAGCCTGAAAAACCAGGCCTCAGCGGTCTGCTTCATCTGGCTGGTTAACAAAAATAGGGGGGACCCCACGCCAATTTTTTTTGAGGGGATCCCCTATTTTTGTTAATCAGCCAAGATATGCAGACTGCTGTGGCCTGGTATTATCAGGCTGGCAAGGTCCATGGATCTTGGCTCCTTAACAGCCTGAAAATCCAGGCCTCAGCGGTCTGCTTCATCTGGCTGGTTAACAAAAATAGGGGGGACCCCACGCCAATTTTTTTCGAGGGGATCCCCTATTTTTGTTAACCAGTTCCCTCTGACGTCACTGATTGTGTCCCTGGCTGACCTGAAGTGAAAGTGGAAAGCAATCAATTAAGCTTTCCACTTCCTCTCCTGTCAGCCAGGAGAGGAACTCATTCATTTGGGGGTTTACTGTGAGGCTGCAGCATTAGCTGCGGTCCCTGCAGTAAACATTAACCCTTTCTAAAGGATTACACCGTGGGACCTGACTGTACATCGGATTGGTAAGAATAATTTTGCTTTATTATTTTATTTTTATTACAGGAAATGGTTTTAGCAGGAAAATAAAATATGGTCAAAAACTGTGTGATTATTTCATTAAACTTCTTTTTTATTAAAGTGTGTGTGTTTGATTTTTCTTTTATACAATAGGATTAATAATTGATAGTTGTCTAATTGACAGCTCTCAATTATTAACCTGGCTTAAAGTGACCTTTCAATTGCAAGGTCATTTTAACCCCTTATTAACCCATTCGCCACCGCTACAGGGCAATGGGAATAGACGGGCAAAGTGCCAGAAAGGGCAAATCTAATTAGAGATTTGCCCTTTCTGGGGTGTCTGGGGGCAGATGTTAGTAGCCGGGGGGGGCAAAAATAATGGTCCCTCTCTGGGCTATTATTATCTGCCCCACTCACTGGCTTTGTCTGTCTGGTTGCGAAAATAGGGCAGGAGCCCACGCATTTTTTTTCAGCAATTTTACACCTCATATATATATATATATATACATGTCATTAAATTTGTGACACATATATATATATTTATATTTATAGTTCATACACTTCTACATAGTATAATAGCCGCTAATTCAATTGCCGGCTTTTGTGAAAATGCAGAACCCGACATGAAATGACACTTGGTTTACATAGAGTTAACCATGTCTTTTCATGTAGTTTGATATCTGATTTGCACAAACAATTACATGAGTGTAAGTGTGCAAAATTTCACACCTGTAGGGGTTAATTAAAGGTGTAAATTCGTAGCAAAAAAGTCTTTTTTTTACAACGAATTTACACCTTTAATTAACCCCTACAGGTGTGAAATTTTGCACACATAGACTGATGTAATTGTTTGTGCAAATCAGATTGCAAACGACATGAAAAGACATGGTTAATCCTATGTACACCAAGTGTCATTTCATGTCGGGTGCTTCTGTCTTTTCACAGAAGCCGGCTTTACCCGGCAATTGAATCAGAGGATATTTTACTATGTAGAAGTGTATAAACTATACATATATGTATATATATATGTCACAATGACATGTATATATATATATATATATATAGTATTCTATGTGTGTATATTTAGTGTTTACAAGGAAATAAAGGTTTTTTTTAGTTGCGATATTTTGTTCCCATAGACTTACATTGGACTTCCGCAATCGGAATAGGATATCGACGATATTTAGTGCTATCGGCGATACAATTTCGATACGATATTTTTAGATATCGAGCAATATCGCTCAACACTACTGTTGATTGTACGAGTTTTGCTGGACATGAGGGGGGCAGCCGAATCGAGTGATGCTGTTATTGTGGTGTAATATAAAGTGGCAGCAGCATCTGTGTCATTTAAGGAAGCTATGTTTGTAAAAGGGAGGAAGGGACTCAGAGAAAGTGTAAATTGAAGTGTTTGAGATTTCTGCGAGGGTGAGTGAGTTTGCGGAGTGTGGGTTGCACACTAGGAGAGGAGAGGGAAGAGAATGTCAGTAGGTTGTGGTTAGACAGGGGGAGGGGCGAGTTAGTGAGATTAGTAAGAGAACAGAGGCAGTTGAAGATAAGGTCCAGCGTGTGACCATCTTTGTGAGTGGCTGCTGAGGACCATTGAGTGAGGCCAAAGGAGGCAGTCAGCGATAAAAATTTAGTGGCAGCTAAGTTGGAAGTGTGAATCAGGATATTGAAGTCACTCATAATGATAGAAGGGATGTCAGCAGAAAGGAAATTAAGTAGCTAGGAGGTGAAGTGGTCGAGAAAGGTGGAGATGGTTAGTTCTGGGGTTGGTAGATGAAAGCCAGCTGGAGGTTGGAGGGGGAGTAGATGCGGACGGAGTGCACCTCAAATGAGGGAAGGGTGGCAGAGGGTGGTAGTAGAATTGGGGAAAAGGAGCAGGTATCGCACAGGAGCAAGACAACTCCTCCACCACGTTTGTTGCTGTGGTGAGGGGTGTGAGAGAGATTGAATCTGCCATAAGAAAGTGCAGCTGTAGAGGCTGAGTCAGAAGGGGTGAGCCAGGTTTCAGTGATGCCAAGGAAGGAGAGTTTGTTGGTGATAAAGAGGTCATGGATATACTGTATGACAGATTGTTGCAGCAGAGCATGCTTTCCATAGTGCTCCAGGAAGGGGACAGGGGGAGTGGGGGCTGGATGAAAGGGTATTAGGTTATCATCATTGCAGAAACCAGTAGAGGATCATGACATGGTGATAGAAATGGGTGTGGGGATTTGTTGAGGAGGGCCAGGATTAGGAAATGATGTGGCTGTGTGTGTCTGGAGAAAAAGGATTGTATGTGGAGGAACAGTTCTGAGGAGGAGATGAGATGGCTGGGGAGGATGGAGGGAGAAATGACTACTTCCTAACTAGGTGGAGGGATTACAGGAGTTAGGAAGAAAGAAAGTAGTATGGGGGTGAAAGTGAAAAGAAACTGAAACATTATAGTGGTGTTCTAGCCCATTAGCTTACAGTCAATTCCAGTCTAATTCAATGTATTGGACTTCAAAATCTGTACTTTGAGAGATGTAATTTGAAAGATGTGTGTGTTAGGGGTCGAGTTCCCGCTTCTGCACAAGGGAAATCTCGAGCCATCCCTGCTGCGGTCTCCCATCCGTCTCCAGCCGCAGTGGACTCTGCTCAACTTAGACTTCGGTCCCAGCATCTCGCCCAGTCTAACATTGTGCAGAGGATTACTGCTGCCTCTCCAGGTTCTGCTATTGTAGCCAGTACTGGTTAGTGGCGAGCAGACGTCTTTAGGACAAAGTCCTTGCTTTCCCCTTCTGAGCATGCCCAGAGTAAGATCTCTCATTGGAGATCAGGGGTCACATGCTCAGGTACTGCAGCTACTCCTATTGGTCCGCCAGGAAGGTCCTGAAACTACTTGTGTTCTGGAACAGTTTCCTATTGGTCCTTATCTGGCAGGCCCTGTAGTTGCTACTATAAAAGGGTGGCATGGTCGTGCCACCATGCGCTAGTATCAATCACATTATGTGCTTTGCGCCAGGGTGATCTTGCACGCATGTGTTAGGGCTCGGCTGAAATAAGCCCCTAGAATACCGGCTTCTCCAGTGAGGAGATTGTATGCACGTGTTTAGGACTCGGCTGAAATAAGCCCTAGAATACCGGATTCTCCGGTGAGGAGATTGTCTGATTGCGTTGCTGATTGCGTTACTACAGACTGCTGTCCGCACAGCAGTTGTCTGTGCAATCCTGTGGAGTTAACAGGACACAGTCCATATTTCTGCGTCTCTACTTTAGAGACTCTGTGGTGTAACAGAGTTCGCTTATACCACCATATAGTGCCACAGTGTCTATAGTTGCGACTCTGTGCAGTTGTTCGCCAGAGTTCGCCATACCGCCATCTTACTAGCAGCAGGCTCTGCCTGCACGGTGGACCCCGGGCTGCGAGCGCACTTATTATTTATATTCATTTTGTGCGTTCCGCCAGCCCTAACATAATACTAGCGCCAGGGTCTGGCTAGTAAAATGGCGGACGACCAGCGTCTACTGCAGGACATACAGCAGCTGGAGGGTAGGTTGGCGGCTCTTGAGCGCACAACCTCAGCTGTGGATGTTACCACAGTCGCTGTTCAGGCTGCTAGCATGGCAGCAGCCAGTGTGTCCACTGCCACCTCTGCTCCCACATTATCCCACCTCCCACTTCCAGACAAGTTCACTGGTGACAGCAAGCAATGTCGGGGATTCGTGAGTCAGTGCTCTATACAACTCGAGCTTCTGGCTGCACGTTTCCCCACAGATCGGGCACAAGTGGGCTTTATAATATCTCTTCTGTCGGGCAGAGCGTTGGAGTGAGCCACTCCGCTGTGGGAGCGTGACGACCGTGTGGTGCGGAGTGCTCCTCATTTTCTGGAGGCTCTAAAAAAGGTCTTTCTAGGACCTCAGGTCACCCACGATGTGGCGCTCCAACTCCTGGCAAGTTCACAGGGTTCGTCCCTGGTCAGCTGTTTTGCTGTCCAATTTCGGACTCTGTCCTCGGAGTTGGACTGGCCAGATAAAGTCCTCATTCCCGTGTTTTGGAGAGGACTAGCGGGCCATGTGAAAGACGCCTTGGCTACCAGGGAGATTCCCGCCACACTGGAGAAGCTTTTCGCCATATCTACCCGCATCAACCTCCGTTTTCACGAGCAGAGGTTGGAGCGGTCCCAGTGTAGGCAGAGGTTCCGGCTGGCTCCCACCTTCGCCAGACCTCTGGAATCTTTCAGCCAGGCGCCTGACTCCCAAGAGTCCATGGAGGTTTCTCGAGCAGGACCTAAGTCCCGGGCCGCTCAAGTACCCGTGGTCTGTAACATCTGCCAGCAGTTAGGACATTATGCCAACAATTGTCCACAGCGGTCGGGAAAATGGTTGCGTCTAGTGACCTTGGGAGGAGGTTCACTAGACACTGCGGCATTTTCCACCAAGTTGTCCTTTAAGGGGACAATTACTGTAGGTCCATCCACTCTCACCGCCGAGCTCTGTGTGGATTCTGGAGCCGAGGGGAATTTCATGTCCTCTGCCTTTGCTCTCCGCCACACTATACCTCAGGTGATGCTCGCCAAACCGGTGACTGTGCGAGTAGTTAATGGATCGACTCTGCCCTCACAAATCACCCACCAGACTATCCCTCTCACTTTGTCTATGTCCCCTTCCCATCAGGAGAGTATTTCCTTTCTTGTCCTGCCCGAGGGAATAGACGAGGTGTTGCTGGGAATACCTTGGCTCCGTCACCACTCTCCCCATATTGAGTGGTCCTCTGGGAGGATACTGGGTTGGGGTGATTCATGTAGAGGCAGGTGTGTCAGGGAGTGCGTTCAGGTCACCACCACAGAGATACCCGTAGATCTCACTTCTCTCCCCAGTGTTATTGGTCATACGCAGATGTTTTCTCTAAGAAGGCGGCGAAGACTCTTCCGCCTCATCGCCCCTACGACTGTCCTATTGATCTCTTGCCTGGAGCAGAACCTCCTCGGGGAAGAGTCTATCCCCTCTCGCTTCCTGAGACGAGGGCCATGTCCCAGTATATTCAGGAGAATCTGGCAAGAGGGTTCATTAGGAAGTCGGTGTCACCAGCAGGGGCGGGGTTCTTCTTCGAGCAAAAGAAGAACGGAGAATTACGTCCATGTATTGACTACAGAGGTCTTAACGCCATCACTGTCAAGAATAAGTACCCGTTGCCCCTAATCTCTGAGCTCTTTGATAGGCTCTGAGGAGCAAAGGTATTTACCAAGTTAGATCCACGTGGTGCCTATAACCTAATTCGCATCCATGAAGGGGACGAGTGGAAGACAGCTTTTAATACCAGGGATGGGCAATATGAATACCTGGTGATGCCCTTCGGGCTCTGTAATGCTCCCGCTGTTTTCCAAGACTTTGTTAATGACATCTTCCGGGATATGCTCTCCACCTCTGTAGTAGTCTATCTGGATGATATTTTCATCTTTTCACCAGATATAGACTCTCACTGGAGGGATGTCAACAAAGTCTTCGACCTCTTACGGGCAAACTCCCTCTATGCCGAGCTGGAGAAATGTGTGTTTGAGCAGGAGTCCTTACCTTTCCTGGGCTATATCATCTCCTCCCAGGGATTGGCTATGGATCCTGCCAAACTACAGGCTGTAATGGACTGGCAAGAGCCCCATTCTCTTAAAGCGGTGCAGCGATTTATGGGGTTCATTAATTATTATCGCCAGTTCATTCCCCATTTCTCGACTTTGGTAGCTCCCCTGGTAGCCCTCACCAAGAAGGGAGCAAATCCCAAGTTGTGGTCTGAGGAGGTCTCCAAGGCGTTCTCCTCCATCAAGTCGCATTTTGCCAGTGCTCCCATATTACATCGCCCTGATGTTGATAAGCCGTTTATTTTAGAGGTGGATGCCTCTTCTGTTGGTGCTGGAGCAGTCCTTTATCAAAAGGATGCTCAAGGTCGGAAGCATCCCTGCTTCTTCTTTTCTAAGACCTTTACACCAGCAGAGAGGAATTATTCCAGTGGGGACCGGAGTTGCTGGCTATGAAGTTGGCCTTCTCTGAGTGGAGACATCTTCTGGAGCGGGCTCGTTTTCCCTTCCAAGTCTTCACCGACCACAAAAACCTGGTATATTTGCAAACGGCTCAGCGACTAAATTCTCGCCAGGCCAGATGGTCCCTATTCTTTTCTCGGTTCCACTTCACCCTCCATTTTCTCTCCGGTGAGAAGAATGTTCAGGCCGACGCTCTCTCTTGCTCCTTAGTGTCATCAGAGGAGGAGGATGAGGAGCCTGGGCTTATTGTCTCCGAAGGGAGCCTGAGAACTGTAGCCCCGGTTTCGCTAGAGTCTGTGCCTCCGGGCAAGACTTTTGTGCCCACTAATTTGCGACCGGAGGTACTCTCTTGGGCATACTTGTCCAGGATGGGTGGACACTTCGGGGCAAAGAGGACAACTGAATTATTGGCGAGGACATACTGGTGGCCACATATGGCCCGTGACATCAGGGAGTATGTTCAGGCGTGTGTCTCCTGTGCCCGGAGCAAGTCCCCTCGACAACGGCCAGCTGGGTTACTTTTTCCTTTGCCGGTGGCAGACAGGCCCTGGGAGATGGTCGGGATGGACTTTGTGGTGGGCTTACCCAAGTCTCGGGGTTGCACTATCATTTGGGTGATCACCGACCATTTCTCCAAAATGGTGCACTTAGTGCTGCTACCCCGGTTACCTTCTGCACGGGCCTTGGCAGCATTATTTATTAGACACATCTTCCGTCAACACGGTATACCAGACAAAATTGTCAGTGATTGAGGTCCCCAATTTGTGTCTCGGTTCTGGAGAGAGTTGTGTCATCTACTCTGTATTGAGTTAAACCTCTCCTCTGCATATCATCCCGAGACGGATGGGTTGGTAGAGAGGGCCAACCTGACCTTGGTCACTAACTTACGACATTTTGTCTCTGCCAGGCAGGGTGACTGGGCATCTTTGCTCCCGTGGGCGGAGTTCGCGCTAAACAATGCTGTGGCTGACTCCACCGGACAGACCCCATTCCTCTTAAATTACGGCCAGCATCCGCGGGTACCGGTGCCAGTGCCTGTGGCTTCCACCGACTCCAGGGTGGCAAACTGGGCTGTGGAGGCACGGGACATATGGGACCGCACCCAGGATGCCATTCAGGCTTCCAAGGAAAGGATGAGGTCTTCTGCCGATGCCCATCGGCGTCCCGCTCCGACATTTGCTCCTGGCGACCTAGTGTGGCTCTCCGCCCGAAACATCAGGCTACGGGTGGAATCCACTAAGTTGGCACCCCGCTATTTGGGTCCCTTCAAGGTTCTCGAGCAGGTGTACCCTGTGGTTTACCGTTTGGC
This sequence comes from Oophaga sylvatica, assembly GCA_033576555.1. NCBI lineage: Eukaryota > Metazoa > Chordata > Amphibia > Anura > Dendrobatidae > Oophaga > Oophaga sylvatica. The sequence continues at coordinate 195,133,017 of JARQOD010000005.1, forward strand.
CCTTCCACCTCGCCTTGGTATCTCCGACACCTTCCATGTGTCCCTCCTAAAACCCGTGGTCATCTCCCAGTTGCCTGAGTAATCTGCCGGGATGTCGGGTTCGTCTACGAACGATTACGAGGTGAACGCCATTGTAGGGTGCAAGGTGGTACGGGGCAAAAAGTTTTTTTTGGTGGATTGGAGGGGTTATGGGCCTGAGGATAAGTCCTGGGAGCCTGCCGGACATGTTCATGCTCCGCAGTTCATCACTGCCTTTGAACGTAGCGAGGCCCAAAGAAGGGGGGCCATAGGAGGGGGGTAATGTTAGGGGTCGAGTTCCTGCTTCTGCACAAGGGGAATCTGCTCAGCTTAGACGTCGGTCCCAGCGTCTCGCCCAGTCTAACATTGTGCAGAGGATTACTGCTGCCTCTCCAGGCTCTGCTATTGTAGCCAGTACTGGTTAGCGGCGAGCAGACGTCTTTAGGACAAAGTCCTTGCTTTCCCCTTCTGAGCATGCCCAGAGTAAGATCTCTTATTGGAGATCAGGGGTCACATGCTCAGGTACTGCAGCTACTCCTATTGGTCCGCCAGGAAGGTCCTGAAACTACTTGTGTTCTGGAACAGTTTCCTATTGGTCCTTATCTGGCAGGCCCTGTAGTTGCTACTATAAAAGGGTGGCATGGTCGTGCCACCATGCGCTAGTATCAATCACATTATGTGCTTTGCGCCAGGGTGATCTTGCATGCATGTGTTAAGGGTATGCCACACTAAACGGGATCGCAAACGAGATCGCAAACGAGATCACTAAAACGTCACTATTTTGCGATCTCGTTAGCGACTTAGCTGTGTGTGGCATGTAGCAACGATGTGGCCCCTGCTGTGATCTCGTTGTTCGTTCACTAGAGTTCTGGACCGTTTTTTGATCGTTGGCGTCCCGCTGGTGAGCCTATATCGCTGTTTGGCACCTTTTGCGAACGACCTCGTTTGTGACGCATATGGGTTTAGCGTCACGGAATGGATCGCAATATCTATAAGTTCTCTTTTGCGTCACAGAGAGGATCGCAGCAGTTGCAAAGCAGGCTAGCAGGACGCAGAGAGCAGGCGCGATGCTGGAAATTCCTATGAATCAGAAGCGCTCAGTACATGCTAATGACAGATCCTAACGACCGCAAAAGTCGTTAAAGAGATCGCTGACCGCTGATGAGTCGTTTATGAGATCTCCTGTTTGGCAGCTACTAGCGACCTAAAAGAGATCTCACAAACGATCTCATTAGCTTGCGTAGTTATTGAGATCGCTAACGAGATCACTAAGTGTGGCAGTACTTTAGGGCTCGGCTGAAATAAGCCCCTAGAATACCGGCTTCTCCAGTGAGGAGATTGATTGCGTTACTATGGACTGCTGTCCGCACAGCAGTTGTCTGTGCAATCCTGTGGAGTTAACAGGACACAGTCCATATTTATGCGTCTCTACTTTAGCGACTCTGTGGTGTAACAGAGTTCGCTTATACCGCCATATTAGTGCCACAGTGTCTATAGTTGCAACTCTGTGCAGTAACAGAGCTCGCCATAGCGCCATCTTACTAGCAGCAGGCTCTGCCTGCACGGTGGAACCCGGGCTGCGAACGCACTTATTATTTATATTTATTTTGTGCGTTCCGCCAGCCCTAACAGTGTGGATCAGACGGATGATGTGTGGATCAGTGGATGATATAGTAACTGAACCAACCTGGCATGAGAACATGCAGAGCGAGGATAGAAGCACACAGGGGGAGGGAGGCATAGCACCCCAACAGGCAGGAAGAAGCTGTATGGTAGCCGCAGACAGAAGGCGGGCAACAATTCCTAGTAACACCAACACGACGCAAGTTGGCAGTAAAACTGTTAGTTCTTCCCGAGTCAGGTTGTTTTTTTAAAAACTCTGCTGATAGCCCCAAACAGGCCATTTTCACCACCTGCCACGCCCGCATCAGCAGGGGTAGCAAAACTACCAGCCTGACCACCACCAGCATGATCAGGCACATGGCAGCAAAGCACCCGACATTGTGGGCTGAACCCCGTGGTCCAGGAACAGTGTCTGCAGGTGACACCACTGCTTTTTCCACAGTTGTGCGGGCAAGTCAATCCCCTGTCCATGGTGCTTATGAAGATACCTCCTGCCCTCCATCTGTCGTTGCCCACACTCAGCTAGCACCATAATCCAGCACGTCCACATCCTTGTCCCAGCGCAGCCTTTTGTTGTTCATACCCCAGTAATTGGAATGCAAGTGGAAATAGGCAGCCAACACCCCACAGACCACTGTTGTGAACGTTCTGGAGACGACTTCTGAGCTGAGGCTCCCTCTGGTGGTTGCTGACGGTATTGAAGCTGTATTGAAAGACAAAGCTTCCTCACCTGTAAGCAAGGACTAGCAATCAGGAGAGACGGTGATCAATTGTTGTTTCCTGGTCCATTTGGAAGTCAGCTAGTGTCTTGCCTTCGTCTGCTACTTTCAGATAAGTTATTTGCTGCTTGTTTCTATCATGTTTGTTATTTCAATTTTTTGTCTGCACTTTTGTGGGAGGTTAGCCGGGTTCCCCTCCAGGGGCCTGTGCTACTCTCTGTTTTTCAGTAGCCACTGTTTATTTGTTCAATTGCTCTGTCCCTGCTATTTGAGTGGCTGCAGGTTAGCCGCTTGTTCACACCAGAGATTTGATTTAGCGGGTGGTGAGATCATGTGATCTCAGCATTTTTGAAATCAGAAGTGTTGGAAGTTTTTCTAGGGTTTTTTCTGGGTTGCAGATAGTATTCTGTCCTGTCCTATCTAGGCAGTGTTTGGCCCCAGCATTTGCTCACTCTATTTTCTGCCTGCGTTTTATATTTCATCTTGTCTATCCGCCATTATATGTGTGGGGCTACCTATTCCTTTGGGGCTCTACTCCGGAGCAGTTAGCTTTCCTGTTTCTATCTTTAGTTGTGGCTAGCTCTCCGGCTGTGCCGAGGCGTCTAGGTCACCGTAGGTACGTCCCACGGCTGCTTCTAGTTGTGTGGTTAGTTTAGGGATCTGCAACCAATTAGTTCCCAACTTCTCTGGGTGTTCAGCTGCTTTGGCTGTTTTTTGCTCCTGTCCTCCTCAGCTACCAAATCCTAACAGACCACAGTACTAAATTCACACATTTCTCGTCTGCTTGGGATTGAAATGTTGCCTTTTAGGCACGTGGAGATGGAAGCTTTCCACAATCTGATGGCGGCAGCCGTTCCAAGGTTCTCAGTCCCCAGCCACCACTATTTCTCCCAGTGTGCAGTCCTGGCATTACACAAGCACGTGTCTCACAACATTACCTGTGCCCTCAACGATGCTGTTATTGGGAAAGTCCACCTAACCACGGACATGTGGACAAGTGGTTGCGGGCAGGGATGGTACATCTTTCTGATGGCACACTGGGTTAACATAGTCGAAGTCAAGACCCAGTCCGACCTTGGGAGACCATGTCACAGATGTATGGAGGAGACAGGTTGTGGATGGCTTTGTATGTCATAGTTAGGGTTTTTAACTGTAGCCTCAGGGCAATAGGAAGCCAGTGAAGGGCCTGGCAGAGATTAGAGGCTGGCTAATAACAGTACTTGAGATGGAACACATCCTACCCAGGGGTGGGATTCAAATTTTTAACAACAGGTTCTGTGTTTGTGCGTCGGAAAACCACACCCATTTTTAAACCACACCCATTTTAAGCCACACCCATTTTAAAGCCACACCCATTACACGCCTTTTCCTCCAACATATACAAGTAGGGGCTCAGTCAAACTACCATACAGCTGTGGTGGAGAATGTCACAAAGGGCAACGCAGAGGATTTTTACTGTCACCAGGATTTCTTCCCACATTTCCAGGAGGATTCACAGAGCAAATCAAAGTTCTGCCAAGTATTACTGACACAAGAGCAAGGTTTGCACAGTGCAATAGTAGTGACAGTGACACAAACCAGAGCAGACAGTGCTGGTGCGTTACCACAACAGATACAAACATTAACTGTTGGAGGGAATTTCCTGCAGGCTGCACCGGGCCGCCCCTGCACCTGCAGCGTGAACTGCTGCACCACAGCCCAGGAAAGGTGACTGATGCCAATGTTACCGCATCATAGAAATCCCACAAAGATGAAGAAATCCTGCAACGTCTTCGGTAGCCCCGGACGCACGCCAGAAACTGAAGGCTGCCGGGTCACAGCCCCGCCACTATGTGGGACCCGCCTCCTGAATCTGACGTACTTCACTCAGGCAGCCAATCAGGCAGGCAGAACTTCACGAGGCCCGCCTACCACAGCACGCCATTGGTCAGAAATGTTTAAAGGGCGTGTGCATTTATGATATGTGGGTGGGGTTGCGGCACGCTCTGTAGTCACGGTGGGTGTGAAGGTGGGAGGAGCTATGGACGCACGGAGTTACAGGAGCAGCAGGCTGGGGGTGACCGGCTCTGTATATGAGACTCAAGAGGCTACCGGAGGGAGCGCAGCACTGTGAGCCGGGCGGCCGTGGGGAGTACAGCACGGAGCCAGCCACCTCCTGCACAGTATCCAGCGGGGTGCAGGCTGGGAAGCAGAGCCCTCCCTGGTGTTCTTGCGCTAGTACCGGACCGCAGCTCTGACTCTCCCCGGTTCGGGGAACCAGCTGTTTTTTTAACAAGCGGTTCCATCGAACCGGGGAGAACAGGCCGAATCCCACCCCTGATCCTACCAACGTCGAGAATTGTGGGCCCTACGTCAATCAGGGTTGTCCCCACAGTCTACAGCTCCTGCACCTCCTCCTCTTCCTCTTCAGCCTCCATCTCTGAAATGACCACATCAGTCACAAGCTGGAAGCACTGCAGCACTGCCTCAGCCAAGCGGCAACAGGCTGTGCTGAAGCGAATATGCATAGCGCATAATGCTGAAGAGTGGTGGACAGCTCTGAAAGAGCTGGCAAATCTGTGGCTGACTCCACTGAACCTACAGCCAGGCATGGTCGTGTGTGACTATGGCCGGAACCTGGTGGCGGCTCTGAGAAAAGACGAGCTCACACACGTACCATGCCTGGCCCATGTGCTTAACCTAGTTGTTCAACGGTTTCTCAAAAGTTACCCGGAGCTGCTGGATCTGCTTGTCAAAGTACGCTGCCTGTGTGCCCATTTTAGAAAGTCATCTACAACTTCCGCCGCCCTTTGCCGTGCTTCAGCAGCATTTGCAGCTTTAGGCTCACCGACTGGTGTGTGATGTCCCCACGTGTTGTAATTCTACACTGCATATGTTGTAAAGGATTTGTTAGCAGAAGAGGGCAGTTGTTGACTACCAGCATCAACAAGGACATCGTTATTCAGTTCAGTCTCCACACATAAGACCTCAGGAGTGGACATGGATGTCAGACATATATACTATGCTACAAAACTTTGAGGAGTCCACCAAGATGGTGAGTGGCGATGACGCCATAATTAGTGTGACCATCCAGGTTCTCTGTATTCTGAAAAGCTCTCTGATCACATTGAAAGAGGATGCATTGCAGGCGGAGCACAATGAGATGGAGCAAGGAACCATACAGGGTGATTACACACAGCCCAGCCTCATGTCATCCCAACATGGATTGGTTGACAATGAGGAAGAGGAGGAGTAGGAAGAACAGGAGCTACTTTCATGCGTTATAAACGGTACTACAAGCACAACTGTCATACAGTCTGTTCAGAAGGGATGGTCTGAGGACAGGGAGGAGGAGGACAGAATTGTCAGTCATCATCTTGGTGAGAACACGGAAGTCTTGCCTGTTAGTAGTCTGTCATGTATGGCTGACATTATGTTACACTGCCTTTCCCGTGACTCTCGCATTCTCAAAATTTTGGGTGACACTCATTACTGGTTGGTGACACTTCTAGACCCATGCTACAAGGAGAACTTTCAATCTCTTCTTCCAGAGACAGACAAGTGCACTAAAATGGTGCAGTACCAGAGGGCCCTTGTTGAATTATTAAAAAAATTCCCGTCTGAAAACGCTGGCGGCAGAGGTCACAGTTCGTTGGACAACCAAGGAGTACAGGCAAGAGAGACACAACTACAATCCAGCAGAGGCAGGGGAACACTGGCAAAGTTCTGGGGAGTCTTCTCAGACCCGCCCATCGCACAGGCCCTGAGGCGCGGAGTACTCTCACAAGGAGTGCAAAGTTTTTGAAGATGATGAGGGAGAACCTTGCTGACCGTACCAACGTCCTCCGTGATTCCTCTATGCCTTATAATTATTGGGTATCCAAGCTGGACATGTGGCATGAACTGGCTCTCTACGCCTTGGAGGTCCTGGTCTGCCCTGCCATTAGCATTTGGTCAGAGCAGGTTTTTAGTACTGCTTTTGAAATTATAACTGATAAGCGCATCCACCTGTCAGCTGAAAATGCTGACAGGCTGACTCTTATAAAAATGAACAAGGGCTTGACTGGGCCAGACTTCTGTACACCATCGAATGATAGCAGCGAAGCATAAACTATAATCCAGTGTCTATTATGGAAGGTATATTCCCATTCACCTCTTCACACCCACACATTGGTATATGCTTCCTGATTTTGGTTATTTGTTGTTATCCTCCTCCTTCTCATCCTCCACCACTAGATCACCATGGTTACAGTGGTCCGTGATGCAACAGCCACCTTAGTGTTTTCAAGGGTGTTTATGATGCCCATAAAAATTTTTTTACACAGTATGTTGATGTGTACCCCACCAGGGGGAAATGTTTGTCAGACAATACACTTAGTGTATGGCCATTACAAGTATAGGAGACCAGCTGCTTTCTGATGTGAAATTTTTTTTGTGAGGCCCTACTCCACATTTTTTCCAAAGAGAATTGGTGTGCATGCAAATTTGGGGCAGGCCTTGCATTAAATGCTATGTGACTTTCAGAGTCCCTCCTTCATAAATGAAACATGATGTGTCTGATGATGTGTCACACACCACATGGCCAGCTAAGGTTGTTAAATGTTAAAATGACATTTCCCAATTAATGCATTTGTAATGGTTGAAAGCAATGCTAAAGTTGAAAAACGCATCAAAAACCCTACGTGTGAACATAGCCCAAGTGGTGGAGGTACATTTTTGTTTTGGGTTTTTTATTTTGCATTACATACAAATCATTACCCTGGAAAGGATGTTCCCAGGAAAATCCATTTTGGTTTCTTTTTTGTATGTTTTAGTGTGCGCCTGTAAAAGTGGTATAACATTCTGACAACATTGTTCACAGCAGTGACGTAGGAGTCAGAAATGCTTCCAGGGGTCTTCCCCATGATGTTCCCATGTCATTTGTGCACTGGTCCCATAGATATATGACGTTTTGATACCCTAAAAAGACCTCCAGGGGTGGTCGCGGCAAAAAAGCTCAGGTTTATTTTTTTAAAAGCAAAATAGTGTTAATAATTGGAGCAACACACATCAAAAACAGTTGAATGGAGGCCTGAAATGCCTCAATTTGTAGCCCACAGTTAGATGACGCATGTGACAAAGATACAACACTTTTAAAATATGTGGCCTGTATTTGTATTTTTTACAGCTAAATAATGTTAATTGTTGGGGTAGCACACAGCAAAAACAGTTGAATCGAGGCCTGAAATGCCGCAATTTTTAGCCCACAGATAGATGAGGCGTGTGACGGAGATACCACTCTTTTAAAATGTTGCCTGTATTTTTATTTTTTACTGCAAAATAGTGTTAATAATTGGAGCAACACACAGCAAAAACAGTTGAATGGAGGCCTGAAATACCACAATTTGAAGCCCACAGATAGATGAGATGTGTGACGGAGATACCATACTGTAAAATATGTGGCCTGCATTTTTATTTTTTACAGCAAAATAGTGTTATTAATTGTAATAACACACAGCAAAAACAGTTCAATGGAAGCCTGAAATGCCACAATTTGTAGCCCATAGATAGATGACGCGTGTGACAAAGACACCACACTTTTAAAATATGTGGCTTGTATTTTCATTTTTTACAGCAAAATAGTGTTAATAATTGGAGTAACACACAGCAAAAACAGTTGAATGAAGTTCACAAATGCTAAAATATTTAGCCCACAGATAGATGAGGCTTCTGACGAAGATAGCCCACTTTCAAATATCTGGCCTGTATTTTTTTTTCTGCCAGCAAAATTGTGTCAATAAGTAGGCTAAGACACAACAAAAACAATTCTAAGGATGCCTGAAATGGCACAATTTTGAGCGCAATGATATGAGATCTGTTTGACGGAAAAAGCCCAGTGTAAAATATCTGCCCTGTAGCTAAATATTTTTTTGGCAGCAAAATTTTTTTGGCAGCAAAATAGTGTCAAACTTTTACAGTACCACAAAAATGGCAGAATTTTCAGCGCACTCAGATGTAATCGCTGGGACGGGCAAACCCATTTAAAATAGCTGGATTTTCACGCTGTACTATGAAAAGGATCTGGCTGTATTCTGCAGGGTCAACAAGCAAATGGACAAAAAAGGGGCTCTGGATTGCTTTGGAATAAAATAATCAGGATTAAGATGCAAAAGAAATTATTCCTGGCCACTGATAGCTAGGGCTATGTATATACGTTCAATATATGTAATATGCAGCAGAAGACAGTAATGGAATGTACCCTCTTGATGTATGCAATGAAGTATGCCACACACAATGCCTGCCTGACTAGCAGTGATATCTATATACCACATACAGTGCCTGCATGCCTTGATATGTATATACCCACATACACTACCTGCCAATCTAGCACTGCAATCTATGTAACCCGTAATTAGTCCTTAGAAGGACTGTTGATTTAGCTGGATTTGTGTATTCTATTATGGTATAACCACACTAACTTTGAAATCCTCAAATCTGACCCTATCTCGGCAGCATCTCTCCCTACACTAGCTGAATTCGGAGCTGAATGTGATGAGCATGGCAGCGCCAAGTCTGATATAGACCTGATGACGCTTTGCGGCAAGCCAATCACTGTAATGCCACAACCAACATGGCTGTGCATTACAGTGCGTGGCAGACAATCCCTGCATGTTGATTGGTGCTTTAAAGAGCGCCAAAAATGCAGGGTGGGGACCGAACTCCTGCCGAACAATACCGGAAATATTCGGCGCTCGCCGAGCAGCCCGAGTACAGAGATGCTAGGGCGAGTAACGAGCATTAACGAGTATGCTTGCTCATCACTTCTAGAGACAGGAAACATATATTTTCAGAATCTGTATAGTTTAGGCTACACTCAGCAACGTTTTGAAGCTCGTGCATCTATCAGAAGCCGTAGAAATGGCTTCTGCCCCCCGAGTGACATGCAGACGTGTCCTATTTGGTCTCAAAAGAAAGATCATTTCCTAATAGAAAATATAAATCCTTGTTGTCATTCTGTGAGCTCACCAGCCAGAGATATGGCAAGTAGAAGTTTTAATAACCTTTTAAAAAAGGGGCGTACATCCTCTAACTCTGCCCACCTAGTGAAGTCAGCAAGAGAAAAGCATAAAGCTGAGATGCTCTTTTGGTTGTGTGTCAGATGCCTGGAGAACCAGCTACACATAGCTGTGCTGAATGAAGATTTGCCCTGGGAAGGTTCTCCTCCCCTTTATCAACACGTCATATCTGTGACTGAGATAGGGTCAGTTTCTTCTTTTAATCTTTTATTTGCTAACTGTTGTACGTATTGTATTTTGTCTCTTTTCTGTAACATCTTGTATTTTTGTAAACACTGCCTATAGTTTCTGGAGTAAACTTAAAAATTTACTAGCTTGGTTTTCCTTGCTCTATGATTGAACCAACACGTGCTCCGGGCCAAATTACGCTACCTGTGGGTGGGTTCCTGACCCAATATAGGCTTCAGGCCGGGGTCATACTGGCAACAAAATCGTACGACTGCAAAGCGATGAAATATCGCATTGCAGTCGGACCAATGTTAATCTATGGAGCAGCTCCCACCATCAGATTTTTTGTGGCCATTTTATATGTGCGAATGCAATCGCAGCATGCTGCGATTGTCACCAATTGTGGGTCGACAATCGCCAATGCAAGTCTATGGGTGCGATGAAAAATGGGATTACAAACGGATCGCACGTGTGACTTGCGATTAAATCGCACCGGTGTCCTTTAGAAAAGCCAGCAATTCATCCCCGGCTATACTGTAAAATCACACTGACAGCTTTAATAAAGAATGGAAAGAATACATACACACATAGAATACATTATATATATACTGTATATCAGGGTCGACAAAGTTGTTCAGAAACTAGGAGCCAGCCAAAAAATTTAGGAGCCAGAATTTTTTTTTCATTTCATCATCATCGCCTCCCCATCAACATCATTGACTCCTCATCATCATCATTGCCTCGCCATCATCATCATGGCCTCCCCATCATCATCAATGCCTGCCCATCATCATCATTGCCTCCTCATCATATCATCGGCTCCCCATCATCATCAATGTCTCCCCATCATCATCAATGTCTCCCCATCATCATCAACGCCTCCCCATCATCAATGCCTCCCCATCATCATCAATGCCTCCCCATTATCATCAATGCCTGCCCATTATTATCAATGCCTGCCCATTATCATCAATGTCTCCCCATCATGAACAATGTTTCACCATTATCATCAATGCCTCCCCATCATCATCAATGCCTCCCCATCATCATCAATTCCTCCCCATCATCATCAATGCCTCTCCATCATCATCAATGTCTCCCCATCATCATCAATGCCTCCCCATTATCATCAATGCCTCCCCATTATCATCAATGCCTCCCCATAATCACCAAGTGTGAACGGTGGTAAGTGTGACTTGTGATTCAGTGACTTTGGATTCAGGGAGTTTCCAAGGGAGGATTTACTGAATTGCTGTTACTGTATATTTTATTAATACTTTTTATTTATTTTTACTTATCTTTGCTGTCTGGTGAAATCCCCATTAGATATGTGCTCCACTATTGCCAATGCCATCCAGTGTACATCTTGCCACATGTATGCAGTCCTTGAACAGCCGGTCGAGGGTGCATACTGCTGTGTGAGATGTGAGCACGTTGTGCATTTGGAAGCCCAAATCTTGGATCTAAATGTGCAGCTGGCAACACTGAGATCCATAGACAATATGGAAAGGAGTCTTCTGCTCACTGAGCAGACGCTCAATGGGATAGATGAGGGGGGATGCTAGGGTGGAGCTGCAGGACACTGAGGTAGGAAGCTGGGTGACAGTTAGAAAGCGGGGTAGAGGGAAGAGCGCCAGGGAGGCTAGTCCTGATCTGGCACACCCCAATAAGTTTGCAAAGTTGGCAGATGAGGGGGTTGTCAGTACAGGGGTAGCACTGCTGCAGCCAGGCATGTCCTCTGAAAGCCGGGGGAGTGTCTGCTCCAGTAAGGGGGGAATTAGGAGAGCAGGGCAGGCCAGACAGGTGCTGGTAGTGGGGGACTCAATTATTAAGGGAACAGATAGGGCAATCTGTCACAAAGACAGGGATCGTCGAACAGTGTGCTGCCTACCTGGCGCTCGAGTCCGACACATCGCTGATCGGGTTGACAGATTACTGGGAGGGGCTGGTGAGGACAGCGGTCATGGTGCACATTGGCACAAATGACAAAGTTAGAGGCAGGTGGAAGGTCCTTAAAGATGATTTCAGGGAATTAGGCTGCAAGCTTAAAGCAAGGACCTCCAACGTGGTATTTTCTGAAATACTGCCGGTACCACGTGCCACACCAGAGAGGCAACGGGAGATTAGGGAGGTTAATAATGGCTCAAGAATTGGTGTAGGAAGGAGGGGTTTGGGTTCCTGGAGAACTGGGCCGACTTCTCAGTTGGCTACAGGTTCTATGCTAGGGATGGGCTGCACCTCAATGGGGAGGGTGCAGCTGTGCTGGGGGAGAAAATGGCTAGAAGGTTGGAGGAGTCTTTAAACTAGGGACTGGGGGGGAGGGTATTCATTTTATAGGAGGGGAAGGCAGTGCAGATAGAGACCTGGGCACAAATAATGAAATTGGGGGTGGGGGTGGCATGGGGGGTGGGGTTAGAACAGTTAATAATTTAAGAAAGAATAGAGGTTCAGAGAGATACATAAAGTGCATGTATACTAATGCTAGAAGCCTCACCAACAAAATGGCGGAATTAGAATTAATTTTGTTGGAACATAATTATGACATGGTGGGGATATCTGAGACTTGGCTGGATGAGAGCCACGACTGGGCGGTTAATTTACAGGGCTATAGTCTGTTTAGAAATGACCGTAAAAATAAGCGAGGTGGGGGTGTGTGTTTATATGTAAAATCATTCTTAAAACCCATCCTGCGTGATATCTGTGAATCTAATGAAGATGTAGAGTCTCTGTGGGTGGAGATTAGGGGAGGGGGGAAAAATAATAAATCATTGATAGGGGTTTGTTATAAGTCTCCTAAAATAATGGAAGCAACAGAGAATATCCTCGTAAAGCAAATAGATGAAGCAGCAACTCAAGGAGAAGTCATTATTATGGGGGACTTCAACTACCCTGAAATACATTGGGGAACAGAAACCTGCAGTTCCAGCAAAGGTAATAAGTTTTTGGCAACTATGAGAGACAATTACCTTTCACAACTAGTTCAGGACCCAACAAGAGGGGGGGCACTGCTAGACCTAATATTATCCAACAGGCCAGACCGCATATCAAATATAAGGGTTGGGGGTCACTTGGGTAATAGTGATCACAAAATAATAAGCTTTCATGTATCCTTTAATAAGATGTGTAGTCGAGGGGTTACAAGGACACTAAACTTCAGGAAGGCAAATTTCCAACGGATGAGAGATGATCTTGGTGCAATAAACTGGGACGATATCCTGAGACATAAAAATACACAAAGAAAATGGGAGACGTTTATTAGTATCCTGAATAGGACCTGTGCACAGTATATACCCTATGGGAATAAACATGCTAGAATTAGGAGGAAACCACTATGGCTAAATAGAGCTGTAAGGGGCGCAATAAGGGACAAAAAGAAAGCGTTTAGGGAATTAAAGCAAGTAAGTAGTGAAGAGGCATTAAATAAATACAGAAGACTGAATAAATTCTGTAAAAAGCAAATCAAGACAGCAAAGATTGAGGCAGAGAGACTCATTGCCAGAGAAAGTAAAAATAATCCCAAAATATTCTTTAACTACATAAATAGCAAGAAACTAAAAAATGATAGTGTTGGTCCCCTTAAAAATAGTCTGGGTGAAATGGTGGATGAGGATGAGGAAAAAGCCAATATGCTAAATGACTTTTTTTCAACTGTATTTACACAAGAAAATCCCATGACAGATAACATGATCAGAGATAAAAAAAATTTCTCCATTAAATGTCACATGCTTAACCCAGCAGGAAGTACGGCGGCGTCTAAAAATCACTAAAGTTGACAAATCCCCGGGCCCGGATGGGATACACCCCGAGTACTGCAGGAATTAAGTACAGTTATAGATAGACCATTATTTTTAATCTTTAAAGATTCCATAATAACTGGGTCTGTACCACAGGACTGGCGTATAGCAAATGTGGTGCCAATATTCAAAAAGGGGGCAAAAACTGAACCTGGAAATTATAGGCCAGTGAGCTTAACATCTACTGTGGGTAAAATCCTGGAGGGTTTTTTAAGGGATACTATATTGGAGTATCTGAAGCTGAATAACCTCATGACACAGTATCAGCATGGGTTTACGAGGGACCGTTCTTGTCAGACTAATCTGATAAGCTTTTATGAAGGGGTAAGTTCAGGACTGGACCAAGGGAATGCAGTGGACGTGGTGTTCATGGACTTCTCAAAAGCTTTTGATACAGTGCCACACAAAAGGTTGATACATAAAATGAGAACAATGGGGATAGGGGAAAATATGTGCAAGTGGGTTAAGAACTGGCTCATGGATAGAAAACAAAGGGTGGTTATTAATGGAGCACACTCGGACTGGGTCACGGTTAGCAGTGGGGTACCACAGGGGTCAGTATTGGGGCCGCTTCTCTTTAACATATTTATTAATGACCTTGTAGGGGGCATACAGAGTAGTATTTCAATATTTGCAGATGACACTAAACTCTGCAGGGTAATAAATACAGAGGAGGATAATTTTATATTACAGGAGGATTTATGTAAACTAGAAGCTTGGGCTGATAAATGGCAAATGAGCTTTAATGGGGATAAATGTAAGGTCATGCACTTGGGTAGAACAAATAAGATGTATAATTATGTGCTTAATTGTAAAAACTGGGCAAAACTGTCACTGAAAAAGACTTGGGTGTATGGGTGGACAACAAACTCACATTTAGTGGCCAATGTCAGGCAGCTGCTGCCAAGGCAAATAAATAATGGGATGCATTAACGAGGCATAGATGCTCATGAGGAGAACATAATTTTACCTCTATACAAGTCACTGGTGCGACCACACTTAGAATACTGTGTGCAGTTCTGGTCTCCGGTGTATAAGAAAGACATAGCTGAACTGGAGCGGGTGCAGAGAAGAGCGACCAAGGTTATTAGAGAACTGGGGGTCTGCAATACCAAGACAGGTTATTACACTTGGGGTTATTTAGTTTGGAAAAACGAAGGCTTAGGGGTGATCTTATTACAATGTACAAATATATGAGGGGACAGTACAAAGACCTTTCTAATGATCTTTTTACTCTTAGACCTGTGACGGGGATGAGGGGGCATCCTCTACGTCTGGAGGAAAGAAGGTTTAGCCATAATCACAGATGCAGATTCTTTACTGTAAGAGCAGTGAGACTATGGAACTCTCTGCCGTCTAATGTTGTAATGAGTGATTCCTTACTAAAATTTAAGAGGTGACTGGATGCCTTTCTTGAAAAGTATAATATTACAGGCTATATACACTAGTTTCCTAGATACTGCGTTGATCCAGGGAGCTAGTTTGATTGCCGTATGTGGAGTCGGGAAGGAATTTTTTTCCCCAATGTGAAGCTTACTGTTTGCCACTTGGGTTTTTTTTGCCTTCCTCTGGATCAACATGTTAGGGCAGGTTAGGATAGGATATGGGTTGAACTAGATGGACTTAAAATCTTCCTTCAACCTTAATAACTATGTTACTATGTTACCAATGCCTCCCCATTATCATCAATGCCTCCCCATTATCACCAATGCCTCCCCATTATCACCAATGCCTCCCCATTGTCATCAATGCCTCCCCATTATCATCAATGCCTCCCCATTGTCATCAATGCCTCCCCATTGTCACCAATGCCTCCCCATTGTCATCAATGCCTCCCCATTGTCACCAATGCCTCCCCATTGTCACCAATGCCTCCCCATTGTCATCAATGCCTCCCCATTGTCATCAATGCCTCCCCATCATCACTGCCCTCCCCCCACCACCATCACACATGCAGCACACGAGCACTCTCTCACATACACACACACACTGATGCACACAGACACACACACACACACATCACATCTCATCTCACCGGTACGCCGGCGTCCGCGCTCTCTGCCACAGCCGGCCACTGAATGATGACGTCATTCAGCGGCGCTGCTGTGAAAGGAAGCGCCGGCGCACCCTGGAGCCTGGAGCTGCGGCAGCGAAGGCACGGGAGAGGTAAGTATTGTGCCAGCTGCTGCCGGGGCCCTGAGCAGGCGGAGGCGGGGGCGGGTGGCGGCGCTAACACCGCTCTCTTCCGGTAACGGGTGCCGGGGTGCCCGACGGCGAGTGGGCTCCCCCGCCTGCTCAGGGCCCCGAGAAACCCGGGCGCCAGGCATGATTTTCTAGGCGCCACTGGCGACCTGGCGCCCGGGTTTGTCGAACCCTGCTGTATATACATGTCATTGTTACATACATACAGTGCCTACAAGTAGTATTCAACCCCCTGCAGATTTAGCTGGTTGACACATGCGGAATTAACTTGGCATTGTGACATTTGTACTGTAGATCAGCCTGGAAGTGGGAAATGCACTGCAGCAAAAATTTTTGTTTTAATTTTTTTTTTTTTTTTTAAAAACGTTAAAAGTTAATTCAGAGTGTCATTTATTATTCAACCCCTCAAACCACAAGAATTATTTTTGGTCCCCCTAAAGTATTAAGAAGTAGTTCAGGCACCAAGAATAATGAGCTTCATATGTGTGGATTAATGATCTCTTTTGCCAGCCTTTTCTGACTATTTAAGACCCTCCCCAAACTTGTGAACAGCACTCATACATGGTCAATATGGGAAAGACAAAGGAGCATTCCAAGGCCATCAGAGACAAGATCGTGGAGGGTCACAAGGCTGGCAAGGGGTACAAAACCCTTTCCAAGGAGTTGGCCCTACCTGTCTCCACTGTTGGGAGCATCATCCGTAAGTGGAAGGCTTCTGGAACTACTGTTAGCCTTCCACGGCCTGGACAGCCTTTGAAAGTTTCCTCCCGTGCCGATGCCAGGCTTGTCCGAAGAGTCAAGGCTGACCAAGGACAACAAGGAAGGAGCTCCGGGAAGATCTCATGGCAGTGGGGACATTGGTTTCAGTCAATACCATAAGTAACGTACTACACCGCAATGGTCTCCGTTCCAGACGAGCCCGTAAGGTACCTTTACTTTCAAAGCGTCATGTCAAGGCTCGTCTACAGTTTGCTCATGATCACTTGGAGGACTCTGAGACAGACTGGTTCAAGGTTCTATGGTCTGATGAGACCAAGATCGAGATCTTTGGTGCCAACCACACACGTGACGTTTGGAGACTGGATGGCACTGCATACGACCCCAAGAATACCATCCCTACAGTCAAGCATGGTGGTGGCAGCATCATGCTGTGGGGCTGTTTCTCAGCCAAGGGGCCTGGCCATCTGGTCCGCATCCATGGGAGGATGAATAGCACGGCTGTCAGGAGTCGAACCCAGTACCTCTTGTCCACTGGCCAGCAGTTCTACCATCTGAGCTATTCTGCTGGCTGCAAAGTTCCTTGCTGAACCCAGATACCATTGACTGTTCTTCCTGATTGGCTACACCTAGTGCTCTCTTGATTGGGCCTCTGATTGCCAATTACACACCCTATATAAACCTGGCCCTGTGGGTGTGTCATTGCGAGATTATTGTGCTTCCAGCCTTTAGTCAAGCTCTTTCTCCTGCTGTTCCTGCTGCTTCAAACACTGCTCTCCTGTGTACCGACCTCCTGCTGCCACCTGACTACGTTATTTGCCTACTCCTCTGCTACCGAACTGCCTTTCCTGTGTACCGACCTCCGGCTGCCACCTGACTACTTTATTTGCCTGCTCTCTGCTACAAACACTGCCTTTCCTGTGTACCGACCTCGGCCTGCCTTCTGACTACGTTATCCGCCTGATCCATTGCTACAAACACTGCCTTTCCTGTGTACCGACCTCCGGCTGCCACCTGACTACGTTACCTGCCTCTGCTTCCCCTAGTGTTTGCAGTAACATCGGCTCCAACCCAGACGGGATCCTGACAGAATAATCTCGCGTCAAAATGGAGTCCGCTGTGAACACCCTGAGGCGGCAAGTTACGGAGCTTCAAAGTTTTTGTACTGACTCTCAAGGAAAATATGCCAAGTTACAAACTGATTTCACGGCGATACAACAGGAAGTAATTGAGCTACAAAAACAACTACTGGACGTGCGCAATTCAGGGTCCGAATCAAACGCGCGGCTGCCGCTGCCTGCAAAGTTCAGTGGGGATCGCAAGCAGTACGAGGATTCCTCAATCAATGCCGCATATACTTCCAGA
The DNA here is from genome assembly GCA_033576555.1 of Oophaga sylvatica. Taxonomy (NCBI): domain Eukaryota; kingdom Metazoa; phylum Chordata; class Amphibia; order Anura; family Dendrobatidae; genus Oophaga; species Oophaga sylvatica. Next base: position 195,150,657 of record JARQOD010000005.1, read on the forward strand.
TGCAACCTGCTCCCTTTACCAGTGAGAGGAAGAAAGTTTTTTTCATGATAAATCTCCTGACGGATGAAGCTCTTGCTTGGGCTTCACCTTATGTAGAAAAGGACTATGCCCTCCTTAATGACCTGGAAGCTTTCATCGCAGCTATGAATCAAGTTTTTGATGACCCAAACCGCTGTGCCACAGCAGAAACCAAATTACATAATTTGTGCCAAGGACGTCGCTTCTGTTGCGGAATATACATCGGAGTTCCGTCGCTGGGTGGCCGACACACCTGGAATCCAGCGGCCCAGAGAAGTCAATTTCGACGAGGGTTATCAGAACCAGTGAAAGACGAGCTTGCCAGGGTTGAGACCCCTGACCAGTTGGAGGACTTTATTCAACTATGTATCGGATTGACCAGAGACTTACTGAAAGGAGAAAGGAGAGACTGCGAGCACTTGGGAATAGCCCTGGCTTCTCATTTTCAGCATCAGACCACCAAGAAAAGACGCAAGTTGTGTCTGAACCGATGCAGATCGACGTCATCCGAAGACCACTCTCTACACAGGAGAAGGAGAGGCGACGTGCAGAACATCTCTGCCTCTATTGTGGGGACCCTGGACACTATGCCATCAACTGTCCTAACAAAAGGACTATAGCCTTTACCAACAACAGGTCTGCCAGCAATACGGACCTTTCTCAGCAGTCGGATTCCATCTTGCAGACTATCTCATCAGTAACGCCAGAAATAGACAAAATACATACCACATCATCTCATTTTGTAATCCCCATTCAGGTTGTAATGGGCACCCAAAAAATACAATGCTCTGCCCTGTTGGATTCGGGAGCAGGAGGAAATTTTATGGACTTAAAATTTACACGTGATAATAATATTTCCAGTAGGACCAAATCCACACCAATTGAAATGGAAACTGTGGATGGATCACCTTTGTCTTCTGGACCTGTCACGCATGAGACAATCGAACTGGAGATTTGTATCGACCCAGATCATCATGAAGCTGTCAGTTTCCACCTTATTTCATCTCGAAATTTCCGGTTATTCTAGGGATCCCCTGGTTTTCAGTCCATAACCCTTCTATCAACTGGGCATCAAGGACCATCACCTTTCCATCTGACTACTGTAAGAATAATTGTCATAAGGAACCCCCTGTTCTCCAACAAGTCCAAATCTCTGAGATTTCGCATGAGAAGGAAGAGAAACTACCACCTCAATATCAGCAGTTCTCTGATGTCTGCAGTAAGAAGAAAGCAGATCAATTACCTCCTCACCGTCCTTACGACTGTCCCATTGAATTGCTGCCAGGAGCAACCATTCCATTTGGACGGATTTACAATCTTTCCGAACCTGAATTGAAGGTATTAAGAAAGTTCCTGGATGAAAATTTAGAGAAAGGCTTTATTCGACCTTCCACATCTCCAGCTGGGGCACCCCTGTTCTTTGTTGAAAAGAAAGACTCCACTCTGCGGCCATGTATTGACTACAGAGAGATGAATAATATCACTGTCAAGAATCGCTACCCGCTACCCTTGATTCCTGAACTATTTGAGAGACTCCGTTCTGCGAAAATCTTTACGAAGCTGGATCTTAGAGGGGCTTACAACCTCATACGGATTCGCCCAGGAGATGAGTGGAAGACCGCCTTCAGAACGAGATATGGACATTTTGAATCTCTTGTTATGACCTTTGGCCTTAGCAATGCCCCAGCCACCTTTCAACATTTTATTAATGATGTATTTCGAGATTTCTTGGACCAATTCGTTGTGGCTTATCTCGATGACATTCTTATATTTTCAGACACCTTGGAAGAGCATCGCAGGCACGTCCAGTTAGTCTTGGAACGACTACAGGAGAACCATCTCTACATTAAACTTGAAAAATGTGAGTTTGAACAAACCAGTATCCAATTTCTGGGATATATCATCTCCCAGAAGGTCTGAGCATGGATCCCGGCAAAATCAATGCTGTAGTGGACTGGCCTGTTCCAAGAAATTTAAAAGACGTCCAGCGTTTCATAGGATTTGCAAATTTTTACCGAAAATTTATAAAGAACTTTTCACGGATCATACTACCAATTACTACACTAACAAAAAAGACCAAAGCATTTTTCTGGTCTCCGGAGGCACAGGAGGCTTTTGACAAGTTGAAAACTCTTTTTACGTCTGCTCCATTGTTAGTACACCCAAATCCTGAATTGCCATTTACTGTCGAAGTGGACGCCTCGGACTCTGCAGTGGGAGCCATTCTGTCTCAGCGAGTTGGGGACAAGATGCAACTTCACCCATGTGCGTTTCTTTCCCACACCATGTCATCTGCAGAAAAGAACTACGACATTGGTAATAAAGAACTGTTAGCCATTAAAGTTGCCTTCTCCGAGTGGAGACATCTTCTGGAAGGTGCCAATCACCCTGTGACTGTCCTCACGGACCACAAGAATCTTGAATTCCTCCGTACAGCAAAAAGATTGTCTGCAAGACAAGCACGATGGGCCTTATTTTTCTCAAGATTCAATTTTATAATCTCTTACCGGCCTGGTTCAAGAAATGGCAAGGCTGACGCCCTGTCCAGGATGTGTTCGGAACCTCAGGAGAGGTCTAGTAATGATGATACAATTCTAGGCCCTAAAAATTTTTTGGGAATATTGCACTCTAGAGGACTAGGTAATAGAATTAAAGATGGATATCAAGAGGACTCTTTCCTTAACCATCCTTCGGAAGACGTCGATCTTTCATTCAAAGAGGGGTTTTGGATGCAGAAACACCAAATATATGTACCTGAATCTTATTGCCTTGAAGTCCTCAAAAGTGTCCATGATTCTAAACTGGCAGGACATCCTGGAGTTGCAAAAACACAAGACTTACTACTTCGTTTCTTTTGGTGGCCTAATTGTAGGAAGGACGTGAGGAAATATGTTTCAACCTGTTTAACATGCGCACGAAACAAGACCCCACGATCGTCTCCTCTAGGACTCTTGCAACCACTCCCAGTTCCATCCAGGCCTTGGGGATCTATTTCCATGGATTTTATTGTGGAACTACCCCCTTCCAAACAGATGACCGTAATCCTTGTCATAGTGGACCGACTCACAAAAATGGCCCACTTTATTCCAACTGAAGGAATTCCTACTGCTGAAAAAACTGCAGAACTGATAATCAAAGAGGTATTCAGGTTACATGGAATTCCTGACAGCGTGTGTCTGACAGAGGGGTTCAGTTTACATCAAAATTTTGGAAGAGTTTCTGTACAGCCTTGGGAGTCACGGTGAATCTTTCTACCGCTTTCCATCCTCAGTCCAATGGCCAGACGGAGAGAACGAACCAGACTTTGGAGCAATACCTCCGTTGCTTCATTTCCTATCTTCAGGATGACTGGGTGGACTATTTACCAACAGCAGAGTTTGCCTACAACAACTCCATACATAGCGCTACATCTCAAACCCCATTTTTTGCTAATTATGGAGTACATCCAGTATTTATCCCTAATCTGCCAGTGAACACTCCCATTCCTGCTGTTAATGACAGGCTTACAAAATTACAGGAATCTCAGAAGGAATTATCAGAGATATTGCTCAAGACCCAGGAAGAATATAAGGAAGCAGCAGATAAACATCGGAGAGTGCCCCCTGCTCTTCAGGTTGGAGACAAAGTTTGGCTGTCCACTAAAAACCTTAAGACACATGTGCCATCCTCCAAATTGGGTCAGAAATTCATTGGACCTTTTCAAATTTCTGCAAAAATTAACCAGGTTGCTTTTCGTTTAAAACTTCCCAACAATCTAAAGATTCATCCAGTGTTTCACATATCCTTGCTCAAACCCTTCTGTGAAAACCCGTTTCCAGGAAGAATTCAGCCACCTCCTCCACCAGAAAGGATCCGTGGTGAAGAAGAATACATTGTAGATAAGATTCTGGACTCCCGAAAATTCAGAGGTAAACTGCAGTATCTGGTGCAGTGGAAGGGTTACGGACCAGAGGAAAATTCATGGGAACCAAGGGACAACGTCCATGCTCCTAGACTAACAAGAGCCTTTCATCAGAGGTACCCGGATAAGCCAGCTCCTGAGATGTCCAGAGGCCATCCTGGAAGGAGGGGAGTACTGTCAGGAGTCGAACCCAGTACCTCTTGTCCACTGGCCAGCAGTTCTACCATCTGAGCTATTCTGCTGGCTGCAAAGTTCCTTGCTGAACCCAGATACCATTGACTGTTCTTCCTGATTGGCTACACCTAGTGCTCTCTTGATTGGGCCTCTGATTGCCAATTACACACCCTATATAAACCTGGCCCTGTGGGTGTGTCATTGCGAGATTATTGTGCTTCCAGCCTTTAGTCAAGCTCTTTCTCCTGCTGTTCCTGCTGCTTCAAACACTGCTCTCCTGTGTACCGACCTCCTGCTGCCACCTGACTACGTTATTTGCCTACTCCTCTGCTACCGAACTGCCTTTCCTGTGTACCGACCTCCGGCTGCCACCTGACTACGTTATTTGCCTGCTCTCTGCTACAAACACTGCCTTTCCTGTGTACCGACCTCGGCCTGCCTTCTGACTACGTTATCCGCCTGATCCATTGCTACAAACACTGCCTTTCCTGTGTACCGACCTCCGGCTGCCACCTGACTACGTTACCTGCCTCTGCTTCCCCTAGTGTTTGCAGTAACATCGGCTCCAACCCAGACGGGATCCTGACAACGGCCTACCTGGAGATTTTGGCCAAGAACCTCCGCTCCTCCATCAAGGATCTTAAGATGGGTCGTAATTTCATCTTCCAACAAGACAACGACCCAAAGCACACAGCCAAGAAAACCAAGGCCTGGTTCAAGAGGGAAAAAGTCAAGGTGTTGGAGTGGCCTAGTCAGTCTCCTGACCTTAACTCAATTGAAAACTTGTGGAAGGAGCTCAAGATTAAAGTCCACATGAGACACCCAAAGAACCTAGATAACTTGGAGAAGATCTGCATGGAGGAGTGGGCCAAGATAACTCCACAGACCTGTGCCGGCCTGATCAGGTCTTATAAAAGATGATTATTAGCTGTAATTGCAAACAAGGGTTATTCCACGAAATATTAAACATAGGGGTTGTATAATAATTGACCCACACTTTTATATTTAAAATTTATTAAAATTCAACTGAGCAACATAACTTTTTGTTTTGTAAGATTTATGCTTCTGTTAATAAATCCTACTCTCGTTTGAAGTTTGAAGGCTCTAACTTATTTGCATCTTATCAAACCAGCTAAATCTGCAGGGGGTTGAATACTACTTGTAGGCACTGTATATATATTTATAGGTCATGCACTTCCACATAGTGTCATATCCGCTAATTCAATTGCCGGCTTTTGTGAAATTACAGAACTCGACATGAAATGACACTTGGTTTACATATAGTTAACCATGTCATTTCATGTAGTTTGATATATGGTTTTCACTGACAATTACATGAGTGTATGTGTGCAAAATTTCATACATGTAGGGGTTAATTATAGGTCTAAATTCACTGAAAAAAATGCGTGGGCTCCCGCGCTATTTTCTCAACCAGACAGACAAAGCCAGCGAGTGGGGGCAGATAATAATAGCCTAGGGAGGGTGCATTTGCTAGAATGGATGGGCTGCCGGTAGGGGGTCATCCATTCTAGCATCTGCGCCCTACCAGCAGCCCATCCATTCTAGCATCTGCACCCTACCAGCAGCCCATCCATTCTAGCATTTGCACCCTACCAACAGCCAATCCATTCAAGCATCTGCCCCCTTACAGCAGGCAATCCATTCTAGCATTTACCCCAATACACAGCCCATCCATTCTAGCATCGGCCCCCTACCTGCAGGCCATCCATTCTATCATCGACCTTCCTACCAGGAGCCTATCCATTCTAGCATCAGCCCCTACTAGCAGGCCTTCCTTTCTAGCTTTTGCCCCCTACCAGGAGCCCATCCATAAAAACATCTGCCCCTACCAGCAACCCATCCATTATATCATCTGCCCCAATACCTGCACCCCATCCATCCTAGCATCTGCCTCCTACCAGCAGCCAATCCATTCTAGCATCTGCCCCTATCAGCAGCCCATCCATTCTAGCATCTGCCTCTCTTCCAGGAGCCCATCCATTTCAGCATCTGCCCCATACCAGCAGCCAATCCATTCTAGCATCTGGCCCCCTACCAGCAGCCCATCCAGTCTAGCATCTGGCCCCCCTACCAGCAGCCCATCCAGTCTAGCATCTCGCCCCTACTAGCAGTCCATCCAGTCTAGCATCTGGCCCCACTACAAGCAGCCCATCCAGTCTAGCATCTGGCCCCCCCTACCAGCAGCCCATCCAGTCTAGCATCTGGCCCCCCTACCAGCAGCCCATCCAGTCTAGCATCTGGCCACACTCCCAGCAGCCCATCCAGTCAAGCATCTGGCCACTCTACCAGCAGCCCATCCAGTCTAGCATCTGGCCCCCATACCAGCAGCCCATCCAGTCTAGCATCTGGCCTCCCTACCAGAAGCCCATCCAGTCTACCATCTGGCCCCCTACCAGCAGCCCATCCAGTCTAGCATCTGGCCCCCCTACCAGCAGCCCATCCAGTATAGCACCTGGCCCCCCAACCAGCAGCCCATCCAGTTAAGCATATGGCCCCCCTACCAGCAGCTTATCCAGTCTAGCATCTGGCACCCCTACCAGCTGCCCATCCAGTCTAGCATCTGGTCCCCTACCAGCAACCCATCCAGTCTAGCATCTGGCTCAGCTACATTCAGCCCATCCATTCTAGCATCTGGCACCCCTACCAGCAGCCCATCCAGTCTAGCATCAGGCCACCCAACCAGCAGCCCATCCATTCTAGCTTATGCCCTCCTAACAGCAGCACATCCAGTCTAGCATCTGGCCCCCATACCAGCAGCCCATCCAGTCTAGCATCTGGCCCCCCTACCAGCAGCCCATCCAGTCTAGCTTCTGGCCCCTCTACCAGCAGCCCATCCAGTCTAGCATCTGGCCCCCCTACCAGCAGCCCATCCAGTCTAGCATCTGGCCCCCCTACCAGCAGCCCATCCAGTCTAGCATCTGGCCACACTCCCAGCAGCCCATCCAGTCAAGCATCTGGCCACTCTACCAGCAGCCCATCCAGTCTAGCATCTGGCTTCCCTACAAGCAGCCCATCCAGTCTAGCATCTGGCCCCCCTACCAGCAGCCCATCCAGTCTAGCATCTGGCCCCCCTACCAGCAGCCCATCCAATCTAGCATTTTTCCCCTACCAGCAGCCCATCCAGTCTAGCATCTGGCCCCCTACCAGCAGCCCATCCAGTCTAGCATCTGGCCCCTCCTACCAGCAGCCCATCCAGTATAGCACTGGCCCCCCAACCAGCAGCCCATCCAGTTAAGCATATGGCCCCCTACCAGCAGCTTATCCAGTCTAGCATCTGGCACCCCTACCAGCTGCCCATCCAGTCTAGCATCTGGTCCCCTACCAGCAACCCATCCAGTTTAGCATCTGGCTCAGCTACATTCAGCCCATCCATTCTAGCATCTGGCCCCCCTACCTGCATCCCATTCAGTCTAGCATCAGGCCACCCTACCAGCAGCCCATCCATTCTAGCTTCTGCCCTGTTAACAGCAGCACATCCAGTCTAGCATCTGGCCCCCATACCAGCAGCCCATCCAGTCTAGCATCTGGCCCCCCTACCAGCAGCCCATCCAGTCTAGCTTCTGGCCCCCCTACCAGCAGCCCAACCAGTCTAGCATCTGGCCACCTACCAGCAGCCCATCCAGTCTATTATCTGGCCCCCCTACCACAGCCCATCCAGTCAAGCATCTGGCCCCCCCCTACCAGCAGCCCATCCAGTCTAGCATCTGGCCCCCCTACCAGCAGCCCATCCAGTCTAGCATCTGGCCCCCTTACCAGCAACCCATCTAGTCTAGCATCTGGCCCCCCCTACCAGCAGCCCATCCAATCTAGCATCTGGCCCCCCTACCAGCAGCCCATTCAGTCTAGCATCTGGCCCCCGTACCAGCAGTCCATCCAGTCTAGCATCTGGCCCCCCCTACCAGCAGCCCATCCAGTCTAACATCTGGCCCCCCTAATAATAATAATACCAGAAGCCCATCCAGTCTAGCCTCTGGACCCCTACCAGCAGCCAATCCAATCTAGCATATGGCCCCCCTACCAGCAGCCCATGAATTAAAGCATATGACCCCCTACCAGCAGCCCATCCAGTCCAGCATCTGCCCCCCCCTACCAGCAGCCCATCCAATCTAGCATCTGGCCCAGCTACATTCAGCCCATCCAGTCTAGCATCTGGCCCCCCTACCAGCAACCCATCCAGTCTAGCATCTGGCCCCCCTACCATCAGCCCATCCAGTCTAGCATCTGGCCCCCCTACCAGCAGCCCATCCAGTCTAGCATTTTGCCCCCCTACCAGCAGCCCATCCAGTCTAGCATCTGGCCCCTCCTACCAACAGCCCATCCAGTCTAGCATCTGGCCCCCCTACCAACAGCCCATCCAGTCTAGCATCTGGCCCCCTACCAGCTGCCCATCCAGTCTAGCATCTGGCCCCCCTACCAGCAGCCCATCCAGCCTAGCATCTGTCCCCCTACCAGCAGCACATCCAGTCTAGCACCTTGCTCCCCTACCAGCAGCCCATCCAGTCTAGCAACTGGCCCCCCTACCAGCAGTCCTTCCAGTCTAGCACCTGGCCCCCCTACCAGCAGCCCCCTCAGGCTACTAGCATTTGCCCCAGCCACCCCAGAAAAGGCAAATCTATAATTAGATGCGCCCTTTCTGGCACTTAGCCCGTCTATTCTCATTGCCCTGTAGCGGTGGCTAATGGGTTAATAATGGGTTAAAGTCACCTTGCTATTGAAAGGTGACTTTAAGCCAGGTTAATAATTGAGAGTTGTCAATTAGACAACTCTCAATTATTAATCCTATTGTATGAAATAAAAATAAAACACACACACACTTTAATAAAAAATCATTTTAATGAAACAATGACAGTTTTTGACCATCTTTTATTTCACAGGTAATCCGTGCGAAGCCCTTGTTCTCCAGTAATAAAAATAAAATAATAAAGCAACATTATTCTTACCTATCCAGTGCTCTGTCAGGTCCCACGCTGTAATTCTTCACAAAAGGGTTAACTGGCTTACAGCTAGCAGCACAGCTATTGCTGGCAGCTCAGCTGTAAGCCCCTAAATGAAGGAGTTCCTCTCCCAGCCGACAGGAGAGGAAGTGATTATTGTGGGAAGCTTAAATGATTGCTTCGCAGGCTAATCAGTTCAGGTCAGCTGGGGACACTGCACAGCATCAGTGACGTCAGAAGGAGTCCCCAGCTGACCTGAAGTGAACTGATTAGCTTGGGAAGCAATCAATTAAGCTTCCCAGCTAATCACTTCCTCTCCTGTCGGCCGGGAGAGGAACTCCTTCATTCGGGGGCTTACAGCTGAGCTGCAAGCATTAGCTGTGCTGCTAGCTGTAAGCCAGTTAACCCTTTTGTGAAGAATTACAGCGTGGGACCTGACAGAGCACTGGATAGGTAAGAATAATGTTGCTTTATTATTTTATTTTTATTACAGGAGAACAAGGGCTTCGCACGGATTA
>JARQOD010000005.1:195160322-195305322 GCA_033576555.1 Oophaga sylvatica
GGGGAAAAAGGGGCTTGCACGGATTACCTGTAAAATAAAAGATGGTCAAAACGTGTCATATTTCTTTTAAAATGATTTTTTTTTTTAAAGTTGTGTGTTTTATTTTTAAAAAAGAAAAGGGATGTGATAGCGGCGCTGGTGCACATATATCCAATAAGCAGAATATAAAGGGGCCCTTCTACCACAAGAAAGCATAGGAAAAGGGGGAATATTATTTATAGGTTTAAAAATCCGCTGAAATTTGGGAAATATATAAACAAAAAGATAACCCTTCCCTTTTAGATGGTGGGCATACGGATGTAAAAAGGAATGCAGAAAAAAAACCCAGGTATAAAGGGCCCCTTTTTTTCAGGTTTTTTCAGAATTTTTTCAGCAGGCTAAAAGGGTAAACTTTAAAAAGAACTATCCAAAGGGTAAAAGTACCAAAAAAGGTAAAGGTGTTACCAAAGGAAAGGTGGGAAAAAAAATAAGGTCAGATAGTAAAGAAAGGGGTTATCCAAAAGCTATAATTATGTGCATTTACAAAAGGGGGGGGAAGGTGTGGTTGAATCTGAGAATTCAGTGAAAAAAAAAGGGATAACGGTTTGGGCTGACCCTCTTATAAAAAAACAATATCAATAGAAAATTTGTATGGGAGTACCGTGAAAAATGGCCCCCAGAGAACAAGAGAATAAAAGATATGTAAAAAAGTAAATGGTGAACAAAAATTTGTTTATAAATGCACAGGGGTCCTATATATTTTATGAAAAGTGTTTTGATAAAAGGTCGCTGGCAAAAAATGGGGGTAAAAAACCCCGAAACCCCCAATCATGCCAAAAGAATGTAAATAAGTGCTTTCAAAAAAACAATAAGTGATAGTTCAGGTCAATAAAAGACGGCACATCCCAGGAGTTAGGAAACGTTTTTTTTTTATTTCAACAAAAGGATTAATAATTGGATTGTCTAATTGACAAATCTCATTATTAAAACCCGGCTTAAAGTCCCTTTCAATACAAGATTGCTTTAACCCATTATTAACCCCTTACCACAGCTCAGGGGAATGGGAATAGAGGGGTAAGTGCCCAAAAAGGGCACATCTAATTATAGATTTGCCTTTTTGGGGGGTGGTGGGGGGGATGTTAGAGAAAGGGGGGGGGAAAAAAAATAAATCACCCTTGGAGGGTATTTTTTGCCCCCACTCCGTGGGTTTTTCTGTCTGGTTGAGAAATAGCGTGGGAGCCCACACATTTTTTTTCAATGAATTTACCCCTACATGTATGAAATTTGCACACATACCTCATGTAATTGTTAGTGAAAACCATATATAAAACTACATGAAATGACATGGTTAGCTGTATGTAAACCAAGTGTCATTTCATGACGGGTTCTGTAATTTCACAAATGCCAGCAATTGAATTAGGGGCTGTTAGGAGTCGAGTTCCCGCTCCTGCACAAGGGGAATCTCGAGCTATCCCCGCTGCAGTCTCCCATCCGTCCCGGCCACAGTGGAACCTGCTCAGCAGAGACGTCGGTCCCAGCGTCTCGCTCAGTCTAGTGCTGTGAGAATTATGTCCCTGCATAGATTACAGGGGTCTTAACACCATCACCGTTAAGAATAAATACCCGCTGCCTCTGATTTCTGATCTCTTTGATAGGCTCCGGGGAGCAAGGGTATTTACCAAATTAGACCTGCGGGGTGCTTATAACCTGATTCGCATCCGTGAGGGGGACGAATGGAAGACGGCTTTTAATACCAGGGATAGGCACTATGAATATCTAGTGATGCCCTTCGGGCTCTGTAATGCCCCAACCGTTTTCCAAGACTTTGTTAATTACATCTTCCGGGATATGCTTTCCACCTCAGTCATAGTCTATCTGGATGATATTCTCATCTTCTCTCCAGATATTGCCTCCCACCGGAGAGATGTCTGCAGAGTCTTCGACCTCTTGCGGGCCAATTCCCTTTATGCAAAGTAGGAGAAATGTGTGTTTGAGCAGGAGTCTTTACCTTTCCTGGGCTATATCATCTCCGCCCAGGGATTGGCTATGGATCCTGCCAAACTACAGGCTGTGATGGACTGGCAAGAACCTCATTCTCTTAAAGCGGTGCAGCGCTTTATGGGGTTCATTAATTACTATCGCCAGTTCATTCCCCATTTCTCAACTTTGGTAGCTCCCTTGGTAGCCCTCACCAAGAAGGGAGCAAACCTCAAATTGTGGTCCGAAGAAGTCTCCAAGGCTTTCACCTCAATTAAGTCTCATTTTGTTGGCGCTCCCGTCCTACACCGCACTGATGTTGACAAGCCATTCATATTGGAGGTGGATGCCTCATCCGTTGGTGCTGGAGCAGTCCTCTTTCAAAAGGATGCTCAAGGTCGGAATCATCCTTGCTTCTTCTTCTCCAAGACCTTTTCACCAGCGGAGAGGAATTATTCCATCGGGGACAGGGAGTTGCTAGCAATGAAGTTGGCTTTCTCTGAGTGGCGACATCTGTTGGAGGGGGCTCATTTTCCCTTCCAAATCTTTACGGATCACAAGAATTTGGTATACTTACAAACAGCCCAGCGGCTAAATTCTCGTCAGGCCAGATGGTCCTTGTTTTTCCTCCGATTTCACTTTACCCTCCATTATCTCTCGGGAGAGAAGAACATTCGGGCTTATGCTCTCTCTCGATCCGTGGTGTCCTCTGAGGGGGAGCCGCGGCTTATTGTCCCTTCTGAGAGCCTGAGAACCGTAGCGCCAGTTTCGCTAGAGTCTGTACCTCCGGGCAAGACTTTTGTACCACCCAATTTGCGACCGGAGGTTCTCTCTTGGGCTCATTCGTCCAGGGTGAGTGGACATTTTGGGACCAAAAGGACATCTGAGCTGCTGGTGAGGATGTACTGGTGGCCGCATATGGTCCATGATGTTGGGGATTATGTTCGGGCGTGCGTCTCCTGCGCCAAGAATAAGTCTCCTCGACAATGGCCAGCTGGGTTACTTTACCCTTTGCCGGTGGCAGACAGGCCCTGGGAGATGGTCAGAATGGACTTTATGGTGGGCTTACCCAAGTCTCGGGGTTGCACTATCATTTGGGTGATCACCAACCATTTTTCCAAAATGGTGCCCCTGGTGCCGTTACCACGGTTACCTTCTGCACGGGCCCTGGCTGCTTTGTTCATAAGACATATCTTTCGTCTACACGGCATGCCGGACAAAATCGTTAGTGACTGAGGTCCCCAGTTTGCATCTCTGTTCTGGAGAGAGCTTTGTCGTCTACTCAGTATTGAGTTAAATCTCTCTTCAGCATATCATCCCGAGACGAATGGGTTGGTAGAGAGGGCCAACCAGACCTTGGTCACATATCTGCGACACTTTGTCTCTGCCAGGCAGGATGACTGGGCATCTTTGTTACCGTGGGCAGAGTTTGAGTTGAACAATGCCGTGGCAGACTCCACTGGACAGACACCATTCCTCCTTAATTACTGTCAGCATCCTCGGGTTCCTGTGCCTATGCCCATGTCTTCCACCTACTCTAGGGTGGCAGACTGGGCTGTGAAGGCACGGGACATTTGGTACCGTACTCAGGATGCCATTCAGGCCTCCAAGGAGAGGATGAGGTCCTCCGCCGACGCACATCGGCGCCCTGCTCCGACATTTGCTCCCGGTGACTTGGTGTGGCTCTCCGCCCGTAACATCAGGCTGCGAGTGAAGTCCACCAAGTTGGCACCCCGTTAACTGGGTCCCTTCAAAGTCCTCGAGCAGGTCAAGCCTGTGGTATACCGTTTGGCCCTTCCACCACGCCTGGGTATCTCCGACACCTTTCATGTGTCCCTCTTGAAACCCGTGGTCATGTAATGGTTCTCTGAGTCATCTGCCGGGACATCGGGTTCGTCTACAGACGATCACGAGGTGAACGCTATTGTGGGGTGCAAGGTGGTACGGGGCAAAAAGTTTTATTTGGTGGATTGGAGGGGTTATGCGCCTAAGGATAGGTCCTGGAGCCTGTTGAGCACATTCACACTCCAAAGGAGGGGGGCCATAAGGGGGTAATATTAGGGGTCAAGTTCCCGCTCCTGCACAAGGGGAATCTCGAGCTATCCCCGCTGCAGTCTCCCATCCGTCTCCAGCCGCAGCGGAACCTGCTCAGCAGAGATGTCGGTCCCAGCGTCTCGCTCAGTCTAGTGCTGTGCGGAGGATGACTGCTGCCTCTCCAGGTCCTGCCATTGTAACTAGTGCTGGTCAGCGGCAAGCAGACTCAGTTGGGACTAAGTCCTGTGCTTTCCTTTCTGAGCATGCCCAGGGTAAGATCTCTCATAGGTAGTGTTGAGCGATATTGCTCGATTTCTAAAAATATTGTATCGAAATTGTATCGCCGATAGCACTAAATATTGTCGATATCCGATTCCGATTGCGGAAGTCCAATGTAAGTCTATGGGAACAAAATATCGAAATTAAAAAAAACCTTTATTTCCTTGTAAACACTAAATATACACACATAGAATACATATTATATATATATATACATGTCATTGTGACATATATATACATATATGTATAGTTTATACACTTCTACATAGTAAAATATCCTCTGATTCAATTGCCGGGTAAAGCCGGCTTCTGTGAAAAGACAGAAGCACCCGACATGAAATAACACTTGGTGTACATAGGGTTAACCATGTCTTTTCATGTCGTTTGCAATCTGATTTGCACAAACAATTACATCAGTCTATGTGTGCAAAATTTCACACCTGTAGGGGTTAATTAAAGGTGTAAATTCGTTGTAAAAAAACAGACTTTTTTGCTACGAATTTACACCTTTAATTAACCCCTACAGGTGTGAAATTTTGCACACTTACACTCATGTAATTGTTTGTGCAAATCAGATATCAAACTACATGAAAAGACATGGTTAACTCTATGTAAACCAAGTGTCATTTCATGTCGGGTTCTGCATTTTCACAAAAGCCGGCAATTGAATTAGCGGCTATTATACTATGTAGAAGTGTATGAACTATAAATATAAATATATATATATATGTGTCACAAATTTAATGACATGTATATATATATGAGGTGTAAAATTGCTGAAAAAAAATGCGTGGGCTCCCGCCCTATTTTCGCAACCAGACAGACAAAGCCAGTGAGTGGGGGCAGATAATAATAGCCCAGAGAGGGACCATTATTTTTGCCCCCCCCGGCTACTAACATCTGCCCCCAGACACCCCAGAAAGGGCAAATCTCTAATTAGATTTGCCCTTTCTGGCACTTTGCCCGTCTATTCCCATTGCCCTGTAGCGGTGGCGAATGGGTTAATAAGGGGTTAAAATGACCTTGCAATTGAAAGGTCACTTTAAGCCAGGTTAATAATTGAGAGCTGTCAATTAGACAACTATCAATTATTAATCCTATTGTATGAAAGAAAAATCAAACACACACACTTTAATAAAAAAGAAGTTTAATGAAATAATCACAGTTTTTGACCATATTTTATTTTCCTGCTAAAACCATTTCCTGTAATAAAAATAAAATAATAAAGCAAAATTATTCTTACCAATCCGATGCACAGTCAGGTCCCACGGTGTAATCCTTCAGAAAGGGTTAATGTTTACTGCAGGGACCGCAGCTAATGCTGCAGCCTCACAGTAAACCCCCAAATGAATGAGTTCCTCTCCTGGCTGACAGGAGAGGAAGTGGAAAGCTTAATTGATTGCTTTCCACTTTCACTTCAGGTCAGCCAGGGACACAATCAGTGACGTCAGAGGGAACTGGTTAACAAAAATAGGGGATCCCCTCGAAAAAAATTGGCGTGGGTCCCCCCTATTTTTGTTAACCAGCCAGATGAAGCAGACTGCTGAGGCCTGGATTTTCAGGCTGTTAAGGAGCCAAGATCCATGGACCTTGCCAGCCTGATAATACCAGGCCACAGCAGTCTGCATATCTTGGCTGATTAACAAAAATAGGGGATCCCCTCGAAAAAAATTGGCGTGGGGTCCCCCCTATTTTTGTTAACCAGCCAGATGAAGCAGACCGCTGAGGCCTGGTTTTTCAGGCTGGTAAGGATCCAATATCCATGGACCTTGCAAGCCTGATAATACCAGGCCACAGCAGTCTGCTTAGCTTGGCTGGTTAACAAAAATAGGGGATCCCCTCGAAAAAAAAACGGCGTAGGGGTCCCCCTATTTTTGTTAACCAGCCAAGTAAAATGCAGACTGCTGCGGCCTGGTATTAAAAGACTGTCAAGGCCCATGGATTTTGGCCCTCAACAGCCTGATAATACCAGGCTACAGCAGCCCCACATTTGGCGCATCAAAAGATGTGCCAATTGTGGCACTTTACCCGGCTCTTCCCACTTGCCCTGTACGCGTGGCAAGCGGGGTAATAAGGGGTTAATGTCACCGTTGATTGCACTGTGACAATAAGCCGGTTAATAATGGAGAGGCGTCAATAAGACACCGATCCATTATTAATCCCAAAGTTATTAAATGCATAAAAAAAAGACAAAGCAAGAAAAAAGTATTTTAATGAAATAAAAGAGACAACACAGTTTTCATTTCTTTTATTATACTCTCATTCCTGCGACGCCATCGATCTCCTGTAAAAAAAGAAAAAAAAAAAACCAACAGTATACCACCTGTCCGACGCAGTCCATAGTAACGATAGTCCCACGGCGATCCAGCTCTGCTACATCGAAATGACAGGCAGAGCCTGTCATCCCGGCGCAGCACAGCTGATTACCTGCTTCCCCGGCGGTGACGTCATCGGACTGACTGCTTTACGGCCGGGATTACCCAGCAGTCACTGCAGTTATCGCGAGAAACTGCATGTGACCGCCGGGGAGAAGAGGATGGCGGCCACCAAGCAGTCCGGGATGTTACCGCCGGAGATCTTCTGCCAGGTAAGTGCCGCTGACTCCTGACAGACCCGACCGACGGACACTGACAGTGACAGACCCGACCGACGGACACAGACAGTGACAGTGACAAATCCGATTCCGGTATTCGATATGACGAAAATATCTAAACGAATTATCGAAAGGCCGATAGAGCTAATATCGGCCGATAGCCGATATTTGCATTATCGTATCGCTCAACACTACTCATAGGAGATCAGGGGTCACATGCTCAGCTACTGCAGCGACTCCCATTGGTTCTCCTGGAAGGTCCTGAACCTGCTTGAGTTCTGGGGCAGGCTTCCATTGGTTCTTCCAGGAAGGTCTTGCAGTTGCTGCTGCTATAAAAGGGTTGCACAGCCGCACGGCCATGCGCTAGTGTCAATTCTATTATGTGCTTTGCGCCAATGTGTTCATGCATGCATGTGGTTAGGGCTCGGCTGAAATAAGCCCCTAGAATACCGGCACCTCCAGTGAGGAGATTTGTGTGCACGTGTTTAGCGCTTGGCTGAAATAAGCCCCTAGAATAATGGCTTCTCCGGTGAGGAGATTGCTTGATTGCTTTTCTGACTGCATGACCACGGACTGCTATCTGCACAGCAATTATCTGTGTATCCCTGTGGAGACACAGTACCTATCTCTGCGTCTCTACCTCAGCGACTCTGTGGTGTAACAGAATTCGCTTATACTGCCATATAGTGCCACAGTATTTATATTTGCGACTCTGTGAAGTAACAGAGTTTGCCTATACCGCCATCTTACTAGCAGCAGGCTCTGCCTGCACGGTGGACCCCGGGCTGCGAAAGCATCCACTATTTATATTTATCTGGTGCATTCCGCAGACCCTAACAGCGGCTATTACACTATGTAGAAGTGCACGAACTATATATATATATATATATATATATATATATATATGTCTCAATGACATATATATGTATATATTGTAAGGATTAGGTCTCGCTTGAGTGCGACCGGAGGTAAGCAGGAGGGCGACTTCACTTGATACTTCAAGCAAGTTTATTCAAACTTCATAAACTGCTCACAACAGAAAAACAAAAAACTGCCTTCTCTGGCACAAAGTAACAAAAGGCATATATACAGTCCTTGTACTCTAGCAGAGTAGTCTCCTCAGAGCACACACACTGGAGGTCTCCACACCTCCAGCCACTCACACCTGTGGTCAGCAGTAGGCTCATTTATATATCAGACATCCAGCTAACACAGAACACATGACTGGTCATGTGGCAGTGACATCATCACAGGTCCTCAAACCACATACAAAGGTATAGTGATACCCTACTCTCCCATCTGTCTATGTGTTCATAATATCGCTACATACCTCCCCCCTCTGCCTAAAGCCGTGGGCTTGGCACATTTCATTCACCGATTAGAAACTCTTTTCAGTCGTCTCCACAATTAATCGGTCTGTCAGAGTTTGGCTTAGGTCACTGAGTCCTGAGCTAATTGAGGTGTCACTGCCTCTACCTCTCATTTCAGGCCATCTATGTCCTGTCTTAGTTCCACTTCGATGACTTTCACTCTGAAGCGAACTTCTGCGCCTCTCTATATTGCGGGTTGAAGGTGGCTGCCTTTTTTACCCCAACTCTTGCAGCTGTCTGTTGGTCTGCTCCTCCTCAATTCTTAGCTGCTCTATTATTCCCTGGTGAAC
The DNA here is from genome assembly GCA_033576555.1 of Oophaga sylvatica. Classification (NCBI taxonomy): domain Eukaryota; kingdom Metazoa; phylum Chordata; class Amphibia; order Anura; family Dendrobatidae; genus Oophaga; species Oophaga sylvatica. The sequence continues at coordinate 195,168,845 of JARQOD010000005.1, forward strand.
CTCCAGGAGCATCCAGATCTTCCCAAGGTTTTCCACCAACCCCCTCTGACTTGGAGGCTTTCTTGTTGGCTCCCAACGTCTCTGCTTCTCGCGGAGGCATTGTAGTGGCATATCCCTTATGTCAGCCTCCCGCTTCACTGTGACTTCTCGGGTGTGGCCATCTGGGTGGCGGTTCACTTGCTGACTTTCTTCCTCCGTTGAGGCCCCTTCTTTGGTCAGCCTCTCCAGTTCACTCTCCTCCCGTACGCTCGGACCGGGAGAGCGCAACAATTCGGTTTCCCGGTCTGTCGTGGATTTCCTGAGCTGGGCATTAGCTTCCTTCTCTATCTGGAGTTCTTTGAGAATTTTCTCTCTCTCCTCTGCCCAGCAACGGTGCTCATCCTCTCTCCGTAGAAGTTCCTGCTGATGATTCTCCTGGGCCTCTCTGAGCATCTCCGTATCTTTCACTAGGATTTTGTTCGCCGTCTGGCACACTGACAGTTGACCTTGGACTTTAGAGGCTTCCTTCTCCAGGTCCTCCACTCGTTGCTCAATCCCTTGTCTCCGTATCCTTTCTCGCCCGACTGTCTCTTTAAGCAGCTCCATCTCATGGACTTGCTCTCTTTTATCCAGTACATGTGGCACCATCCTTTCCCCCTTATTTCTCTTCTTAGAGAGCATAGGCTGTCTGGTCTTCCAGCAGCCCCTGCGGTGAGGAGGAGATCTGCCACTTGTACCCGACTCCACCTTGCTGCACTCGCTTTCACTTGCGGTTAAGTTACAGTCTGCATAGGAGTCATTCCCACTCCCCCTGTCATCTTGGAACAGCAAGTCCCCACTTAACCAGGTGTCGGCCCCTATTCCTGGAGCTACCCAGTTTTCTTCGGTCCTATATTTGGTCACCCCAAAGTCCCCACTTTGGTCTGAGCCACACTTTATTCCGGTCAGCAGGCACTGGGTTTCTTTGACTTTAGGGGTTGCTACCTCTGTTTTACCCACCACACTATCAGCAACCACTTCAGCCGCCTGCAGGGATGGGCCTCTCTTTGGGTCATTCTGGTTCCCTTCTGAGCAATCAGCCAGTCCTTCGTCCCACACCTCCCAAAACCGTTTAAAATCCTGGCCTATTACTATAGGGTATGGTAAGTCTGGGACTACAGGGACATCATGGGTAGAAATAATAGTGGACGTCTCAATGATTACTCTGGATACCGGATACTCCCTAGTGACCCATGAATGTAAGGGACTTCCATCTTCCTTTCGGGAAGTAGGTAGACAGGGAGTGTGTCGCTCAGCAGAGTCACCTGGCTTCCTGAGTCTAGAAGTCCACTCACACACTCTCCATTCACTATTAGAGAACAGTTCAGTGCCCCCCGGTCAGATGTAAAGTCAGTACACCATTCGCGACAAACGCTGTTCAAACCCTGAACCCGGCAATAGTTCCTCGGCTCATCCGCCGCCACCTCTTTTCTCCTCATCGACTCAGTTTGGGACTCCGCCCCTTCTGAGTGTGGCAGTATTTTATTAGGGTTTATTGGTTCCCCATTCTCGCTAGGGACCTCAGAACCCTTTCTCCACAGATCCCAAAACAGACAGAAATCCCGGCCTATAATTATAGGACGCACCAAGTCCCGAACGATGCCGACTTCATGGGACTCAGTGTCAATGTCCACTCTGGGCATAGGGTAGTCCTTTACATCACCATGTATGCATTGAACACTGACTTTTTTTCCTGGTAGTATGTTGAGAGGAAAAGTGGCCCTAATCAAGGTCACTAAGCTCCCAGAGTCTAGCAGCGCCGTTACTGCTTCACCGTTCACCTTCACGGGACATATTTGAGGACCCTGATTGGGGAACGGGTTTCCACTGCAGGCTGGATATGCATACCATGAAATACGGTGTCCTATGCTGCAGTCCATCTGCTCGGTGGTCTGTGGACACCGGGCAGCTATACGTCCTGGCTCATGGCACCTCCAACAAATAATATCACCCGCAGTGACCTTGGGCACCACCTCCCACTGCCATTTTGACCTTGGGCGCTCCACCCCTTTTTGGGACTCTGCCCCTGTTGGGCCCGCCAGTACGTAATGGGCTGCTTCCCCAAGGAACCTTCCATCCCCTGGTACCTCTCGACCAGTCCGACCAGTTCATCAGCATTCCGGGGATCACCCTGGGCAACCCAGGTCTGTAGGGGCTTTGGCAGGGAGTGCACAAACCGATCCATTACTACTCTTTCTACCATCTGGGCCAGTGTAGCAGACTCTGGCTGTAGCCATTTCTGGACAAGGTGCAGCAGGTCAAACATTTGAGAGCGAGGCGGTTTGTCTCGGTGATAAGCCCAGCGGTGCACTCTCTGTGCCCTGACAGTCATTGTTACCCCCATACGTGTGAGGATCTCAACCTTTAGCTTAGGATATTCCTGAGCATCCTGCACAGTCAAATCGTAGTACGCCTTCTGGGGCTCCCCTGTCAGGTATGGGGCCAGTACCTCTGCCCACTGCTCTGGGGGAAGTCTTTCCCTCTCAGCGACCCTCTCAAATACCGTCAGGAAGGCTTCAACATCATCCCGGGGGTCATTTTCTGAAATGTGCGTCTTACCACCTTTCTGACGTGGTTGTCATCAGCCAGACCTGGGGTTGGGGCGCTCGTCCTGCCCTGGATGGCGGTTGTCAGAAGCTACAACTGCTGCCGTTGTTCCTGCTGGCTCTGTTGTATTTGCTGCACCAACAACCTGTTGGTCTCTTGCTGCTGTGCCTGCGCCTGGCCCAAGTGTTTCAGCAGGTCCTCCATTTTCTCCGGCAATGCTGGCTGGCTTGCTATAGCCTTGACCCACGACATGCAGTAACCAGTCCCACTTCTCTGCTGGGAACACTGCCCGCATTCTCCACCAATTGTAAGGATTAGTTCTCGCTTGAGTGCGACCCTAGGTAAGCAGGAGGGTGACTTCACTCGATTCTTCAAGCAAGTTTATTCAAACTTCATAAACTGCTCACAACAGAAAAACAAAAAACAGCCTTCTCTGGCACAAAGTAACAAAAGGCATATATACAGTCCTTGTACTCTAGCAGAGTAGTCTCCTCAGAGCACACACACTGGAGGTCTCCACACCTCCAGCCACTCACACCTGTGGTCAGCAGTAGGCTCATTTATATCTCAGACATCCAGCTAACACAGAACACATGACTGGTCATGTGGCAGTGACATCATCACTGGTCCTGAAACCACATACAAAGGTATAGTGATGCCCTACTCTCCCATCTATGTGTTCATAATATCGCTACAATATATATGTATTCTATGTGTATATATCTATTCTTTCTTTTGTGATTAAAAAACTATACATTTGGATCCATTATATGTCGGTTTTGCGAGCCACCGACAAAATCTTGCAAGTTGGATGTCAATCGGATGCGAAACATACGCTCAGATGTGACTAAATCGCATCATCCCCGGATAACCGGATGACAGACGGATCAATGTTCAGGAAACTTTTGTGCGATAGTCGTCCCACTAAAACGGTCCGATTTTTTTAGGCGTTGTGTGTGACTCCGGTCTTAGTATCAAATGAGGAACTGGTGGCAGTAAAGTGTCCTGGCGGTATTGGGAAACACTGGCAGTGACAAATCGGAGGTTTATGTGTGTATTTCCTGCCTGAGACTGGTGATATACACATCTCCCTCACTGCAGACTGCCCGATAGCAAGTATGCGACAAGGCAGAGTTTCGGCGACTACTTATCCTAGGTTCAGTTCCCTGACTGACATGAGAGCTGGGGGGGCCAGAGAGCTGCAAGTTCCTAATTGGAACTGAAAGTGGAGGCAAAAGTTGTGTGGGGATTTATATATCACCAGACCATATATGTCATATATAAATTCCTGACAACTGGGGGCAACCCCCTCAAATCCCTATCTGTTATTTTGTATAGCTATTCTGGATACAGTGTTTTTCAAGTTCTAAGCAAGGTCTAATTGTGAATATTTGTAGAACACGCTGAATTGTAGCCCATAATGTTCTTGAAGTAGCTGTGATACCAACTGGATTAGCATTGTAAAGTTTTAGTATCTTCCTGTGTGAGCGCATTAAGTTTACCTACTGTACAAGAATATTTAAACCTTCACATCTTACAATTAGGCAATAAATCTTCCCTGGTAAATGACATTGATATGATATACATCTTAAGGTCATGTGCATTGATCTTACATTAGTGCATTGTACATTTACACTATGCCCTATTAGCCAAAAATGACACCCTATTGGTATGTGCACACATTCAGTAATTGGCAGGGCATGTTCGCTGTGTTCAAAGCACTGCCGGCTATTGAACACAGGTGAATCTGCATATGTTCACTGAACCGTGCGGATTCACCATGTCCATTACATTGTATGGGTGAAATTTATCTTGTGGAGACTAGCGCCTCTGCAAGATAAATAGACATACTGCGGTCTGGAAAGATGTTCCACATGTCTATCTCCACGGGTGACCTGCGGGCGTCTGTGCATGCATAGTGGGTTTAGGATTTCTTGAAATCCCATCTACCATGCTGTAACAGCTGGATGCTGTGGGTTGGATGCTACACAAGTATGCAACGTCCACCCCGCAGCGTTTATGACTCAAATAATTTTCAGGAGCATTATCCCCCATGATTATAGCTTCCTCATTGTTGATGTCAAGTGGTAGATCCTAGAATATATCTTATTCTTTTCTAGATGATTCCTTTAATAGGATAAAATATTTTGAGAAATTGCATTAATTGGCCATGGAAAATAGATATATTAAAAATGACATATCTCTGTGACAGCTTATTGCTTGCTATGCTTAGCATTAAAGGGTGCCTAGGTCTCATAGTTTAGTTATAAAATGTGACAGCAGATCACTACGGGTTAAGGGCATAGACTGTCTCAATGTGGGAATACGGGGTGGAAGAATTTTGGAATGTCTGGCGCAATTGGAGTCCAGATGGCTTTGGACCCTCAACACGGTCCATCCTTGTAGACTAATTGAGAATTTCAATTTTGCCTCTTATTTGTGATCGCCTACCTGATGTAATTTGGCACTGTGTAGGTTCTCGTGCCATTCTGGTTGTTTTTATGGGTTTTAACTATGTTTGTATTGTTTTAGGTTTGGTTTACGGTTTTACTCATCTTTTTCTCCCGACCGGATGGATTCCCACTTGCGGTGGAGGATGCTGACGTCTGGACGCTATTCGTGATTGAAGAGATTACTGGGATACACAAAAACATATGTTTTATATAATTAGTTTTTCTTGATGTCAGTCCCTTTCTAGACGTGTGCTGTTTTAGGTGCCTTATTACTGTTCCATATCTATTAGACAGTGTCCTTTATGGCGACGCTCTTTTTATATGTGAACATACATGGATGGATATGTATTTGTTGAGGATGCATCTTTATATCAAATGTATGATTTATTTGATTACTGGTCGACCACTTCCCTTTTGACTCTATGCATACCTCATTTGGTAAATGTGATTTTTTTCACCTGTCAATAATAATGTTATTTTGATATTGCAGGATGGTGCAGCATTTTTTGCCTCTAATTGTATATATATGCCCATCCTGCAATATACATTATCTATCTATAAAATGTATATAAACATGAGGGTAATAAGTACTGTTGGTGGTGTACACGTGTGTGTGTTTAGGATTACCTAATTTTCCATTTTCTTATCAATTAATAATTTTTTGTATGTCCTGAATACTCAGTTGGAAGCACCTGGTATTAGGGAGCAGTATTTACAGTATATATATTCTGAGGACAGTATTTGGTTACAGGAGAGGCACCAACATGGTCGTCACTGACACCACCCAGATATATTAGATGTATTGGGGTCATATACGCAAGTGTATTTTTGTCCCTTTTTCCCTCCATGTCTTGATATAGACACTTACTATTCGTATGGTTGCGAACGCAGGCTTGGACGCATGCGTGCTGCACTCAGAGAAGCTGCGCCGCTCCCGGCATCTGTAGCGTCGGGTTGCCATGGGACCTTGTACCCGTCGCTACCCGTCGTGTGACGTCGGCGCGGCCTGGCGTTCCCTGTTGCCACGGCACCGCATGCGTCACATCCTGTCTGCGATGATTAAACTTCCGGTTCGGGGGAGTTTTATAGCCTCACTCTTTTCATTGTAGTCACTAACCTGACGAAGGACGAGATCCGAAACGTGCGCTGATGCAGACGCACGGACCAACTGTATCCCTGAGCATGCCCCCGATTATCCGATCAGGTATACACTTGTTTGAGGCACTAATTACTTATCGGTATGCTGGAGCTGCCTTCTCACCGGGTATTATACTTTTGTAATAGGGCAAGTAGATATGTAGATTATTTGCATACATGCTTCATTGTTGCCCCTCATTAGCCCAGTGCCATAGTATATGACTACTCTCTGACAGCTGATACCCAGGTTATACCATTGTACCATCCTACTTTAACTCTATGGCATTTGTCCATGTATTTATATTGTATTTGCACGATGGTGTTTTTCAGCTCCACATCATATAATTGTATATAAGGCTCAGGGGTTTCCCTGGTGGTTGCAGTGCGCCTCTTTTCCAGCTTTGCACGAATTTCTGCACTTATGCCATCTAGCTCCGTACTGCATTTTACCTGTTTGTACTAAGCTTGATTAATAAAATATTATATACTTTGCATAAAATGGATCTATGGTTGTGGTTTTGTGGTTCTTCCACCATCCTTTGCTCATAGTTTAGTTACCTAGCCAACAAAAATGAGCCTCATATACTCCTTTTACTACATGAAGAGTATGAGCTCATGTGCAAAAATTGGCGCAATCTCTTTTAAAAAAAATATAAAATGGATGCAGCCAGTATTGAAATGGGAAATATTGAGTCCACCAGAGGATTTGTTTCTGAGGGTCCACCTTTCATCTAAGCAAAGTAAATGCATTATCTTTAAAGGGGTTCTTCAGACCAGGGCTATTTTTTGTCAGGCACTTCTATTTAAGGCATTGCCACAGGTTCCACAATGCTAGGTTTTGCTACTGTTTTGCCAGTTGGATCCTTCATGACGTGATCGCTCATGTGCGATTTGGAAACGTACCATCTAGCTACTCTTTCTGCTTTCTGAATAATTATGTTAAAACATTAAGACACCATTGAAGAAAAGCTAGTCAGTATATGACCACAGTATGCAAATTGCATTTGAGCGATCAGGTGATAACTGATCAAAGAAGCAAGTAGAGTAATAATAATAGTGTGTACTTTTGAAAGTGAAGATGATGGGGCACCAACCTTGCCTTATCTCCTGTCTCTTCCCTTCCCCCTCCCACGGAAGAGGGGAGCAACCGCACACCGCAGTACACGAACCAGACAAACAGGGCAATATATACAAGGGCAACTGAAAATACCAGGCATACAAATATTCAGTTACATATACAGAAGAATGCACCAGGGAGTGGAGGATGGGGAAAAAAAACAAAGTAAGAGACGGAAAGGGAATTATCACACTTACAAACCCAAGCAACAATCACAGATAAATTCACCAAACTCCTTCTCCTTCTCATATAACCAAACAACTCTTCTCCAAGCCATGTAGCATTAGATAGCTCTGGCAATGTGTTTCAACCTGATTATATAGGATATAGGAGTGGGTAACTGTTATGTTTCGGTAACTGAGGAGAAATAGCAAAAACGGTAATACACCAGAGAGGCTGGAACCTATTGGATTGCAGTAACCTGAACTAACCACACAACTAGAGGTAGCTGTGGAGCGTTCCTACGTTGATCCTAGACGCCTCGTCACAGCCTGAGAGATAACTACACCTAAAGGCAGAAAGATGAAAGCTATCTGCCCCGGAGCAGATCCCAAAGAAAATAGGAAGCCCCCAAACATGTAATGGTGGTTAGACAAGAAGAAAGCATGGACACAGACAGAAAATAGAATGAGCAAACGTTGGGGCCCAATCTGTCTAGGCAGAAAAGTAAAGGAAAGAATTCTGACTGCAATCCAACAAAAACCCTAAAAAATACCAACACTTCTGATTGCCAAAAAACCTGAGATCACACGATCTCATCCACCTAAATGAGATCTCTGGTGTAACAAACACTATTCAGCAAACAAAAAGTAACAAAGGAGCCAAGCAAAAGTGCAGACAAAAACGGAGCACAATTGCAGCGCCAGACCCCCAAAAGGGGTCAGGCTGCAGTCCACTGCAAGCAGCAAACAGCAACGAAAATCAAACAGAGGAAAAAAAACAGCAGACACTTATCTGAAGGAGAGCAGGAAACTAGCAGAGCTTCAAGCAGAACCAGAAGGAACAATTGATAACCGGCAAGGCTGCTGGGAACTCAGGCCACTTATATCCTACCATTCAGCGCCAGCTGAAGGCCATTCATTAATCAGTTCATTACCCTCAGCAACCACTGGAGGGAGCCCCAGCTCAGAAGCCGCCTCCAGCATATTCACAACAGTACCCCCCCCTTGAGGAGGGGTCACCGAACCCTCACCTGTGCAACCAGGCCGATCAGGATGGGCTCGATGATAGGCACGGATAAGTCTCTCAGCATGAATGTCCAAAGCAAACACCCAAGAATTGTCCTCCTGACCATAACCTCTCCACTTAACCAAATACTGGAGTTTCCGTCTAGCAAAACGAGAATCCAATATCTTCTCAACCACAAACTCCAAATTGCTCTCAACCAAAACAGGGTCGGGAGGTGCAGCCATAGGAACCACTGGTTCGATAAAACCTCTTCAATAAGGACTTGTGGAACAAGTTATTGATCTTAAATGTCCCTGGAAGAAGCAAACGGAAGGAAACCGGATTAATAATTTCCATGATCTTATAAGGTCCAATGAACCTTGGCTTAAATTTTGGAGATGCAAACTTCATAGGGATGTTCCCTGAGGACAACCAAACCAAGTCCCCCACTTTATGAGGACCATCAGTCCTATGCCGGTTAGCAAACCGCTGGGCCTTCTCCTGAGAGAGAGACAACCTCTCCACCACCTGGTCCCAAATCTGCTGCATACGCTGCACAGAGAAAACAAAAAACAAGAAACAAATATCCTAAAATAAAACAAAATAAAAAATATATTGCAAAACATTTGATCAAAATTATGTTTACCGAATAGCCTTATTATTATTATTACAACTTTGTTTTCTCTGTTTAATGGTCATGTGTTTGATATGCATTTACATTTTGCATACACATCAACTTACTTTTTCAGTTCAGACCCAGTTTTTCATTTAGTTCTTAGTGCATCTTGTGCATATAAGGGTGTGACCGCCCTGCTTTTGAGCTGAAAAATCCATCCTGTCTGGCCTATGCTTCAACTGGTGGGTTCAGTCCCTCTGCCTTGTTCACATTTACGTCACTTGACAAGTGGAAAGGTTTTTAATATTAGAGTAGGACTGTCCCACAAAGGGTTGCCTTGACGTGGCGGGATGGCTTGTACATTCTTTTGATCAAAATTATGTTTACCAAATACCCTTATTATTATTATTACAACTTCATGCATGTTTTGCAATATATTTTTTATTTTGTTTTATTTTAGGATATTTGTTTCTTGTTTTTTGTTTTTCTCTGTTTAATGGTCATGTGTTTGATATGCATTTACATTTTGCATACACATCAACTTACTTTTTCAGTTCAGACCCAGTTTTTCATTTAGTTCTTAGTGCATCTTGTGCATATAAGGGTGTGACCGCCTGCTTTTGAGCTGAAAAATCCATCCTGTCTGGCCTATGCTTCAACTGGTGGGTTCAGTCCCTCTGCCTTGTTCACATTTACGTCATTTGACAAGTGGAAAGGTTTTTAATATTAGAGTAGGACTGTCCCACAAAGGGTTGCCTTGACGTGGCGGGTTTGGCTTGTACATTCTTTTGATCAAAATTATGTTTACCAAATACCCTTATTATTATTATTACAACTTCATGCATGTTTTGCAATATATTTTTTATTTTGTTTTATTTTAGGATATTTGTTTCTTGTTTTTTGTTTTCTCTGTTTAATGGTCATGTGTTTGATATGCATTTACATTTTGCATACACATCAACTTACTTTTCAGTTCAGACCAGTTTTTCATTTAGTTCTTAGTGCATCTTGTGCATATAAGGGTGTGACCGCCCTGCTTTTGAGCTGAAAAATCCATCCTGTCTGGCCTATGCTTCAACTGGTGGGTTCAGTCCCTCTGCCTTGTTCACATTTACGTCACTTGACAAGTGGAAAGGTTTTTAATATTAGAGTAGGACTGTCCCCACAAAGGGTTGCCTTGACGTGGCTGGATGGCTTGTACATTCTTTTGATCAAAATTATGTTTACCAAATACCCTTATTATTATTATTACAACTTCATGCATGTTTTGCAATATATTTTTATTTTGTTTTATTTTAGGATATTTGTTTCTTGTTTTTTGTTTTCTCTGTTTAATGGTCATGTGTTTGATATGCATTTACATTTTGCATACACATCAACTTACTTTTTCAGTTCAGACCCAGTTTTTCATTTAGTTCTTAGTGCATCTTTTGCATATAAGGGTGTGACCGCCCTGCTTTTGAGCTGAAAAATCCATCCTGTCTGGCCTATGCTTCAACTGGTGGGTTCAGTCCCTCTGCCTTGTTCACATTTACGTCATTTGACAAGTGGAAAGGTTTTTAATATTAGAGTAGGACTGTCCCACAAAGGGTTGCCTTGACGTGGCGGGATGGCTTGTACATTCTTTTGATCAAAATTATGTTTACCAAATACCCTTATTATTATTATTACAACTTCATGCATGTTTTGCAATATATTTTTATTTTGTTTTATTTTAGGATATTTGTTTCTTGTTTTTTGTTTTCTCTGTTTAATGGTCATGTGTTTGATATGCATTTACATTTTGCATACACATCAACTTACTTTTTCAGTTCAGACCCAGTTTTTCATTTAGTTCTTAGTGCATCTTGTGCATATAAGGGTGTGACCGCCCTGCTTTTGAGCTGAAAAATCCATCCTGTCTGGCCTATGCTTCAACTGGTGGGTTCAGTCCCTCTGCCTTGTTCACATTTACGTCATTGACAAGTGGAAAGGTTTTTAATATTAGAGTAGGACTGCCCACAAAGGGTTGCCTTGACGTGGCGGGATGGCTTGTACATTCTTTTGATCAAAATTATGTTTACCAAATACCCTTATTATTATTATTACAACTTCATGCATGTTTTGCAATATATTTTTTATTTTGTTTTATTTAGGATATTTGTTTCTTGTTTTTTGTTTTCTCTGTTTAATGGTCATGTGTTTGATATGCATTTACATTTTGCATACACATCAACTTACTTTTTCAGTTCAGACCCAGTTTTTCATTTAGTTCTTAGTGCATCTTGTGCATATAAGGGTGTGACCGCCCTGCTTTTGAGCTGAAAAATCCATCCTGTCTGGCCTATGCTTCAACTGGTGGGTTCAGTCCCTCTGCCTTGTTCACATTTACGTCACTTGACAAGTGGAAAGGTTTTTAATATTAGAGTAGGACTGTCCCACAAAGGGTTGCCTTGACGTGGCGGATGGCTTGTACATTCTTTTGATCAAAATTATGTTTACCAAATACCCTTATTATTATTATTACAACTTCATGCATGTTTTGCAATATATTTTTTATTTTGTTTTATTTTAGGATATTTGTTTCTTGTTTTTTGTTTTCTCTGTTTAATGGTCATGTGTTTGATATGCATTTACATTTTGCATACACATCAACTTACTTTTTCAGTTCAGACCCAGTTTTTCATTTAGTTCTTAGTGCATCTTTTGCATATAAGGTTGACGCCCCTAGGTATGAAAATCCATCCTGTCGGGCCTATGCTTCAACTTTGGGTCATTCTTTAGCCTTGTTCACATTACATCATTTGACAATGAAGGTTTTTAATATTTATTTGGTTTATTTCCAAATGGTTTCTTTGACGTGGCGGATGGCTTGTAATTCTTTTGATAAATTATTTTACAATCACCTTATTTTTATTATTACAACTTCATGCATGTTTTGCAATTATTTTATTATTTGTTTTATTTAGGATATTTGTTTCTTGTCTTTTTGTTTTCTGTTTAAAGGTCATTGTTTGATATGCATTTACATTTCAACACTCAACTTACTTTTCAGTTCAGACCCAGTTTTCATTTAGTTCTTAGTCATCTTGCATATAAGGGTTACCCCCTGCTTTGAGCTGAAAAATCCATCCTGTCTGGCCTATGCTTCAACTGTGGGATCAGTCCCTCTGCCTTGTTACAATTTACCATTGACATATGGAAAGTTTCTTAATATTAGGTTAGGACTGTCCCCAAATGGTTGCTCTTGACGTGCGGTGCTTGTAATTCTTTTGATCAAATTATGTTTACCAATATACCCTTTATAATATCATTAAATTCAGATTTGCACATTTTTTTATTTTGTTTATTTTGGATATTTGTTTCTGTTTTTTGTTTTCTCTGTTTAATGGTCATGTGTTTGATATGCATTTACATTTTGCATACAATCAACTACTTTTCAGTTCAGACCCAGTTTTTCATTTAGTTCTTAGTGCATCTTGTGCATATAAGGGTGTGACCGCCCTGTTTTGAGCTGAAAAATCCATCCTGTTGGCCTATGCTTCAACTGGTGGTTCAGTCCTCTGCCTTGTTCACATTTACGTCATTTGACAAGTGTGAAAGGTTTTTAATATTAGGTAGGACTGTCCCACAAGGGTTGTGCCTTGACGTGGCGGGATGGCTTGTACATTCTTTTGATCAAATTATGTTTACCAAATACCCTTATATTATATTACAACTTCATGCATGTTTTGATATAATTTTTATTTTGTTTTATTTTAGGATTTGTTTCTTGTTTTTTGTTTTCTCTGTTTAATGGTCATGTGTTTGATATCATTTACATTTTGCATACACATCAACTTACTTTTTCAGTTCAGACCCAGTTTTTCATTTAGTTCTTAGTGCATCTTTGCATATAAGGTTGTGACCGCCCTGCTTTTGAGCTGAAAAATCCATCCTGTCTGGCCTATGCTTCAATGGTGGGTTTCAGTTCCCTTGCCTTGTTCACATTTACGTCATTGACAAGTGAAAGGTTTTTAATATTAGAGTAGGACTGCCCACAAAGGGTTGCCTTGCGTGGCTGGATGGCTTGTACATTCTTTTGATCAAATTATGTTTACCAAATACCCTTATTATTATTATTACAACTTCATGCATGTTTTGCAATATATTTTTATTTTGTTTTATTTAGGATATTTGTTTCTTGTTTTTTGTTTTCTCTGTTTAATGTCATGTGTTTGATATGCATTTACATTTTGCTACACATCAACTTACTTTTTCAGTTCAGACCCAGTTTTTCATTTAGTTCTTAGTGCATCTTTTGCATATAAGGGTGTGACCGCCTGCTTTTGAGCTGAAAAATCCATCCTGTCTGGCCTATGCTTCACTGGTGGTTCAGTCCTTGCCTTGTTCACATTTACGTCATTGACAAGTGGAAAGGTTTTTAATATTAGAGTAGGACTGTCCCACAAAGTTGCCTTGACGTGGCGATGGTTGTACATCTTTTGATCAAAATTATGTTTACCAAATACCCTTATTATTTATTACAACTTCATGCATGTTTTGCAATATATTTTTATTTTGTTTTATTTTAGGATATTTGTTTCTTGTTTTTTGTTTTCTCTGTTTAATGGTCATGTGTTTGATATGCATTTACATTTTGCATACACATCAACTTACTTTTTCAGTTCAGACCCAGTTTTTCATTTAGTTCTTAGTGCATCTTGTGCATATAAGGGTGTGACCGCCCTGCTTTTGAGCTGAAAAATCCATCCTGTCTGGCCTATGCTTCAACTGGTGGGTTCAGTCCCTCTGCCTTGTTCACATTTACGTCACTTGACAAGTGGAAAGGTTTTTAATATTAGAGTAGGACTGTCCCACAAAGGGTTGCCTTGATGTGGCGGGATGGCTTGTACATTCTTTTGATCAAAATTATGTTTACAAAATACCCTTATTATTATTATTACAACTTCATGCATGTTTTGCAATATATTTTTTATTTTGTTTTATTTTAGGATATTTGTTTCTTGTTTTTTGTTTTCTCTGTTTAATGGTCATGTGTTTGATATGCATTTACATTTTGCATACACATCAACTTACTTTTTCAGTTCAGACCCAGTTTTGCATACGCTGCACAATAGAGTCAAACCCCGGACAGACAGAAGCCTCCGCCTGTCCTGAAGGAAATCGAGGGTGAAACCCGGATTTGAAGAAAAATGGAGACATCAAGGTGGCAGAGCTAGCTCTATTATTAAGAGCAAACTCAGCCAAAGGCAAAAAAGAGACCCAGTCATCTTGATAAGCAGACATAAAGCATCTCAAATAAGTCTCCAAGGTCTGTTTTTTTCTCTCGGTTTGTCCATTGGTCTGAGGGTGAAATGCAGAGGAGAAAGACAACTGAACACCAAGTTTAGAACAAAATGTCCTCCAAAATCTGGAAACAAACTGGACTCCTCTGTCAGACACAATGTTCTCCGGAATGCCATGTAACCGAACCACATGCTGAAAGAACAAAGGCACCAACTCGGAGGAGGAAGGCAACTTAGGTAATGGCACCAGATGTATCATCTTGTAAAACCTATCACAGATTACCCAGATAACGGTCATTCTATGAGAGACAGGAAGGTCAGAAATAAAATCCATAGAAATATGGGTCCATGGCCTCTTGGGTACAGGTAATGGCATTAACAAACCACTAGAACGAAAGCAAGGCTTGGAACGAGAGCAAGTCCCACAGGACTGCACAAAGTCCCTGACGTCACGAGACAAAGTAGGCCACCGAAAGGAGCGGCTCACCAAGTCTCTGGTACCAAAAATCCCGGGATGACCAGCCAACGCAAAACAATGAATCTCAGACATCACACTCTTTTTCCACTGGTCTGGAACAAACAACTTCCCAACATGGTAGCGCTCAGGTTTATCCTCCTGACACCTTTCCAGGTGTTCCAGGTCTCAAATTGGGCGAAATGGCGGAAAGAACCACACCCTCTTTCAAAATAACAGCAGGATCAGATAACTCAGGATAATCTGCAAAGAAACTCTTCGAGAGGGCATCCACCTTGACATTCTTAGTGCCAGGAAGAAAAGAAACCACAAAATTATAACGTGTGAAAAACAAGGCCCACCTAGCCTGTCTAGGATTAAGTCGCTTGGCTAATTCGAGATAAATCAGGTTCTTATGGTCCGTGAGGACCACCACCTGATGTTTGGCTCCTTCCAGCCAATGTCTCCACTCTTCAAAGGCCCACTTCATGGCCAATAACTCCCGATTACCCACGTCATAATTACGCTCAGTTGGAGAAAATTTTCGAGAGAAAAAGGCACAAGGGTTACTCTTAGAGGTCTCTGCATCCCTTTGGAACAAAACGGCACCTGCCCTGCTCCATTCTCAGAGGCATCAACCTCCATCTGAAATGGCAGAGAAACATCAGGCTGCCGTAGAACAGGAGTAGAAATGAATCTCTGCTTAAATTCCTGAAACCAGAAACTGCCTCAAGAGGCCAATTCACCACATCGGAACCCTTTTTGGTCAAATCAGTCAATGGTTTAACAATACCAGAGAAATTACCAATAAATTTACGATAAAAATTGGCAAAACCCAAAAATCTCTGAAGAGCCTTCAATGAAGTAGGTTAAACCCAATCACAGATGGCCTGAACCTGAATCTGCATCCTTGCCCCCCCATAGGAGCTATGACTGCGCTATTGAATTAGTGCCTGGTAGTAAATTCCTAAAGGTCGCCTTTTTAACTTGTCTGTACCTGAACATGACGCTATGCGGTCTTATATCAAGGAGTCATTGGAGAAGGGTCATATCAGACCATCCTCTTCACCCTTGGGTGCCGTTTTTTTCTTTGTGGCCAAAAAGGATGGTACATTAAGGCCATGTATTGATTATCGTCTCTTGAACAATATCACTGTGAAATATCAATATCCGTTACCCTTGATTTCTGACCTGTTTTCCAGGGTGAAAAGTGCTACTTGGTTTACCAAGCTTGACCTCAGGGGCGTATAACCTTATTCGCATTAAGCACAGGGATAAATGGAAGACGGCGTTTAATACCCCAGAGGGGCATTTTGAGTACCTAGTGATGCCTTTTGGGCTCACTAATGCTCCTTCCGTCTTCCAGTCCTTCATGAATGACATTTTCAGGGATTTTGTGGATAAACTTTTGCATCAAACTAATTGCCTTTTTGTTATTTTTAAAATGTAAAAGATGAAAATATTTTTTTTGCCTGAAAACAAAGAAAAAGTGTAATCTTTAAATTTAAGCCTTTCAGAGATTATTTAATCTTCAACTTCCTTACCTGTTTACAATAACAGTAATTTTGACCAAGCTTGCCCAAACATTTACATGCCACTGAACATCCAGGAGTACAGTATTTCATCCTCATTCGATTTTCTCGCATTAATCACTCGCACTACCCTATCGTATTCAGCTTCAAGCACCTCCTTTGACTGGCATTAACATCCTATCTCCAGCCTATCATATTCAATTTATCTCATACCCCGACTTGCGTTTCACTGCTGTCAGCCTCACTTTCTCACCTCCCCTTGAGAAAGCGAGTCTGACAGCAGCAAAACGCGCGTCGGGGTGAGCTCAATGTGGCACTACAGCACGTGGTAAGAACCCAGCTTTCCCTCCCGCTCTTCTTATACTCCTGTTTTCTTCCTCTAAATACATTATCAGTGGGATATGCATGTATGGGTGTTATGGACTTTGCGGGTATTACCTTATAAGTAGCCTTTATAATGTGGAGAGATCTCTAATAAGAGAGTCCTTATGGACATAACATTGATATACGGCTTCATTTGGGCTTACTTAGCGGGAAGCTTTCTCACCTTATGGTGATATGTGACTGTACAATGTACATTATAGGAATTCTTTGCTGCTGTGTGTCAAATTTCTGGTGTCTTTTGTAAACACATGTTTTAATTCTAAATTGTCTGTTGTATTTATTGTATGGTGTCTAATAAAATATTTTGTAAGTCTTTCTAAAAACTCATATGCTTCTCTGGTTTTGAAGTGTCTAATTAATGGATATTATTACTGCTGTGATGTACTTTATTTTTAAGGATACTGTTTTCAGTGGGTGGAGAGATCCTGTTATTTTGCAGGGCGGCACTTTGTTGCCTTTCTTTTCTTCTGGCGTAGTGTAGAAGTTGGGGAAAAATTGGGGAATGTGGTCTGAAAATGGTACTCTAGATGAGTGTGTGCTATTTTCTGCCAAAGCGGGTTGTAACTGGAAGAAGTGCTGGATGAAGAAGAGATCAGTACACTATATACTATATACAGAGCTCCGGTGTATAATGTTACTGGTAGACATGAGTGAACCTGAGCAGTAAAATTCGGCGTTCATACCGAACACCTACTGTTCAGGCACACTTACCGGACACAGACTTCACCAGGAAGTCCATGTTACTGTTTGTGTTCGGCCCCCCAAACACCAGATGTTTGTCATGTTGTCATGTGCATGACAGGGCAGCAAACACCGCTTCAGATCGGTGGTAACATTATCACCACCGATCAGATAGCCATGATTCCCATGCTGTCAAATGGCAGCGTGAGCCCACAGCTATGATCGGAGGTATAAAGTTTATCTCCGGTTATTGGTGTCAGCTGATGGGACTACTGCTCACATCAGACATTGTTGCCACTAATAACAGTGAGAGCAGAAGTGGCTGATGGGAGCATTCATTGTATTGTCAGGTGACATCAAGCCCATGGATTACTAATGGAAAGTCATCTATAAGAAACCTATCCATTATTAATCCTAAAGTCATATGATAAAGACACAGCCAGAATAAAGTCTTTTATTTGAAATAAAACAAAACACTTTTACTTTTGTATTTGAAAATAACACAGTTATACTCACCTAATGTCTAATTCCACTGAATCCCTCGTCTCCTGTAATAAAACAAAAATAAAAAACAACAATATCTCTCACCTGTCCATCATTTTGTCCCATGCCGTAATCCGTGTCTGGGGGTTTAACAGTTTTCAACCTGGATGGTTTCAAGATGTGACTGTCCAGGCTGAGAACCACTGGTGAATGAGTTGCTGCAAGCGCAGAATCAGTGACATCATCGAGGTTACTAACGGTGACTGAGGCTGGTTCCCAGCTGAGCTGAACTGCAGTGACCTAGGTGAGGACCCCACTAGCACCATGAGAAAGCCTCATGGTGCAGAGGCTTGTTCACCGGGAGAATTAAACTAGTTGAATTTGATCTGCGGTGAACTCGTCTCTGCACCATGAGACTTTCTGACAATATAAAGGTGACATCAAGTCCACAAAAATGAACCCCACTTGACACCGCTACAGGGAAAGTGGGAAGAGACAGGAAAAGTGCCAGAATTGGTGCATCTAATAGATGTGCCATTCCAGGGTGGCTGCAGGCTGTAATTTTTAGGATGGGGGGGCTAATATACATGGTCCCTTACCAGCTTGAGAATACCAGCCCCCCAACTATCTGTTTTAGCTCGGTTGTTAAAATTGGGGGATCCCACACAGTTTGTTTTTATTATTTATTTGCAGCACAGATGTCGGCTGATGAATACTCCCATCAGCCGCTCCTGCTCTCACTGTTATTGGCGGCAGCAGGCGGCAGCTGATGGGAGCAGTATTCTCATCAGCTGACACCAGGGTCCGGAGGTAAATTTTACATCTCTGATCACTGCTGCATGCTCATGCTGTCTTCTGATGTTGTGGGAACTGCAACTGTCTGACCAGTGGTGATGTGATGATTTTACCACTGATCTGAAGCTGTGTTTGCTGTGCTGTTATGCACATGACAGCGTGGCAAACACTGGATGTTCGGGCCCCCCATTCAAGTGAATGGGGTCCGGGTACTGTTCTGGTACCTCAACCCAAACTGTTCAGCCGAACCCTCCGGACTGAACATCCAAGTGTCCCTCCATCTCTAGTCACTGGTGATAGCTGTATTACCTACATAAAGACACTATATACAGAGCTCCTGTGCATAATGTCCCTGGTGATCCATGTATTACCTGAATACTGACACTGTATACCATATACTATATACAGAGCTCCTGTGTGTAATGGCACTTATGTTTTTTTATTAATAATCAGTATTATAGTATTCAGTCACTATGTAGTTGTAATATGTGGTCTGGTCATGGTGTGGCGGTATTCCTTGTATGTGGTATTATTTGATTACTATATGGTGGTAATATGTGATCTGGTCATGGTGTTGAGGTATTTGCTCCTTGCATGTGGTATTATTCAGTCACTATGGGGTGGTAATATGTTATCTGGTCATGGCGTGGTGGTATTTGTACCTTGTATGTGGTATTATTCGGTCACTAAGGGGGAAATATATGGTCTGTTTATGGTGTAGTGGTATTTGTTTCTCGTATGTGGTATTATTTGGACACTATGTGGTGGTAATATGTAGTATCGCCATGATGTGGCGGTATTTGTTCCTTGTATGTGGTATTATTCGATGACTGTGTTACAAAGTAAAATTTTAGTGAAAAAAATTATAATTTTCCTAGTTTTTCTTTGACTCAGTCCAATGTTATACAATTCTTTAAATTGCTTCAGGGTTGAAAATGCTCACTACACCACTAGATGAATTCCTCAAGAGGTATAATTTTAAAATTGGGTCATTTCTGTGGGTTTCTGCTGTTTTGGCATGTCAGTGGCATTCGCAATCTGTACAACAAAATTGCGCTCCAGAATTCAATTGGCATTCCTTCTTGTCCAAGCCCTGCCGTATGCCCAAACACTAGTTTTCCACAATATATAGGGTATCGGACAGTGTTCTCAGAACATATTACACAACAGAATTTATGGTTAATTTTCTCCTGTTACCTATGTGAAAATTAAAAATATGGGGCTGAAGCAATATTTTCTCATTTTCACGGCTCAATGTTATAAAACTTTGTGAAGCACCTGTGGGTTTGACGTGCTCACCACACCTCTAGATAAGTTTTTTGAGGGGTTTAGTTTCTAAAATGGGGTCATTTGTGGGGAGTTTCCACTGTTTAGGTACATCAGGGGCTCTGCAAATGCGAAACGATGTTCTCTATCTATTTCAGCCAATTTTGGGCTCCAAAAGTCAAATAGCGCTCCTTCCTTTCCGAGCCCTACTGTGCACCCAAAGGGTAGTTTTCCACCGCTTATGGGGTACCAACATACTAATGAGGAATTGCACAACAAATTTTATGGTACATTTTCTCCTGTTACCCTTGTGAAAATGAAAAATTTGGGACAAAAGGAACATGTCTGTGGGAAAAATATATTTTTTTATTTTCATAGTTAAACGTTATAAAATTGTGTGAAGCACCTATGCATTCAATGTGCTCACTACACCTCTAGATAAGTTTCTTAAGGGGTTTAGTTTCCAAAATGAGGTCACGTTCGGGCAATTTCCACTGTTTAGGCACATCAGGGGCTCTGCAAACGTCATATGGTGTCCACTATCTATTCCACCCTATTTTGCGTTCCAAAAAGAATTTGGCGCTACTTCTGTTCCGAGCCCTGCTGTACACCCAAACAGTAGTTTATACCACATACGGTATGTGGTATCAGTGTACTCAGGAGAAATTGAATAAACAAATTGTATGGTCCATTTTCTCCTGTTACCCTTTTGAAAATGAAATACTTGGGGTTAAAGCAGTATTTTTGTAGGAAAAATATACTTTTTAACATTCACAACTCAACAATATAAAATTCTGTGAAGCACCTGTGGGTTCAAGGTGCTCACACCACCATTAGATAAGTTCCTTGAGAGGTGTAGTTTCCAAAATTTGGGTCACTTGTTGGTAGTTTCGACTGTTTAGGTGCATAAGGGGCTCTGCAAAAGCAACATGGCGCCCACTATCCATTCCAGTTAATTTTGTGCTCCAAAAGTCAAACGGTGCTCCTTCTGTTCTGAACACAGTCATGCACCCAAACAATAGTTTTCCACGACATATGGGGTATCAGTGTACTCAGAAGAAATTGCACAACAAATTGTAGGATTCACTTTCTCCTGTCACCCTTGTGACATCCGAGGTCATTGATCTTCGGATCATGATGTTTCTTAAATTTGAAGGTTGCCTGTAGCACAGCAAGGGAGGGTCTTTGAATATGGTATTTAGCCGGTCATCATTGTGTATGATGTAGTGAACTTTTTAGCAGTTTTTTCTCAGTACCTCAAGCTGTGGGTTGTAGGTAACCACCAGAGGTACACTATTATTTTCCTCTTTTTCTACATACTAAAGTAATTGACTTCTAGGAATCTTTGTAGCTCTAAGGATCTGATCCTCAATGGAGGTGGGGTGGTAGCCTTGATTTAAAAATTTATTTTTAAGATGGATTAAGTCTTCATCCCTGTCCTTTGGGCTGTAACATATATGATTATATCTAAAGGCCTGGCTGGACTTTTTAATGTGTTTCGGGTGGAAGCTGTACTATCTGAGTTATGTGCGACGGTCAATTGGTTTCCGATAAACCGATGTCTGGATTGAACCATTTTGAATTTTTATGATGTCCAGAAAGTTGTTTTCTGTTTTCGAGTGGTACAATGTCAAGTTTATTGTGGGATGAAATGTATTGAATTTGTCATGGAATTTTAGAACTTCTTGTTCAAACTCAGTCCAGATTATTAAGATGTATCGATATAATGGAAATAGGTCAAGGGTTTAATGGAGCATGATGCTAGAAAGTCATTTTACAGTTTAGCCATGACAAGATTGGCAAACAGGGGTGCCATTTTGCTGCCTATAGCATTTACAGTGCATTGCAGCTATGGCTCCTATCTGAAAGAGAAAAAATTATGTGTGAGGATAAATCTGGTGCAGGGTCGCACAGGCCCATCAGAGAACCAGTGGATTCTCCGGTGGTCCCAGGCACTGACATCTGCTGGCATACAGGGCCGACGGCAGCCTAGGGCCCCCACTGGCCAGGGGCCCCCAGCCAGTGATGTGTCGCTAATAGCAGCATACCACATAGCTGCTATGTGGCCTGTTACCCAGGGTGGACCCACCTGGCGCCAGCAGAGCAGCAGCGCTGCAGCAGCGGGTGACAGGAGGCAGGAGTCTGCTGCTGGAGCTAAAGCCTGTGCCCGCTGCTAAAGAGAATGAATATTCATTGCTCCCAACACAAATGGGCATGGAGAGCAGTGAATATTTATTTCACTTTAATAGCGGGCAGCATTTAGTAGCAGCCGCAGGTTCCTGCAGCAGCTGCATGCTATCAAGTCTGGCGTTTGGGGGCATGCAGACTAGGGTCCCCGCTCCCTCAGAGGCCCCCAGCCAGTGGCATGCCGCTAATAGTGGCACACCACATGGCTGCTATGGGGCCCGATAGTCAGGGTAAACTGCCCGACGCCAGTGCCGCCCCCCAGCGCACGCTGCATTCAACTGTATCGGCATCATAGATACCGATACAGTTGAAACAATAATGGAGGACGCTTCCTCCCTCATCATTCCCCTCTGCCTCCGACACAGCGGGTGCACAATGATGTCACTTCATTGCGCACCATGATGTGTGTCGGGCAGATAGCATTGCAGCTGCTGAGATGCTCTGCAGAGCCGGGATCAGCGGGCCAGCGAGGAGGAGAGGTGAGTTTTGTGTTGTTTTATTTATGTACAGTATATACAAGTGAGTGGGCACTTGTTTGCCGTAATACTGTGTGGTCTGGATTATATTCTGTGGCTGGGGTGACATTATATTCTATGTGGGGCTGCATTACAGTCTATGAGGGTCTACATTATATTCTATGGGGGCTGCATTAAACTATATTAGGGGGTTTCATAATACTATATGAGGGGGGCTGCGTTATACCCTATGAGGGGACTATATTAGATTCTATTGGGGGTTGCATTATACTCCAGATTTTGTTCCTGTCTCATTTTTTAGCTTTGTCCACATTGCTGGGCCACTCCTGGTTTTGACTTTTGGTCTTTATCCCAATTATGAGTCTGCCTGTTTTTCCAGTTTGCTGCCATCTCTATTAATCACTTTTGGCTATGTTCCTCAATTGCTCTTCCTTTATGCTGCACCACTTCTGCCTCTAAACAGAGGCTATTCCAGAACCCATGGCCTGGAAATTGTATAGACTTATGTTGCGCTGCATTATAGGGTTCAACAGCTTTGGATATCAACATTATTATGTGCATGTGAAGCCTTCTCCATATACAACTTTCATATCCTCCTTAAAGGGAATCTGTCACCTCATTTTCGCCCTATGAGATAGGGCCACCACCATCAGGGGCTTATCTACAGCATTCTGGAATGCTGTAGATAAGCCCCCGATGTTACCTGAAAGTGAAGAAAACGAGTTATATTATACTCACCCAGGGGCGTTACGCCGTCCGTTCGGGTCAGATGGGCGTCGCAGTCATGTCCGGGGCCTCCCATCTTGTGACGAAGCCGGCATTCCAGAATGCTGTAGATAAGCCCCTGATGGCGGTGTGGCCCTATCTCATAGGGCGAAAATGCGGTGACAGATTCCCTTTAAACATATATATAAGGGTTCATGCAGATCGGTCTGATCACAGACCACACGGAATGACCGTGGCTCTCCCGACCCAAGCGTGACAGTCTCACAGAAATACATGAAGCTGTCATGCTCTGATTGGGAGACCCGGGGCCATGCAATACATTTACAGACCTTGCTCAGACCTATTTGTACAAAATTCTGAATGAGCCCACATTCCGTAAATCAAGCCTGGTAATGTTTAGCTAAATGAGTGACTGTCCGACAGCCATCACGCTGATCTTCAGGGAGTGAGGATTTGGAGATACACTCCATTAATGATTGCCTTGGCCCTCCTTTACAAATTAAAAGTGAAAATTAGATTTATCATTTTTGCATTAAGAAACTATACAATCCTGAATACATATACCATTAAAGTAAACGTTTCAAACTAGTTTGCAAACATACAGCACAAAGCTGCACAGGAACTAACGATAGCTCCACCTGCTGGCCTTTTAGCATAATGCAAGATTTTCACTGAATAGACCATTGACTTTTTCTGACTTCAGCATATTTCTCATTTTTATGTTTACCAGAGCAAAATTTTGCAATGATAAGTCAATAAGAGATGAACAAGGTGAATAAACAAAGCACTGGTGGTATAGTTTATCCTCTTAACGACCACCAATTTGCCTTTTAACAGTGGTCATTAAGGGCCGTTAAAATCCTCAGCATCACATTTTTTGAAGTGCTAAGGATAATTGAAGTGCTAAGGATAAAGTGAATAGCACCCCCCACAGGTGAAAATGTAGTGGTTGTCATTGTCATGTATGTATGTATGACAGCTGCTACCCTACTACATCAGTCCCGATCTGTTTTAGAACTGATGAGGGCTATTTAACCCTTAAACGCTGCTGTCATTTTCAACAGCGGCAATGATAAGGTTAAATGAGGGAATAAACAGGGTCTTACAGGCTGTATGACTATGACACTAAGGCCACAATTACATGTTCAGCATTTTACATCAGCATTTGTAAGCCAAAATCAGGAGTGAAACATTTTTCACCCATTCCTAGTTTTGGCTTGCAAATACTGATGTAAAATTCTGACTAAGTACTGAACGTGTGAACGTTGCCATACAGATTTCCTGCTGTGATGCTAGTCACTACTCACGGACAGGCCGTGAGGCAGAAGAGCCAGATGTTCCAAGGTCAATACCTAGAAAGTACGTAGATAACAAGGGAAAAGACAAAGGCGCAAGTCAGGTCACGGTCCAGGGTTAATAACAAGAGATAGCAGACCAAAAGTCAAAGGACAAGACAAATGGATAGTCAGAACACAATTCAAAGGGTCAAGCAGCAGAAGATCAGAACTTAGAGCAACAGAATCAGACTAACACTCACCGAGAAGCACAAACTAAGTCTGGCATGGATCAGGGGCAGACAGCTCAGTTAAGCAGCTATGCGATTACCAGAACTCTGAACACCTGCAGAAAGTCACACAAGCCCCAGACACAGATTGGACAGCTAAGCTGTCAATCAAGGCACTATCAACCCAGCAAGCCCATAACAGTATTGGACAACCAGGCTGTCAATCAAGACACAGACAGCTCAGCAAGACAGTTTCCATAGACAACATAGCAATCATTCACTGAGCCAAGGAATTGTGACAGTACTCGCTCTCCTAGGGGGGCCACTGGACCCCAGGTTTCCCAGTAAACATGCGATGGAAGGCCCTGACCAGACGATCGGCATTGACAGCTCGAGCAGGGACCCGAGATCTCTCTTCCGGTCCGTAGCCTCACCAATGAATGAGGTACTGGAGGGAATTACAGACTTTCTGGGAATCAACAATAGTTTGAAACTCAAAATTGTCATTGACAGAAACCGGTGGAGATGGAGACAAAATGGAAGGGACAAACTCTTTCAGCAGTGATTTATGAAATACATTTGGAATGCGTAAAGATGGAGGGAGTTTTAATCTGAAAACCACTGGGATAACTATCTCCAAAATCTCATATGGACCAATAAACTTAGGACCCAACTTGGCTGATGGCACTTTCAATTTAATAATTTTGGAAGAAAGCCAGACCTTATCACCAACCCTGAATATGGGACCACCTGAACGTTTCCTATCGGCCTTCCGTTTCTGGCAACTCTAGGCTACCTCAATATTCCTCTGAATCTCTCTCCAGACATCCCCCAGTTTTTGTATAGCAAACTCTACTCCCGTAGAATCAGAACTTATTCTCGAGAATTCACCAAAATGATAGTGAAAACCATAATTACAAAAAAACGACAATGTTCCAGTAGACTGGTTAAACCAACTGCTTGTTTGCTTAAGGGCGAATCGAGCAGTCCTTGAGATAATGTCCAGCATGACCACAGTATAAGCAGAGTCCTAGATCAGGCCTACGTCTCCTCTCCACTGCCCCAGAGCTGGCAGTTCCAACCTCCATTGGTACCATCTATTCGTAAGGAAACCGACTCGGGAAGAATGACCGAAACCCCTTGTCACTCATCACTTCTCTCCTGAATTCTACAATCCTTACGAATGGCCAGAGTCGTGGCCTCCCCCAAAGAACAGGGTGGAGAATGCAAAGCCAGAGTGTCCTTAAGAGTATCTGTAAGACCATGGCGAAACTAACACCTGAGAGCAGCATCGTTCCATAGAACCTCAGATGACAATTGCCGGAACTCTGAACTATAATTTTCAGAGGTGCAGCCCCTCTGCGTCAGGCTCATGATCTTAGACTCTGCGACCTGGACCCTGTCAGGTTTGTCATAAATATCCCGAAAGCATCAAAAAAGGCATCAACAGAAGAGCATTCTAGGGTTAGTGGGGACAAAGAGAATGCCCAAGTCTGAGGACCCCCACGCAATAGGGACATACCCTCCTGCTGGGACTCATCCCCAGAAGTCTATAGGGTCATAGAGTAAAAAATAATTTACAGCTTTCCTTAAATATCTTAAATTGATCCTTCCCCCAAAAAAATCTGTCAGGAAGTGCCACAACTGGTTCAGGGGAGATCAATTATATGTCAGTGAGTCCAGGAGACAGAACTACTGTCGATAGTGGAGCATTTTGGGAACCACCCAGAGTACTAAACTGACCCTACAGCTGGGACTGTGATGATTTTAGCCTCTGGTGATGCCTGGCCAGATCCTGAACCATCTGGGTCAGATTTGTCATCTGATCATAGAGTGCACGAACTGGGTCCATTGTTCAGAAAAAAAAAATATATATGGCCAGACGTAATGTGACTCTAGTCACTTTTCACGGACTGTCATGCCGCTCTCACCACATTTCTCTGGCGCCGGGGCTCAGCGCCTGTCGTCATCACGTCGAGTACGCGTGAGCTCCTTCCGCGCTTGATCCTGTGACTGTTCACCCGACTACAGATTCCTGTCCAGCGCGCATGCGCTCCTGAGCCTGACTAAGGCCACTCCATCTCTGATGTCTCTGTGGTCCTGGAGGACCTGACCCAGAAGTTCGAGCACACTTGCCCCATATCAGGCTGTCTCTTCAAGTATGCAGTGCTTGATTATTGTTGTGTTTCCTAGCTAGACTAGCTTGGTCCCTGCTTGTCTGCTTTCTGCATTCAGGTCCCTTGCCTTGTGCTCTAGTGTGCTTCCCAGCGCGTGCTCTGCCTTGCCTTAAACCCAGGCGTGCTTCCCAGCGCGTGCTCTGTCTTGCCTTATACCCGTGCGTTACCCCCGTGTACACACCTTGCACTGTCCTGTACTCTGCGTGCCCCCGTGTACACGCCTTGCACTGTCCTGTACTCTGCGTGCCCTTGTGTACACGCCTTGCATTGTCCTGTACTTTGCGTGCAATCGGGTACACGCCTTGCACTGCCCTGTACTCTGTGCGTTACCGTGTCCTCGCTTTGCCTGCATACTCCCGTCTTCTCTGAGCAGGCCACCTGGTTCCAGCAGTCATGGTACCTTATTCCCCTGGGACTGCCCCTAACGCTCCAGTATAGGGGGTGGTTCTCACTAGGTCAGCTCGCCCAGGGTGGGTCCACTCCAGGAGTCGTCACAAATGCAGGCCGTGAGGCAGAAGAGTCAGACGTTCTGGGATCAATACGATAGAGTACGTAGATAACCAAGTGAAAGACTAAGGCGTAAGTCAGGTCACAGTCCTGGGTCAATAACAAGTGATAGAGGATCAAAAGCCGAAGGAACAAACGGATAGTCAGAACACGGTCCAAAGGGTCAGATAGCAGAAGATCAGAACTCAGAGCAGCAGAATCAGGCTAACATTCACCGAGAAGCACAAACTGCATCTGGCAGGGATCAGGGGCAACCGCTCAGTTAAGTAGCTATGCGATTACCAGAACACTGAGGCTAAGTGCACACGATCAGGAATAATTGCGTTTTTTTCGCGGTTTTTCCGCGGTTTTCCGCGGTAAAACGCGATAAAAACGCAAGCATTAAGCATCCTATACATGTTAATTGATTCCGCATGTTTTGGCCACATGTTGCGTTTTTTTCCGCGAAAAAACGCTTCGCGGAAAAAATAGCAACATGTTCATTAATTTTGCGGAATGTAAGCGGTTCATGTGCGGTGGTACCCAGGGTCTGGAGGAGAGGAGACTCTCCTCCAGGCCCTGGGTACCATATCCCTGGTAAAACAATAATTAAAATAAAAAATATGATATTCTCACCTTCCGGCGGCCCCGCAGCCTTCCGCGGCCCCCGCAGCCTTCCCGCCTTCAGCGATGCTCCCGGCAACTTCCGGTCCCAGGAGTGCTTTGCGAGAATCACCAGATGGCATAGCGGTCTCGCGAGATGTACGTCATCGGTGTGATTTGTCGCAAAGCACTCCTGGGACGGAGTTGCCGGGAGCGTCACTGAGAGGCGGGAAGGCTGCGGGGGCCGCGGAAGGTGAGAATATCATTATTTATTATTTTTTTTATTATTTTTACATTAGATCTTTTTACTATTGATGCGGCATAGGCGGCATCAATAGTAAAAAGTTGGTCACACGTGTCAAACACTATGTGTGACTCGTGTGACCAACCTGTCAATCAGTTTTCCAAGCGATGCTACAGATCGCTAGGAAAACGCTAGCATTCTGCAAGCTAATTACGCTTGCAAAACGCTATTATTCTGGCGGGAATCAGCATACAAAAAACGTGCGTATTTCCTGCGGGAGAAGTGCGGGATTGCCGCGGAAATTTCCGCGGCAATTCCGCAACGTGTGAACTTAGCCTCAAAGTCCCGCAAGCCCCAGACACAGATTGGACAGCTAAGCTGTCAATCAAGGCACCATCAGCCCAGCAAGCCTATCACAGTATTGGCAACCAAGCTGTCAATCAAGACACAGACAGGTCAGCAAGACAGTTTCCATAATGCAGCACAGCACTCATTCACTGAGCGGAGGAATCATGACACCTGCATTTGCAGTACATGAGTACTTCACTACCTAAGTTCAGGGATCAATGCAAAAAATATTCATTTTTCACAGTTGAGAAAAGTAAAAACAAAATCATTAAATGTTTACAGCGAGGACCGGACGTCACTGATGCTGTGCGGAGTCCCCGGCTAATCTGAAGTGAACTGATTAGCCTGGGAAACAATCAATTAAGCTTCCCAGCTAATCACTTCCTCTCCTGTCAGCCGGGAGAGGAGCTCATTCATTCGGGGGTTTACATCGAGGCTGCAGCATTAGCTCCGGTCCTCGCTGTAAACATGTTAACCCTTTCAGATGGATTGCATCGTGGGACGTGACTGAGCGCCGGAGAGGTAAGAATAATGTTGTTTTATTATGTTTTTTTTATTACAGGAGAACAAGGGCTTCGCATGGATTACCAGTACAATAAAATATGGTCAAAAACTGTGTCTTTATTTCATTAAAATGATTTTTAATTAAAGTGTGTGTTTTTTTTTTCATTTCATACAATAGGATTAATAATTGAGAGTTGTCTAATTGACAACTCTCAATTATTAACCTGGCTTAAAGTCACCTTTCAATAGCAAGGTGGCCTTAACCCATTATTAACCCATTAGCCACCACTACAGGGCACTGGGAATATACGGACTAAGTGCCAGAAAAGGCGCATCTCATCATAGATGTGCCTTTTCTCGGGTGGCTGGGGGCAAATGTTAGTAGCCGGGGGGGGGTACAAAAAAATGCACCCTCCCTAGGCTATTATTACCTGCCCTCACTCACTGGCTTTCCCTGTCTGGTGGAGAAAATACCACGGGAGCCCACGCATTTTTTTTCAACGAATTTACACATTTAATTAACCTCTACATGTATGAAATTTTGCACACATACATTCATGTACAGTTATATGAAAAGTTTGGGCACCCCTATTAATCTTAAGCTTAATGTTTTATAAAACTTGGTGTTTTTGCAACAGCTATTTCAGTTTGATATATCTAATAACTATTGGACACAGTAATGTTTCTGCCTTGAAATAAGGTTTATTGTACTAGCAGAACATGTGCAATCTGCATTCAAACAAAATTTGACAGGTGCATAAGTATGGACACCCTTATAATTTTCTTGTTTTAAATACTCCTACCTACTTTTTACTGACTTACTAAAGCACTTTTTTTGGTTTTCTAACCTCATTGAGCTTTGAACTTCATAGCCAGGTGTATGCAATCATGAGAAAAGCTACTTAAAGTGGACACTTGCAAGTTGTTCTCCTGTTTAAATCTCCTCTGAAGAGTGGCATCATGGGCTCCTCAAAACAACTGTCAAATGATCTGAAAACAAAGATTATTCAACATAGTTGTTCAGGGGAAGGATACAAAAAGCTGTCTCAGAGATTTAACCTGTCAGTTTCCACTGTGAGGAACATAGTAAGGAAATGGAAGAACACAGGGACAGTTCTTGTTAAGGCCAGAAGTGGCAGGCCAAGAAAAACATCAGAAAGGCAGAGAAGAAGAATGGTGAGATCAGTCAAGGACAATCCTCGGACCACCTCCAGAGAGCTGCAGAATCAACTTGCTGCAGATGGTGTCACTGTGCATCGGTCAACTATACAACACACTTTGCACAAGGAGAAGCTGTATGGGAGAGTGATGCGAAAGAAGCCGTTTCTGCAAGCACCCACAAACAGAGTCGGCTGAGGTATGCAAAAGCACATTTGGAGAAGCCAATTTCTTTTTGGAAGAAGGTCCTGTGGACTGATGAAACCAAGATTGAGTTGTTTGGTCATACAAAAAGGCATTATGCATGGCATAAAAAATACACAGCATTCCAAGAAAAACACTTGCTACCCACAGTAAAATTTGGTGGAGGTTCCATCATGCTTTGGGGCTGTTGGCCAATGCCGGCACCGGGAATCTTGTTAAAGTTGAGGGACGCATGGATTACACTCAGTATCAGCAGATTCTTGACAATAATGTTCAAGAATCAGTGACAAAGTTGAAGTTACGCAGGGGATGGATCTTTCAGCAAGACAATGATCCAAAACACCGCTCCAAATCTACTCAGGCATTCATGCAGAGGAACAATTACAATGTTCTGGAATGGCCATCACAGTCCCCTGACCTGAATATCATTGAACATCTGTGGGATCATTTGAAGAGGGCTGTCCATGCTCGGCGACCATCAAACTTAACTGAACTGGAATTGTTTTGTAAAGAGGAATGGTCAAAAATACCTCATCCAGGATGCAGGAACTCATTAAAAGCTACAGGAAGCGACTAGAGGCTGTTATTTTTGCAAAAGGAGGATCTACTAAATATTAATGTCGCTTTTCGGGTGAGGTGCCCATACTTATGCACCTGTCAAATTTTGTTTGGATGCAGATTGCACATTTTCTGTTAGTACAATAAACCTCATTTCAAGGCAGAAACATTACTGTGTCCAATAGTTATTAGAAATATCAAACTGAAATAGCTGTTGCAAAAACATCAATTTTTATAAAACATTAAGCTTAAGATTAATAGGGGTGCCCAAACTTTTTCATATACCTGTAATTGTTAGTGAAAAACATATATCAAACAACATGAAATGACATGGTTAACTGTATGTAAACCATGTGTCATTTCATGTCGAGTTCTGTAATTTCACAGAAGCCGGCAATTAAATTAGCTATGTAGAAGTGTATGAACTATAAATATATACAGTCAGGGCCAGAAATATTTGGACAGTGACACAATTTTCGCGAGTTGGGCTCTGCATGCCACCACATTGGATTTGAAATGAAACCTCTACAACAGAATTCAAGTGCAGATTGTACGTTTAATTTGAAGGGTTGAACAAAATATGTGTTAGAAAATGTAGGAATTGTACACATTTCTTTACAAACACTCCACATTTTAGGAGGTCAAAAGTAATTGGACAAATAAACATAACCCAAACAAAATATTTTTATTTTCAATATTTTGTGGCGTACCTTTGGAGGCAATCACTGCCTTAAGTCTGGAACCCATGGACATCACCAAACGCTGGGTTTCCTCCTTCTTAATGCTTTGCCAGGCCTTTACAGCCGCAGCCTTCAGGTCTTGCTTGTTTGTGGGTCTTTCCCTCTTAAGTCTGGATTTCAGCAAGTGAAATGCATGCTCAATTGGGTTAAGATCTGGTGATTGACTTGGCCATTGAAGAATGTTCCACTTTTTTGCACTCATGAACTCCTGTGTAGCTTTGGCTGTATGCTTGGGGTCATTATTAGTGTTGAGCGATACGATACTGCAAATATCGGGTATCGGCCGATATTAGCTGTATCGGGCTTTCGATTCCGAATACCGATATTTTCATCATATCGAATACCGGAATCGGATTTGTCACTGTCACTGTGAGTGTCCGTCGGTCGGGTCTGTCAGGAGTCAGCGGCACTTACCTGGCAGAAGATCTCCGGCGGTCACATCCTGGACTGCTTGATGGCCGCCATTATCTTCTCTCTGGCGGTCACATGCAGTTTTTCGCGATAACTGCAGTGACTGCAGGTAATCCTGGCCGTAAACCAGTCCGATGACGTCACCGCCGGGGAAGCAGGTAATCAGCTGTGCTGCGCCGGGATGACAGGCTCTGCCTGTCATTCTGATGTAGCAGAGCTGGATCGTCGTGGGACACTCGTTATATGGACTGCGTCGGTCAGGTGGTATACTTTTTTTTTTTTCATTTTTTTACAGGAGATCGATGGCGTCGCAGGATGAGACTGTAATAAAAGTAATGAAAACTGTGTTTTGTTTTTTTTTATTAAATTAAAAAACTTTTTTATGAACATTCACCCGTCCGAGTACATCAACAATTTAACTATTTACATACAGGGACCCTGTCCGGGTTATTTATAATTCTTTGGCAGGGGTGTTCCAGGTACCACCTGGTACTCTTCTGATGCTTGCCAAACATCCGAGACACCAAGGACAACCAGGACCTGATGACGTCGTGTGGCCTGTACAGTCAAGTCGTGACCCGCTATCTGGGTCTGTGTGGCCACCTCTTTCATCTCCTCCGGGTCTGGAACCCTATGTCCCGGACTGAACGAACCCCAGGGGGCCTAACAGGCGCCGGGTACGGGCCAGCTATACTTATCATGTCCATAGCTGGGGCTGCTGAGGAGACCACTTAGGGAGGCTGGGGAGATTTACGGCGTGGGGTGGGCACTTTTGCAGAGGCCTGGATGTGGGAGGCTGAAGGCTCCGAGGGTCTCACAGGTTCCTGACACTCTGGGGAGTAGGGGTTGCACCTGGTAACATTTAGGGCGTACCATCCATTGTAACCCCAGTGTCGGGTGTAAGTCACCAAGTCTCCTGGCAACAGGTCCCTCCCCAGGTGTCCTTCTGGGAGGTGAGCCTCCACGTCCCGCCGGTTCACAAAAACTTCTAAATAAAGTCCAGGCTCCTGGATGAAGCCCCAACCACCTTTCAATTTAAAGCTCCGTACTGCACCCTTACGCCGCGGCTCCCACAGGGTTCCTTTATCTTTTCTCATCCGGTCCTTATCTGCCCGGTCCTTCTCCAGGTTACGTTGCCGAAGCTTTTGGGTTTCTCGCTGCTCCCTTTGTCGCTCTGCTTCCCGCTCCCAACGTCTCCACTCTTCCTCCTGACGCCGGTTGAAATTCTCCTCCACCAGCAGCTCCATGTCTCCACCATCAAACTGCAGCTTACAGTGTCCGGTTTGCGCCTGGCGCCCCCCAGTCCTGGCGGCGCTCACCTGCGGAGGAAGCAGCCGGCTCTGGAACAGATGACAGTCGGGGCTCCGGTACAGGCAGGTAGTGCTCTGGTGCCTGCGCGGCCTCCTCCATGAGGACGGGTGTCGCTTCTTCTGTCTCAGCGACGGGGGCAGACAGCGGGATCTGGGGTGCTGCCGGTGCAGAGTTTTTTGCAGGAACGGGTGCCTCCACTGCGACAACGTCAACCGGATCACATTGCAAGGGCTGGGATGCCCGCACGGACTCCTCTACTAGAACGGGTGCCTCACCTTCCGGTACAGACACTTCAGGTAAGAGGGATTGGCGCCGCTCCAAGTTTAGTTTTAGGGCACGCCAGCTGGCTTCCATCCTGGCGACCTCCTCCCGGTGCCGGGCCAGGTCTCTCAGGGTATCCTCCGCTTCTTGCAGCGTAGGAGGGTTTCCAGGCCGGGTGCCCAACGATGGTTCCGTGGCGATCGGGTCGCTTCCGTGGGGGGAGAGCTCTGACTGCTCCATCCCTTCACACTTCTGCTCGTGTCCATTAGCCATCTCTGCCAAGTCACATGTGTCATTAGCATCTGGAGAGGACCCCTCTTTTGTAGGGAGGCGGGACCTTCGTGTTAGTTTCCGCACACTGAGGAGGATGAGGAGGCGGAACTGAAGAGCTGTGGGGCACGATCTTACATTGCAGTACCATTTACAGTGGTCGGCCATCGTTTTCGCGCCACTGAGTGAGTGTACACCCACGAAGAGCACGCCCTTCTTCTTCACCAGTGCCTCGTCGTGACGCAGATATGGCTGAAAAATGGCAAATACATTCTCTGATGATTTTAGCAATTCTCAAGCACAAAACCAGTTCAATTCAGGCACACAGGACTCGCTTATAGCGAGCTACAGAATCCTGTTTGTGACGCCCAAGTTGAGTCGCACAGAGCCAGAGGTTTTGGGGGTACTCGGCACCGAGCCCGTCGACTTCTATGGGGTATGTCACGGCTTTACCCGGCAATTGAATCAGAGTCTACTTTACTATGTAGAAGTGTATAAACTATAAATATATGTATATATATATGTCACAATGACATGTATATATATATATATATATATATATATATATGTATTCTATGTGTGTATATTTTGTGTTTACAACGAAAGAAAGTTTTTTTTTTGTTGCGATATTTTGTTCCCATAGACTTACATGGGACTTCCGGTATCAGAATCGGATATCGACGATATTTAGTGATATCGGCGATACCATTTCGATACGATATTTTTAGATATCGAGCAGTATCGCTCAACACTAGTCATTATCCATCTGTACTATGAAGCGCCGTCCAATCAAGTTTGCAGCATTTGGCTGAATCTGGGCTGAAAGTATATCCCGGTACACTTCAGAATTCATCCAGCTACTCTTGTCTGCTGTTATGTCATCAATAAACACAAGTGACCCAGTGCCATTGAAAGCCATGCATGCCCATGCCATCACGTTGCCTCCACCATGTTTTACAGAGGATGTGGTGTGCCTTGGATCATGTGCCGTTCCCTTTCTTCTCCAAACTTTTGGCTTCCCATCATTCTGGTACAGGTTGATCTTTGTCTCATCTGTCCATAGAATACTTTTCCAGAACTGAGCTGGCTTCTGGAGGTGTTTTTCAGCAAATTTAACTCTGGCCTGTCTATTTTTGGAATTGATGAATGGTTTGCATCTAGATGTGAACCCTTTGTATTTACTTTCATGGAGTCTTCTCTTTACTGTTGACTTAGAGACAGATACACCTACTTCACTGAGAGTGTTCTGGACTTCAGTTGATGTTGTGAACGGGTTTTCTTCACCAAAGAAAGTATGCGGCGATCATCCACCACTGTTGTCTTCCGTGGGCTCCCAGGTCTTTTTGGATTGATGAGTTCACCAGTGCTTTCTTTCTTTCTTTCTCAGGATGTACCAAATTGTAGATTTTGCCACTTCTAATGTTGTAGCAATTTCTTGGATGGGTTTTTTTCTGTTCTTGCAGCTTAAGGATGGCTTGTTTCACCTGCATGGAGAGCTCCTGTGACCGCATGTTTCCTTCACAGCAAAACCTTCCAAATGCAAACACCACATCTCAAATCAACTCCGGCCCTTTCATCTGCTTAATTGAGAATGACATAACAAAGGGATTGCCCACACCTGTCCATGAAATAGCCTTGGAGTCATTTGTCCAATTACTTTTGGTCCCTTTAAAAACAGGGTGGCACATGTTAAGGAGCTGAAACTCCTAAACCCTTCATCCAATTTTAATGTGGATACCCTCAAATGAAAGCTGAAAGTCTGGACTTCAACTGCATCTGAATTGTTTTGTTTCAAATTCATTGTGGTAATGTCTAGAACCAAAATTAGATAAATGTTGTCTCTGTCCAAATATATATGGACCTAACTGTATATATATGTGTCACAATTACATGTACAGTCATGGCCAAAAGTTTTGAGAATGACACAAATATTATATTTTCACATGATCTGCTGCCCTCTGGTTTTTATGTGTGTTTGACATATGTTTTTATCACAGACAGAAATATAATTGCAAACATATGAGTAACAAAAGCTTATATTGACAGTTAGAATGAGTTAATGCAGCATGTCAATATTTGCAGTGTTGACCCTTCTTCTTCAGGACCTCTGCAATTCTCCCTGGCATGCTCTCAATCAACTTCTGGACCAAATCCTGACTGATAGTAGTCCATTCTTGCACAATCATTGCTTTCATTTTGTCAGAATTTTTAGGTTTTTGTTTGTCCACCGGTCTCTTGATGATTGACCACAAGTTCTCAATGGGATTAAGATCTGGGGAGTTTCCAGGCCATGGACCCAAAATCTCTATGTTTTGTTCCCTGAGCCATTTAGTTATCACCTTTGCTTTATGGCACGGTGCTCCATCATGCTGGAAAAGGCATTGTTGATCGCCAAACTGCTCTTGGAGGGTTGAGAGAAGTTGCTCTTGGAGGACATTCTTGTACCATTCTTTATCCATGGCTGTGTTTTTAGGCAAGACTGTGAGAGAGCCGATTCCCTTGGCTGAGAAGCAACCCCACACATGAATGGTTTCAGGATGCTTAACAGTTGGCATGAGACAAGACTGGTGGTAGCGCTCACCTTGTCTTCTCCGAATGAGGCATTTTCCTGATGTCCCAAACAATCGAAATGGGGATTCATCAGAGAAAATAACTTTACCCCAGTCCTCAGCAGTCCACTGCCTGTACCTTTTGCAGAATATCAGTCTGTCCATGATGTTTTTTCTGGAGAGAAGTGGCTTCTTTGCTGCCCTCCTTGAGACCAGGCCTTGCTCCAAGAGTCTCCGCCTCACAGTGCGTGCCGATGCACTCACACCTGCCTGCTGCCATTCCTGAGCAAGCTCTGCACTGCTGGTAGCCCGATCCCGCATTTGAAACACTTTTAAGAGACAGTCCTGGCGCTTGCTGGTCTTTCTTGGGCGCCCTGGAGCCTTTTTGGCAACAATGGAACCTCTCTCCTTGAAGTTCTTGATGATGCGATAGATTGTTGACTGAGGTGCAATCTTTCTAGCTGCGATACTCTTCCCTGTTAGGCCATTTTTGTGCATTGCAATGATGACTGCACATGTTTCTTTAGAGATAACCATGGTTAACAGAAGAGAAACAATGATGCCAAGCACCAGCCTCCTTTTAAAGTGTCCAGTGGTGTCATTCTTACTTAATCATGACAGATTGATCTCCAGCCATGTCCTCATCAACACCCACACCTGTGTTAATGGAGCAATCACTGAAATGAGGTTAGCTGGTCCTTTTAAGGCAGGGCTGCAATGATGTTGAAATGTGTTTTGGGGGATAAAGTTCATTTTCTAGCCAAATATTGACTTTGCAAGTATTTGCTGTTAAGCTGATCACTCTTTATAACATTCTGGAGTATATGCAAATTGCCATTAGAAAAAGTGAAGCAGTAGACTTTGTAAAAATTAATATTTGTGTCATTCTCAAAACTTTTGTCCATGACTATATATATATATATATATATATATATATATATTCTATGTGTGTATATGTATTCTTTCTATTCTTTATTAAAGCTGTCAGTGTGATTTTACAGTATAGCCGGGGATAAATGCCGACTTTTCTAAAGGACACCGGTGCGATTTTATCGCAAGTCACACGTGTAGTCCGTTTGTAATCCAATTTTTCATAGCACCCATAGACTTGCATTGGCGATTCTCGACCGATAATCGGTGACAATCGCAGCATGCTGCGATTGTCTCGGTCCGAGGAAAACGGCCGAGAAAAAATCAGATGCTGGGAGCTGCTCCATAGATTAACACTGGTCCGAGTGCAATGCGATATTTCATCGCATTGCACTCATCCATTTTTGTCGCCAGTGTGACGCCGGCCTAAAAGTAAGCGTGAACCTGGTCAGGTTATGAGGTCAAAAAATTGTTCAAGGAATTTTTTAAATGGAGTGCAGGAAGATAGTGGGGCTGATCTGTTTCCTCCAGGCCAGATCTTGCAAGTGGCCCATGGCCACAGATTGGAGTTTAGGAGAAAAAAACCTACAGGAAGGTTTGGGTGTGTCAGTCAGGAGTTTGGATGGTGTAGAGCAGGGTTCCCCAACTCCAGTCCTCAAGGCCCACCAACAGGTCATGTTTTCAGGATTTCCTTAGTATTGCCCAGGTGATAATTGCATCACCTGTGCAATACAAAGAAAATCCTGAAAACATGACCTGTTGGCGGGCCTTGAGGACTGGAGTTGGGGAACCCTGGTGTAGAGCAAAATCTCTGCCTGTGTGAGGGAACACAGCCCAGTGGAGCAAACTCCTGGCACCCCACAGCATAATACGGTGGTGCGGTCGCCCTCGGCAACATGACGCATTGGTGGATTGTTTCCTGGCCGCGATCCGGAGGATACCATTTCTTTTGTTTGTAAGTTTTTTGGATGTTAAACCTACGTTTACTTTTGCTCTTTCCTGGGTCACTGCCTGTCTGTTGTAAGA
Source organism: Oophaga sylvatica (assembly GCA_033576555.1). Lineage (NCBI taxonomy): Eukaryota > Metazoa > Chordata > Amphibia > Anura > Dendrobatidae > Oophaga > Oophaga sylvatica. The sequence continues at coordinate 195,207,375 of JARQOD010000005.1, forward strand.
GATGGACAGGACTGTAGTCGTGACCTGAATTACTGAAACATCTACCGTGTTTCCCCGATAGTAAGACACCCCCGATTGTAAGACGTATCGGGAGTTTCAGAGGGGTCGACTAATATAAGCCGTACCCGAAAGTAAGACATATGTCTTACTTTCGGGGAAACACGGGGGTATTGCCGCCTCCCTCTCATCTAGCTGCGCGCCGCTTCCTGCCCACGTCCGCACCGTCCCCCTCTCCATACGTCGCCGCGTCTGCCATCTACCACCAGAAAAACTCACCTGAGTTTTTCTGCAGCCGCCTTCCGCCACGGGCTCCGGCTCCCTGCAGCCGCTGGTCCCGCCGTCCTCCGTCGCTCCGTTCGCCCGCAGTCCCGGCTGAAGTTCTCGCGCGCTCTATTTAAATTTCTTCTTCGGTCCCGAAACGTCATCACGTTGGTCACTCACGTGACCGGAGGCTGGAGAGAACTGTCTATCACTGCGGCCTCCGGTCACGTGAGTGACCAACGTGATGACGTTTCGGGACCGAAGAAGAAATTTAAATAGAGCGCGCGAGAACTTCAGCCCGGGACTGCGGGCGAACGGAGCGACGCAGCGCGGCGGGACCAGCGGCTGCAGGGAGCCGGAGCCCGTGACGGAAGGCGGCTGCAGAAAACTCAGGTGAGTTTTTCTGGTGGTAGATTCCCTACACAGTATTAATCATACATCAGTAAAACATATACACTGGCATACTGGGGTATCATCTGCTGTATGTAACCCAGTGGGTATCAGCAGGTGTCACACTGGATTAAATACAGCAGGTGGTACTGTATCACACTGGGTTAGATACAGGTAATTTTTTTTCAATATAAGACATACCCCGAAAGTAAGACATAGTGGGGCTTTTGGGGATAAAAAGAAAGTAAGACACTGTCTTACTTTCGGGGAAACACGGTATGTCCAGTCCTTCTCCTACAGAACACTGTACTCTTCTCTTCAGCGTACCTGCGTCTCCAAGTTAAGCTTCCAGCTTCCCCGGGCACTTCCCAGGCGATGACGGTCCCTCTTTCAGGCAACCCTCAGTAATGGAGAAACAGTCCAAGATAACTTGAACATTCTCTTTACTTAATACTTTGCACATTACATCCACATTTGGCACATCATGGGTTTCTTCTGTTTCCTGTTCTTTCCCTGCTTTGCTGTCACTTCTGTGCAGTACACTCCTGGACTGGACCATACTAGACTGCTCCCTAGTTCCTTCCAGGCCTGACCTCGCTATAATGATATTTCCTCCAGCCTGTTTTGCCCCAGAACTAAATTCATCAATCACTATGTTTGGTGGCCCCAGGTGAAGCATCCGGCCCATCTGTACCGATCCTGTCAAAGTTCCAGCTCCTTTCATCTCCTTAGTCCAGCCAACTTCTGCCCTAAAAGCATTGGCCCAGGTGGCAAGATGCCACATCTTCCTTCTCTGTACAGGCCCACTGATATGCTATACAATGGTCGGGTAACGTGGGCTGCAGCTTGTTAACGTTGTGTGGCTGCTGGCTGTCCGGGCCTATAACCCATGTGGACACTTGGGCACGCTGGCCCCGTCTGAGCTAACTACCTAGAACCTTCTTACTACTGCCCGGCAGCCCCTCCAACACTTAACCCTCTATGAACTTCCTATAAGCTGCACCTAACAATGCCCACTATTATGCCCCCACCTAGTGGCCCACAACAGAACTACACTTACCCAATATGTAAGAACTATATAGTAAGGTGCCCTCCTCTAATGTCGCAAAGAAAAAAGCACCTAACTTTCCCTAAACTGTACATGAACATTAGTACACATCACATACATTATATGCAATTATTATACATATAACGGTAACACAATAGAAGAATGTGACAATACCATTGCTATGTGTGGTAATGCATGTTCCCATGTAGCACTATCACCGAAATATTTACAATGACAAGTACATATAACACTTAAGGAGGGCAGGGCAAGGCAGTAATACTCCTTCACCCCCTTACACTATCACATCATACCAACCCCACTGCCCTACATATGGTGGAAACAATGCGGGCAGTGTGAACTGAGGCATACCCCAAAGAGTGCTGCATGTCAGTGATCAGGCATGCAACATTTCAGCTTAAGCCTGCGACAAGATGGATGAAATACTAAGACGGTTTGCCATCTCTCAAGCGCAACAGCAGAAGGTGCTGCAGTTGCAGCTGCAGCAGCTGGAGCGGCAGCAAAGGCAGCAGGATCTACATAATCAGCAACAGCAGCAGCCAAATGAATTTTTGATGCAGCAGATTAGCGTGGTCCACCAGCAACCGCATTCCGGTCGGAGGCCCGGTACAAAGTCCGGTCAGCAATGAGGAAGATGGCGCCTGAGGACGACGTGGAGGCCTTCCTCACCATCTTTGAATGCACTGCAGAGCAGGAGAGCTTGCCAGTGACCCAGTGGGCTGAAGTGGTGACCCCCTTTCTGACAGGAGATGCCCAGAAGGCCTACCTGGACCTCAGTCGGGACGATGCCCTGGACTATGGGAATCTGAAAGGTGAGATCCTTGCCAGACCTAGGGTTAATACATATGTGCAGGTCCAATGGGTGTTCCAGTGGTCTTTTTCCAAGACACTCCCTGCCCGGTCTCAGGTCTATGACTTGCTGCCACTGGTTAAAAAAATGGCTCTAGTCTGAGACCTTAACCCCATTCCAGATGGTAGAGAGGGTGGTGGTCAACCGGCTGGTGAGAGCTCTGCCAGCAGCCTTACAGCATTGGTGGGGCAAGGGGACCCAGGCACTCTGGACCAGGTGGTAGGATTGATTGAGTGGTATACCGCCACTCAGGACTTTATAAGGGATGCTGCTCCACTTCGGCTGTCACGTAAGGCCCCACCAGCTCAGTAGCCTGGGAAAAGTCCACGAACCTCCACCGTGGCCAATATGGATCATGCCCATACTGAGGGGATATCTTGGAAGTAAAGTGACAACAGACCCGTTTACTCTAAATTGGCCCCAAGGTCCCCTCGTGTTGCAGTTATTAGGTGTTGGCGATGCCAAGGGCCTGCACATGGGGTTGCCAACTGCGCCCTAACAGCAGAACCTATGGACTGTGGGTATACACACTGTGTGTCAATGTTTGCCCAGCCAGTCTGCACTGCCCCTACAGGCCCTTCCGGTACCGAACCCCAGCTGTGCAAGGTACTCGTTAATGTGTACCAGACGGACGCTCTGTTGGACTCAGGGAGCTTGGTGATTCTGGTACATGCGTCCCTGGTTGCTGGGGACAATCCCAATGGATGGAATATGGGGGTGGTGTGCATACATGGGGCGCTCCGAGAGTACCCGACCACGGAGATTGCGTTTTGCACCTCGTGTGGAGAGATAAATTATGTGGTAGGAGTGGTAAATACTCTTCTGTATAAGACTGTATTGGGAAGAGACTTACCCCTGTTCTGGACGCTGTGGGAGAACAGGGTTAACCCTTCCAGGGTAAATGCTATTCCGAGTGCAGAACCCCAAGATCCCAAGTCGGGGATACCTGCCATAGAGGTTGCCAACCTAGGGACAGAGTGTAACCCTGGTAGGCTTCCCTTAGAGGTATTGGCAGGAAAGGTCGAGGAGACCCCACCGATCCCTGAGCTGGAAGTGTCCCTTGGTAAGCTCGGGACAGCTCAGCTCCAGGATCCCACTCTGACCCAGGCCCAAGAAAGAGTAATCATGGTAAATGAGGTGGCTCAGCAACCGGGTGTGGAGACAGTGTTTCAACAGATGTCGATCAACCAGGAGTTACTGTACAGGGTTGATAAAATCTGGGATGAGGTGTTAGAACTGGTGGTGCCCCAATCCTACCATCGGGCGGTGCTTGACATTGCTCACACTCACATGTTGGGAGGAGATTTGGGGGCCAGAAAGACTCAGGAGCGCATACTGCAGCTGTTTTTAGCCTGGTGTCTACGCTGAGGTCCAGAGGTACTGTGATACATGTCCGGAATGCCAACTAACCTCACCCACCGTGAGCTACATTGGTGACTCTGCCCATTATAGAGGTACCTTTGAGCAGATTGCAATGGACCTGATAGGGCCAATAGTAAAATCCACCTGCGGCCACCAACACATACTAGTAGTCGTAGACTACGCCACCTGGTACCCAGAGGCCTTCCGCTGCAGCACACCTCGGCTAAGCTTATCGCCCGGAGTTGTTTGTCATGTTCTGTCACCTTGGGCTACCAAAGGAGATTGTCACTGGTCAGGGGACTCCTTTTATGTCCTTTTATGTCCAAGGTAACAAAGGAACTGTGCAAGCTTCTAAAAATAAAACAGTTGCGCACGTCGGTGTACCACCCTCAGACCGATGGATTAGTCAAGAGCTTCAATAAAAACCTCAAATGCATGTTGAAGAAGGTAGTCTCCTAGGATGGAAAGGATTGGGAAGTGTTGTTGCCCTACTTGATGTTTGCCATCCACGAGGTACCGCAGGCTTCCAAAAGATTTTCACCCTTTGATAGTGTTGAGCGATACTGCTCGATATCTAAAAATATCGGATCGGAATGGCATCGCTGATATCACTAAATATCGGCGATATCTGATTCCGATACCGGAAGTCCCATGTAAGTCTATGGGAACAAAATATTGCAACTAAAAAAACACTTTCTTTCCTTGTAAACACAAAATATACACACTTAGAATACTATATATATATATATATATATACATGTCATTGTGACATATATATATACATATATTTATAGTTTATTCACTTCTACATAGTAAAATAGCCTCTGATTCAATTGCCGGGTAAAGCCGGCATTTGTGAAAAGACAGAAGCACCCGAGGGTCCAGTCGCCACAGAGATGTTGCATCGCACCCAGCGGTGTGACAACTTACTCTCAGGTAAGGAGGAAACACCCCATTGACTCCAACCACTGCATTCAACAGTACACTATGCCAGCTGAGTGTAGGCGGACCCAATGGGATGGTCTAGCTCAGGCTGGTTAGAACAGGGTGTAGCTAGTTGGATGGGAGGGGTTGAGGCAGCCTTATGCTGCATGTCTTTGTAGTAATAATTGTTTCCTTTCCTGCTTTCTTACTACGTCGCATACTCCACTCTGCTACATCACTCTGCACCATTGCTCTATCTCACATCTATCTGCCCTGGAAGGATACCGTCTTACCTGTCAAGACTTATCACCTAGCTGCACTACACCATCCCTGCCAGAGGACCTGCACAGCAGCGCTGGTCACCCTGACCAGGTACTACAGGTGGCGTCACGACAAACTACACAAACATTCTATCATCCCCTGGAAATATCCCACATTCCAGTGAGCGACCAGGGCACGGACATAGCTGTGCTACCCGTCACATCCCCCATAGAAGTCGATGGGCTTGGTGCCGAGTACCCCCAAAACCTGTGGCTCTGTGCGACTCAACTTTGGCGTCACGAACAGGATTCAGAAGCTCGCTATAAGCGAGTCCTGTGTGCCTTAATTGAACTGTTTTTTTGCTTGAGAATTGCAAAAATCATCATAGACTGTATTTGCCATTTTTCCGTCATATCTGCGCCACGAGGCACAGGTGAAGAATAAGGGCGTGCTCTCGTGGGCGTACACTCACTCCGTGGCGCGAAAACGATATCCGCACACTCTAAATGTTACTGCAATGTAAGATCGTGCCCCACAGCTCTGGAGTTCCGCCTCCTCATCCTCCTCAGTGGGCGGAAACGAATGTGAAGGTCCCGCCTCCCTACAAAAGATGTCGCCTCTCCTGATGCTAATGACACATGTGACTTGGCAGAGATGGCGAATGGACGTGAGCAGAAGTGGGAAGGGATGGAGGAGTCAGAGCTCTCCCCCCACGGAAGCGACCCGATCGCCACGGAGCCACCGTTTGGCACCCGGCCTGGAAACCCTCCTACGCTGGAAGAAGCGGAGGATACCCTGAGAGACCTGGCCCGGCACCGGGAGGAGGTCGCCAGGATGGAAGCGAGCTGGCGGGCCCTAAAACTACAATTGGAGCGGCGCCAATCCCTCTTACCCCCTGAAGTGTCTGTACCGGAAGGTGAGGCACCCGTTCCAGTAGAGGAGGCCGTGCGGGCATCCCAGCCCTTGCAATCTGAACCGGTTGCCAGTATCTCAGTGGAGGCACCCGTTCCAGTAGAGGAGGCCGTCCGGGCATCCCAGCCCTTGCAATCTGAACCGGTTGCCAGTATCACAGTGGAGGCACCCGTTCCTGCTGAAAACGCCGCACCAGCACCCCAGATCCCGCTGTCTGCCCCCGTCGCTGAGGCAGAAGAAGCGACACCCGTCCTCATGGAGGAGGCCGCGCAGGCACCAGAGCTCTACCTGCCTGTACCGGAGCCCCGACCGTCATCTGTTCCAGAGCCGGCTGCTTCCGCCACAGGTGAGCGCCGCCAGGACTGGCGGGCGCCAGGAGAGCTGCCGCAAACCGGACATCGTAAGCTGGCGTTTGATGTTGGAGACATGGAGCTGCTGGTGGAGGAGAATTACAACCGGCGTCAGGAGGAATAGTGGAGACGTCGGGAGCGGGAAGCAGAGCGACAAAGGGAGCAGAGAGAATCCCAAAAGCTTCGGCAACGTCACCTGGAGAAGGATCTGGCAGAGAAGGCACGTATGAGAAAGGATAAAAGTACGGTGAGGGAGCCGCGGCGTAAGGGTGCAGTACGGAACTTTAAGTTAAAAGGTGGTTGGGGCTTCATCCAGGAGCCTGGACTTTATTTAGAAGTTTTTGTAACCCGGCGGACGTGGAGGCTCACCTCCCAGAAGGACACCCGGGAAGGGACCTGTTGCCAGGAGACTTGGTGACTTACACCCGACACTGGGGTTACAATGGATGGTACGCCCTAAATGTTACCAGGTGCGACCCCTACTCCCCAGAGTGTCAGGAAACTGACAGACCCTACGAGCCTTCAGCCTCCCCCAACCAGGCCTCTGCACAAGTGCCCACCCCACGCCGTAAATCTCCCCAGCCTCCCTAAGTGGTCTCCTCAGCAGCCCCAGCTATGGACATGATAAGTATAGCTGGCACGTACCCGGCGCCTGTTAGGCCCCCTGGGGTTCGTTCAGTCCGGGATATAGGGTTCCAGACCCGGAGGAGACGAAAGAGGTGGCCACACAGACCCAGATAGCGGGTCACGACGTCACTGTACAGGCCACACAGGTGTACAGGGTGGACCCTCCTGTCACGGATGTTTGGCAAGCTCCAGAACAGTACCAGGTGGTACCTGGAAGAGGCCAGCCAAAGAAGTCTAAATAACCCAGACAGGGTCTCTGTATGTAAATAGTTAAATTATTGATGTACCTGGATGGGTGAATGTTCATAAAAAGAAGTTTATTGTTGCCTTAATATACCCAGGTTGGGTAATGGTTTGATGTACCCGGACGGGTGAATGTTCAGAAGAACAAGTTTATTGTTGCCTTAATATACCCAGGTTGGGTAATGGTGTTTCACTGTAATGAAAATGTTGAACTTTGAAGCCATGAACTGTACTGGCTCACAAACTTTTCTGTAAATAGTTGGCACTTCGGTGCTCCATCTTGGTTTTACAAAAAACTTTACTGTGCACTATTTTCAACTACCTCAGAAACTAAAAACCCGTTTGGTGTGGCCGAAAGTGAGGTCTGCTCAAGGAAAGTCTTGCAGCCCACCCAAGACCACAGTTGGAGGTTTGGAGCGGGTCCTCCACAAGCACAAGTAAAGGACACTGTGAAGTTACCCCGGTGGGGTTGTAGTCCTAAGAAGTCTCCACGAACTTCGGCACTAATGCTATTTGCACTTTTGTTGAATATGTATTTATTAACACACATGTATAACACATATCAAGGGTATGAACAGTAACAAAACATGTCACATAATATAAGCCATTTGCACTTTTGTAATGTTATTATTAAAAATTTTATTATGCAACGTTTAACTTGAAGTGTTTCCTGCTTTCTTACTACGTCGCATAGTCCACTCTGCTACATCACTTTGCACCATTGCTCTATCTCACATCTATCTGCCCTGGAAGGATAGCGTGTTACCTGTAGAAGACTTTTCACCTACCTGCACTACACCATCCCTTCCAGAGGACCTGCACAGCAGCGCTGGACTCCCTGACCAGGTACTACAGGTGGCGTCACGACAAACTACACGAACATTCTATCATCCCCTGGAAATATCCCACATTCCAGTGATCACCCAGGTCACGGACCGAGCTGTGCTACTCGTGACATCCCCCATAGAAGTCGACGTGATCGGTGCCGAGTACCACCAAAACCCCTGTCTCTGTGCGACTCAACTTCCCTTACTGTGCTGGCACTTTACATTTACAATGCCTCTGGGTTTTTTTTTTGGGGGGTGGGGAACATTCTGACTTTTGCTATGGGGCCCCATGATTTATATGTACGCCCCTGCTGCTGAGGCATGGTATTTAAGGCTGTTAAGGAGCCAATATCCATGGACCTTGCCAGCAGCGTCGGACTGGAGTACCTTGGGCCCACCAGAGAAAAATTATTCTTGGGGCCCACCATCATACTTCCCAACCTTTGAAGAAGGGAAAGAGGGACAAAGGCTGTGGCACGCTGTGCCTGCTGCAGCAAATTTTAGGCCATGCCACGTTGCACCACAGACTGTCCAGGAGTTGGTGGATGCTTTAGTCCAGGTGTGGGAGGAGATCCCTCACGAGACCATCCGTCGCGCTCATCAGGAGCATGGCCAGAAGTTGTAGGGAGGTCATACAGCATACCTCCCAAATTTGGAAGACAGGAAAGAGGATTAAAGGCTGCGGCGCGTGTTGCGCGCCGCTGAAAATTTTAGGCCACGCCCCGACAACACCCATTTCACAGCTAATCACACCCATATCCTCGCCCCAAGCGTAACCATTTAGCACTGCTGATCACACTGACTGGTAATGAGGGCACAGTGGCTGGTACTGAGGAAAAGAAAGAAAGAGCAGCGAGAGAGAAAGAACAAACAGAGAAAGAAAGAGAGGAAAGAAAGAAAAGAGAGAAAGAAAGAACAGAGAGAAAAAAGAACAGAGAGCGAGAAGGAAAGAACAGAGAGCGAGAAAGAAAGACTAGAGAGAGAGCCATAGGCGTAGCTAGGGTTTTGGTTTAGTGGGGGCAAAACTTCTGAGTGGGCCCATCATCAGAGAACCTCAGCAAATGACCGCGCTGTTGGCCAAAATAATCTATATATAAAAAGACCAATATTGATATTACCGCCATATGGTCTGTGTTAAATAATACCAGTCCTACAGAACATATAATAGATTACAGCACAGGTACAGATAATGACTTACCGCTGATGTTCTTTCTAATGGAATTGTTCACTTTTCATGTCTTTTCCATCTGGCCCACACCGACATGACGACTTCTCCAGCCAGGACTCGACTGCACCCCCATTAAAAAAAAAATAAAAAAAAACTCACCTCCCGGCTCCTGTGCTGCTCACTGTTCTCCCTCTCAGCGTCTGACAGCGGGCGCCGGCAGGTGATGTTATTGCGCCCGCTGTCATACGCTGAGAGGGGGATTATGGGAGAGAAGGAGCGCTCGCTCCTTCTCTCTCCATGCGGTCAGCTTTATCGGCTGGATGCCGATACAGCTGACCCTCCGATGATGGGTGGGGGGCCCACTGCTGGCACCGGGCCCCCCCAACGCCTGTTCAGACCCCATAGCTTCCGGGCGGCAGAGCAGGGAGAGCGATTCTCCCTGCTCTGCCGCAGAATGTAACTGTATCGTAGCTCCGGGTGGGCCCCCTCAGAGCGCGGGCCCCGGGGCCACCGCCCCCTCTGCCCCGCGACCTATCCTTTCAAATCAGGGCCCACCACGCAGGAGCTGGGGCCCACCGTAGGTTTCTCCGGTGTCCCGGTGCCTCAGTCCGACCCTGCTTGCCAGCCTGATAATACCAGGCCACAGCAGTCTGCATATCTTGGCTGGTTAACAAAAATAGGGGATCCCTCGAAAAAAATTTGGCGTGGGGTCCCCCCTATTTTTGTTAACCAGCCAGATGAAGCAGACTGCTGAGGCCTGGTTTTTCAGGCTGGTAAGGATCCAATATCCATGGACCTTGCCAGCCTGATAATACCAGGCCACAGCAGTCTGCATATCTTGGCTGGTTAACAAAAATAGGGGATCCCCTCGAAAAAAAAACGGCGTAGGGGTCCCCCTATTTTGTTAACCAGCCAAGTAAAATGCAGACTGCTGCGGCCTGGTATTAAAAGACTGTCAAGGCCCATGGATTTTGGCCCTCAACAGCCTGATAATACCAGGCTACAGCAGCCCCACATTTGGCCGCCCTGTAGCGGTGGCAAGTGGGGTAATAAGGGGTTAATGTCACCGTTGATTGCACGGTGAGAATAAGCCCGGTTAATAATGGAGAGGTGTCAATAAGACACCGATCCATTATTAATCCTAAAAGTTTTTAAATGTATAAAAAAAAAGACACAGCAAGAAAAAAGTATTTTAATGAAATAAAAGAGACAACACAATTTTCATTAATTTTATTATACTCTCATTCCTGCGACGCCATCGATCTCCTGTAAAAAAAGAAAAAAAACAAAACAACAGTATACCACCTGTCCGACGCAGTCCATAGTAACGAGTGTCCCACGACGATCCAGCTCTGCTACATCGCAATGGCAGGCAGAGCCTGTCATCGCGACGCAGCACAGCTGATTACCTGCTTCCCCGGCGGTGACGTCATCGGACTGACTGCTTTACGGCCGGGATTACCCAGCAGTCACTGCAGTTATCGCGAGAAACTGCATGTGACCGCCGGGGAAAGATGATGGCGGCCATCAAGCAGTCCAGCCCGTGACCGCCGGAGATCTTCTGCCAGGTAAGTGCCGCTGACTCCTGACAGACCCGACCGACGGACACTGACAGTGACACAGACAAATCCGATTCCGGTATCCGATAAGACGAAAATATCGGAACTAAGTATCGAAAGTCCGATAGAGCTAATATCGGCCGATACCCGATACTTGCGGTATCGTATCGCTCAACACTACCCTTTGAGTTACTGTATGGCAGACATCCTAGGGGTCTGCTGGACATAGCCAAAAAGACGGGAGAGCAGGAACCTATGCCCAATAAAAGTGTCATTGAGCACGTTGCCAATATGTAGGACCGAATTGCAGTGGTCAGGTCTATTGTAAAAGAGTACTTGATGGGTGCTCAGGCAGCGCAAGGCCGCTTATATAACAAAAAAGCCACAGCCCGCTCCTTTAAAGCAGGCGATTGGGTGTTGGTCTTGGTGCCGACCACTGAAAGCAAGCTTATGGCCAAGTGGCAAGGGCCGTTTGAAGTTCGGGAAAAAGTGGGGGAAGTTTAGTAGCCTGGGAAAAGGAAACCCTAACAGTTATATCACGTAATTTTGTTGAAAGCGTAGAAGGATCGGGAGTGTATGCTTACAGAAGTGACTCCCGACACGTCATCTGGAGAGTCTTCGATAGCGGTCTGGACAGAGGCCGAAGGAGAGGTAAAAATAGGGGACACCCTCTCGAAATAACAGCAACAAGAGGTGCGGAAATTGGTACAGAAGAATACGGATGTATTCTCGGGATTACCCGGACGTACCTCTGTCATCCAGCATGACATTGTCACCGAGCCTCACGTAAGGGAGCGAATGAAACCGCACCACGTGCCAAGGCCCTGAGACAAGCCATTGCGAGTGAGGTAAAACAAATGCTCCAAATGGGAGTAATCGAGGAATTCCAGAGTGATTGGGCTAGTCCAATTGTACTAATCCCAAAGCCAGACGGATCGTTACAATATGGTAATGACTTCCGTAAACTAAACGAGGTATCGAAGTTCGACCTGTACCCAATGCCTCGGGTGGATGAGCTGATCGAAGAACTGGGTCAGGCCCAGTATTTTACCACGCTTGTTCTGACCAAGGGTTATGGGCAGGTGCCTCTTACAGAGTCAGCCTAGGAAAAGACCACCTTCATAACGCCAAAGGGTCTTTTCCACTATGTCGTCCTTCCCTTTGAACTGCATGGGGCCCTTGCCACGTTCCAGTGGCTGATGGATATACTACTGGAACCTCATCGGAAGTATGCGTCAGCATACTTAGATGACATCATCATCTTCAGTTCAGAGTGGCAGACCAACTTGACCCAGGTCCATGCGGTGGTAGATTCGCTCAGAGTGGCGGGCTTGATGGCGTATTCCAAGAAATGTGCGATAGGGTTTGAGGAAGCCCAGTACTTGGGTTATGTGATGGGCCGTGAGGTTATCAAACCCCAAATAAATAAATTGAGGCCATTCAGAACTGGCCCCGACCTGTTACCACCAAGCAGGTGAGAGCGTTTCTTGGGATCATTGGGTATTACAGGAGGTTTATTCCCAACAACTCCCCTGACCGATCTCCTCAAGGGAAGAAAGTCGGTCACGGTTCGGTGGAACCCCCAGGCAGAGGAAGCATGCGAAACCATGAAGGCGCGCTGTCCTCATTAGCCCCAACTTTCAGAAACCAATCGTTGTACAGACAGATGTCTCTAGCGTGGGCCTAGGAGCAGTCCTGTCGCAGGAGGTGGACGGAGAGGAGCATCCGGTCACCTAAGTAGGAAAGTCACCACAGCTGAAGAAATTTTAAGCTTAGTGGAGAAGGAGTGCCTAGCCATTAAGTGGACCTTGGACTCCCTATGTTATTTATTGCTCGGTCGACTTTTTCGCTTGGTAACAGATTATTCCCCCCTGGTCTGGATGAGGAATGCCAAGAAAAGAAATGCACGGGTTACCCGTTGGTTCCTGTCTTTTCAAAATTTTAACTTACCATGGAACATCGGGCAGGGAAGTCACAGGGGAATGCGGATGCCCTGTCACGGGCCAGCTATATGGTGACAAATGTTCAACCACACAAGTTTGAACAGAGGGGGGTATATGAGGCAGCGACTGGTGTTCTTTTCGAGGGTCGCTACGTGTCCCCCCCCAGGATGCGCTCAGAAGAGTATTAGATCAGCTGGAGTGACCTTTGGTCACAGCAGGAAACTGTGAGTCACAAGGCAGAATAAAAGTAAGCGTGAATCTGGTCAGGTTATGTGGCCAAGGAATTGTTCAGGAAAACCCGGTATTGCCTTTTATTTTTGAAACGGACTGCAGGAAGGTAGTGAGGCCGGTCCGTTTCCTCCAGGCCAGATCTTGTAAGAGGCACATGGCCACATATTGGAGTTTAGAAAAAAAACTTGCAGGAAGGGTTGGGTGTGTCAGTCTGGAGTTTGGATGGTGTAGAGCAGACAGCTCTGCAAAATCTCTGCCTGTGTGAGGGAACACAGAGCGCAGTGGAGCGAACTCCTGACACCCCACATTGGTGGATAGTTTTTGTTTCCTGGCAGCGATCTGGAGGATACTATTTCTTTTGTTTGTAAGGTTTTTGGACATTAAACCTATGTTTACTTTAGAACTTTCATTAGTCACTGCTAGAGTCGAGCGATACTTTCCGATATCCAAAAATATCGGATCGGAATGGTATCGACGATATCCACAAAATATCGGCGATACCCGATACAGATACCGGAAATCCAATGTAAGTCTATGGGAACAAAATATCGTAATTAAAAAAAAAACATTCTTGGCTTGTTGGATAATTGTACATGAAGGAAAACACCAAAGAGTAATGTAGAATGTATTGGGGGAGGTTGAGGAGACATTAAAGGCATAGATGTTTAACCCAATCCAATGGAATAGCATTAATAATTTTTTTTTTAAAGACGTTCGGATTGACGAAGAAATTGACAATGTTGTTAACCTTTTTTCTATTTTGGTAAATATGTATGTTTCACAACTTCCATGCTCTTGACCTTTTTAACTTTTGCCACACTTTCACCTTCATAATCTTCAGCAGCATCATCTTTGTCATCTAATTATTCTTCATCTTCACCTTCTTTATCTTCTTCTTAAACTTCTTGTTATTCATCTTTTTGTTAACATTACTCATATTGTTCTTATTAAACTATTATTCTTCTTCATATTCTACTTCTTCATCTTCTTCCTCTTCATCTTCTTCATCATATTCTTATTTGTGACAGAGATTCCTGTACTTGTAATCTGTAAAAGTATGAATTTTTCTTCCTTCCGTTCTTGCTGTCACAAAAGATTTAAATTACAACAGTATTTGTCCGTGTTCAGTTTAGCCTGCAGCAGCAGGCATTTTCCAGGGGCACCACGAGGAGGAACGGACTCACCCCCATACACTGCTTAGTCTTCTTCTGCTTATAATTTACAGCATATATTTTGCTCTTCATTTTGGTCTTATTTTTCATGTTCTTCTGCTTTTTGATCTTCTGCTTATTGTTCTTCTGTCTCTTGTTCTGTATCTTGTAGTTTGTCTTAACCTTTTTTGTCCTGTTGGTGATCTTCTTCTGGGTAATCTTTTATTTCCTCTTTGTGATGGTGTTCAGGCTGGTTGGCTTGATGCTCGTCGTCCTTGGGGTTGTCATCTTCTTCGGGGTGGTCTTTACGGTTGTCTAACTTCCGAGAACCAGCTGATGTTACTGGAACCCGGACGGGTATCAGATGGTACAAGAGACAATGGAAGTAACGAGGACCAGCTTACTGTGCTGGAACCCGGAGGGGCAGCAGAAGGAAAAGAGCCAATGGCACAACCGAGGACCAGCTGACGTTACTGGGACACGGTTACTAAGCAGGAGGTACCTGTGCTCAAAAGCACTACCAAGGACCAGCAGACGTTGCTGAACTCGGATACCGAACTGGAGGCACCGAGGCCAAAGGCACTGCGGAGAACCAGTTGACGGTACTGGAACCCGGACGGGTAGCAGAAGGTACAAGAGCCAATGCAAGTAACGAGGACCAGCTGACTGTGCTGGAACCCGGAGGGGCAGCAGAAGGAAAAGAGCCAATGGCACAACCGAGGACCAGCTGACGTTACTGGGACACGGTTACTAAGCAGGAGGTACCTGTGCTCAAAAGCACTACCAAGGACCAGCAGACGTTGCTGGAACTCGGATACCGAACTGGAGGCACCGAGGCCAAAGGCACTGTGGAGAACCAGTTGACGGTACTGGAACCCAGACGGGTAGCAGAAGGTACAAGAGCCAATGCAAGTAACGAGGACCAGCTGACTGTGCTGGAACCCGGAGGGGCAGCAGAAGGAAAAGAGCCAATGGCACAACCGAGGACCAGCTGACGTTAGTGGGACACGGTTACTAAGCAGGAGGTACCTGTGCTCAAAAGCACTATCAAGGACCAGCAGACGTTGCTGGAACTCGGATACCGACATGGAGGCACCGAGGCCAAAGGCACTGCGGAGAACCAGCTGACGGTACTGGAACTCGGACGGGTACCATAAGGCACCCATGAAAATGTAAGTTGACAGGCCGCAAGCTGTCCGCAGTTACCGAATCACACAGTCCTACAGTGGGTGCTTGTCCTATTGTCACAACGGAAACAGACTTTATTTAGATATCCCACAGCACACATAGGAATCACCTAAACTGCAGGCACCATAGAGTTGGCTAACCCGAATGCAACACGACAGGACAACTTATTGGAGGCTAATTAACGTTGACACTGCCAGTAAACAGCTGTCATGCTGTAACCAGGCTGGGCAGGAGTCAGTACCCGTGCCAATTACTTCCGAGCAACATCTGGCGGTGTTGGAGCCCAGGGATGAGAGGAGGAAAGGGTGGAGGCAGCATGACTTTTTGGCGTACACACAGCAGGGGAACAGCTGACATTACTGAACCCCAGTAACACAGGAGCAAGTGTTGACTGTGCTAACAGCACTTCCGAGCGTTCCTTTATGTGCACTTTAGTAGGAGGTCGGCGTACCCCCCTGCTGTGGGAAGAACAAATTGAAGCCGTTGTTGCTTGGATGGCAGCCAATGCATCGACTTCAATTGCTTCCACCTCCTCTCAGGAACACAGCACTGTTGAGCAACCATCTGTCTCTTCACCGCCTGCCAAATTGCCCAGGCAGTCAGACAGTTCTGTACAGGATCCAGCTGAGTCTCTGCTTCTGTTCTCAGAATCTGTTGGCTTGCAAACAGGGGCCCAGCCAAGCAGCATTCTGGAATGTGAAGAAGAGGTAGTATGCAGTGATGCGCAACAGCTGTGTCTCTCAGAATCTGAAGAGGCGGGTGAGCCAGTGCGATGCTCAGCACACCGCAGAACGCATCTGATGATGATGAGACTCAGGTGCCAGTTTCTGTTGAGCATGGTGCTGGCCAGACCACCCAACAGCAGCAGGTTTTGGAAGAGGGTAGTGGAGATGATGAGGTCCAAGTCCCAACATGGCGTGAGGAACAGGAAGGTGGTGGGAGCAGCTCTGAGGAAGAGATTGCCCCAACGGTACAAACAGGAGGGAGAGTTAGGCTGCAGACTCGGTTGACTGTAGCCTCCAGTTTGGAACCTGTTCGGAGCAGTTCTCTTCCAAAAGTCAAAACGGGCGCTCCCAGGACTTGCACAGCATGGTCCTTTTTTGACACACTTGCAGATGATATTTGCTATGTGAAATGCAAGCTGTGTAATCTAAAAGTAAAAACAGGTAAAAGTGTCAGTAACGTCAATACCAGTAATATTATTATTATTATAGATTTTAATAGCGCCATTTATTCCATGGCGCTTTACATGTGAAGAGGGGCAAATATAGACAATTACAGTAAACATGAGCAATACAAGGCACACACAAGTACAGAAGGAGAGAGGACCCAGCCCGCGAGGGCTCACAATCTACAGGGGTGGTTGAGGATACACTAGGAGAGGGAAGAGCTGATCGTGTGGTGGTTCAGTAGACTGATGATCATTGCAGGTTGTAGGCTTGTCGGAAGAGGTGGGAAATATGTGCAAACATGTGGGTAAAAGCACGTAGTTGAGTTACAAAGACACACTGGAGATGTAGGCCAACCTACAGCAGCACCTACATCTTCAGGTCGTGTCGGAGCCTCTTCCTCCAGCTGACACACAGCTGGTTCGGCTTTCTCACAGGATCGCCATGGAAGAACCTCGGTCAATGTTGTCCAGAGACAAAGTGTTATTCCACCCACAGCAGCAAGTTCCCTGCCATCCTCACACACCCAGGCCACAAAACAGCCATCGGTACCACAGGCATGGGATAAAAGACGGCCATACTCGGCAAACCATCCACGAGCACAGACTCTGAATGCTGGCATTGCAAAACTCCTGTCCCTTGAAATGCTGTCATTCAGGCTGGTGGAGACTGACAGTTTCCGTAACTTAATGGCATTGGCAGTCCCACAATACAATGTGCCAAGCCGATTTTATTTCAGCAGGCAAGCCGTCCCTGGTCTGCAAAAGCATGTTGCGTGAAAAATTAAACATGCGCTACAAAACTTCGTCAGTAGCAATGTCCACCTGACCACCGCTGCGTGGACCAGTACCCATGGCCAGGGACGATACCTTTCCCTTACTGCCCATTGGGTCAATGTTGTGTAGCCGGGTACAGATCTTGCGAGTGGCGCTGTACGTGTTCAGCCAACTCCAAGGATTGCAGGAATCAAGTCTGTACACATTGACTCCTCCTCCTACTCCAGTTCCTCAGAAACATTGCTGCAGGAGCCGTCACGGTCTACCTCCACATGGACCAGTAAATCGCTTAATAATAATAATAATAATAATAATCTTTATTTATATAGCGCAAACAGATTCCGCTGCGCTTTACAGTTTAACAGTTTCAGAACACAAGTAATAAGTAACAACGTTAACAATAAAATAATTAAAGCAATAGAAGCCGCCCCTGCTCTTGAGAGCTTACAATTTACAATGAGGTGGGGGAGCTACAAAGTACAGGTGTTTATATACAATGGTCTATTTACAATGATGGTCCAGCCATTTTGAGGGAGTGAGGGATGGATGGAGATAGTGAATGGGCTACACACAAAACACACTTACACATAGAATGACTTTGGGCCTGGGGTCCGATATATGACCGCTACTCTGAGGGAGAGGGGACGAAAGAGCATGATGGTGTGGACCTCAAAAGAAGGGAATGAGAGTGATGGAATTGGGGGGATGACCTGGAAAGTGCATTGTGGGGACAGGAGTATGCCGACTCCACCACCATGTCTGTTTGAGGGTCTCGGGGAATGTGAGAACTATAAGCCTCCATAGGAAATGGCAGGAGGGGAAACCGTGTCAGAATCCTGAATCCAGGTTTCAGTCAGGGCCAACAGATGAAGAGAGTTGTTCAGAAAGTAGTTGTGCAGGAAGGTTAGCTTGTTGCATGCAGACCGTGGATTCCAGAGGGCACAGTTAAACGAAGGAGATGAGGGAGTGCAATTAATATTAATAAGATTATTATGGTTTCGATATGAGGTAGGGTAGGGATTGAGGTTGGGGGATGGTGGACCAGGGTTGGGGGAGATGTCCCCTGAAATCAATAGGAGTAGGAAGATAAAGAGCAGGTAGTTGTTGGTGTTGTAAGTTGGTTTTTTCAGTGATGTGTTTCGGCTAGATGGGCTGAGGTTTCTTAGGAAGGTGATGAGTGCATGGGAACTGTACATAGGAGAGGGAAGTATGGAGGAGCTCATGTGTATGAGTCGTGATGAAGGGGGGATGGGGCGGTGTTTGTGGAAGGCAAGGGAACACAGGAGGATACAGTTAATGTAAATAATTAGAAACATAACAAAAAACAAGAAACAAATATCCTAAAATAAAATTTAAAATATATTGCAAAACATGCATGAGGTTGTAATAATAATAATAATAATAAGGGTATTTTATAAACATAATATTTATGAAAATGTTTTGTTCAGGATTAAAAATATAGCAAAGTGTGGACTACCTTATTCCAGCCCTGATTAACTGCCATGAATAACTGCCGTTTACTCAATGCTTGTCTTCTATGATGCTTTGCTTTCTGTGATGCGTGCACCCCACACATGCACCACACAACGCTTAGCTGTTGCGACCGATATGAGCACTGCCGTGGGCAAACGTCAACAGGTCGTCCTGAAATAAATTTCCATGGGGAATCGAAGCCACACAGCGCAGGAGCTCTGGAATGCCATGAAGCAGGAGAGCGACGTGTGGTTTTTGACAGCGAATCTCCAGCTAGGCTTGGTAGTGTGTGACAATGGCCGAAATCTGGTGGCAGCTCTGGGCCTTGTCAACCTCACTCACATACCATGTCTGGCACATGTGCTCAACTTGGTCGTGCAGAGTTTTTTGAGGGACTATACGGATATTGATGCACTGCTGCACAAGGTCCGCCTACAGTGCGCTCACTTGCAACGTTCCAGCATGGTCAGATCGCGCATTGCAGCTCTGCAACGCAGATTTCCCTTCCTGAACATCGCATCATATGTGACGTCCCCACCAGGTGGAATTCCACGTTACATATGTTGGAGCGGTTGTGTGAGCATCAGCCAGCAGTAATGGAGTATCAGCTGCATCAGGAGCAATCAACTCGCAATTTGCGCCGTTCACACTTCACCACTACTGAGTGGGCCTCTATAATAATAATAATAATCTTTATTTATGTAGCGCCAACAGATTCCGCAGCGCTTTACAGTTTAACAGTTTCAGAACAAAAGTCATAAGTAACAACGTTAACAATACAATATTTAAAGCAATATAAGCCGGCCCTGCTCGTGAGAGCTTACAATCTACAATGAGGAGGGGGAGCTACAAAGTACAGGTGTTTATATACAATGGTGTATTTACAATGATGGTCCAGCCATTTTGAGGGAGTGAGGGATGGATGGATGGAGATAGTGAATGGGCTACACACACACACACACACACACACACACACACACACACATAGAATGACTTTGATTAGTGAATGTGATAGGCCGCTCTGAACAAATGTGTTTAGAGGGAGCGCCTGAAACCATGGAAATTGCGGATAGTCCTAATTTCTTGGGGTACAGCATTTCAGAGGATTGGCGCAGCGGGGAGAAGTCTTGGAGTCGGGAGTGGGAGGTACGGATTAGTGCAGAGGTTAGTCCAAGGTCGTTTGCAGAGCGCAGCAGTCGGTTAGGCCGATAGATAGAAATGAGGGAGGAGATGTAGGGGGGTGCTGCACTGTGGAGAGCTTTGTGGGTGAGAACAAGTACTTTGAATTGGATCCTATAATGGATGGGCAGCCAGTGTAAGGACTGGCGAAGGACTCTATGAAGGACATCTGCCACGTTTTGCGTGCGTTTGATGAGTCAACGCGGATGGCGAGTGCAGATGATGCACTAGTCAGCCTGACTGTCCCCCTTATCTGCCTGCTTGAAAAAACACTGCAAGCACTAAGGGATGAGGTTTTGGAAGAGGTGGAGGATGAGGAGTCACAAATTCCATCACCTTATGTACAGTCAGCGCAACGTGGTTCCTCACAAAGGGCTGGGCAGGGCTCACTTTGTGAGGAGGATGAGGAGGAGTCAATGGAGGAGGAAGACATCGCTCCAGAGGGAGGTACACAACGCTCTAGTCAGTATGTAGAGCGAGGGTGGGGTGATGCAGAGCAGGCAGAGATGACGCCTCTTGCAGGGGACAGCGTTTCTTGGCCAGTTGGAAGTCTGCAGCACATGGTTGATTTCATGCTGCAGTGCCTGAGAAACGACCGCCACATCACCCACATTCTCACCACGTCTGATTATTGGGTGTACACCCTCCTAGACCCTCGCTACCGGGACAACTTTCAAAGCCTCATCAGACCGTTGAACCGGGAGCGTAAAATGCGGGAGTAACAAGACACACTGCTGCAATTATTATTATTATTATACATTTATATAGCGCCATTTATTCCATGGCGCTTTACATATGACAAGGGAAAAATATAGACAGGTACAATAAAGATGTGCTGGACAAGGGACACACAAGTACAGAAAGAGAGAGGACCCTGCCCGCGAGGGCTCACAGTCTGCAGGGATGGGTGAGAATGCAATAGGAAAGGGTACAGCTGGTCGTACGATGGTTGAGTACACTGAGGATCATTGCAGGTTGTAAGCTTGTCGGAATCCATAATGTTCTCCATTCCAGCCGAGAGCACTGCTGCTGCTACTGCTTTACAAAGCAGCTCTGTGCGTCGAGGCAGTGGAGACAGCTCTGCAACAAGAGGGAGCACAAGCAGCGCCTCTGCACAGGGCAAGACCAGTATGTTCCAAATGTGGCGAAGTTTTGTGGCAGCGCCACCAATGTCTACACCATCCGAGACGGCTCCAGTCAGCAGGAGGCAACGTTTCCGTAAGATGGTGACAGACGACATGTCTTGCCCTCTCAGTGTACTCCCAGATGGCTCTTCCCCATTCAAGTTTTGAGTCTCTAAGCTGGATACATGGCCAGAGCTTAGCCAGTATGCATTGGAGGTGCTGGCTTGCCCTGCTGGCAGTGTATTATCGGAGCGCGTCTTTTGTGCTTCAGGTGGTGTACTAACAGACCGTCGCATGCGACTATCCTCCGATAATGTAGACCGGCTTACTTTGCTGAAAATGAACAAGGCATGGATCACGCATGAATTTGCCTGTCCTGTTTCCGATTAAATAACTGGTTGGCAACGTTATACATGTATCCTGTTATGTTCATCTTTCTACCACCTGAACTGTACAGTCATGGCCAAAAGTTTTGATAATGACACAAATATGATATTTTCACATGATCTGCTGCCCTCTGGTTTTTATGTGTGTTTGACAGATATTTTTATCACAGACAGAAATATAATTGCAAACATATGAGTAACAAAAGCTTATATTGACAGTTAGAATGAGTTAATGCAGCAAGTCTAATTTTGCAGTGTTGACCCTTCTTCTTCAGGACCTCTGCAATTCTCCCTGGCATGCTCTCAATCAACTTCTGGACCAAATCCTGGCTGATAGCAGTCCATTCTTGCACAATCAATGCTTTCATTTTGTCAGAATTTTTAATTTTTTTTGTTGTCCACCCGTCTCTTGATGATTGACCACAAGTTCTCAATGGGATTAAGATCTGGGGAGTTTCCAGCCCATGGACCCAAAATCTCTGTTTTGTTCCCTGAGCCATTTTGTCACTCCATAACTTAGGCAAATCAAACTCACATCATGCCTCAAAAGCTGCAATGTTGGAAGTGCATAATGTGGGTGAACTTTGACAACAGCTGCAGTGCGAATGTTTGCCTTCATTGTTCTTGGCTTTTAAATAAAAGCATACAAGTAAATATAATAATACCTGAAAACCTCAAACTACAGTGAACACTTCACACAACTGTTCAATAGCTGTGAAAGCCCTCTTTGTGTAATTCTATATTCTTTGCAACCAATGTATTGGATACGGATGGAAGCATGTCACACTAATAGATTTGAATTATTTGAAATTGAATGTAGCAGCACCAATTTTAGAAAAATGACAAGGATGAGCCAGTGACAGACACTCAGCAGAGTACACGCAGCGGTGGTTGAAGTAAGTGGAGCGGGATCTACATCCTACCAAAAATTTAAACCTCAGACTAGAGTGAATACTGAACACAACTGTTCACTTGCTGTGAAAGGCCTTTTGTGGACTTCTATATGTTTGCAACCCAATGTATTGTATTTTGATGGAAGAGCGTCACACTAATAGATTTTAGTAAATTTAAAATAGAATAAAGCAGCACCAATTTTAGAAAAATGACAAGGATGAGCCAGTGACAGACACTCAGCAGAGTACACGCAGCAGTGGTTGAAGTAAGTGGAGCGGGATCTACACTCCTACCAAAAATTTAAACCTCAGACTAGAGTGAACACTGAACACAACTGTTCACTTGCTGTGAAAGGCCTTTTTGTTGACTTCTATTATGTTTGCAAGCAATGTATTGTATTTTGATGGAAGAGCGTCACACTAATAGATTTTAGTAAATTTAAAATAGAATAAAGTAGCACCAATTTTAGAAAAATGACAAGGATGAGCCAGTGACAGACACTCAGCAGAGTACACGCAGCGGTGGTTGAAGTAAGTGGAGCGGGATCTACACTCCTACCAAAAATTTAAACCTCAGACTAGAGTGAACACTGAACACAACTGTTCACTTGCTGTGAAAGGCCTTTTTGTGGACTTCTATTATGTTTGCAAGCAATGTATTGTATTTTGATGGAAGAGCGTCACACTAATAGATTTTAGTAAATTTAAAATAGAATAAAGCAGCACCAATTTTAGAAAAATGACAAGGATGAGCCAGTGACAGACGCTCAGCAGAGTACATGCAGCATTAGTTGAAGAAGTAACTGGAGCGTGATCTGCACTCAAAAAAAAAAAAAACTCACAGACTGCAGTGAACACTGAAACACAACTGTTCACTATCTGTGAAAGGCTCCTTTGTGTACTTCTATAGTGTTTGCAAACAATGTATTGTATCAGGATGGAAGCACATCACACTCATAGATTTTAGTTTTTTTCAATAGAATGGAGCAGCAACAATTTTAGAAAAATGACAAGGATGAGGCAGTGACACACGCTCAGCAGAGTACACGCAGCATTAGTTGAAGAAGTAACTGGAGCGTGATCTGCATTTAAACAAAAATAAATACCTCACAGACTGCAGTGAACACTGAAACACAACTGTTCACTATCTGTGAAAGGCTCCTTTGTGTACTTCTATAGTGTTTGCAACCAATGTATTGGATACGGATGGAAGCACGTCACACTATAATTTCAATTGAATGGAGCAGCAAGAATTACACTAAAGAAAAAAATAAGTCTGTGAGTGACACGTGCAGATGCCTACAAACAGCGTTGGATGCAGAGCAAACTGCAGCGTCACCTGCACGCACACACACACCTTGCAGAGCTGTGAAAACAACACTGCAAGGCAAAAGGAAGCTTTACACAGCGGTTGGTAAACTAGCCTGCCTAAAGCACAGTACACAAAATGGCAATCTCTAACTGTCCCTCAGAGTCAGCAGAGCAGCGTTCTGTCCCTATCTGAATTCACAGCACAGTGACGCTAAAATGGCGGCGGCGCCTTTTATAGTGCATTCTGACATCATTTCAGCATCCAATCACAGCCATGCCATTAGTTAACATGACCGCAGCAGTACAGGATGTGCCCACACTTCTTAGGATTCCTCATTGGCTGACTAAAATCACATTGCCTCTCAAAGAATTATGGGAACTTCCGATTCCGGCATACGATATATGGAAAATATCGGAACTAAGTATATAAAGTCCGATACAGCGAATATCGGCCGATACCCGATACTTGCGGTATCGGAATGCTCAACTCTAGTCACTGCCTGTCTATCACACTGCACTAACCCCACTGCCCTACACCTCCCATTGAATCTAATGACATTCGGGTATGTTCGTTGAACCACTCGCCGACCATGTTCGGCAAACATCCAATCATTCGGCAAATTGAGCCGGATCAAACCTTGAAAAGGTTTGCTTAACTCTAATGGCAATGAGATGGCTGATGCCAATTGTTTATTTTGCAGACTACTAAAAAACACATACCCATCCAGAAAAATGATTTATTTGGCCTATAAATGGCAACGAGATGGCTGATGACAATTATCTTTTTTGCCAAACTTCTAGAAGACGCACACCGGTCCTGAAAACTTATTTAATTGGCCTACTAATGGCAATGAGATGGCTAATGACAAGTGTTTATTTTACAGACTACTAGAAAACACACAACGGCTTAAAATAACAGTACTCCCACAATTGGGGAGTGCCAGGTACATACAACGGCTTAAAGGACAGTACTCCAACAGGCGGGGGAGTGCAGAATACACACAGTCTCATAAAATACAGCACTCCCACAGGCTTGGGGGTTCAGAGTAAACATAGTAGCTTAAAAGACAGTATTGCCACAGGTGGGGGTGCAGAGTACACACAGCAGCTTAAAGGATAGTACTCCCACAGGTAGGGGGTGCAGAGAACACACAGTGGCTTGAAGGATAGTACTCCCACAGGCATGTTCATGAAGTACTTTTGCAGCCGGCTCCCTCTTTTGTTGTGCTGCTGGGTCAGCGTAGGGCCACCACCAGGGCATTACTGCCCTGACTGGCATATGGTGCCCAATGAGCAGAGGGGGCCCGCATCGGTTAAACTCTAGTTAAAAGCCACCAGCCAATCAGAGGCTGGCAGCTGACGTCAGCGCGCACATTGCTGGCATATGACATCATTGTCATTCGCCGGCAAGTGAGCTCTTTAACTGCATGGAGGAGCATCGCCACTGGAGAGTGGCCAAGTCAGGAGAAAAGGTTTTTTTTATTTTTATTGAAAGCGGCATGGGGTCAGGATGGGAGACACGGGAGGTAAAATGGAGACACAGGTGGAATGGAGACACGAGGGAAAGACTGGAGAAACAGGGAAAATGGAGACACAGGGGGAAGAATGTAGACACAGGAGGAAGAATGGAGACATGGGGAAGAATGGAGACACAGGGGGAAGGATGCGAGACACGGGAAAAATGGAGACACAGGGGGCAGGATGGGAGACACAGGAGGAAGAATGGAGGCACAGGGGGAAGAATAGAGACACAAAGAGAAGAGGGGAAGAATGGAGATATGGGGCAGAATGGAGATACAGTTCACAGGATGGAGACACAGGGGGCAGGATTGAGACACAGGAGGCAGGATGGAGACACATGGGGCAGGATGAAGACAGATGGGGCAGGAATATCGGGCAGGATGGAGACACAGAGGGCAGGATGGAGACACAGGGGGAAGAATGGAGACATAGAGGAAGAATGGAGATACAGAGGGAAGAATGGAAACACAGGGGGAAGAATGGAGACATAGGTCATAGGATGGAGACACAGGGGGCAGGATGGAGACACAGGGGGCAGGATGGAGACACAGGGGGCAGGATCATGGAGCAGGATGGAGACAGATGGGAGAGGATCATGCTGCAGGATGGAGACAGATGGGGCAGGGTCATGGGGCAGGATAGAGAGATGGGGCAGGATCATGGAACAGGATGGAGACAGATGGGGTAGGATCATGGGCCAGGATGGAGACAGATGGGGCAAGATCATAGGGCAGGATGGAGACAGATGGGGCAGGATCATGGGGCAGGATGGAGACAGATGGGGCCTGGATCATGGGGCAGGATGAGACAGATGGGCAGACATGCGCAGGATGGAGACAAATGGGGCAGGATCATGGGCAGGTAGAACATATGGTGCAGGATCATGGGCAGGATGGATACACATGGTCAGGATCTGGCAGGATGATACAATGGAGACGTGGAACAGGATCATGGGGCAGATGGAGCAGGATTACAGGGCAGATGGGGCAGGATCACGGGACAGATGGGGCAGGATGGGACATCACATGGTGTCAGAATGAATATTCATGAGGTCAGGATAGGAGAACATATGGGGCCAGGATGGGAGAACATATGGCTGGAGCCAGGAATGAGACACATGGGGGCCAGGATGGGGGATATTATTACCATAGGGGCTAATTAAGGGATATTATTACTGCAGTCATGTATTTATTTATTTTTTTTGAGTGTACTGTTTTAAATGGGGGGGCGGTCCTGTTACTGTGCAGAGCGACACTATGTCGCTTTTTTTCTTCATCTGGTGTAGTTTAGAAGTTGGGAAAAAAATAAGTAATGTGTTCTGCAAGCACTGCTCTAGATAACTGTGTTATTTCCAGCAGAGACGAGCTCTGGCTGGAATAAGCGATGGCGGTCTGTGCTGGATGAAGATGAAAAGCAAAGATGAAGGACTTCACCTAGAGACGTCACTGGTGAGTCAGTGTGTTACCTGTACACTTGCACCGTACACTGTATCCTAAAACAGCGGTCCTGTGTACAATATCACCAGCGATCACTGTATTACCTTTACACTGGCACTATATACTGAGCTCCTGTGTATAATGTCATTGATCACTGCATAACCTGTACAATATATACAGTGCTCATGTGTATAATGTCACTGTTGATCACTGTATTACCTGTACACTGATACTGTATACAGAGCTCCTGTGTATAATGTCACCGGTAATCACTGTATTATCTGTATGCAGACACTGCATGCTAAATACAGATCTCCTGTGTATAATGGCACTTATGGTGACATTAGTTTTGTGTTTTTTATTAATGATCAGTATTGTAGTATTCTGTCACTATGTGTTGGTAATATGTTGTTTTGCCATGGTGTGGCAGTATTTGTTCCTTGTATGTGCTATTATTTGGTCACTATGTGGTGGTAATATGTGGTCTGGACATGGTGTGGTGGCATTTGTCCCTTGTATGTGATATTATTGGTCATTTTAAAAATTGAAAAATAAATAAACATATACCTAAATTGTATTGGATATGTTAACAAATGATTAATAGGATAGAGTAGAGTAGAGATAGGCCAAAAGAGTCTACATTGTCATGGTAGTGGCTTAAAAAATATTTTGGCCAAAACAAAAGCTGCTGGCTATATGTGTGATCTGGTGATGGGAACTGTTAATGTGGGATTGGTGAGAAGTGCAGTTTTTCCAAGAGACAGCAGTGGAGCTGTGGACAGTTTGAGGGGTGGAGCCTGGACAGAGTCTAAAGAGGGCCCGAAAATTTTGCCAGTTTGGGGCCTGAAATTCCTAGTGGCAACCTTGGGTCAGCGTGACCACCACCTCTTCCTCCGAACTGCCCATGTCACTCAGATTACCTTGACTCCATATGTGGTCTAGGACCTCATCATCCCACATTGCATCATCACGCCTCTTTAGTCTGTCCTTAAACTTTTCTGCCCTACTAATCCACTACTGTCCTCGCTACTCCTCTACTTCTCTCCTCTACATATTGCTTCATTGTCTCTTGATTCCATAACTTATCCACTTCAAGCTACTGACATTCAACTTCAAAGCTGTACATAATCTGTCCCCGCATATATCTTTGAACTAATCTCCCAATATCTCCCACCACATAATCTCTGGTCTTCCCAAGACCTCATTTTCTCCTCTTCAATTGTACGTTCCTGATCCAGTTGCCTGAAAGACTACTCAAGATATCCCCCATCTTGTAGAATTCTTTGGCACAACACATCCGATTACTCATCTCTTATATTCCACTCACAACATTAAGCCCTCCAACTAGTTCTTGTTCCGATAATTGCCAATTGAATATTCCTAATTGGTTACCACATCCAAACCACTCATTCATGGCAAACACGCACAAACTTCAAAGACCCCTAATGACAATCTGCCACCAAGACTAGAGATAGAAGAGACATGTAAAATACAATTATGGTTCAATACGTTTGACCGAATTTTGAATTTCGACACTAATATGTTGGAAACGAAATTTGGCCTTGTAAACGGCAAACTTTAACCACCAACATCCATGCTCATCTGTGATCCATATGTGGAACAACTATACATACATCTGCATGCACTCAGTCAGTTCCTTATTAATGGCCGTATACAACACTGTCGCCAGCACTACATTCAATAGACAAAAAAACCTGACTGGCACATCCAGACTAATGTGAACTAGGTGCAAACCAAAGGAAGCTACCCCCATGTAAAACATACAAAAAAAGGCTGCACTCAAGCATACTAAAGCATGACAACATGGAATACATGAAATTTAGAATAGCAATATGGCTTTGGAATATAAGGAAAAATTTGAGACGCTTAGTATAAACATTTGGCCAACATTTTAAAGCCACCAACCATCGTCAAGGTGGTCTCAATTCTGGTGAGTCCCTGACCTAATGTGAACATACCTCTATTAGGCTGATATCTGAATTTCTGGGTGAATATGCACCTCTGTCAGTAATGCCTGCATTTATGGGTAAAGTAGGGACCTGGTGTAATTAAAATCACCACCTGGTGGGGCGGAGTGCTCAGTCAGCAAGCTAACATTCAAAGACAAAAAAACCTGACTGGCACATCCAGACTAATGTGAACTAGGTGCAAACCAAGGAAGCTACCCCCATGTAAAACATACAAAAAAAGGCTGCACTCAAGCATACTAAAGCATGACAACATGGAATACATGAAATTTAGAATAGCAATATGGCTTTGGAATATAAGGAAAAATTTGAGACGCTTAGTATAAACATTTGGCCAAACATTTTAAAGCCCACCAACCATCGTCAAGGTGGTCTCAATTCTGGTGAGTCCCTGACCTAATGTGAACATACCTCTATTAGGCTGATATCTGAATTTCTGGGTGAATATGCACCTCTGTCAGTAATGCCTGCATTTATGGGTAAAGTAGGGACCTGGTGTAATTAAAATCACCACCTGGTGGGGCGGAGTGCTCAGTCAGCAAGCTAACATTCAAAAGACAAAAAAACCTGACTGGCACATCCAGACTAATGTGAACTAGGTGCAAACCAAGGAAGCTACCCCCATGTAAAACATACAAAAAAAGGCTGCACTCAAGCATACTAAAGCATGACAACATGGAATACATGAAATTTAGAATAGCAATATGGCTTTGGAATATAAGGAAAAATTTGAGACGCTTAGTATAAACATTTGGCCAAACATTTTAAAGCCCACCAACCATCGTCAAGGTGGTCTCAATTCTGGTGAGTCCCTGACCTAATGTGAACATACCTCTATTAGGCTGATATCTGAATTTCTGGGTGAATATGCACCTCTGTCAGTAATGCCTGCATTTATGGGTAAAGTAGGGACCTGGTGTAATTAAAATCACCACCTGGTGGGGGCGGAGTGCTCAGTCAGCAAGCTAACATTCAAAAGACAAAAAAACCTGACTGGCACATCCAGACTAATGTGAACTAGGTGCAAACCAAGGGAAGCTACCCCATGTAAAACATACAAAAAAAGGCTGCACTCAAGCATACTAAAGCATGACAACATGGAATACATGAAATTTAGAATAGCAATATGGCTTTGGAATATAAGGAAAAATTTGAGACGCTTAGTATAAACATTTGGCCAAACATTTTAAAGCCCACCAACCATCGTCAAGGTGGTCTCAATTCTGGTGAGTCCCTGACCTAATGTGAACATACCTCTATTAGGCTGATATCTGAATTTCTGGGTGAATATGCACCTCTGTCA
This sequence comes from Oophaga sylvatica, assembly GCA_033576555.1. NCBI lineage: Eukaryota > Metazoa > Chordata > Amphibia > Anura > Dendrobatidae > Oophaga > Oophaga sylvatica. The sequence continues at coordinate 195,237,247 of JARQOD010000005.1, forward strand.
GTAATGCCTGCATTTATGGGTAAAGTAGGGACCTGGTGTAATTAAAATCACCACCTGGTGGGGGCGGAGTGCTCAGTCAGCAAGCTAACATTCAAAAGACAAAAAAACCTGACTGGCACATCCAGACTAATGTGAACTAGGTGCAAACCAAGGGAAGCTATCCCCATGTAAAACATACAAAAAAAGGCTGCACTCAAGCATACTAAAGCATGACAACATAGAATACATGAAATTTAGAATAGCAATATGGCTTTGGAATATAAGGAAAAATTTGAGACGCTTAGTATAAACATTTGGCCAAACATTTTAAAGCCCACCAACCATCGTGAAGGTGGTCTCAATTCTGGTGAGTCCCTGACCTAATGTGAACATACCTCTATTAGGCTGATATCTGAATTTCTGGGTGAATATGCACCTCTGTCAGTAATGCCTGCAATTATGGGTAAAGTAGGGACCTGGTGTAATTAAAATCACCACCTGGTGGGGGCGGAGTGCTCAGTCAGCAATCTAACACCAGGTCCCTACTTTACCCATAAATGCAGGCATTACTGACAGAGGTGCATATTCACCCAGAAATTCAGATATCAGCCTAATAGAGGTATGTTCACATTAGGTCAGGGACTCACCAGAATTGAGACCACCTTCACGATGGTTGGTGGGTTTTAAAATGTTTGGCCAAATGTTTATACTAAGCGTCTCAAATTTTTCCTTATATTCCAAAGCCATATTGCTATTCTAAATTTCATGTATTCCATGTTGTCATGCTTTAGTATGCTTGAGTGCAGCCTTTTTTTGTATGTTTTACATGGGGGTAGCTTCCCTTGGTTTGCACCTAGTTCACATTAGTCTGGATGTGCCAGTCAGGTTTTTTTGTCTTTTGAATGTTAGCTTGCTTACTGAGCACTCCGCCCCACCAGGTGGTGATTTTAATTACACCAGGTCCCTACTTTACCCATAAATGCAGGCATTACTGACAGAGGTGCATATTCACCCAGAAATTCAGATATCAGCCTAATAGAGGTATGTTCACATTAGGTCAGGGACTCACCAGAATTGAGACCACCTTGACGATGGTTGGTGGGCTTTAAATGTTTGGCCAAATGTTTATACTAAGCGTCTCAAATTTTTCCTTATATTCCAAAGCCATATTGCTATTCTAAATTTCATGTATTCCATGTTGTCATGCTTTAGTATGCTTGAGTGCAGCCTTTTTTTGTATGTTTTACATGGGGGTAGCTTCCTTTGGTTTGCACCTAGTTCACATTAGTCTGGATGTGCCAGTCAGGTTTTTTTGTCTTTTGAATGTTAGCTTGCTGACTGAGCACTCCGCCCCCACCAGGTGGTGATTTTAATTACACCAGGTCCCTACTTTACCCATAAATGCAGGCATTACTGACAGAGGTGCATATTCACCTAGAAATTCAGATATCAGCCTAATAGAGGTATGTTCACATTAGGTCAGGGACTCACCAGAATTGAGACCACCTTCACGATGGTTGGTGGGTTTTAAAATGTTTGGCCAAATGTTTATACTAAGCGTCTCAAATTTTTCCTTATATTCCAAAGCCATATTGCTATTCTAAATTTCATGTATTCCATGTTGTCATGCTTTAGTATGCTTGAGTGCAGCCTTTTTTTGTATGTTTTACATGGGGGTAGCTTCCCTTGGTTTGCACCTAGTTCACATTAGTCTGGATGTGCCAGTCAGGTTTTTTTGTCTTTTGAATGTTAGCTTGCTGACTGAGCACTCCGCCCCCACCAGGTGGTGATTTTAATTACACCAGGTCCCTACTTTACCCATAAATGCAGGCATTACTGACAGAGGTGCATATTCACCCAGAAATTCAGATATCAGCCTAATAGAGGTATGTTCACATTAGGTCAGGGACTAACCAGAATTGAGACCACCTTGACGATGGTTGGTGGGCTTTAAAGTGTTTGGCCAAATGTTTATACTAAGCGTCTCAAATTTTTCCTTATATTCCAAAGCCATATTGCTATTCTAAATTTCATGTATTCCATGTTGTCATGCTTTAGTATGCTTGAGTGCAGCCTTTTTTTGTATGTTTTACATGGGGGTAGCTTCCCTTGGTTTGCACCTAGTTCACATTAGTCTGGATGTGCCAGTCAGGTTTTTTTGTCTTTTGAATGTTAGCTTGCTGACTGAGCACTCCGCCCCCACCAGGTGGTGATTTTAATTACACCAGGTCCCTACTTTACCCATAAATGCAGACATTACTGACAGAGGTTCATATTCACCCAGAAATTCAGATATCAGCCTAATAGAGGTATGTTCACATTAGGTCAGGGACTCACCAGAATTGAGACCACCTTGACGATGGTTGGTGGGCTTTAAAATGTTTGGCCAAATGTTTATACTAAGCGTCTCAAATTTTTCCTTATATTCCAAAGCCATATTGCTATTCTAAATTTCATGTATTCCATGTTGTCATGCTTTAGTATGCTTGAGTGCAGCCTTTTTTTGTATGTTTTACATGGGGGTAGCTTCCCTTGGTTTGCACCTAGGTCACATTAGTCTGGATGTGCCAGTCAGGTTTTTTTGTCTTCTGAATGTTAGCTTGCTGACTGAGCACTCCGCCCCCACCAGGTGGTGATTTTAATTACACCAGGTCCCTACTTTACCCATAAATGCAGGAATTACTGACAGAGGTGCATATTCACCCAGAAATTCAGATATCAGCCTAATAGAGGTATGTTCACATTAGGTCAGGGACTCACCAGAATTGAGACCACCTTGGCGATGGTTGGTGGGCTTTAAAATGTTTGGCCAAATGTTTATACTAAGCGTCTCAAATTTTTCCTTATATTCCAAAGCCATATTGCTATTCTAAATTTCATGTATTTCATGTTGTCATGCTTTAGTATGCTTGAGTGCAGCCTTTTTTTGTATGTTTTACATGGGGGTAGCTTCCCTTGGTTTGCACCTAGTTCACATTAGTCTGGATGTGCCAGTCAGGTTTTTTTGTCTTTTGAATGTTAGCTTGCTGACTGAGCACTCCGCCCCACCAGGTGGTGATTTTAATTACACCAGGTCCCTACTTTACCCATAAATGCAGGCATTACTGACAGAGGTGCATATTCACCCAGAAATTCAGATATCAGCCTAATAGAGGTATGTTCACATTAGGTCAGGGACTCACCAGAATTCAGACTACCTTGATGATGGTTGGTGGGCTTTAAAATGTTTGGCCAAATGTTTATACTAAGCGTCTCAAATTTTTCCTTATATTCCAAAGCCATATTGCTATTCTAAATTTCATGTATTCCATGTTGTCATGCTTTAGTATGCTTGAGTGCAGCCTTTTTTTGTATGTTTTACATGGGGGTAGCTTCCCTTGGTTTGCACCTAGTTCACATTAGTCTGGATGTGCCAGTCAGGTTTTTTTGTCTTTTGAATGTTAGCTTGCTGACTGAGCACTCCGCCCCCACCAGGTGGTGATTTTAATTACACCAGGTCCCTACTTTACCCATAAATGCAGACATTACTGACAGAGGTGCATATTCACCCAGAAATTCAGATATCAGCCTAATAGAGGTATGTTCACATTAGGTCAGGGACTCACCAGAATTGAGACCACCTTGACGATGGTTGGTGGGCTTTAAAATGTTTGGCCAAATGTTTATACTAAGCGTCTCAAATTTTTCCTTATATTCCAAAGCCATATTGCTATTCTAAATTTCATGTATTCCATGTTGTCATGCTTTAGTATGCTTGAGTGCAGCCTTTTCTTGTATGTTTTACATGGGGGTAGCTTCCCTTGGTTTGCACCTAGTTCACATTAGTCTGGATGTGCCAGTCAGGTTTTTTTGTCTTTTGAATGTTAGCTTGCTGACTGAGCACTCCGCCCCCACCAGTGGTGATTTAATTACACCAGGTCCCTACTTTACCCATAAATGCAGGCATTACTGACAGAGGTGCATATTCACCCAGAAATTCAGATATCAGCCTAATAGAGGTATGTTCACATTAGGTCAGGGACTCACCAGAATTGAGACCACCTTGACGATGGTTGGTGGGTTTTAAAATGTTTGGCCAAATGTTTATACTAAGCGTCTCAAATTTTTCCTTTTATTCCAAAGCCATATTGCTATTCTAAATTTCATGTATTCCATGTTGTCATGCTTTAGTATGCTTGAGTGCAGCCTTTTTTTGTATGTTTTACATGGTGGTAGCTTCCCTTGGTTTGCACCTAGTTCACATTAGTCTGGATGTGCCAGTCAGGTTTTTTTGTCTTTTGAATGTTAGCTTGCTGACTGAGCACTCCGCCCCCACCAGGTGGTGATTTTAATTACACCAGGTCCCTACTTTACCCATAAATGCAGGCATTACTGACAGGTGCATATTCACCCAGAAATTCAGATATCAGCCTAATAGAGGTATGTTCACATTAGGTCAGGGACTCACCAGAATTGAGACCACCTTGACGATGGTTGGTGGGCTTTAAAATGTTTGGCCAAATGTTTATACTAAGCGTCTCAAATTTTTCCTTATATTCCAAAGCCATATTGCTATTCTAAATTTCATGTATTCCATGTTGTCATGCTTTAGTATGCTTGAGTGCAGCCTTTTTTTGTATGTTTTACATGGGGGTAGCTTCCCTTGGTTTGCACCTAGTTCACATTAGTCTGGATGTGCCAGTCAGGTTTTTTTGTCTTTTGAATGTTAGCTTGCTGACTGAGCACTCCGCCCCCACCAGGTGGTGATTTTAATTACACCAGGTCCCTACTTTACCCATAAATGCAGGCATTACTGACAGAGGTGCATATTCACCCAGAAATTCAGATATCAGCCTAATAGAGGTATGTTCACATTAGGACAGGGACTCACCAGAATTGAGACCACCTTGACGATGGTTGGTGGGCTTTAAAATGTTTGGCCAAATGTTTATACTAAGCGTCTCAAATTTTTCCTTATATTCCAAAGCCATATTGCTATTCTAAATTTCATGTATTCCATGTTGTCATGCTTTAGTATGCTTGAGTGCAGCCTTTTTTTGTATGTAAACACATTAAATGAGGGACAGACACCAGGAAAGTGGCCTCAATTCACCCACAGTACAAATTTTAGCATGGCACTGCAGCAATCAGCCAGGCATGAGGTATCGGGGTCTGGGAAGGATTTACAGCTTTCAATTGAACGTCACAGTAAGACGAGGTGGGTGAGGGATCGGTGTAGGCCTCCTTTGCTGGGAGCTCTGATACCACATGCAACACCTCTACCTGCTTTCATGCTGAGCCACACTCAGGTGGCACAAATATCAGACTACCATTGTCAGAAAAATTTAAGGATAGTAACACGGGTAGTTGAGTCCAAGGTAGTGGAGACCTGACGGTCTCGGAGGCCTACTGCTACAGGTAACATGCATGAAGAAGACCAAACCAGTGGTGTTCACATTTCCAAAAATTATTGGCACACAATACCAATACCAAAGTTGCATCAATTTCACCACAGTATAAATAGTATAATAAGGACCGACAGGTCTTCCACCACACCCAATACAGCTGATGAACATCCAACCAGGAGTGTTCACATTTAAACATGAGAGGGCCTTACACCACAGAAGTGGCATCAATTTCACCACAGTATAAATAGTAAAATATGGAACAACAGGTTTTTCACTACACCCAATACACCAGATGGACACCCAACCAGGATTGCTCCGATTTCCAAAAATTACTGGCAGACACCACAAAAGTAGCATAAATTTCACCACAGTAGAAATAGTATAATAGGGACCAACAGGTCTTCCGACTACACCCAATACTGCAGATGGACACCCAACCAGGAGTGTTCACATTTCCAAAAATTACTGGCATACACCACAAAAGTGGTATCAACTTCACCACAATAGAAATGGTATAATAGGGATCGACAGGTCTTGCACTATGCCCAATCCAGCAGATGGACACCCAACATGGAGTTTTCACATTTTAAAAAATGAGGGCCTGACACCAACAAAGTGAAATAAAGGCTGGGTCTCACATAGCGATATACCAGCGATCCCGACAACGATCAGGTTTCGCTGGTGTATCGCTATATTATCGCTGCTGAGCTGCCAAACAGGCAGCTCAGGGCAGCGATCAGCACAAGGACACTGCGGGTAAACATCGCAAGGTAATCGCAGTGTACCTACCTGGATACCAGCGCCCTGATGCAGGGAGCTGGTAACCAAGGTACACAGCGGGTTCTTAGGCACAGCCCCGCGCCTGGAAACCCGCTGTGTACCTTGGTTACCAGCGGATCGCTGGTCTCCCGCCTGTCACATGCAGCGATGCGTGCCTGTCAGCGGGAGACCAGCGATCAAAAAAATGTCCAGACATTTCAGCAAAAAATGTCCAGACATTTCAGCGACAATCAGCGATACCCGGCAGGGGGGCTGATCGTCGCTGAATGTCACACACAGCGATATCGCTGGTGAGCTCGCTGCTGCGTCACAAAACTAGTGACTCAGCACCGATCTCGCTAGCGATATCGCTATGTGAGACGGGCCCTTAACTGTCACGAGAATAGAAATATAATAATAGGGACTGACACATCTTCCACTACAGCTAACTCAGCAGATGTTGACCAACCATGACTGTTCACATTTCCACAAATTTGTGCTATCAGCAGAAGCCACAGCAGGCACAGAAGCCACACTAAAGATATCACAGAGTGCAGTTATGTGACATTAATGCATCACACTGAAAAATGCAATATCACCTAGTCTGTATAATCTGCGATTTGGGTGCAAAAGTCCTTGGAGATCCATGACTTGTTCATCTTGATGAAAGTTAGGCAGTCTACAGTTTCAGGGGACAGCTGGCTGTGCTTATCCGTCAGGACACACCACCTGCTGATGTTGGTGTCGTCAGCTCTAACCATCTTAGTTGCCATTTCGAAACTGTGCAGTAGGGTGCAGAGGTCCTTAATCTGTGCTCACTCTGTAAACGTGATACGCACCACATCCATACTGTGTTGGCCCAGGCTTTATGACATGACATACTGCATCAGGGCTGCTGCCACAGTCGCAGCAATATGTGCAGAGTGGAATTCTACCATGTTGGCACATCGCATCTCAACCTGTTAACTGGCATGGACAAAGACCTCTGCATCGATGCATGTCGATGACCTGAGGGGTGCGAACAGTGGAAATGAGCACACATCTAACGTGCTTTCTGGAGCAGCTCACCCAGGCCAAAATAGGAGGTGGTGAAAAAGCTGCACTACCAGGTTGAGGACGTGAGCCATTCAAGGCATCCGTGTGAGCTTGCCACGCCATAGGGCTGCCACCAGGTCTGCACCTTTATCAGACACGGTCTTCCCTGGATGCAGGTTCAGCGGAGATAGCCATTGATCAAACTCAGCCTGGAGAGCTGTCCACAACTCTTCAGCTGTATGACTGCGATCTCAATTTTAATACTATCTGATTGCGGTGAGCCCTGGCTGCGCAGTACAGAGGTGGTGGGGATTCGCTTTGCACTGTTGAAACGTGTGTCTAATTAAGCCAGAGGTTCAGGGTGCAGGTGGAGACCCTAGAGGAGACTGAAGAGGAGGTAGAAGCAGTGGAGGAAGCAGTGGAGGAAGTGGGGATTACAAGACTTGTGGAGCAGCGCCTGCCCCCACAACCACCAGAGTCACTCAGTGCCAAATCAGTGAGATGTAATGCCCTTGGCCATGCTTACTCGTCCAAGTATCTGTGGTGAAATACACCCTGGCAGACAGAGATTTAGTGAAGGAACGGGTGATGTTGTCTGTGACATGCTGGTGTAGCGCAGGCACAGCTTTCTTAGAAAACTAATGTCGACTGGGCAATTGGTATTGGGGAACTGCGACGGCCATCAGCTTTCAGAAACAGTCTGTAGCTAAAAGGTGGAAAGGCAACATTTCCATGGCCAACAGATTGGAGATGATGGAGTTCAACCTCTAAGCTTTGTCATGCGTAGGGGGAAACAATCTTTTACATGACCAAGACTGCGAAATCATGGGCTGGCTGCATTGCTGAGAGAGGGCGAGGTACGGTGAACCAGACAAACTGCTGGCCCATGAGAGAGGTGCAGGGGGGGAGGTTACGGTGGATTGAGAAAGTTGTAGTGTGCTCGTTCTCTGAGATCAGTCAAAAACAGCAGGCGTTTCCGCTTCCGATACAGCTGACGGCAGGCTCGCAGTCAGCATAACTGGAGCGGGTAAAGAACACGAGGTTCTAAGGTCAAAGACCTGCTTCTCAATAGTTGTCACGGTAACAGTGAAAGAAGAAGAACTAGCAGATGCGATTGATGGGGCGGCTGATAGTTGTTGAGGTCTGCTGGACCGCATTTTTGCGCGGTGTGATTCCCACAGCCACGCATGTTGTTTGCGCATGTGAAGGTTCATACATGTAGTAGTCAAATTATTGTACTTTTTTCCATCAACTCAGTTTTTTTTGAAAACTTGGCAGATTACATAAGTCATCCTTTGCAATGTCAAAAAAGGCCCAGGCTAGGCAACCCTTGCCACCCCTGCGAGCTGCAGACCCGTGGATGCTGCTGGTCACAGCTAGTGTTGAGCGATACGATAATGCAAATATCGGCTATCGGCCGATATTAGCTCTATCGGCCTTTCGATAATTAGTTTCGATATTTTCGTCATATCGGATACCGGAATCGGATTTGTCACTGTCACTGTCAGTGTCCGTCGGTCGGGTCTGTCACTGTCAGTGTCCGTCGGTCGGGTCTGTCAGGAGTCAGCGGCACTTACCTGGCAGAAGATCTCCGGCGGTCACATCCCGGACTGTTATAATGGCCGCCATCCTCTTCTCCCCGGCGGTCACATGCAGTTTCTCGCGATAACTGCAGTGACTGCTGGGTAATCCCGGCCGTAAAGCAGTCAGTCCGATGACGTCACCGCCGGGGAAGCAGGTAATCAGCTGTGCTGCGTTGCGATGACAGGCTCTGCCTGTCATTGCGATGTAGCAGAGCTGGATCGTCGTGGGACAATCGTTACTATGGACTGCGTCGGACAGGTGTTATACTGTTGGTTTGTTTTTTTTCTTTTTTTACAGGAGATCGATGGCGTCGCAGGAATGAGAGTACAATAAAAGAAATGAAAACTGTGTTGTCTCTTTTATTTCATTAAAATACTTTTTTCTTGCTTTGTCTTTTTTTTATGCATTTAATAACTTTGGGATTAATAATGGATCGGTGTCTTATTGACGCCTCTCCATTATTAACCGGGCTTATTGTCACCGTGCAATCAACGGTGACATTAACCCTTATTACCCCGCTTGCCACCGCTACAGGGCAAGTGGGAAGAGCCGGGTAAAGTGCCACAATTGGCACATCTTTTGATGCGCCAAATGTGGGGCTGCTGTAGCCTGGTATTATCAGGCTGTTGAGGGCCAAAATCCATGGGCCTTGACAGTCTTTTAATACCAGGCCGCAGCAGTCTGCATTTTACTTGGCTGGTTAACAAAAATAGGGGGACCCCTACGCCGTTTTTTTTTCGAGGGGATCCCCTATTTTTGTTAACCAGCCAAGCTAAGCAGACTGCTGTGGCCTGGTATTATCAGGCTTGCAAGGTCCATGGATATTGGATCCTTACCAGCCTGAAAAACCAGGCCTCAGCGGTCTGCTTCATCTGGCTGGTTAACAAAAATAGGGGGGACCCCACGCCAATTTTTTTTGAGGGGATCCCCTATTTTTGTTAATCAGCCAAGATATGCAGACTGCTGTGGCCTGGTATTATCAGGCTGGCAAGGTCCATGGATCTTGGCTCCTTAACAGCCTGAAAATCCAGGCCTCAGCGGTCTGCTTCATCTGGCTGGTTAACAAAAATAGGGGGGACCCCACGCCATTTTTTTTTCAAAGGGAACCCCTATTTATGTTAACCAGTTCCCTCTGACGTCACTGATTGTGTCCCTGGCTGACCTGAAGTGAAAGTGGAAAGCAATCAATTAAGCTTTCCACTTCCTCTCCTGTCAGCCAGGAGAGGAACTCATTCATTTGGGGGTTTACTGTGAGGCTGCAGCATTAGCTGCGGTCCCTGCAGTAAACATTAACCCTTTCTGAAGGATTACACCGTGGGACCTGACTGTGCATCGGATTGGTAAGAATAATTTTGCTTTATTATTTTATTTTTATTACAGGAAATGGTTTTAGCAGGAAAATAAAATATGGTCAAAAACTGTGTGATTATTTCATTAAACTTCTTTTTTATTAAAGTGTGTGTGTTTGATTTTTCTTTCATACAATAGGGTTAATAATTGATAGTTGTCTAATTGACAGCTCTCAATTATTAACCTGGCTTAAAGTGACCTTTCAATTGCAAGGTCATTTTAACCCCTTATTAACCCATTCGCCACCGCTACAGGGCAATGGGAATAGACGGGCAAAGTGCCAGAAAGGGCAAATCTAATTAGAGATTTGCCCTTTCTGGGGTGTCTGGGGGCAGATGTTAGTAGCCGGGGGGGGCCAAAAATAATGGTCCCTCTCTGGGCTATTATTATCTGCCCCCACTCACTGGCTTTGTCTGTCTGGTTGCGAAAATAGGGCGGGAGCCCACGCATTTTTTTTCAGCAATTTTACACCTCATATATATATACATGTCATTAAATTTGTGACACATATATATATATATATATTTATATTTATAGTTCATACACTTCTACATAGTATAATAGCCGCTAATTCAATTGCCGGCTTTTGTGAAAATGCAGAACCCGACATGAAATGACACTTGGTTTACATAGAGTTAACCATGTCTTTTCATGTAGTTTGATATCTGATTTGCACAAACAATTACATGAGTGTAAGTGTGCAAAATTTCACACCTGTAGGGGTTAATTAAAGGTGTAAATTCGTAGCAAAAAAGTCCGTTTTTTTACAACGAATTTACACCTTTAATTAACCCCTACAGGTGTGAAATTTTGCACACATAGACTGATGTAATTGTTTGTGCAAATCAGATTGCAAACGACATGAAAAGACATGGTTAACCCTATGTACACCAAGTGTCATTTCATGTCGGGTGCTTCTGTCTTTTCACAGAAGCCGGCTTTACCCGGCAATTGAATCAGAGGATATTTTACTATGTAGAAGTGTATAAACTATACATATATGTATATATATATGTCACAATGACATGTATATATATATATATATATATTATGTATTCTATGTGTGTATATTTAGTGTTTACAAGGAAATAAAGGTTTTTTTTAGTTTCGATATTTTGTTCCCATAGACTTACATTGGACTTCCGGTATCGGAATCGGATATCGCCGATATTTAGTGCTATCGGCGATACAATTTCGATACGATATTTTTAGATATCGAGCAATATCGCTCAACACTAGTCACAGCCACAGTTGTGGCTGAGAATGCACTGCTCATCGTGGCTGCATCACTACGTGTCTGCGACGTATGGCGCAATGTAACCTCCTCGTCTTCCTCTTCCAATGAACTACTAAGCTGTGTGCCTCTATGTTCATACCAACTGGGATCTAACACCTCATCATCATCATCCTCTGTGTTATCAAATTCCCCGCCCTTGGAGTCACCCTTCTCTTCTTCCTGCCCTAACAGCACAGTACAGTCCACATGAGTCTCAGATATCTGAGTCTCATCAGGATCACCTGCTCCCCCAGGGGTTAATGTCTGATGATGAGAGTCAGGATGCTGTTTGGACAGTATTTCGTCCTATAAAAAATTTGGGCATTGGTGCAGATTTCCTCCTCTTGACTCTGTGAAGCTTTTGAGTACACTTCTGATGATCATAGCATAGAATGTGTGAACAGCTATTGAGACTCACCCATCTGTGGTTCCATACGGTCAGTTGTACGGTTGGAGAGTTGGGACGTGGGGAAGCAAGGGGAATTTGGGTGCCATCTCTGTGGCACTGTACTGGGTGTGATGTTGAAGTGGAAGTAGAGGAGGAGAGGCCACTTGAAGCTGCACTTGCCATCCACTCGAGCACATACTCTTTCTGGGCCTCATCAACAAGGCGTACCGCTGTGCTTCTACCAAAGCACACTCCTTTGGAAAAAGCATAACGAAAAACACGCGTCAGGGGTGCCACGGCCATTTCAAGGTACAGTGTTTATTTTCCAGCAACAAAAGTTTTTTCTTCCATCAGTTCCCTACACTTTCTCCAGTATGCCTTTTTTTCTCCTGCGGCATGCTGTTGCATATATTGTATCTATGCATCTATGTAATTTTACTCATGGCGTTATTGCCTTTGGGAATAGGGGCTTAGCTGGTTTTCTAAAAATGGGGTGCATATTACATTTCCTTTTTTTTAATTCATTTTGATGCACTTTATGTAAATAATGTCCTCCTATTTCTAAAATTAACTCTATTGGTCAGGATCCATATTCTCATGTGGTTTTTGGAAGCTCTGTTCTTTGCTCCATATGCATGTTTAAACATTAACCCTCTTATTGATCTCTAAGTAGCTTTAACTTCTTTAAGGATTGATAATTTTAGCATTCTTAATGCACATTTTGACCCCCTGTATTTTTTATGGTTGTTTTTCTGCATTTGTTGTCCCCATATTTATCGTCATTTTTATTTGTAATTATTTTTTAGTATTGCATCAATAAAAATTCTGTGATTTTCTGGCATAAAGCTTCCCACTCCTTATTTGATTGCCAAAGAAAGGTAGTGGAGCAGCCCATCTAATAACAGAAGTTTTCAGTTGTCTTTGCATAAGACGTGACATTTGTTCACTAGTGCTTTCACAAACATTATCACCTACCCCATGTACAACTTAAACATCAAGCCTAATTCCCCTTCCACCACGGCCTCACTTTTTCAAACTCATGTTGCTCAGATAGTATGGTAGCAGCACAGTATTAGCAACAGACAGTTTCATATCACCACAGCACTAAGTGACAAGGTAGGATACAGCAGGCTATTTCACATTTAGCTAGTGAAAAAATATATTTAGAATGCTATACTTGTAGAACAAAAGAAGCAGTGCACAACACACATGTAGGACATGTACACTGCTGGCTTTGTCTGTGGACCTCAGTAATGGCCACAAAAAAGTGCTGGAAGGTAAATTTATAAGTCACTCTGGACGCTAGCTAGCTACGCTATCTGACTGATATGCAACCGCCTAACTAACTAGCTAAAATTTGGTATCCAGCTGGTTTTCAGAAGGGGACCAGGAGAAGACAAAGCAAAGAGTCTGAAGGCACTCTCAGCCAACCAATCTAAAACCTTCTCTACTTGTTATAGCCTCACCAGACATCCAATGGTACTCAGCCCTATGAAATTACATAGAACGTCCTGTCATCTGCTTGCACCAGAGGAACGTGTTTCATTTGGGTTTGCGTAGCAAATGCAGATCAACCACGCCTTCTCACTCCCAGCAGTAGCTACATCACCACCACCAGCACCACGGCCACATCTCCTATTTGATGATCTCATTGTTTTCAACCCAAAAAATTGCAGAGCATTACATGGCCTGTATATAGAGAGATAGTAGCCAGCAGATTACTACACTGCCTGCTTTCAGAGTTTCCCTCCAAAAATCAATACAAAAACACTCTTGGCTACCTCCTCCTCCAACATCTATTCCACCCACACCACCTCCTCCTTCTCAACCTCATGCTTCAATTGGACCTCCGCCTCCTGGTTCAGGATTATAATTTTTTTCTTTTTTTATGCTGTATTATTTTTAGTCATTTACCTATCCATATTTGTTTGCAGGTCAATTGTCCTGCTCTTACCCCAATCCAGCTTCAATATGCACCCCACAAGCCCTTACTTGGGTTCCCTGCCGCTGGGCCCTACTATCATTTCTGGTCTGGTCTCTGCTCCCTTCAACATTTGGACCCCATTTGTGCCATTTATCACATGTGAGCCATTTATTTTATCCATTGCTGGCATTCTACAGCCTCTGAGGATGTTTTCAGTGGCTATGTTAGGGTCCGTATGATTGCTCCACTTTGGAGGTTAACCTCACCTTATATTGGACCCCTTGTTTTGATCTATTAGGGTCATTCTTTTGGCTACTTTGTGGGGTGCTTAATCATGTGTTATATTTAACATCTGTGAGTACTGGCCATTAGGACTTATTATTTGTCTACTATTTAGCAAGGTTGGTTATTTTAGTGCACTATACTAATTTATTTATTGATTTATTGTACAATTATTGTGTTGCAGTTTCATTATTTGCAATTATTTTGCATGTTATTATTGTGCACAGATTCCATTTAGTCATTCACACATATATATATAATATATATATATATATATATATATATATATAATCTTTTACCTTGCATTGTCATCTATTGTACTGGTCCTTTGTTGCATTTTCCAGGCTATGTGCTTTGGCAAATTATACAATCGTTATATGTTAGCAGGGTCCTAGCAGGGTCCACATTGTTTTTAATGTTTTTAAGTATGTGTTAATAAAGTTCTCCTTATGTTTGATTGATTATCTTGTTGTGGTGTGCATAATTGTCAGTGGTCCTTTTTTTTCCCAATTGCCACAAGCCCTTACTATGACCATTTTACAACAATTTTAAAGCATCAAAGTTTAGGTCCTCATGGACTCCTATTGGGTTCAGGTCTGGGGTCACGTTCTGGGTCAAGTTCAGACGCGAACCGAACCTTTAACGCTATTTCGGCTGAACCCAAAGAACCCAAACCTCTACAGGTCCACTGATCCCTACCCACAATCTATTACAGCCAAACTTGCATTGCAAAAATCATATAGCGCACTTTACTTTCCCAGCTGTGCCATGTGCCCAAACATTAGTTTTTGAACATCTATGGGGTAACACCTCATTGGAAGAAGTTGTGTTACTAATTATGGGATGTTTGGGACTAAAACAACATTTCAAAGGCAAGAAACATAAGTTTCCATTTTCAAGTCCAAATGTTATAAAGTTCTGTGAAGCACAAATGGGTACAAAATAGTCAACTAAAACTTAGATTAATTTCTTCAGGCCAGGATCACACATGCGAGAAACTCACACGATTCTCTTGCGAGTCTCTCACATGACCATCCGGCACTGGCGCCGGCACTCGGACTGGAGCGTGCGGCTGCATAGAAATACATGCAGCCGCACACTCTGGTCCGAGTGCCGGCATCAGCGCCGGGAGTTCATGAGAGAGACTCGCATGAGAATCGTGCAAGTTTCTCACATGTGTGATCCCGGCCTCAGGGTTCTAGTTTCCAAAGAGAGGTCACTGGTAGTGAGTTTTTGGCATCTAAAGGACTGTATTATTACATAGTGCAAACTATTCCAGCCAAATTTACAAAATTAAAACTAAATAGCTCTTTTTCCTTTCTGAGCCTCACCATGTACCTAAACAGCAGTTTTTGACCACACATGGGATATTGCCATGTTCAGAAAAATTATGCAATACATTTTGAGATCTATTTTTTCCTATTACCTCTCATGAAAATTAATAATTTATGGCAAAGCAATATTTTTTGTTAATACAATGTGATTTTCAGTTTTTTATTTTAATTTGCCTTAATTTCTTTGTAGCCTTTGAATAGTTGACAAAGTTCCTGACAGCAGTGTAGAATAATTTGAAAGGTGTATCTAATAAAATGTATCACATCTGGTTTTTTTTTTAATATATAGGCACCTCAAAATCATATTAACACTTAATAGGTCCATAAAAAGGATTTGTACATTTCCTTGAAAAAAAATGAAAATTTGCTGCTAAATTTTAACCCTTCTAACATCCTAATAAAATCCATTGACTTTTGAAAAATAATGCAGCTATAAGTAGACATATGGGAAATGTTATTTATTTATTAACTATTTTGTGTTGTACGACTGTCGGGTTTAAGGGTGTAAGCATTCAAAATTTGAAAATTTCTAACTTTTCTAAACTTTCATTAAATGTCAGATAGTTTCAGGAGAAAAAAATGCAAAATATAATTTTACTGCTAATATAAGAGAAAAAAAACAGTCTGAGAATCATTTGGATATGTTGATATAGGAAAGATGTGTATCTTCGTACCGTGTTAGCCAGTAGATAGAAAAATATTTAGACTTGAGAGTCCTCAGTGGTTGATTAAAAGGTATCAACCACTGAGGACTCTCAAGTCTAAATATTTTTCTTGGATATGTTGAAGCACTCAAAAATAATTACCACATAAAGTGACACATGTCAGATTTGAAAAATGAAGCTTGAACAAAATTGCTCAAAAAGTCAAAATTGGTTCCACCACTAAGGCCTCTTTCACACTTCAGTCACTCGGCATCAGTCAAAATCCGCCATAGTGTGAAAAAATGGATCCATCTTTTTTTTTGGCGGATCCATTTTTTCCCCATTCATTTGCATTAGTGACGGATTTTGGTCGTCCGTTTGATCCATCATATGACGGATCCGTCAGAAATTTGGCGTCCGCCGTCTGAGTAAACGGACATTTGAACGTTTTTGTCTACGTCGAAATCGCGGACCATGACAGATCCATCGCGTCCGCTGTTTTGTATAATAGGCGCCTATGGGTGGCGGATCCGTTATTGACTGAATCCGACGACGGATCTGTTATTTTATGCTAAGCATGCCCAGAATCTCTCTCCCTCTCTTTCCAGAGCCACACGTCCAGAGTTCAAATGTTCACTTCGGCATTTTTGACGGATCCGTCTGAAAACAGATCCGCTGCATCAGTTTCCACCAATATACAACGGATCCGTTATTTTCACACTTCGGTGGACTGGGACTGATGCCAGACGACTGAAGTGTGAAAGAGGCCTAAGGGGTTGATACATTTTTGTTTATAGTTTAACTTCTTGTTTTATTTCTCAATTCTTATACACAAAATGGTTTCTTTCTCAGGTTTATTGTTGTATAATACTGTACATAAGTGTTCTCCAACCCCGGTCCTCAAGAGCCATCAACAGGTCATGTTTTCAGGATTTCCTTAGTATTGCATGGGTGATAATTGAGATAATTGCATCACCTGGACAGGCAAGAACTCCATCACCTGTGCAATACTAAGGAAATCCTGAAAACATGACCTGTTGGTGGCTTTTGAGGACCAGAGTTCGGGAACACTGCTGTATATGGATGATCTGATTATTTTCCTGACAGATACTGACACCACACTTAAGTAATTATTTGGAGTGTTGGAAGAAATTGGAATGCTATAAGGCTTGAAGGTTGCTCTCATTTTCGTTTCTTCAGTACTGCACTGCCTCCAGCTCCTGATTTCCATGGTGTGCTCCAGAAAATTGACAGTTGAGGCAAGTCGAATCGTATCATTGTTTGCCCAAACTGAGCACTCTGCTTTGCCAGCATTGGAGAAGTGCAGGTGGACAGAGGATGGTTGGTTCTTGAGATTTGGCCAACTTCAGAGCAGAGTGAGCAAGTTGCAAAGCACAGAGACTGCTAGAGGAGCACACTACTTGCCTATGTAACTGGCCACACTGACACCGGAGAATAGTCAGTAACCTAGGAAAAGAATTGAACACTACTGCATTAAAAATCCCTCCCTTTTTGAGAATTAAATTTTTTTTAGTAAGAGATAAAGTGCAAAATTGATGGGTTTTACTATAACTGCAATGTTAACCATTTAAGAACCTGAGGCAACCCCTTTAAATAACTAATAAATAAAAAGGTAATCTATCTCAGAATAAAAATTACAGATAATTCTAGATGATAAACACATAACCCTATTCGATAAGAGGAAAGAGAAAATAAAACTGTGAATGAAAATCTCATTTTCTTTGGCAGATAGTAGAAAGTAAAAAGGATCATACCTGTAGGTTATAATGTGACTGACACTCAAGACACTTATATCAGAACCAAAGTCATTTCAGTTCTCCCAATACTTTATGAATTGGGTCCCAGTTTTAACAATGGATAATAATGGGTCTAAAATTTCCCTTATTTTTAGGAGAAATGTAAGAGTATAAGTAGATTAAGTAGGGACATAGGAACAAATGTATAAGTTTTCTTAGTTGCTAACAAATTAAAAATGCAGTAAATTCAGCACATAATAGTAGGTTAATGCTGAAAGTGTTTTGGCTAATAACTGTTGTCTGTCCACCCAAACTGACAGTATGAGCTAGGCACATAGCCTGAAAGAGGATAAAACCCTTATAAAAATCACAGCTGTAGTATCATAATAGCTGCATTTATTCTGCACAAACTGTAGTTTAATCAAACATTCAAATTAGGCTGTTCGGTGCATCTTGGATGTGGCAAAAGAGCTTAGTGCACCGTTCCGCCCACTGGTCTTGCATATCCCTGCCTCCGTCACTGGTGAATGATAAAGCTGGCTTACCTGGACTAAAGGTACTGCCACACTTAGCGATCTCGTTAGCGATCACGATAACGACGCAATCGTTGGTGTGATCTCTTTTAGGTCGCTAGTAGCTGCCAAACAGGAGATCTCATAAACGACACATCAGCGGTCAGCGATCTCTTTAACGACTTTGGCGGTTGTTAGGATGTCATTAGCATGTACTGAGCGCTTCTGATTCATAGGAATTTCCAGCATTGCTCCTGCTCTCTGCGTCCTGCTAGCCTGCTTTGCAACTTCTGCGATCCTCTCTGTGACGCAAAAGAGAACTTATAGATATTGTGATCCACTCCGTGACGCTAAAAACAGTCATATGCGTCACAAACGAGGTCGCTCGTCGTTCGCAAAAGGTGAAAAACACAGCGATTCAGGCTCACCAGCGGGACGCCAACTATCAAAAAACGGTCCAGAACTCTAGTGAACGATCAGCGACATCACAGCAGGGGCCACATCGTTGCTACATGCCACACACAACGAGGTCGCTAACGAGATCGCAAAATAGTGACGTTTCAGTGATCTCGTTAGCGATCTCGTTTGCGATCTCGTTTAGTGTGGCATACCCTTAAGCAAAGTCTGTGTAAGGTTCTGTGTACATGTTCCTGAAACTCAGTTTGTTCGTCAGCCATTTTACTTTCTGTCTTGCTGCAGCTATCTTGCCCTCAGTCAAAATGGAGTTTCCAGCTTGCATGTTCCCGCCCTGATTCTCTCTTTTGCTTCTTAAGCAGCCACAGCTGAGCAATCAGTGCTTCAGAATCTAGCCTGCAGTGAACCTGTGACCTGACTCCTAAAGCCTTTGACCTTGTACTCCAGCTATTCCTACTGAGGAACTCTGAAGCACTTGTGGACTCTGAACCCTGCTCTTTGAAAGACCCACGTTTGCATGGACAAACAGAGAAGAAGATCCTGAACCTGTTGTGGAGAGTGATTGCTGAGCTTAGATTACTCTGGCCTGCTGTGTCTCCTGCTTCTGTGTCTGCAAACTGTGTGACTATTTTTGCCAACTTGTATGAAGTAATACAAGACTTTCTATATCAAACCTGTGTCTCATGTATTTTCATCGCACCCAAGCACAAGACGCTATATGAACTGTACTACATACATTACAAATTCTGAAGCCAAAACGTTAGTGTCTGCTGGGTCTGGAAAGGCTGTGTCTGCTGTAACTGTGGATATCGGATGTCCGGTTGTACTTTCTGTGATGACAGTGGTTGTGACTTCTCACAACCATTCCAGGTGAGCAATTCCCTTAAGTGTTTTTTTTTCTGCAGTGTTACCACAGGTAAACACTATTGTTTTTTTTTTTTCTCTTTTCTCTTTTTTGTCTGCTGTAACTGTGGATATCAGATGTCCGGGTGAACTTTCTGTGATGATAGTGGTTGTGACTTCTCACAACCATTCCAGGTGAGCAGTTCCCTTAATTTTTTTTCTCTCTGCAGTGTTACCACAGGTAAACACTATTTTTTTTTTCTCCTCTCCTCTTCTTCCAGTACTCTGTCTTAAAAGATCTGGAAAATGGAGGCCCGCATAAAGGAACTTTGCGGAGTGACTGATAATATCCTTGCAGATTTGCAGAATATAAAGACCCGTTTTTCAAGCCTACAGGACCTCACTAATCACAATTTGCAAGTGTTTGGACAGACTGCCCAGGATTTGCGAGCCAGGATTGAGGTTCTAGAAGAGCGAGTCCAGGCTCCTGCCGTAGCCCCGAGTTCTGGGATTCCCAAGTTGCCCCCTTTTCGTTTTGGCGGTGAACGTGAGAAATTCAGGGATTTATTAATCAATGCAATCTTTTTTTTACTGCACATGCTTCACAATTTCCCACTGAACGATCTAAGGTGCTTACTATAATTATGTTGCTTACCAACAAGGCTTTGATGTGGGCAAACCCTCTGATTGAGACTGAGGATGATTGTTTGAATCACCTTGATGCTTTTATTTCAGCCATGGGGCAGGTGTTTGATGACCCCAATCGAGGTGCAACAGCTGAAGCAGCCATGTTAGCTTTGCGCCAAGGTAAGCACTCGGTAGCTGAATATGCCTTGGATTTCAGGAGATGGGCCCTTGATACCACCTGGGACAGTTCCGCCAAAAAATCTATTTTTCGAAAGGGGTTATCGCCACTGATTAAGGATGAACTTGCTCGTGCCGACCCTCCCACTGCGTTAGGTGACTTTATTAACTACTGCATCCGTATTGATACTCGTCTGACTGAACGCAGGCAAGAGAGATGGTTCGAAAGCAATCGCACTAACCTTTTCCTACCTTCCTCTCCAGCTAAGGAACCTTTGAGTAGGATTACACGGGAACCTGAACCTGAACCCATGCAGGTAGACTCTTTACAACGACGGGTTAGTGATGCACGCAAGGAACATCGTTTTAAGGAAAATCTATGTTTCTATTGTGGTAAGTCAGGGCACTTCATTATAAACTGCCCCAGCCGTTCTCGTAAGACTACTGCAGCACTCATTCATTGTGAGTGTTGCGAGAGGGGAACTGTCAGGTCCGAGCCTCAGGCTCCAGAGAGATCTGCAGCAACAGATCTTGATTTCTCGGACTTAAACTCCGTTACCTCTGAGGACGTTGACTGTGTAAACGCTGCCATTTTTCAAGTTTCCTCAGCGGTGTCCCAGCTGAGTTGTAAGAAAAACAATTCTCATTGCTTTCTTTCCATCAAACTCTGGGTTGACTCAGCTTGGGTGTCTAGCTCTGCTATGATCGACTCAGGGGCAAGTGGAAATTTTATGGATGTCTCCTTTGCTCTGAAACAGGGGATACGTTCAGTGAAGAAGGCTACTCCAGTACAGATGGAGACTGTGGATGGCTCCCTGCTGACCTCTGGACCAGTGGATCAGGAAACAGAGCCTTTGAGGGTTCTTATGGGTAAAGATCATCAAGAGAAACTGTCCTTTATGCTTATCTCTTCTCCCCACTTTCCCATTATTCTAGGGCTACCATGGCTGCAGGCTCAGAATCCTACCATTAACTGGGAGACCAAGGAATTACACTTTCCAGAGAAACAGATGAGTCCAAAAGTTTCAGCTTGCTCTGTTCCTAAAGGAACCATGTCAGTCCCTGAACTACCAGCTGTATACCAGGACTATGTGGATTTATGTGACAAGAAGAACGCTGACCAGCTTCCTCCTCACCGTCCATATGATTGTCCAATTGAATTATTGCCTGGAGCAGAGATACCTTTTGGTAAGATCTACCCCCTGGCGGGGCCCGAGCTAAAGGCTTTAAAGGATTACATAGACGAAAATCTAGCCAAGGGCTTCATACGCCCCTCTTCATCTCCTGCAGGTGCACCCATCTTCTTTGTAAAGAAGAAAGATGGATCTCTGAGACCATGCGTAGACTATAGGGAACTCAATAAGGTTACTATTAGAAACCGTTATCCATTGCCTTTAATCCCTGAGTTATAGGAGAGAGTGCGACATGCCAAAATTTTCTCTAAACTAGATCTTCGTGGGGCCTATAACTTAGTCCGTATTAGACCTGGGGATGAATGGAAGACTGCATTCAGGTCACGCTATGGACACTTTGAATATCTAGTTATGCCTTTTGGTCTGAGTACCGCCCCAGCCACTTTCCAACACTTGGTGAATGACATCTTCAGGGATCTCCTAGATACATTCGTGGTAATTTATTTGGATGATATTCTAATTTTTTCTAACTCCACAGAGGAACATCATGGACATGTGAGGATGGTCTTGGAACGTCTAAGACAAAATCATCTTTACATCAAACTTGAAAAGTGTGAATTCCATAGGACCGAAATTCAATTTCTGGGGTATGTACTGTCTACACAAGGAATTAGTATGGATGGAAGCAAAACCCAAGCCATCAAGGATTGGCCAAGTCCTAGAAATGTGAAGGAGGTACAGCGCTTCATCGGGTTTGCCAACTTCTATAGACGTTTCATTAGAAATTTCTCTGAGGTAGTGTCACCTATCACCCAACTTACCCGGAAAGAGTCTAGGTTCTCCTGGACTCCCCAAGCCCAGGAAGCATTTTCCCGTCTAAAAGATAAATTTACCACTGCACCTATCCTAGTACATCCCAACCCCGAGCTTGCCTTCATAATAGAGGTGGATGCTTCAGACTGTGCCGTTGGAGCTATACTCTCTCAGAGAACAGGTGAGAAGAATGTCTTGCATCCCTGTGCCTTCTTTTCCCAGCAGTTGTCTTCGGCTGAGAGGAACAACGATGTGGGCAATAGAGAGTTGTTGGCCATTATTGCCGCCTTCAAAGAATGGAGACACCTTCTTCAGGGAGCTGCACAGCAAATAGTCGTCCTGACAGATCATCGTAACCTTGAGTTTATCAGGTCGGCTAAGTGCCTGACTCCTCGCCAGGCTCGCTGGAATCTTTTCTTAAACCAATTTAATTTTATCATTTCTTATAGACCAGGATCGCGCAATGGAAAGGCTGATGCACTCTCTAGGATTTACTCAGCAGAGACACGTCCAATTACTCCTCCTAAGACTATTCTTCCTGACTCTAGATTCCTAGGAGTAATTCATAATCAAGACCTACTTAAGGACATCAAGGAAGCATACCATGCGGATTCCTTTTTGGCACAACCCCCAAGGGACGTAAGTCTTGTCTTTAAGAATGGTGTGTGGATTCAGGGACAACGCCTGTATATTCCTGAAACAGTCAGATTGAGAGTATTGCAACTCATTCACGATTCCAAGATAGCTGGGCATAGAGGAATTCTAAAGACACAGGAATTTCTCTCTCGTTTCTTTTGGTGGCCCACTTGCAGGAAGGATGTTTTAAACTATGTCACTTCATGTGAAGTCTGTGCAAGATGCAAAACACCTCGCTCCTCACCAACTGGTCTGTTACAGCCTCTTCCCACTCCGTCCCGCCCGTGGGGATCCATTTCTATGGACTTCATTGTGGAGTTACCAACCTCTCAAGGGAAGAACACCATTCTAGTGGTAGTTGACCGTCTAACAAAGGCAGCTCATTTTATCCCTTGTGTCGGCTTACCCACTGCAAAACAGACATCAGATTTGATGATTAAAGATGTGTTTCGCCTACATGGAGTACCGGATGAGGTTATTTCGGATCGAGGGGTGCAATTCACTTCTAGGTTTTGGCAAAATTTCTGTGCAGCATTGGACATTAAAGTAAACCTTTCTTCTGCTTTTCATCCCCAGACTAATGGACAGACCGAACGAACCAATCAAACCCTGGAGCAGTATCTCCGCTGCTTTATCTGCCACCTACAGGATGATTGGGTGGATCTACTTCCATTAGCTGAGTTCTCGTATAACAACTCTCAGAGTGCCTCCACTAAGCAGTCTCCTTTTTACTCTAATCTAGGTTATCATCCTAACATTCTACCACGATTTCCCATAGAAACGCCTTTACCAGCAGTGGCTGAAAGAATCACGTCTTTACAGAAGAATATGGATCTTCTAAAGGAGAATCTGGAATCGGCTCAGGAAAGGTACAAGAAAGCAGCAGATAAATTTCGTAAACCTGCACCAGCTTTCAAGGTAGGAGACTTGTCTGGCTGTCAACCAGAAATCTTAAGTTAAGGATTCCATCGTCTAAGTTGGGACATAAGTACATTGGACCCTATAAATCAGTAAAATTATAAGTGCCGTTGCTTGTCGTCTTCAACTGCCCAGAACTTTGAGAATTCACCCTGTCTTTCATGTATCCCTACTAAAGGCTGCGACACCCAATACGTTTCCTGGACGTTCTTCTCCTTGCCCTGGCCCAGTGCTGGTCGATGGTCAGGAAGAATTTGTGGTGGAAAGGATTTTAGATTCCAGGTTGTATAGAAATCAGTTACAATATCTGATTAAATGGCAGGGCTACCCAGTGGAGGACAACTCATGGTAACCAGTCAATAACGTTAATGCTCCTCGCTTGCTCCGTCAGTTTCATCAGAGGTACCCACACAAGCCTGGCCTGAGGTCATCCGGAGGTTGTCCCTAAGGGGGGAGTAATGTAAGGTTCTGTGTACATGTTCCTGAAACTCAGTTTGTTCGTCAGCCATTTTACTTTCTGTCTTGCTGCAGCTATCTTGCCCTCAGTCAAAATGGAGTTTCCAGCTTGCATGTTCCCGCCCTGATTCTCTCTTTTGCTTCTTAAGCAGCCACAGCTGAGCAATCAGTGCTTCAGAATCTAGCCTGCAGTGAACCTGTGACCTGACTCCTAAAGCCTTTGACCTTGTACTCCAGCTATTCCTACTGAGGAACTCTGAAGCACTTGTGGACTCTGAACCCTGCTCTTTGAAAGACCCACGTTTGCATGGACTTACGGTAACAGAGAAGAAGATCCTGAACCTGTTGTGGAGAGTGATTGCTGAGCTTAGATTACTCTGGCCTGCTGTGTCTCCTGCTTCTGTGTCTGCAAACTGTGTGACTATTTTTGTCAACTTGTATGAAGTAATACAAGACTTTCTATATCAAACCTGTGTCTCATGTATTTTCATCGCACCCAAGCACAAGACGCTATATGAACTGTACTACATACATTACAGTCTGCAAAGAAAGTTCAGGCAAGCCAGTGCTGTCAATCACTAGTGGAGGAGGGAGGGTGCAGCCAAAACCAGTGGAAACTAGTCTTTTGACAACATCAAGGGTGCACCGAGTTTCCCAATTACCATATTTGATTAAACTTCGTACGATTTATATATAGGCTATATCTCCTTCAAGAATATGTGCCTATTTTATACTGTCAATTTGGGCTGACAAAGTCCTTTTAAATTTATTGCTAGGGGATTTCATCATTAATTTAACCCCTTTATTCCATCAGACGTACTATTCCGTCCATGTGACCCTTGACCTAATTCCCATGGACGGAATAGTACGTCATGGGCGATCAGCTGCGCTCCCGGGGGGAGCGCAGTTGATCGCCGCCGGGTGTCAGCTGATTATCACAGCTGACACCCGTGACTGTGTGTCAGGAGCGGTCACGGACCGCTCCCGGCACATTAACCCTTGGCACACCGCGATCAAACATGATCGCGGTGTACCCGGGGCACAGGGGAGGATCGCGCAGGCAGGGGGCTCCCTGCGCGCTCCCCTGAGACCCTCAGAGCAGCATGATGTGTCGCGCTGTTCCGAGGGTCCGTCCTCCCTCCAGGTCCTCGGATCCAAGATGGCGCCGGGGTCCTGCAGGGAGGCGGCTTCCTCAGTGCCTGCTCAGAGCAGGCACTGAGAAGCCTGCAGCACTGCCAGAGCGATCGCTGGTGTGACAGAGTGCTGTGCACACTGTCACACCAGCGATCTGCTAAAATACAGTGATGTCCCACCCTGGGACAAAGTAAAAAAGTTAAAAAACTAAAAATAAAAAGTGGTAAAAAAAAATCATAAAAAAAAAAAAAAATATTCCCCAATAAATTCATTCTTTCCTGTAAATAAAAAAAAACAAAACAATAAAAGTACACATATTTGGTATCGCCGCATCCGTAACGACCCCCCCTATAAAACTGTCCCACTAGTTAACCCCTTTAGTGAACCCCTTCAAAAAAAAAAAAGAGAACGAAGCAAAAAATCAATGCTTTATCATCATACCGCTGAACAAAAAGTGGAATAACACGCGATCAAAAAGACCGAGATAAATAACCATGGTACCGCTGAAAACGTCATCTTGTCCCGCAAAAACGAGCCATCATACAGCATCATCAGTGAAAAAATAAAAAATTTATAGCTCGCAGAATAAAGCGATGCAAAAATAATATTTTTTTATATAAAATTGTTTTCATTCTATAAAAGCGCCAAAACATTAAAAAAATGATATAAATGAGGTATCGCCATAATCGTACTGACCCGAAGAATAAAACTGCTTTATCAATTTTACCACATGCGGAACGGTACAAACGCCTCCCCCAAAAGAAATTCATGAATTGCTGATTTTTGTTCATTCTAACCTCCCAAAAATCGAAATAAAAAGCGATCAAAAAATGTCACGTGCTCAAAAATGGTACCAATAAAAATGTCACCTCGTCCCGCAAAAAATAAGACCTCACATGACTCTGTGGGCCAAAATATGCAAAAATTATAGCTCTCAAAATGTGGTGATGCAAAAAACTATTTTTTGCAATAAAAAGCGTCTTTTAGCGTGACAGCTGCCAATCACAAAAACCCGCTATAAATAGTAAATCAAACCCCCCTTTATCACCCCCTTAGTTAGGGAAAAATAATAAAATTAAAAAAATGTATTTATTTCCATTTTCCCGTTAGGGTTAGGGTTGCGGCTAAAGTTAGGGTTAGGGTTGGCGCTAACGTTAGGATTAGGATTAGGGTTGGGATTACGGTTAGGGGTGTGTTAGGGTTAGGTTTGTGGTTAGGGTTGGGACTAGGGTTAGGGGTGTGTTGGGGTTAGGGTTGGAGTTAGAATTGGAGGGTTTCTGCTGTTTAGGCACATCAGGGGCTCTCCAAATGTGACATGGCGTCTGATCTCAATTCCAGCCAATTCTGCGTTGAAAAAGTCAAACGGTGCTCCTTCACTTCTGAGCTCTGCCATGCGCCCAAACAGTAGTTTACTCCCGCATATGGGGTATCAGCGTACTCTGGACCACAAGAGTTATTGTTCAATTTGTCCTATTTCTTCTGTTACCCTTGGGAAAATAAAAAACTGGGGGCGACAAAATCATTTTTGTAAAAAAAAAAAAGATTTTTTTGTTTTTACGGCTGTATGTTATAAAACTTCTGTGAAGCACTTGGGGCTTCATAGCGCTCACCACACTTCTAGATAAGTTCCTTGTAGGGTCTATTTTCCAAAATGGGGTCACTTGTGGGGGGTTTCCACTGTTTAGGCGCATCAGGGGCTCTCCAAATGCGACATGACGCCCCCAGACCATTCCATCAAAGTCTGCAATCCAAAACGTCACTACTTCCCTTCCGAGCCCAGACGTGCACCCATACAGTCGTTTTCTCCCACATATTGGGTATCAGCGTACTCACGACAAATTGGACAACAACTTTTGGGGTCCAATTTCTCCTGTTACCCTTGTGAAAATAAAATATTGGGGGCGAAAAAATCATTTTTGTAAAAAAAAAAAAGGATTTTTTATTTTTACGGCTGTACGATATAAACTTCTGTGAAGCACTTCGGGGTTCAAAGTGCTCACCACACATCTAGATAAGTTCTTGTGGGGTCTATTTTCCAAAATGGGGTCACTTGTGGGGGGTTTCCACTGTTTAGGCGCATCAGGGGCTCTCCAAATGTGACATGACGCCCCAGACCATTCCATCAAAGTCTGCAATCCAAAACGTCACTGTTACACCCGGTCCCAGCGCTGGCTCTGCACTCTGTTCGGCTCACTCACCTGTTCCTCTGCAGCAGTCTGTGCGTGGGCTGGGGTCTCATGTCCCATCTGCTCCACGGCGTCCTGTGTCCTCCTCCACTTCCTAGCACGCTGCTGGCAGGCCTCCTGATAGACGGCTTAGGACGCGAGGCCGCGCCTACCGCCTCTCTTAAAGGGGCAGCGTGCATTTTTTGAAATAGCTAATTAACCAATGGCTGCACACTCAGTACTATATCTGGTCACTCCACCATTAGGGGAGTGCGGAGCAACGTGTTCTATCATTGCTACATCCGGTTCTGTTCCTGATCTGTCTGCGCTGCGTTTGTAGTCTCTGTGCTTCGCTGATACTGTTTGTCTCCTCAGATCATTGCTAACCCGTATCTGGCTAACCCGGACAATCTCAACTATTACTGGCGCAAGAGTCATCCCATTCCGCCATCAGCCATCCGTACCCGTGGACCGTGACAAGGTCACTGAAGCCAGCCTGATACCATCTATTCTGGACCAGGACCTTACCCTTCTCTGTCGAGAACCCTCCACGGACTCTGTAAACACCTGTTAACCTTTTGGTCCCTCTGGGACAGCTGCCACGTGTCTGGGGTCTAACTGGAGGTAGCACTTGTGTCCTCCGGGTATTCCATTCTGGTCCTGTTCGAGGGGCCTTACTACGGGTACCCGGGGCTCACTAGTTACGCCCCCTTCGGAGCCCCCCGGACCGTGGTCTAGAGGTTCCACATTTAAAAATAAAAACGAATGTGAACTTCACCACCTCTGCCTCCGCTTCCATTCGTTACAGATTGCTCCGGCCATGGAACCCGCTGGATCCCAGAAATCTCCGACCGCGGACCTGTACCAGGAGGTGACCCGTTTAGGAGTTCAACAGGACAAGATCACGGCTTATCTACGCAGCTTGTCTTCCCGCATGGATTCCTTGGGTTCCTCGTCTGCACCTGACTCTCCTATCAATACTCAGGTACCAGTTCCCATGACAAGTCAAGGTCCCCGTTTGGCGGCTCCTACCCGTTTCCAGGGTGATCCTACTCTGTGTCGGGGTTTTCTCAATCAGTGCACTCTACACTTCGAAATCTTGGGGCATATGTTTGCTTCTGACCGAGCCAAGGTGAGCTTCATCATGTCACACCTGGGAGGAGAGGCCCTCGCCTGGCTAAACCCGCTATGGGAGAGAGGGGACCCGCTGGTTAACAATCTTCAATCTTTCCTAGAGGCTTTTCGCAGGACCTTCGATGAACCTGGTCGCACCACTTCAACTGCCTCAGCTCTGCTCCGCCTGCGCCAAGGTACTCTCACGGTAGCTCAGTATGCTGTTAAATTCCGCACCCTCTCGTCTGAATTATCGTGGAACAATGAGGCCCTGGTTGCAAACTTCTGGGAGGGCTTATCCGGAAGAATCAAGGATGAGCTGGCGGGACGGGACATACCTACCCTCTTGGAGGAGTTGATATCTTTGGCAACCCGAATTGACCTGCGTTTTCAGGAGCGTTCTATGGAGATCAAGCGGGACAAAAGGTCCTATCACCTGGACTCTAGTTTGTATAAAACAGGTACCCCGCTTTCCTCCTCCGAGGCCATGGAGGTGGACCATGTAAGTTTGGCCACCCGCCGTCGGGAGTCACGTCGCAAGGAGGGAAGTTGTTACTACTGCAGTAGTTCTGAACATTTGATCCATCTCTGTCCTAAAAAGTCGGGAAACTCCAGTGCCTAGGTCCGGTAGGAGGGGCCAACCTAGGTAGAGAACAGTCCTCTCCCTCTTTACACATCTCAGTCTCCGTGTCCTATGGGGCAATAAAATTTTCCGAACATTGTCTACTGGATTCTGGAGCTGCAGGGAACTTCATCCAGCAGGCGGTTGTGGATCATTACCGCTTACCTGTCCAGCGTCTTCCTGATCCGTTACAGGTGTCCGCTGTGGATGGCAAACCGCTGACCGAGCCCGTCCAGTTTCAAACCGAGTTGTTGGAACTCCGGGTAGGTCTAATGCATACTGAACTAATGCGTTTTTATGTATATCCCGGTTTATCCCATCCCATGCTCTTAGGTTTACCTTGGCTCCAGATGCATGAACCAGTCTGAATTGGAAAACTGGAGAAGTTCTGCGTTGGGGAGATACTGCATGAATCGTTGCTTAACCCGGATTCAACCTGCTTCGCCTCCTGTCCAGCCTGATACCCTGCCAGGGTTGCCTTCCGCCATTGGTCCTTCTCTGACGTCTTTGGGAAAAAGGAGGCTGAGAGACTACCTCCACACAGGTCGTATGACTGTCAGATAGAGCTTCTTCCTGGAGCATCTCTTCCCCGCGGGAGAGTGTATCCTCTTTCACAGGCAGAGACTCAGGCCATGTCGGACTACATCCAAGAGAATCTGGATAGAGGATTTATCCGAAAGTCATCGTCACCGGCAGGAGCTGGATTCTTCTTTGTGAAGAAGAAGGATGGATCCTTGCGGCCCTGCATTGACTATTGGGGTCTGAATCAGGTCACGGTAAAAAACAGGTATCCATTACCTCTTATTTCAGAGTTGTTTGATCGTCTCCGAGGTGCCAAGATCTTCACCAAATTGGACCTCAGAGGGGCCTACAATCTGATCCGAATTAGAGAGGGGGACGAATGGAAAACAGCCTTCAACACCCGTGACGGCCACTATGAATACCTGGTAATGCCATTCGGCCTAAGCAATGCACCTGCGGTTTTTCAGGAATTTGTGAATGACATTTTCAGGGACTTGCTCTATGCATGTGTCGTGGTTTACCTGGACGATATTTTGATTTTCTCTGCTGATTTAACGTCACACCGGCGGCAAGTACGCCAGGTCATACAAAGACTCAGAGAGAACTGGCTATATGCCAAATATGAGAAATGCCTCTTTGAGCAGTCTTCTTTGCCTTTCCTTGGGTACATTGTATCTTCCACAGGATTAAAGATGGATCCGGAGAAGTTGTCTGCAGTTCTCAACTGGCCTCGTCCGTCTGGGCTAAAAGCCATACAAAGGTTCCTAGGGTTCGCCAATTACTACCGGCAATTTATTCCACACTTTTCCACCCGAGTGGCTCCAATCACAGCCTTAACCCGGAAAGGCGTAAACTCTAAGGAATGGTCCTCCGAGGCAGAAGAGGCCTTTGTTTCTCTAAAAAAAGCTTTTGCTTCCGCACCCGTTCTCCATCGTCCTAATTCAAGTGAGCAATTTTTTCTTGAGGTTGACGCTTCTTCCATAGGTGCAGGTGCAGTTCTGACCCAGAAGTCGTCTACCGGGCGGATGGTCTCGTGTGGTTTTTTCTCCAAGGTTTTTTCCCCTGCAGAGAGGAACTACTCTGTCGGTGATCGCGAACTGTTGGCCATCAAATTGGCTCTGCAAGAATGGAGACATCTTTTTGAAGGAGCTCATCACCAGGTAATCATATACACCGATCATAAAAACCTTGCCTATCTCCAAACTGCTTTAAGACTGAATCCCCGTCAGGCCCGTTGGGCATTATTTTTTGCCCGTTTCAATTTTGTACTTCATTTTCGTCCAGCTGACAAAAACATCAAGGCAGACGCACTCTCTAGAGCCTTCTTGCCCCCTGAACTGGAGGAAGAACCTCAGCACATTATTGAACCTTCTAAGTTAGTCTCTGTTGCCTCCACTGATCTGGCCCGGCTTCCTCCTGGGAAGACTTTTGTGTCTGCTTCTGATCGTACCCGTGTTCTGCGCTGGGGTCATTCCTCTAAGTTGGCTGGCCATGCTGGTCAGAAAAAGACGCAGCAACTCATCTCCCGTTATTACTGGTGGCCTACCATGGGCAAGGATATCCAGGAGTTCGTTTCAGCCTGTCCTTCATGTGCCCGTAACAAAACTTTTAAACATCTACCAGCTGGCAGACTTCTACCTCTTCCGATTCCGTCCGCTCCCTGGCAGCACATTGCGATGGATTTCATCACGGATCTTCCCATTTCTTCTGGCTGCTCAGTGGTATGGGTTGTGGTGGACCGCTTCTCTAAAATGGCTCACTTCGTTCTGCTATCTGGTCTCCCGTCTGCTCCAGAACTGGCCGCTCACTTCATTCAGCACATCTTCCGTCTACATGGATTTCCTCTCCACATCGTGTCCGACAGGGGCGTCCAGTTCACTTCTAAGTTCTGGAGAGGACTCTGTAAAATGGTAAAAATTGAACTAGACTTTTCTTCTGCATATCATCCCCAGTCTAATGGGCAAGTGGAGAGGATCAATCAAATCCTGGCTGGATACCTGCGTCACTTTCGTCAACGCTCATCATAATGACTGGATAGAATTAACTGCCCTGGGCGGAATTCTCCTACAACAATCAAGTAAGTGAATCTTCTGCAAAGTCTCCCTTTCAGATTGTGTTTGGACTGCAACCTGGAATTCCTCTTCCTGTTTGGGAGTATCTGATGTTCCGGCAGTCGATATCTTGTCTAAAAAGTTTCTCGGACATTTGGAGTGAGACCAGGTCGGCTTTGGAGAAAGCTTCCCAACGAATGAAGACGAATGCGGACAAAAGATGTTTGGAGGCTCCCATCTTTCGTCCAGGAGACAAGGTATGGCTCTCCTCCAAGTACATCCGTCTGAAGTTACCATCGTACAAATTGGTTCCTCGTTTCATTGGTCCCTTTGAAGTCTTGAGACAAATCAACCCGGTCTCTTACAAGCTGAAATTGTCTAATTCTCTACGTGTACCTAACTCCTTTCATGTTTCTCTCCTCAAACCAGTAGTGTTGAGTTCCTTCTTTAAGGACCCGGGTACCACTCCCGATCCGGTCTCTGAGAATGATGTTTTTGAGGTAAAACATATCTTGGCCTCTAAGAGAGTAAGAGGTAGGATCTATTACCGGTGGACTGGAGGGGTTTTGGTCCTGAGGAGAGGTCTTGGGAGCCTGAGGAGAACATCCAGGCTCCTCTTCTTCTTAAAAGATTTCACGCAGGCTTGAAAAAGAGGGGGAGTAAAGAGGGGGATACTGTTACACCCGGTCCCAGCGCTGGCTCTGCACTCTGTTCGGCTCACTCACCTGTTCCTCTGCAGCAGTCTGTGCGTGGGCTGGGGTCTCATGTCCCATCTCCTCCACGGCGTCCTGTGTCCTCCTCCACTTCCTGTCACGCTGCTGGCAGGCCTCCTGATAGACGGCTTAGGACGCGAGGCCGCGCCCACCGCCTCTCTTAAAGGGGCAGCGTGCATTTTTTGAAATAGCTAATTAACCAATGGCTGCACACTCAGTACTATATCTGGTCACTCCACCATTAGGGGAGTGCCGGAGCAACGTGTTCTATCATTGCTACATCCGGTTCTGTTCCTGATCTGTCTGCGCTGCGTTTGCAGTCTCTGTGCTTCGCTGATACTGTTTGTCTCCTCAGATCATTGCTAACCCGTATCTGGCTAACCCGGACAATCTCAGCTATTACTGGCGCAAGAGTCATCCCGTTCCGCCATCAGCCATCCGTACCCGTGGACTGTGACAAGGTCACTGAAGCCAGCCTGATACCATCTATTCTGGACCAGGACCTTACCCTTCTCTGTCGAGAACCCTCCACGGACTCTGTAAACACCTGTTAACCTTTTGGTCCCTCTGGGACAGCTGCCACGTGTCTGGGGTCTAACTGGAGGTAGCACCTGTGTCCTCCGGGTATTCCATTCTGGTCCTGTTCGAGGGGCCTTACTACGGGTACCCGGGCTCACTAGTTACGCCCCCTTCGGAGCCCCCCAGACCGTGGTCTAGAGGTTCCACATTTAAAAATAAAAACGAATGTGAACTTCACCACCTCTGCCTCCGCTTCCATTCGTTACAGTCACTACTTCCCTTCCGAGCCCCGACGTGCGCCCATACAGTAGTTTACTCCCACATATTGGGTATCAGCGTACTCAAGACAAATTGGACAACAACTTTTGGGGTCCAATTTCTCCTGCTTACCCTTGTGAAAATAAAATATTGGGGGCGAAAAAATCATTTTTGTAAAAAAAAAAGAGATTTTTTATTTTACGGCTGTACGTTATAAACTTCTGTGAAGCACGTTGGGGTTCAAAGTGCTCACCACACATCTAGATAAGTTCCTTGAGGGTCTAGTTTCCAAAATGGTGTCATTTGTGGGGGTTTCCACTGTTTAGGCAGATCAGGAGCTCTCCAAACACGACATGGCATCCAGCCAATTCTGCGTTGAAAAAGTCAAACGGCGCTCCTTCCCTTCCAAACTCTGCCATGCACCCAAACAGTGGTTTACTCCCACATATGGGGTATCAGCGCACTCAGGACAAATTGCACAATAACTTTTGGAGTCTTGTTACCCTTGGGAAAATAAAAATTGGGGTGAAAAGATCAATTTTGTGGAAAAAATATGATTTTTTAATTTTACGGCTCTACGTTATAAACTTGTGTGAAGCACTTGGGGTTCAAATTGCTACCAAAGATCTAGATAAGTTCCTTAGGGGGTCTAGTTTCCCAAATGGGGTCACTAGTGGGGGGTTTCCACTGTTTAGGCACAGCAGGGGCTCTCCAAATGCAACATTGCGTCCAATCTCAATTCCAGCCAATTTTGGTTGGAAAAAGTCAAATGGTGCTCCTTCCCTTCCGAGCCCCGACGTGCGCCCATACAGTAGTTTACTCCCACATATTGGGTATCAGTGTACTCAGGACAAATTGGACAACAAATTTTGTGGTCCAATTTCTCCTGTTACCCTTGGGAAAATAAAAAATTTGTGACTAAGAGATAATTTTTGTGGGAAAAAAATAGGATTTTTTATTTTCATGCCTGGGCATTATAAACTTGTGTGAAGCACTTGGGGGTTCAAAGTGCTCACCAAAGATCTAGATAAGTTCCTTAGAGGGTCTAGCTTCCAAAATGGGGTCACTTGTGGGGGGTTTCCACTGTTTAGGCTCATCTGGGGCACTACAAACGGAACATGACCCCCATCAATGTTTGCATTCCAAAACGTTACTGCTTCCTTCCCAAGCCCTGCCGTCGCCCAAACAGTTTCCCCCCCACATATGGGGTATCAGCGTACTCAGGACAAATTGGACAACAACTTTTGGGGTCCAATTTCCTTGGGAAAAATCAAAAATTTGGGACTAAAAAATCATTTTTGTGGAAAATTGTTTTTTTTTTTTTTTTCACACCCAGGCATTATAAACGTTTGTGAAACACTTTGGGGTTCAAAGTGCTCACAACAGATCTAGATAAGTTCCTTAGGGGGTCTAGTTTCCAAAATGGTGTCACTTGTGGGGGGTTTCCACTGTTTAGGCATATCAGGGGCTCTCCAAACACGACATGGCGTCCAATCTCAATTCCAGCCAATTTTAGTTTGAAAAAGTCAAACGGCTCCTTCCCTTACGAGCTCTGCCGTGTGCCCAAACAGTGGTTTTCCCCCACATATGGGGTATTGGCGTACTCAGGAGAAATTGCACAACAACTTTATCTGCCCATTTTCTCCTTTTACCCTTGGGAAAATAAAAAAAAGTTTGTAAAAGATCATTTTTGTGGCTAAAAAGTTAAACATTCATTTTTTCCTTCCACGTTGCTTCAGCTCCTGTGAAGCACCTGAAGGGTTAATAAACTTATTGAGTGTGGTTTTGAGTACCTTGAGGGGTGCAGTTTTTAGAATGGTGTCACTTTTGGGTATTTTCTGCCATATAGACCCCTCAAAGTGACTTCAAATGTGAGGTGGTCCCTAAAAAAATGGCTTTGTAAATTTTGTTGTAAAAATGAGAAATCACTGGTCAACTTTTAACCCTTATAATTTCCTAACAAAAAAAAGTTTTGGTTTCAAAATTGTGGTGATGTAAAGTAGACATGTGGGAAATGTTATTTCTTAACTATTTTGTGTGACATATCTCTCTGTTTTATGGGGAAAAAAATTCAAAGTTTGAAAATTGCAAAATTTTCAAAATTTTCGCCATATTTGCGTTTTTTTCAAAAATAAACGCAAGGTACACTACCGGTCAAAAGTTTAGGGTCACTTAGAAATTTCCTTATTTTTGAAAGAAAAGCAGTTTTTTTCCAATGAAGCTAACATTAAATGATTCAGAAATACACTCTATACAGTGTTAATGTGGTAAATGACTATTCTAGCGGCAAACGTCTAGTTTGTAATGCAATATCTTCATAGGTGTATAGAGGCCCATTTCCAACAACCATCACTCCAGTGTACTTATGGTATTTTGTGTTCGCTAACTGTGTAAGAAGGCTAATAGATGGTTAAAATACCCTTTAAAACCCTTGTGCAAGTATGTTAACACAGCTGAAAACCGTTTGGTTGATTAGAGAAGCTATCAGGTTTGACCTTCCTTTGAGCTTGTTGAGAATCTGGAGCATTACATTTGTTGGTTCCATTAAACTCTTAAAATGGCCAAAAAAAAAAGAACTTTCTTGTGAAACTTGACAGTCTATTCTTGTTCTTAGAAATGAAGGCTATTCCATGCGAAAAATTACCAAGAAACTGAAGAATTCATACAATGGTGTGTAGTACTCCCTTTAGAGGAGTGCACAAACAAGCTCTAACCAGAGAAGAAAGACAAGTGGGAGGCCCCGCTGCACAACTGAGCAATAAGACAAGTACATTAGAGTCTTTAGTTTGAAAAATTGACGCCTCACAGGTCCTCAACTGGCAGCTTCATTAAACAGTACACATTAAACGCCAGTGTCAACATCTACAGTGAAGAGGCGATTTGGGATGCTGGCCTTCGGGGCAGATTGGCAAAACAAAAGCCAATATTCCTCTGTCCAATGTCTGTGTTCTTTTGCCCATATTAATCTTTTCCTTTCATTTAAGCCAGTCTTAAATATGGCTTTTGTTTTGCCAATCTGCCCTGAAGGCCAGCATCCCCAAATCGCCTCTTCACTGTGGATGTTGACACTGGCGTTTAATGTGTACTGTTTAATGAAGCTGCCAGTTGAGGACCTGTGAGGCGTCAATTTTTCAAACTAAAGACTCTAATGTACTTGTCTTGTTGCTCAGTTGTGCAGCGGGGCCTCCCACTTGTCTTTCTTCTCTGGTTAGAGCTTGTTTGTGCACTCCTCTAAAGGGAGTACTACACACCATTGTATGAATTCTTCAGTTTCTTGGTAATTTTTCGCATGGAATAGCCTTCATTTCTAAGAACAAGAATAGACTGTCGAGTTTCACAAGAAAGTTCTCTTTTTTTGGCCATTTTGAGAGTTTAATGGAACCAACAAATGTAATGCTCCAGATTCTCAACAAGCTCAAAGGAAGGTCAGGTTTATAGCTTCTCTAATCAACCAAACGGTTTTCAGCTGTTAACATACTTGCACAAGGGTTTTAAAGGGTATTTTAACCATCTATTAGCCTTCTTACACAGTTAGCGAACACAAAATACCATAAGTACACTGGAGTGATGGTTGTTGGAAATGGGCCTCTATGCACCTATGAAGATATTGCATTACAAACTAGACGTTTGCCGCTAGAATAGTCATTTACCACATTAACACTGTATAGAGTGTATTTCTGAATCATTTAATGTTAGCTTCATTGGAAAAAAACTGCTTTTCTTTCAAAAATAAGGAAATTTCTAAGTGACCCTAAACTTTTGACCGGTAGTGTATATCGAAGAAATTTTACCACTAACATGAAGTACAATATGTCACGAGAAAACAATCTCAGAATCGCGAAGATCCGTTGAAGCGTTCCAGAGTTATAACCTCATAAAGAGACAGTGGTCAGAATTGTAAAAATTGGCCCGGTCATTAACGTGCAAACCACCCTTGGGGTGAAGGGGTTAAAAACTATTGTTGAAAGAGACAGTTATGCAGTTTTATGGCATAGACAAATGGGATAAAATAACTGGTAGGAGAAATAGGAGGTTTTGAAAGGCGATTTAGGGGAATATGTCTGAATTTCTTTCCACCATGCCACAAAAGTTTACACAATTCTTTGTGATACATAGATTGAATTTTACACCAATATTCATGCAAAAAATGGGATTAAAGAGAACCTGTCAGCGGCATTTTACTAAGTACAGTACAGATAGTGCCATATTAGCGCTGTCATACTGATTCAAATGATACATCAGGTGAAGAAATACATTTTGTAGATTTTCTTTAATATTTTTTGAAATCTCCTTGTTTTCATATCTTTGTGCATCATGGTGGTCCTGTGGGCAGAGTCTTCTGCTTTGTTCTGCCCCTCCGTTGTGTGTCTTTTCTTCTTCTTCATTTAAAATTTTACGCCGGAGCCGTCCTAGCCTTGAGTGGCATTTGCCAGATTTAGCTCTTGGAAGTCATCAGGAAAATGGTGCCATCAGCTGCATATGCGTAGTTTACTCAGTGCCACCAGCGCCATTTTACTCAAGCGCACCCTTAGATCAACCTGCCCCTCGTGGCTAGGACTAATGGTGGAGTTCAGTAAAAGCAATCTACGCATGCACAAACGCACATTGAAGTGGAACATATAAAAAGGTTAAAATAGTATTCAAGGTAGCATTTGAAAAGGAATTAAATCTTTCCCAGAAATAGACGTGATTGTACATTTAGCTTACAAGTGCTCCTTGATTAATGACCTCCTTGCCCGGGCTGAGAGTTTTGGTGGGCAGCCATCTCTTAGCAGGTTTGTTGTGGTGCCATGTTATTTCCATTTGATGATAATGAATTTGATGGTGCTCCAGGGCATCATCAGAGTTTGGGATTTTTTTTTATAACCCAACCCTGACTTGTACTTCTCAAAACTTTGTCCCTGACTTATTTGGAGATCTTCTTGGTCTTCATGATGTTTGTTTAGTAGTGCCTCTTGCTTAGTGGTGTTGTAGCCTTCATGGCCCTTCAGGTGGACTACCTATCACTAAGCATGTGACTTATAAAAGTAATAGCTTGCAGCAGATATTTTGGGGGCTTCATAGCAAAAGGGGTGAGTACATATGCACATATTTTTGCCTATTGCCTATTATGCCTATATTTTTCTCACTTCACCAACTTAGACTATTTAAAGCTGATGCATCACACACAAATCAGATTAAAAAAATATTTAAACACGAGTTGTAATGTAACAAAATAGGAAAAAAGTCAAAGGGGTGAATACTTTCGCAAGCCACTGTAGCTATACATTCTGTATGAAATTCCCTTTTAGTTTAGAACAGGCCCTTTAAATATCCGATCCAATGGTTTTCTGTGCGGTTAATTTTGTGTACTGTGACATCACTTTTCCCTGAAATGGCTAGAGAAATGGTTCATACAAATATGCACTACCCAGACATAGCTGTAATATGCAGAGTAGTTTTTACCAGTGACATTTGATAAAGATGTTTTAGGTCTCGCTACATGACAGTTGTATCAGAGATCATATGATTATTCAAATTCAATAGGGTCAGAGTACGGCTCTCTTATCTGAGATAATCAAGTTGATTATGCAAATCAAACTCAGAGTTTGATCGGAGTATGATCACAGTGTTATCCAATTCTCTCGGATGTAGAGAAGATGGAGAAAAAAACGTCTTCATCATTCTGTCAGTTCGTGGAAATCGGATTGGTCTCAGATGTCATCTGAGTACCGTTTAATGGTTTCCACTGACTTACTGAATTGCATGAGTGCAATCCAAATATTGGATAAAACTCGTGTAGGTAGCAATTTTCTCCTCGTACCATCTTGGTCTGAAGAAAAAATCTGACGTGCATTTCCCCAAAGACTAACATTGGTCTGAGTGCGATACAAGGTTTTGTCCAAAATATGGCCATGTGCATAAGTCTTTAATGGGGGGCAGTGTAGATAGGAATTGAAAAGGCAAAATATTGTTTCTTATCTCATAGTGCTTGGTTTTCTTCGCAATTATTTTTATGAATGTTCGTGAGTAAAGCCACTAAACATCCAGTTATTGGGTGTTTTTCTCTACTTTTTAACACAATAATTTGATCCAGGAGGAGGACTGCTATTAATCCGAAAAACAAAAAGTTTTTGTCATAGTCACCAATGTACTTGCACGCATTTTCTATAAAGTTACAACTGCTGCAGCCAGTCAGTGGCTTGTGTTGTGTACATCGGCAGAGCTGCTTAATTTCAGCGATTGGCTGCAGCAGTCATGAATGCTGTAAATGTGATAGCACCACTGCAGCTGATTACCAAAGACTGTAGGTGAGGTGGAGAGGCAGCGCTAGATCAGGGAATGGTGA
Source organism: Oophaga sylvatica (assembly GCA_033576555.1). Classification (NCBI taxonomy): domain Eukaryota; kingdom Metazoa; phylum Chordata; class Amphibia; order Anura; family Dendrobatidae; genus Oophaga; species Oophaga sylvatica. The sequence goes on from JARQOD010000005.1 coordinate 195,276,900, forward strand.
GTAACAGTATCATTTGTTATTTTACACCTCTGCTACCCTATAGTATTATAATATTTTAAAAGAGATCACACCTTTAATAGACTGGCTATGGATGAGCCACTTGCTATCCCTTATTGACTGGAATTTATCCAGGCCCAACATCAAGGTGTTTGGGTGCTCCATGAGTCAAAACTGTACTTATAAATTTAAAATGAATTTTGTGCACAAAATCTTTTCAAGTCATACATAATGTGTTCAATCCCAAAACTATGTAGGAAAATAATAAAAAGCAGAAGCCTTATATTTCTATGAATTCATATGCAATTAGTAACGTTGCTATATCATCCGTAAATGGAGAGCCATATAAAGAGCATATAACGAGTTAAGTGCTGGAATGTGCCGGTGATGGAGAGGGATCAGCATATGTTTAGTGGGAGTGTTGTACTGTAATTCTACACATCTCTTCAACAGTCAAGCCACAAGTGATTGCAGCTTACTCTATCCACACCTTGAAAGTAAATGAGAAAGGGTTTTGCCAAATCCAACAAAACGTATTGTTTGGCAAGGAAATGTAGGTACTTCTAAAAATAACAATGTAGAATAAATAATTAATGATCCATCCAGTTTACAATGAATAACGCATGGGTAACCCCTAATGAAGAACTAGGCTTACGCTATCACTAGGAACCTTAACTATTCTCTGCGCAATACAATGAAAGGCCAAAATAAGGTTGCAGTTACCCCTTTTACAGTGTATTAAAACTAATGTGATAACAAACCTATGTGACAAGCTATGACTGCATTTACTACGACATAAGCTGCACGGACACATTTGTGCATTTGCTGGTTGTAAATTGATGCATGCACTGTAATATGTGTGTCCATTTTAATAATATAAAATTGTGAAACTGTCAATACATTGCATTACATTTCTTGTACTGATCCTAAGGCTAGGGTCACGAAAAACATTCTGATTAATCTGATCAGACTGACTAGCGTTTGATCAGAAATTGATCAGAGAGGCATCTGTTTTTCATGGACATGGAGAGAATAAAAAAAAATGAATCCACCTGTAATCCGAGTGTGGTTCAATTTTGTTCATGGACCATAGACTGGCGTTGTTGATTTTGACCCGACACTTGGATCAAAATCAGACACGTCTGATCTTTTTCCGTGGATGACTCAGTCCAAGGAAAAAGTTGGACATGTGCTCAGTCCCATAAAATGTCATAGGTACAAGGGCTACCCATGAAAACCACAGCGAGCACTTGTACAAGAAAATTGGTCGTGTGCACAAGCCCTAAGTATCAGACTATTTTTAATCAAAGAATTACATTCATAAATCAAAAAAATTGGAAGCAGAGTTTATTGAAATGACTACTATATGCAAATGTTATGAAATTTGCACTTCCCACGAGTCCAAGCAATTTGCAATTCAATTTGCATGAATAGACCCCTAAAGAATGGTTGCATAGTTAATCATGTGAGGCTATCATAGTCAGTGTAAGGTCCCCGTCACACATAGAGACACACCAGCGATCCCGACAACGATATGCACTTGTCAGGATTGCTGGTGTGTCGCTACATGATCGCTTGTGAGCTGCCAAACAGGCAGCTCAGGCAGCAATCAGGACAGCGACACTGCGGGTAACGTCACTTCGTTACCCGCAGTGTACGTTGGATACCATCGCTCTGGCGCAGGGAGCTGGTATCCAACGTACACATCGGGTTTCCAGGCGCTGCACGGCGACTGGAAACCCGATGTGTACCTTGGTTACCAGCTGATCGCTGTTCTCCTGCCTGTCACACGCAGCGATGCGCGCCGGCCAGCGGGAGACCAACGATCAAAAAAATGTCCAGGACATTCAGCGACGATCAGTGATTCACAGCAGGGGGGCTGATCGTTGCTGAATGTCACACACAGCGATATCGCTGGGGCGATCGCTGTTGCATCACAAAACTAGTGACTCAGCATCGATCTCGCTAGCGAGATCGCTTTGTGTGACAGAAGCATAAAAGCCTAGCCAGTAAAGTCATTAGCCATTTTAGAGTGATTTCAGATAGTGATAGGATGTCAGAGCTCACAGTTTAGCAATAGAGATTGTAAGAGACATCCATAAAACATTAGAAAAATACTTCAGACAGTAATTTGTTGTATAACAGAAAAAGATGAGAGTAGTATTCTGAATCATGGGCGTACCCACCGTGGGGCAGGGGGGGCAGCTGCCCCTCCCTAGAAGCAGGGGCACACAATGAAAGAGAGCGGAGAGAGCAGCACAATGCCGGCTCCCTCTGCCACAGGTTGCAGTGCCTGTCTGTGTGCGCAGTGCACGGAGCTGCTGTCTCACCAGAGGAGCTTCTTCCTGGTAGGCAGCAGCTGTAGTTTCACTTTCTGCCGTGCAGGCTCTGGTTGTCTCAGCCACACTGGGTCCTAGTGCCCTCTGTGTGCAGACACTGGACACTTCCTGCTCCTGCCTCAGCCACTGCCTGCAAGCTTCATGGTAAGAGGGGATGGAATTTATTAAATTCATTCTGCTCAGGCATGTCATGGTCACTGTGGGGGGAATGTGAGAGGATGGGGGTACAGTGGGGGAGGGGTACAGGGCACTGGGGTGAATGTAAGAGGATGGGGGTATTGTGGGGGCTAGGGCACTGGAGGGGTTAATGTGAGAGAATGGGGGTATTGTGGGGGAGGGGTACAGGGCACTGGGGTGAATGTAAGAGTATGGGGTATTGTGGGGGCTAGGGCACTGGGGGGCTTAATGTGAGAGGATGGGGTATTGTGGGGGAGGGGTACAGGACACTGGGGTGAATGTAAGAGTATGGGGTTTTGTGGGGGCTAGGGCACTGGGGGGGTTAATGTGAGAGGATGGGGATATTGTGTGGGCTGGCGCACAGGGGTTGATGTGAGAGGATGGGGTATTGTGAGGGAGAGTGGACAGGTCACTGGGGTTGAATGTAAGAGGATGGGGGTATTGTGGGGACTGAAGTGGGGAGGGGCAACAGAGCACTGAGGGGTGCATATGAGAGGATGGGGGTATTGTGGGGTCAGTGGGACAGAACACTAAGGGGTGCATGTGAGACGATGGGCTGTTGGGGTGTGGGTGGGGGACAGGGGAGGTAGGGGGATTTTTTTTACTTGTGAGCTCCTTAATAATAGATTAATATTTCAGTATTATTATAACAAGGGCATAGACAGACGGCCGTATAACTCATGCGAGGATCGCACTGCAATCCTCGGACTTGCTGGTACCGCTCCTGCCATGAGCGCGACTGCCATGTATAATATATGGTATATACAGCGTAGTGTCGCATACACTGCTGTATTATACAATATACAACAGTTCTAATGCTCCATACCTAATATGCAGGATAATGTATAGTGCATATGATGTAACCTGTATAAGATGCGACATTGGCTTGCCCCCCCCCTAGTTTTGATCCTGGGTACGCCACTCTGAATAATAATTAGAGTCATTTGCTAGTGGGCGAGAAAGATAGGAGAGATGTTAACAATAGTGGCAGACTCAGTGTGTTTGATCAGTGTCATGGTGTAGTATTTGAATTACTTTTCTCTTCATTCCTAATGTGCTAGAAATCAGCAGCAAGGCAGTGGAATATTTTTAACAAAAAAAATTTGAAATCAGTATCTTCAGAAATTACAGGTTCTTCTCACAAAATTAGAATATCATGAAAAAGTTAATTAATTTCAGTTCTTTAATACAAAAAGTGAAACTCATATATTATATAGAGTCATTACAAACAGAATGATCTATTTCAAGTGTTTATTTCTGTTAATGATGATTATGGCTTACAGCCAATGAAAACCCAAAAGTCATTATCTCAGTAAATTAGAATACTATGTAACACCAGCTTGAAAAATGATTTCAAAATTCAAAACGTTGGCCTACTGAAATGTATGTTCAGTAGATGCACTCAATACTTGGTCCGGGCTCCTTTTGCATCAATTACTTCATCAATGTGGCGTTGCATAATCATCAATCAGTGTCATGTGTTTTTCATGTGAGTACAATCCTGTTTTTCACACCTAGCATCCAATTTACATCCGAATGCAGTGTGATTGCTATCCTATCACAATGCGATTTTAACATGAGCTTTTACACAGAGCAATTCTCTGTCATTTACACATCTTTTTCAAAGGTAATATTCGTAAAAATACTTTATCATATATATACATATATATAGAATAGATACAGTATATACACATAGAATAGGTAGATAAATAGATGTCAGTGACACACACATATATATATATATATATGATATATATATATAAGATAGATAGATAGATAGATAGATAGATAGATAGATAGATAGATAGATAGATAGATAGATAGATAGATAGATAGATGAAAAGCGGGCAATTCATCCACCGTGTACTGTAAAATCACAACAGGAGCTGGTAGAATGGCATGTAGCACCCAGATGTTTATAGCCTGGGCAGGGGGTAATACCCATGGAGCTTCCCAGGCTATTAATATCAGCTCACAGCTATATAATTAGCCTTAACTGGCTTTTAAAATGGGAGACCCCCCAAAAATATGACATGGGGTCCCCCTATAATTAATAACCAGCAAAGGCTATGCAAACAGCTGCAGGATGATATTAATAGCATAGGAAGGGGCCATGGATACTTTCGTGCTGACATCAGAAAGGTGAAGTGAGCTCATTGGCCGTGAACTCCGTGACCTGTCTGAGAGCACCACGAGCAGGAATACTTTCTCATGCAACATACAGCCTGCCAAGTGGAAAGATGAAGAATATTGTTGTTTGTTTTTTTAACTCATTTGTAGATGAGAGGGCATCGTTGAATGGACGGTGTCCTAAGTAGTTAAGATTATTAAAGGAGTCTGTGTCATTCTTACAATTAAAGGATTTTATTCTGAGTGTCTGTGTTTTCATACAATGTGACTATGGGGTTAGTAATGGGGGCGTCTTATTGACACCTCTCCATTACAAACCTAGGGGCTTGATGTCATCTGACAATACAAAGGTTACACAACCACCCAACTATCGCCCCATTTGCCACCACTACAGGGCAAGTGGGACAAGCAAGACTAAGTACCAGAATTGGCACATATTAGAGATATGCCTTTTCTGGGGCGGCTGAGAGCTGAAGTTTTTAGCCTGGTGGGCCAGTATACATGGCCCCTTCCTAGGCTATTAATTTCAGCCCAGAGTTGACTGAATAGCCATTGCTGGTTATTAATTATAGGGGGACCTCCCATCATTTTTTTGGGGGGTCCACCATTTTAATAGCCAGTAAAGGTAAATTATACAGCTGAGAGCTGATATTAATAGCCTGGGAACCCCCTTCCCAGGCTATAAACATCTGCCCCCAGCCGTCGACGGGAGCCCACGCCACTTTTTCTTTAAAATTAATTGTTTATTAATTAAATATATGTATAGTAAACTGCACACACTCTGTACTAATTGTATTTGTCACAGAAATATGTATATCAACCTATTATATTTGTATTTACTGTATGGAATCCATCTCTTCTATCCTGTCGGCTCCTGCAGTGATTTTACTGTTCCTGGCACATGAATTGCCAGCTTTTCAAATGTGATCGGTGTGTAAAAATCAGACAGCACTCGCATGGTCCGAATGCTGTGTGATATTCTTCTCTGACCCTTTGACTCCTATTGTTGGATGCAATCTGATTTCCGATTACAATCACAGCATGCTGCAATTTTTTTCCAGTCCGATTGTGATCCAAGCAGGAAAAAAAGTGCAGATGAACACACCATGATAAAATAACATTGTTCTGAATGCAATCCGATTTTTTATCTGATTGCATTGGCCCGATTTCATTGCAAGTAGGAATGAGCTCTAAATGACGATTGAGAAGGGGTTATCGGAGTAGTGAACAACCTCTTTAAAAAAATATAACTGAAATACAATGCACCAAAAATATTAAGAGAATTATGTTAAATTTGTTGCATCTTGAACTTTTTCTGCACCACAAACTGACATCTAAGGCAGATCCACTATGATTTAAGTCAATTTCTGTTACAAATTATAGTAAATCTGACCTGCTGAGCCATTATTGTCCACAATGTTAAATCCCACTTACTTTTATTTTTTTAAAACAATGAGAGGTACGCAAGAATGAAAAAAGTCATACACTTTTGATAAAATGGACATACACCAAAATGTGCTTATTTTTTCCAATAGAATTTCACCAAATATTCCTCATCAGCAAGGAATTTTGCACAATACTTGGTGAAGAACCTTTGATCTAATTTCTTTCTAATGCTTACAACTTTTTGCTTCCAGCAGTAAAACACATAATTAATTATCCAGAGACACTTTATAGGAAAAAAGTATTGTCCACAATGGAGGCCCTCTTTAAAATCACATGCTATTGATGCTAAATATTCTAATAATTCAATGCATGGGTACATTATCATTTCGATATTAGATTTGATGGAGCAACCTTCAGTTTCCCCTCTGCCTCTAAGTCGTTGATTCGAACTCTTGCCTTACTGTTGTGTTAATAATAATAATAATATTTTATTTTCCATAGCGCCAACATATTCCGCAGCACTTTACATTATAGAGTGGACTTGTACAGACAATAGACATTACAGCATAACAATAAACACAGATCAAAACAGATACCAAAAGGAATGAGGGCCCTGCTCGCAAGCTTACAATCTATGAGGAAAAAGGGGAGACACAAAAGGTGAATGGTAACAATCGCTTTCATTGTTCGGACCAGCCATAGTGTACGAATCGGGTGTTCCTGTACAGCCAAAGTATGTAACAGTACAGACACAGAGGGCTATTAAATGCACAAAGGGTGTGAGAACATGATGCGAGGTACCTGATTATGGTAAAAATATTTTGAATCGGCACACAGGGATAGTTAGGTTAATGCGTTGAGGGGTAGGCCTGTCTGAACAAATGCGTTTTTAGGGCACGCTTAAAACTGTGGGGATTGGGGATTAATCTTATTAACCTGGGTAGTGCATTCCAAAGAATTGGCGCAGCATGTGAAAAGTCTTGGAGACGGGAGTGGGAGATTCTGATTATTGAGGATGTTAACCTCAGGTCATTCGCAGAATGGAGGGCACGGATAGGGTGGTAGACTGAGATGAAGGAGGAGATGTATGGTGGTGCTGAGCCATGGAGTGCTTCGTGGTGAGGGTAATAAGTTTGTACTGGATTGTGGAGTGGATGGGTAACCAGTGTAATGACTGGCACAAGGTAGAGGCATCAGTATAACGATTGGTGAGGAGTATGATCCTGGCTCCAGCATTCAAGACAGATTGGAGAGGGGAGAGTTTGGTAAGAGGGAGACCGATTAGTAGTGAGTTACAATAGTCCAGACGAGAATGGATAAAGAAACAGTAAGAGTTTTTGCAGAGTCGAAAGTAAGAAAAGGTCGCATTCTAGAAATGTTTTTGAGGTGGAGATAACAAGAGCGAGCCAGTGATCGGATATGGGGGGTAATGAAAGGTCTGAATCAAGTATGACCCCAAGACAGCGGGCATGTTGCTGGGGAGTAATGGTGGAACCACACACGGAGATGGCAATGTTGGGCATAGGTACATTAGTAGAGGGAGGAAACACAAGAAGTTCAGTTGTGTTAGTGTCACATAGTCTTTTAGCCGAAAGGCATTTATAAACGTAGAGCATCAATGTGATGCCAACACAAGGATTTAGGGCTCATAACTATAACCGTAAAAACAAACGGTCCAATTTTGTCACAGAAAAGTGGGACGAGTGTCATGTAAATGTCATGTGAGTACAATCCAATTTTTAACATCTAGCATCCGATTTACATGCGAATGCAATCCAATTGCAATGAGATTTTAAAATGAGCTTTTACATAGAGCAATTCTCTATGTAATTTACACATAGTTTTCCAATGAAAATAGATAGAAAGATATATATACAGATAGCTAGATAGATACAAAAAAAATATATAGATATAGATATCTATATCTATATATATAATATATATGTGAGTGAAATATATAATCTGTGCTTTGTGTGTGTAGTGTACTGTACATTTTATTTTAGTAAATAAATTACTTTCAGAAAAAGAAAGGCGTGAGATCCCTCAACATTTTATTAACCAGCAAAGGGAAAGCAGTCAGCTTGGGGCTGATGTTTATACCCTGGGAAGGGGGTAATAAACATGGAGCTTTCCTGGCTGTTAATATCAGCTCACAAATAGATAAAAAGAAGTGCCTGCACATCTAAGCTAGTGTGAATAGGCACCAACCAAAGAAAGCATATAAGTCAAAAAGATTAAGGTTTGCACCATAACTTTCCAAGAATGATTACTCTAGAGCAGGGTTCCCCAACTCCAGTCCTCAAGGTCCACCAATAGACCATGTTTTCAGGATTTCCTTTGTATTGCACAGGTGATGCAATTATCACCTGAGCAATACTAAGGGGATCCTGAAAACATAATCTGTTGGTGGGCCTTGAGGACTGGAGTTGGGGAACCCTGCTCTTCGTAAAATGGGGCCCTGTCTTGTAATGTCACCTCTCTTGGGCAAAAAAGCCTACAATTTATGGGGCAGGAATTGACCAGCTAATCTGCTTAAAATCACATGTGGCTATTTGGAGTGAGAGTGCACATGTCCAAAAGACTTTGATACAAATAGACAAAAAGAAGGACCAGCACCTCTAAGCTAGTGCTTTGCACCATAACTTACCAAGAATGATTACTCTAGAGCATAGGAATTGCATTGCTGGCATAGAAAATGTTAGAAAAAATTGAAAAAAATGCTAGAGAGGTGACATTACAGGACAGGGAATCAATTTACGAAGGACACCTTGATGTGGTAATTGGGCACACATATATTGGCCAATCTATGTGCTAAGAACCTTCCTTTTTTCATAGCAATTTTTGCAGATACATATTTCATATATACACTATATAGCGCTTTTTTCAATTTTTTTCTCCATTTCTATGGCAGCAATGCAATTCTTATTCTCTAGAGTAATCATTCTTGGTAAGTTATGGTGCACAACCTTAATCTTTTTGACTTATATGCTTTCTTTGGTTGGTGCTTATTCACACTAGCTTAGAGGTGTTGGTCCTTCCTTTTGTCTATTTGTATCAAAGCCTTTTGGACATGTGCACTCCCACTCCCAATAGCCACAGGTGATTTTAAGCAGATTAGCTGGTCCATTCCTGCCCAATAAATTGTAGGCTTTTTTGTCCAAGAGAGGTGACATTACAGGACAGGACCCAATTTACAAAAGACATCTTGACATGGTAATTGGGCACACATATATTGGCCAATCTGTGCACTAAGAACCTTCCTTTTTCATAGCAATTTTTGCAGATACATATTTCATATATACACTATATAGCGCTTTTTTAAATTTTTCTCACATTTTCTATGGCAGCAATGCAATTCCTATGCTCTAGAGTTATCATTCTTGGTAATTCATGGTGCAAACCTTAATCTTTTTGACTAATATCAGCTCACAGCTATATACTTAACCCTCCCTGGTTATTAAAATGAGGGACCCCCACAAAAAAAATTACGTAGGCTTCCCTAAAAGTAATAACCAGCAAAGGCTAGGCAGACAGCTAGCCTAGGATATTTCCCCCCCCCCTCCAAGACTAAAAACATCAGCTCTAAGTCACAGTAAGCTACACAAGCACTATACTAATGATATATGTTATAAACATTGTTATATCTAGCTATTCTAAGTGTTATATATATATTCTATTCTATTCTATCTATTCTATTTTGTCAGGTCACGCTATGATTTTACTGTATGCGGCAGATTAAATGTCTGCTTTTCAAAGGACATGGGAGGGTAAAAATCGGATAGCACTCGCTTGTTCCGAGTGCCGTGCAATTTATTTTTTTTTTTAATCACACACATTGACTTGCATTGGCGAGTCTCGTCTGAGATAAAAGGACAATCGCAGCATGCTGCAATTTTTTTCTCATCTTGATCTGAGCTGAAAAAAAAAATCACAGATCAGCAGGGACTCATAGATTAACATTGATCGGGAGTTTTCCTCACAGATGAGTATGAGCCCTTATTCGGACTATTCAAAAGGAATAAACTCCCAACTATTCTCTAAAATTTCCCAACTTCACTGTTATTTATTGTTGTAAATCTTTTCTCCTACAGGTGGCGACACTTAACCATTATTTTAATGTTCTTTCAACTATTTCTAAATGAGTCACTAAAAAGCACCTTTATTTGTATGGAAAAAGTACTGAAGTGCAGGAGTATGCACCATAACCGTATTTCTAAATAAATCGCAAATCAGATTCTGGTCTACATAGAAACATGGATCTAGTGCAATACAATATTTTTTGGGGTGCTCCTAGCTATGCAATGCTCCATCTCTTAGGTTTCTGTATCCAGTGTGGTTACCAGCACTGTAGAATCACATTACATTACATTCAAGTTTGCTATGTCTCGTACTGGATTATGAGTCACTGACAATATTGTTCTGAATTTACATTTTAATGTAGAAGTAGAATAATGCTAAGCCATTCTTAAAGTGTTTGTTTTCCATGAAAAAGAGGGTACTTCACCCATGTTGGCAATTTTTATGCCAGAGTAGATACGAAAGGCCCAAGCATTATAGATGTGTTCATTATTAACTTTCTGCAAATTTAGCTTAAGACTGCAATTTATCAAGCCAAAAAGTCAATATGGCACATTACCATGACATGCTAGTAAAATCCTTGACATATGTAACTTTCACTCAGACATAGAGCAGATGTGTCGATCCTTAACTACCTGCAAATTTTGAATTGTAATTTTTCACCCTAAAAATTCAATATGGTACATTATATCATGGCATGATAACAAAAACTGATAAAGGGAAATGTAAGGCAGGCCACATTTATAACATCTCATCCACTGAATCCTGCAAGAGAAATATTGACTAGTTATTCTCCATGGCAAAAACATCTAAAGGTACTGCCACACTAAACAATCCCGCTAGCGATCACGATAACGACGCATACTAATGCGATCGCTAGCGGGATTGTTTCTATATCGCTAAATGCTGCCGCATTTAGCGATATAGTTAACGACGCTATCGCCGTTAGCGATCTTCTTAACGACTTTAGCGGTACAAAAGTTACCGCTAAAATCGCTAAAAAAGGTGCCACACTAGCGATATATACTTACCATCGGCAGCGACGAGAAAATAGGGTCCGAACGATTCCAGCGACGAGCGAGATCAAGCAGGAAGCTCGTCGCTGGAAGCTGCCGCACTGAACAACATCGCTAACGGATCGCTAAATAGTGACTTTTTTAGCGATCCCGTTAGCGATATTGTTTAGTGTGGCATACCCTTAAGTCTAGGGTATTCCTGCTATAGAGCTATGCAGACTTTTAAAAAACATTGAAAGAGAGAGAGAGAGAGAGAGGGGACATATTCTATGGGGGTGCTCTGCTTCCTTTGGCAGCCCCCCAGCTCTTATTACGACCATTTTACAGTACCAAAGTTCGAGTCCTCATTGACTTCTATGAGGTTTAGGAAGATTTCTGGTACCAGAATTGAACTTTCGAATAAAGTTTTATCTACCACATCAAACCTGAATATCCATGGTTCCAATAATACCTAGTTGCTTCTGTTTTTTCATTGTGTTTTTACATGCGGTTTTATCACGTTTTTGACTCTGCGTTTTTTTTTCTTTTGTTCGTGTTTTACTGCTTTAATTAAACCTGCTTTGTTTTTGATACTTCCTGGTATATAAATATATATCTCTCAAAAGGAAATATTTTTTATGCAAAAAAAAAAAGCAATATTAGTACACATGCTTGGTATCGCCATGCCCGGAACGACCAGACCAATAAAACTGTCCCACTAGTTAACCCCCTCAGTGAATGCGGTAAAAAAAAAAGCAAAACAAAATGCTTTATTATCATACTGCTGAACAAAAAGTGTAATAAAACGAAATCAAAAAGATAAATGTAAATAAAAATGGTATAGATGAAAACATCATCTTGTCCCACAAAAACCAAGCTGCCATACAGCTCGATTAGTGGAAATATAAAAAAAGTTAAAGTCTCGGAGTAACTTGTATAAAATCTCCAAAACTAAAACAAGTTTAAATGAGGTATCGCGGTAATTGTACTGACCTGAAGAATAAAGATGCTTTAGCAATTTTACCACATGCGGAACGGCATAAAAAAAGTAATTCCTGAATTGCTGGCTTTTGTTCATACTGCCTCCAAACTTAAAAGAAAAGCCAAATAAAGAGGAATAAAAATGCTCCAAAAATTCAAGAATTAATACAGCAAAAAAAGGGGCAGCAGTGTTTACCTGCTCAGATCTCAGAACTAATGCACTTTCTGTTCTCATGGGATGCTCTTAGATAGTGCTTGGGCAGCCCACCTAATCTAGTAGTATGGGTGTCACTAATAGGCTATGCAAATTGCCTCTTCAAACAAAGAGGACTTGTACTCTATAGCGCCACCTATTGGAAGTAGCGATCCTACAAGTCACAATCAACCCTTTAACGAGTCTTGTAATATGACTTAGGATAAAAGCCAAATCAGAATCTTCATTTGCAGACACGGTGTTTTGGACTATTGGTCCTCGTCAGTGCAAAGTAGGAGATCTGATTTGGCTAGATGAGAGGCTCTGGACTGGGGTCTGGGGGTAAGGTTTCTCCTTGTGGAGAGTGACATACCAGCTCTGGCGTGTCGAGGTAAGGAGGCTTATTGCCGTGCAATGCTCCTCTGGGAAATTTTAATATGCAAATTGCCTCTTCAAACAAAGAGGACTTGTACTCTATAGCGCCACCTATTGGAAGCAGCGATCCTACAAGTCACAATCAACCCTTTAACGAGTCTTGTAATATGACTTAGGATAAAAGCCAAATCAGAATCTCCATTTGCTAATAGCTGTAAGCCAGACACTGTGCATTACCTGTGTGTGACCAGCGCCATATACAAACTGCTTTTGTGCAAATTAATGCTAAGCGATCACCCCCTCCATCAATTGCTAGGTTGAGAGTGGTTGCTTCTTTGGTATTTTGCACCTGTGTTGCCGCAATCTTTACTACATGGATTTGCTGTGTGCTGAGAGTGAATTAGTTCTGAGACCTTGGCAGGAAAACACGGCAGCCCTTTTTTTCCTGCAATAATTCATTCTGCCTTCAAAAATCGAAATAGAAAGCGATAAAAAAAAGTCTTGTGCCCAAAAATGATACCAAGAAAAATGTCAACTTGTCCCTCAAAAAACAAGCAATCACAATACTCTGTCAGCAGAAATATGGAAAAATTATAGCTCTCAAAATATGGAGATACAAAAATTTGTTTTTTAATGTGTGAGAGCAGCTAAACAGAAAAAAAATATATAACTATATATTTCTGGAATCACACCAACCCGAAGAATAAAGTTGTCTAATCACTTATACTGCATGAGGAATGGCATTAAAAAAAAATAAAACCAATTCTTCACCCGCTGTTGATTTTTTCATTCTGCCTCCCAAATATTGCTGTAAGACTCGCCTCAAATTTATCCAGTGCGGATCACTGAGGTTTACACCAGTGTTTCTGTGTAAATCTCTGAAATACCTGATTCAGATGGAGCCCTCTGGCTAAAGAGTCACTTTAATGAGACATATGGAGGCACTGTGGGCCCGTCTGGCGCCAATGATCGGCGCTGTCCTTCTTTTTAGGTGTGCATAAAAGCATGGTCCACCACTGTTTTGGGCACTTCTGAAAAGAACAATGCTGAACAGAGGCCAGACAGATAACAGAGTAACTCTGCTGCCTCATTATAGAAAATGGATAACTCATGGGTTTCATCTGAATCATGTCACTCAGGGAGGGGCAGTACCCTGAAACACAGTGTATGCAAATTGACATTCTGGGTTGGCTTTTATCCTAAGTCATGTAACAAGGCTCGTTAAAGGGTCGACATTGACTTTTAGGATTGCTACTTCCAATAGGTGGCACTAGAGTTCTTGTCCTTTTCCTCTCTGAAGGGACAATTTGCATATTTCCCAGAGGAGCATTGCAGCTTTAAGTCTCCTCATCTTGGCATGCTTAGTATGTCAATCTCCGCAAGGAGAAACGATACTTCTTGGATATCGGTCAGATGCCTCACACACAGCCAAACCGCATCTCACACTTTGCACTGACGAGGGGCAGTACCCCAAACCACAGTGCCTGCAAATTGAGATTCTGGTTTGGCTTTTATCCTAATGTAACAAGGCTCGTTAAAGGGTCGACATTGACTTTTAGGATTGTTACTTCCAATAGGTGGCACTGGTGTTCTACTCTGTTTCTGTCGTGGTCTGTATGGACGTTCTTGTCTGGTGCCTTAGGGGTTAATGCTGGTGACCTCTCTGGCTGTGGGAGGGCTTTAAGTAGCCTCTTTTGGGCTCTGTCCATTGTCAGTGATACTCCTGCCCTAGACTGAGTTAGTTGACCCTTGAGTGCTTGTGCTTTGTGCCTTTTCTCGTATGATCCCCTGTTTCTGACCCAGTCTGTCCTCCCGTTTTGCACTTGTTTGCTGATTCTGTACTGTTTATTGTTTGCCTGGTATTGACTCTTGCATCGTCTTGTGACTGCCTGTTTTCCTTCTCCCCTGGTAACTCCGTCGCCCTTCCCGGTTTCTGACTCTTGGCTTGGACCTGACAATTCTCTTGTCTCTTGTTCTGGTACCAAGCTGTCCTCTCGAAATTGACCTCAGCTCGCCTGATTTTTCCTTTTCCCTGCCGGTTCCCTCTGCTTTCCGTATCTCCTCCGGGAGCCCAGAGGTTGGCTGCACCCCTGACCCTGCCTCACCGGTCAGGTGTCTCAGGTCCTGCACCCCAACAGTTACGCCCATCCCGGCTAAACCTGCGTGCGCTGAGAACCAGGTTATCCTTGTACCCGGGTGGACACGTGGACTGACTGATTGTGCATCAGTCACGGAGTCCATGATAGTTTCCTCTCTGAGGGACAATTTGCATATTTCCCAGAGGAGCATTGCGGCTTTAAGTCTCCTCATCTCGGCATGCTTAGCATGTCAATCTCCACAAGGAGAAACAATACTTCTTGGATATCAGTCAGACGCCTCTCACACAGCCAATTCAGATCTCACACTTTGCACTGACGAGAGGCAGTACCCCGAAACACAGTGTCTGCAAATTGAGATTCTGGTTTGGCTTTTATCCTAAGTCATGTAACAAAGCTTGTTAAAGGGTTGACATTGACTTTTAGGATTGCTATTTCCAATAGGTGGCACTAGATTTCTAGTCTTTTTCCTCTCTGAAGGGACAATTTGCATATTTCCCAGAGGAGCATTGCGGCTTTAAGTCTCCTCATCTCAGCATGCTTAGCATGTCAATCTCCGCAAGGAGAAACTACTTCTTGGATAGAGATTTAGATGGAAACCCCAAAGTAAGTGTGCAATGTAGAATGCAGGATAAATGTGATCCCAAAAGTTATGTAAAATGTTTCCAAAAAAGGTTCAAATCAATCCACTAAAAAAGCAAACTCCATCATCCCATACCAGAATTATAGGGGCTTCCATGTTACTGGTAGTACAAAGGCTCTGGAAATCTAAATGGCTACTCGCCCCCCCAAAAGAAATTCTGCTCCTAAATCCAATTGCCCCTCATCCTTTGAGCCCCAGTGTGCCTTAACGACATTTATCGTCCATGTTGGCATTTCTATGGCGATCATAGCCTACCTAATTTACGGCTGCTTGTCTCCAGAAACATGAGTTGAACACTAAAATTTACTGGTCATTACAACTTATAGGTTGCTAGAATGTACTGGTCACTACAACGTACAGGCACTACAATGTTAGTTTGCAATTTTCACTCAACAAAATCCACTGTTTCTTGTTTCTGGAAAACACCCATGGAGTCAAAATCGTCACTATACCTGTAGATAACTTCCCAAATGGGTGTAATTTCCAAAATGGGGTCACTTGAGGGGGATTCTGCTTTTCTAGCACTTGGAGTCCGCAAACTATTCTAGGAAAATCTGCACTCCAGGAGGCAAATAGAGATCCATCCCTCCCGAGTATCACTGTATGGGTAAGCAGAATATGTACAGCCACATACGGATTATGTCTATATTCAGCAGAAATTGTGGGACAAATTTTGCTGTCATTTTTGCCCATTTACTCTAGTGAAAATTTTAAATCTGGGTCTAAAACTCTATTTTGGTGGCAAAATGTAATTATTTTTTCTTCACTACCCAATGGAATAATATTCTGTGACACACCTGTGTTGTCAATATGATCACTGCACCCCTAGATGAATTCATTAAGAAATGTAGTTTCTGAAATGTGGTCACTTATGGTAGTTCTGCTGTTCTGACACCTCAGGGCTCAGCCAATGTGACATGGCACCCTCAAGCCAGTCAAACTAAATCTGAAACTCCAATATGGCGCTTCTTCCCTTCTGACCTTTGCACTGTTCCTCAAAAGTAGTTTTCAACCATATATGGGCTATTGGTGTGCTCAGGAGAAATTGCACAACAATATTTGTGGTCCATTTTATCCTGATACCTGCACTAAAATAAAAAAATTGGGGCTAAAATATTATTTTAGTGGGAAAAAATTTGATTTTTTTTATTGTAATGACTCTACATTATTAACTTATGTGAAGCACCTGGAGGTTCAAGGTGCTCACCACACATCTAGATACATTCCTTGAGATGTCTAGTTTCCAAAATGGGGTCACTTGTGGTGGATTTCCACTTTTTAGGCACATCATGGGTTCTCCAAACTCGACATGACACCCACAGACCATTCCATCAAAGTCTGTTTTCCAAAATGTCACTCCTTCCTTTCTAAGGCCTGTAGTCTGGCTAAACAGTAGTTACCCTCCAATATGGGATATCTGAGCACTCAGGATAAATTGCACAAAAAGTTTTGATTTCCATTTTCTCCTGTCAATCTTGTGAAAATAAAAACTTTGAGGTTAAAATAGCAATTTGTGGGAAAAATTAGATTTTTTTATTTTCACGGCTCTTTGTTATAAACTTCTATGATGCACCTAGGGGTTCACGGTAAATAGATTAGTTCCCTGAGGGGATCTTTTTTCCAAAATGGTATCACTTATGGGAGGTTTCCACTGGGCTCCCCAAACGTGACATGGCATCCGCTAATTATTCCAGCAAATTTTCCATTCAAAAAGTCAAATTGCGCTACTTCCCTTCCAAGTCCTGAGGTGCGCCCAAACAGTAGTTTTCTCCCACATATTCGCGTACTCAGGTGAAATTGTATAACAAATTGTATCAAGCAATTTCTCTTGTCACACTTGTGAAAATGCAAAATTTGGGGTTAAAATAACATTTTTGTGGGAAAAATTTTATTTTTTTATTTTCACGGCTCATTGTTATAAACTTCCATGAAGCACCTGGGGGTTCAAGGTGCTCACCACACATCTAGATAAGTTCCCTGAGGGGTTAGTTTCCAAAGTATTGTCACTTGTGGGAGGTTTCCAAATGCAACATAGCGTCTGCTAATTATTCCAGCAAATTTTACATTCAAAAATTCAAATGGCTCTCCTTCCCTTCCGAGCTCTGCCGTGCACTTAAAAAGTGGTTTTCCCCCACAAATGGGATATTGGAATGCTTAGGAGACATTGCTCAACAAATTTTATGTTCCATTTTTTTCCTTTTACTATTCAAAAATAAAAAATTGAGGTCTAAAGTAAAGTTTTGGTGAAAAAAAGCTAAATGTTAATTTTTTTCCTTCCACATTCCATTAATTCCTGTGAAGCACCTGACAGTGTTAATAAAACTTCATTAAAGTGGTTTTGAACACCTTGAGGGGTGCAGTTTTTTCAGAATGGTTGTCACTTTTGGGTAATTTTATGTCATATAGAACCCTCAAAGTCACTTCAAATGTGATTGGTGGTCCCCTATAAAAAAATATTGTTTTGTTAATTTTTTTGGAAAATGAAAACTTGCCTGGTCACACTAAAATCCTTATAACTTCCTAACACCACCAAAAATTAATGTTTTAAAAATTGTGCCTGGTAAAGTAAGAAATGTGGGAAATGTTATTTCTTAATTATTTTGTTGGGACATAACTCTCTGATTTAACCTCTTTACCCCCAAGGTGGTTTGCATGTTAAATGACCGGGCCAATTTTTACAATTCTGACCACTGTCCCTTTATGAAGTAATAACTCTGGAACACTTCAATAGATCCTGGTGATTCTGAGTTTTTTTCTCATGACATATTGTACTTCATGTTATTGGTAAAGCTTCTTTGATATGACTTGCGTTTATTTGTGAAAAAAACAGAAATTTAGCGAACATTTTGAAAATTTTGCAATTATCCAACTTTGAATTTTCATGTCCTTAAATCACAGAGATATGTCACACAAAGTACTTGATAAGTAACATTTCCCACATGTCTACTTTACATCAGCAAAATTTTGGAGTCAAATTTATTTTTGTTAGGATGTTATAAGGATTAAAACTTAAACTGTGATTTCTCATTTTTATAACACCATTTTTTTAGTGACCACATCACATTTGAAGTCACTTTTATATGATAGAAAATACCCAAAAGTGACACTATTCTAAAAATTGCACCCCTCAAGGTGCTCAAAACCACATTCAAGATGATTATTAACCCTTTAGGTGCTTCATAGGAATTTTTGGAATGTTTAAAAAAAATCAACATTTAACATTTTTTACACAAAAAATTAGTTCAGATCCAATTTTTTTAATTTACCAAGGGTAACAGCTGAAATTGGACCACAAAAGTTATTGTGCAATTTGTCCTGAGTACGCTGATACCCCTTATGTGCAGGTAAACCACTGTTTGGGCGCATGGCAGAGCTTGGAAGGGAAGGAGCGAGGTTTGACTTTTCAATGCAAAATTGGCTGGAATTGAGATCGGACGCCATGTCGCGTTTGGAGAGCCCCTTATGTGTCTAAACAGTGGAAACCCCCACAAGTGACACCATTTTGGAAATTAGACCCCCAAGGAACTTATCTAGATGTGTGGTGAGTACTTTGCACCCCCAAGTGCTTCACAGAAGTCTATAACGTAGAGCCGTGAAAATAAAAAGTCATATTTTTTCCACAAAAATGATATTTTCACCCCCAACTTTTTATTTTACCAAAGGAAACATAAAAAATGGAACCCCAAAAGTTGTTGTGTAGTTTGTCCTGAGTATGCTGATACCCCATATATGGGGTAAACTGCTGTTTGGGCACATGGCAGAGCTTGGAAGGGAAGGAGCATCATTTTACTTTTTCAATGCAAAATTGGCTGGAATTGAGATCGGACACCATGTCGCATTTGGAGACCCCTGATGTGCCTAAACAGTGGAAATCCCCCACAAGTGACACCATTTTGGAAATTGGACCCCCAAGGAACTTATCTAGATGTGTGGTGAGCACTTTGAACCCCCAAATGCTTCACAGAAGTTTATAACGTAGAGCTGTAAAAATAAAAAATTATATTTTTTCCACAAAAATGAACATTTTGCTCCAATTATTTATTATACCAAGGGTAACAGGAGAAATTGAAACACAAAAGGTGTTGTGCAATTTCTCTTGAGTACGCTGATACCCCATATGTACTACTTTTGAGGCACAGTGCAAAGCTCAGAAGGGAAAAGAACAGCATATTGGAGTTCAGATTTTGCTGTATTAATTTGAGGGTGCCATGTCACATTGGCAGAGCCCCTGAGGTGCCAGAACAACAGAAACTCCCTATATGTGAACTAATTTTATAAACTACACTCCCCAATGAATTCATCTAGGGGTGCAGTGATCATATTAACACCACATGGGCCTCACAGAATTTTATACCACTGAGTGGTGAAGAGAGAATAAATTACATTTTTACCACTAAAATGTTGTTTTAGCCCCAGGTTTTTAATTTTTCTAAGGCTAATAGGAACTTTTTTTTTACAACAAACTGAGGTCCATTTGTTCTTGAGTGTGCCAATTCCCTACATGTAATCAGAAAATATTCAGGCACAGTGCAAAGCACAGAAGGCAAGGAGTGCCAGATTTTACTGTTATGGTTTGCAGGTGCCATAACCCACTGGGAGAGCCCATGAGATGCCAGAACAGCAGAACCCCCCATAAGTGACCCCATTTTACGAACTACACTTCTCACTGAATTCATCTAGGGGTGCAGTGATCACATTGAACCATTGGTGTGTCACAGAATTTTATACCATTGGGCAGTGAAGATAAAATAACGAAATTTTTACCACCAAAATTTTGTTTTTGCCAAAGATTTTACATTTTCCCATAATAAGTGGGTAAAAATGGCACCAAAATTTGTCCCACAATTTCTACTGAACATGGCAATACCCTATATGTGGCTGTACAGTTCTACTTAGCCATACAGAGAGACTTGGGAGGAACGGAGAGCTATTTGCCTATTTAAATGAATGGGTCTATGCACATGTCAGTGTGTTTCCACGAACCATGTGTCCATCGGCACAACATGCTGACATGTCCGTTTTTTAATGTCAGCATGGGCCACAAAACATCCCGCACACGTGCATACGCATAACACACATGGATGTCATCCGGGTGACACGCATCGGCGCCGGTGAAGAAGCGTTAATGTAAGCGCTGTTCCCCAGCGCCAAGTGCTGAACACAGCTCTCATCTTTCTCCCCTGCTTTGCTAGCGATCGGCACAAGCATGGGAGAATGAGATCTGCACGAGCAGTTTTTTTAATTATTTAAATAATTGAAAAAACAGTGTAGGGAACCCTCTATTCTTGATAACCAACCTTGCTAATGCTGACAGCTGAGGGTTGCAGCCCCCAGCTGTGAGTTTTGCCTTGTTAATTATAGTGAACACAGGGGAACCCACACTGTTTTTTTCATTTATTTGTTTATAGCACAGGCAGCGGCTGATAATATACCCATCAGCCACTCCTGCTGTCAGTTATTAACAGCAGCAGGAGTAGGTTGATTGGAGTAATAGCCCCATCAGCCGCCGCCTGCTGTCTCTGGAGCGCCCACCGGGGTCGGGGGGCTACTTTGTACCGGATCGGTTCTTAAGGGGATGTGTCACGGCAGCAGTGACCCGGTCCGTGGCCCTGGGCAATAATGAAAATATGATGATTAAGGTTAAATAAAGTTTATGAAAGATAGTTTGTGACCCCACCTGGGGTATTCGGCAAATAAGGTTTTAGCCAACGCTTAAGATTCAGTCCGCTGGGGCAGTTGTTGATGCAGCAGAGTTGGTTCAGCTCTCCACAGGCAGAGCTATTCCCCAGGGCAGTGAAATTGTAAAATGATGATGATTGTTGTAGTGCAGGGCTGAGGTGACGCAGCAAATGAACAGGAGGACACAGCAGTGTGCAGTCTTCACAGGTTTTAATGCACAGTTCTGATGTTACAATCCCCGGCCAGGGTGCTGTGTTCTCAGGGTCTGTGGTCCTGTCAGCTCTTAGCTAGCTTGGAGCGCACGTTGCCAGGGCTCGCTTAGAGGTTCCTTTCCTGGCTGTCTCACTATGCTGGCTATTGCCTCTCCTACCCTGCGTCTTCACACACAGTGTCCTGAGCCAGTAGACTTGAATCTTGTCGGGCAACGTAGGTCAGACCCCTGGATCCTATATGTCTGCCTTTTCAGTGAATGTGTTGGATGTGGCTGCAGCACATGCAGATACTGCAGCCTCCGGTTTTCTAGCTGCGTCCTTAGTTTCCTCACTAGTTTTGGAGCCTGTCCCCTAACTACGACCTGGTCCCTCCACCAACCACGCTGGTGAATATGGGCCCCATGGATGGATTCCTCACAATCCGTACCCCTATGACAACTTCTGTTCTCTCGGGAGCTTCCTTCTGTCTCTCCCTCTCCTGTCTGGGGACAAGCTCCTCACAGCTTGAGCTCCCCTTCTAGACTGTTCTCTCTGGTCTCACAGACCACTGCTCTCTTCCCGCTTCTTAAGCTCCTCCCCCTTTCTACCTTCTCCACCCACTCCCCAACACCCTTTCCTACCCATCCTTGGATGAGGCCATCCTCCTCAAAGGGTACACCCAGATGCCCCGACTGAACAGGTGTGTGCTGGGTGTGAGTGTTAGACTCCTGGGTAGTGCCCCCTCCTTACCTGAGAGTGGAATACCACAACAGAGATGAGCGGTGGATGCCACGTCCAGGTGTGACGCTCCCCTGCACAGATATAAGCCGGTAAACTATCCTGAACACCATTTTCATTCCACAGCATCATATTGCGATAACGTGCTGTCATGCCTCAGGGAATGCTTCCCTTAAAGTGACATATTTTTCTCAGAATAACAAGCGGCACAAATAGTCTGTAACTGATGAATATCAAAGAGACCAAAACGTTTTGATGTTTGTACTACAAACCTGGACTTCATTAAAATTCACTTCATGCATTCCCTAAGTTGAGTGCTGGTTTATATTATACATTGTCTCACGGTTCGGGAACCTACCTAATCACCTATTACACTGTGTTCCAAATTATTATGCAAATAATATTTTCTCAGATTTTCCCAAATTACCTATATGAATTGCAGTCATTGTAATTTTCCAGTCAAATAACTATTAGAGTACAATTGAAAGGTTTTTGTACAAACTGCCTATGATAACAGTATATTTTTTTTTAAATAAAACACTCAAACTGCACTCAAAATGCATGTTCCAAATTATTATGCACAGCAGAGTTTTCAACCTTTACATTTTAATAAAGAACAAAAAAATGGTCATTTTTGAAATTGTAAGCATTAGCAGGTTATTACAAACTGAAATCAAACAGCTTTCAACTCAAAACTTTATTCTAGGTGATGTTACATTTGCACATAGGACCCCTTGTTTGAAAGGAGCTTCTGAACTCTCTCCATTGAATTTGTCAGGTTTTGGATGGTTTCTGCTTCAATTGTTTTGCATGAGGACAGAATACCCACCCAGAGCTGTTGATTAGATGTGAACTGCCTCCCGCCATCATAGACACTCCTTTTGATGATGCTCCAGAGGTTATCAATGGGGTTGAGGTCAGGGGAGCATGGGGGCCACACCATAAGTTTGTCCCCTTTTATGTCCATAGCAGCCAGAGATGCAGATGTGTTATGTGCAGCATGAGACGGTGCATTATCATGCATGAAAATGATCTTGCTGCGGAATGCACGGTTCTTCTTCTTGAACCATGGCAGGAAGTGCTGTTTGAGAAACTCAACATACACTATGGAGTTCATCTTTTCCCCTTCAGGGATCCTAAAGTGAACCGACAATCTCTCTCCCCATGATTCCAGCCCAAAACAGTACTCCACCTCCTCCTTGTTGGGCCGTAGCCGTGTTTAGCATGGGGTGTCCGTCAACCAGCCATCCTCCACTCCATCCATCTGGACCATAGAGCGTTGCACGGCACTCATCGGTGAACAAAACAGTTTTGAAGTCAGTCTTCTTGTATTGTTTGGCCCACTGGAGCCATTTCTGCTTGTGTGCAGTGGATAGAGGAGGTCGACAGGATGGCTTACGCACAGCTGCAAACCTCTGAAGGACCCTGCATCTTGTTGTTCGGGGGACGTTGAAGGCACCAGCAGCTTCAAAAACTTGTCTGCTGCTATGACAAGGCTTTTTTGCCTCTGCTCTTTTAACCTGACGTAATTGCCTGTAGGAAAGAGTCCTCAATTTTCCCTTATCAGCACGCACACGTGTGTACTGTGAATCAGCTACATACTTCTTGATTGTGCGATGATCACAATGAAGTGTCTTGGCAATGTTGATTTTAGTCATGCCTTGACCTAAACACTCCACAATTTGTTGCTTCTCAGCAGCCGACACATCCTTTTTCTTTCCCATTTTGGCAGAAAATGTAGGCTGCTTAATAATGTGGGACAGCCTCTTAAGTAGTCTTGCCTTTCATTGGACATACCTGCCAAACTAATTAGCACAGGTGTCTGCAATTGCTTACAGTGATATAAAGAGCCCTGACACACATCACATCAATGAGTTTAACTGACAAACAAAAAAATCTTACCTTATCACTCCTAAACAATTTTTGCATAATAATTTGGAACACAGTGGAGTGAAAGGATGATTATGATTATACAAGTTCTACAACTTAAGCATCATTCACACATCCATGTTGCATGTGTAAGCAGGTTGCAGGATGCAGTGACAGGCAAGAGGCAGAGCAAGTGTTACAAAATGTAACAGTTTAATATAACAAGATGAAAGGGCGTGAAGCAACTGGCAGGGAAGGCCGCAAGAATATGTCCCGTACTCGGCTGTCTCTGCTCTGCACGTGCATGGTACTCACAGTCACTGAGTGCACGTCACTTCTATCTCTTACTGTCACTGGGTGCATGGCACTTCTCTCTTCAGCGGTCCCACTGGAGGCAGAGGGGACCAAACAACGCAGCCTGTCATGCTGCTCACCCGGCAGCTCACTGCTGCTAATTGGCACCAAAACGCCCTGCTGCTGTGCGCGCTTTTCCTTTTATGTTGCTCCTCCTACCCGGGTCATGAGGTTGGTCCGGCTCCTCATTTCTTCCCCCAGGCAACATGGGAGGCAGCCTCAACAGTTCAGGACCCGGCTCGGTACAGGTACCCGCAGCCCAGTCTTCCTCCTTACACTTGTACAGTATGTATTCTATCTATTTTTTTCATGGATAGAATATATAACCATCATAATATATCTCCATTATATTCACATGTCTGTACTTTTTTACAAACCGTGTGTCCATGCAAATATTATAGAAATATGTTAGCAGTTCTACATACAGCATTTTGGTCATAAAACCAGTGGAATGGCCATTTAACCAAAGAGTCCAATGAGTCCTTTTTGTTGCACGTGCTACTGCGAGCAGCCTGAAAAACCTAAGTATATCTCTGCACTGGTCTCACATTGTGCACATCTGGAACATCATTGTAAAGGTAGCTGCCAGCAGCAGATCTTGATGATTTGTGTTTCTCTTTTGCATTGATCGTGACAGAACATTCCTTAGACAACTATTAATAATCTCACTGATAGCAGCCAAGGTGTGTGAGTGCGTGTATTTCTTTGTCAGGCTTGCAATGTTTTGATCATTTATTTGGATCATGTATTGGAACAACATAAAAAACAGAGAAATAAAGGCAAATTGGACCTAATTTCACACAAAATCCCAAAAAAGGACCTGACAAAATTGTTGGCACCTTTCCAAAATTGTGGGTAAATAACTTTATTTCAAGCATGTGATGCTCGTTCAAGCTCACCTGTGGCAAGTAACAGGTGTGGGCAATATGAAAATCACACCTGAAACCAGATAAAAAGGGGAGAAGTTGACTCAGCCTTTGCATTGTGTGTCTGTGTGTGCCACATTAAGAATGGACAACAGAAAAAGGAAAAAAACCTGTCTGAGGACTTGAGAAGTAAAATTGTTGAAAAATATCAACAATCTAAAGGTTACAAGTCCGTCTCCAGAGATCTTGATGTACCTTTGTCCATGGTATGCAACATAATCAAGAAGTTTACAACCCACAGAACTGTAGCTAATCTGCTTGAACGTGGACAGCAGCTAAAAATTGATAAAAGCTAGCAATGCACGATAGTCCAGATGGTAGATAAGCAGCCTGAATCAAGTTCCATAGAAATTCAAGCCATCCTTTAGGCTCAGGGTGCATCAATGTCAGTGCTAACTATCCATCGACATTTGAATGAAATAAAATACTATGACAGGAGACTCAGGAGGACCCCACTTCTGACAGCGAGACATAAAAATGTAGACTGCAGTTTGCCAAAATTTATGTAAGCAAGCACAAATCCTTCCTGGAAAGCGTATTGTGGACAGATGAGACAAAGAGAGAGCTTTTTGGTAAAGTACATCATTCTACTGTTTACCAAAAATGTAATGAGGCCTATGAAGAAAAGAACACAGTATCTTCAGCAAAATATTGTGAAGGTTCAAAAATGTTTTTGAATTGTGTTGCTGCCTCTGGGACTGGGTGCCTTAACTGTGTGCAAGGCATCAAGAAATCTGAAAGGATTTTTGGTCACAATATAGTGCCCAGTGTCAGAAAGCTGGGTTTGCGCTCTTGGTCATGGGTCTTCCAGCAGGACAATAACCCCAAACATACTTCAACAAGCACCCAGAAATGGATGGAAACAAAGCGTTGGAGAGTTCTGAAGTGACCAGCAATGATTCTGGATCTAAATCCCATTGAACTCCTGTGGAGAAATCTTAAAATTGCTGTTGGAAGAAGGCACCCTTCAAATATGAGAGATCTGCAAAAGAAGAGTGGTCCAAAATTCCATTTGAGAGGTGTATGACGCTTATTGATGGTTATAGGAAGTGATTGATTGCATTTAAATGAATGTACTTCAGGTACCTGATCATCAATATGTATATTAGAACATCAATAGAGAGATGATTGAGCTATAGATAGAAATATTAAATAGATCATAGCAAAATAGTCAAGGACAATAGATGTGAGATAAACTGATAGATAGATAGATATAGATAGATAGATAGATAGATAGATAGATAGATAGATAGATAGATAGATAGATAGATAGATAGATAGATAGATAGTAAAAAACAGATAGACATCAATAAATAATGTTTTTATTTATTTAGAAAGACAGAGAGAAAGAAAGATAATGGATAGATAGATAGATAGATAGATAGATAGATAGATAGATAGATAGATAGATAGATAGATAGATAGATACTGTATGAGATAAATATGGCATAGATAGATGTGGGATAGATAAATAGATGGATAGATAGACGGCTCACACACAGAGTCAAAACGTCGCACCAATGGGCCATGAAAACAGTCATTTTGCACTAAAGGAATGGTGTGCTGCTTCCTTATTTTTTCTAGATAGATAGACAGACAGATAGAAGATAGATAGAAGATAGATAATGCATAGAAAGATAGATAGATAGATAGATAGATAGATAGATAGATAGATAGATAGATAGATAGATAGATAGATAGATAGATAGATAGATAGATATGGGATAGATAAATAATACATAAATAGATAGAAATGGGATAGATAGATAGATAGATAGATAGATAGATAGATAGATAGATAGATAGATAGATAGATAGATGATAGATAGATAGATAGATAGATAGATAGATATGGGATAGATAAATAATACATAAATAGATAGAAATGGGATAGGTAGATAGATAGATAGATAGATAGATAGATAGATAGATAGATAGATAGATAGATAGATAGATAGATAGAAAAAAGAAAGGTAGAACTGATTACGGCCACCTACAGGTCAATGGGAGGAGTGCAGAATCAGGATGGAGGCAGCCAACATCCAATAGTTAAATATACTGAAAAACCTGACCAGCACCTCCTAAGTGTGAACATGTGAAAGCTGCAAAACTGCTTTATATAGAAAAAAGAAATGTTTGATGTTGGCTGCCTCCAGCCTGATTCTTCACTCCTCCCATTGATCTGCAGGTGGCCGTAATCAGTTCTACCTGCCCATAAATTGTAGGCTAAACCAGGAAGAGACATAAGTGTTCATTTAACTATAGGTTAATAGCCCGAGAGTGGCATATACAGAAGAATAGTGACCAATCAGAGGAAGGTCACCTTGCCATGGTTGATGGGCATACATGAATGGCCAATTTATGCGCTAAGAACCTTCATTTTCATTAATTTCTGTAAGTACATTTTGTTTGAGTAGTAAAATCTAGATTCAATGTTTTTAATGTTTTTCCGTGTTTTCACATGGCCTAAACTTATGCATAGTGCTGCTGTGTGCTTTCTTTTTTTCTATATAATGCAGTTTTGCAGCTTGCGCATGTTCACACTTAGGAGGTGCTGCTGGTTAGGTATTTCTGTATAGATAGAGAGATAAATATGGGATACATATTCAACAAGTATTGCACCCAAAATCTGCTCAAGTTTGTGCTGCTCTCTGTCTTTCCTAGATAGATAGACAGACAGACAGACAGACAGACAGACAGACAGACAGATAGATAGAAACAAAAAAAAAGAGAGAAATAACAGCACTTGAAAAAAATTCTGGTTGGGTGCAAAGCTTCATAGGCACATAACAGTCCTTATATTAGAATAAATAAGGAAGCAGCACACCATTCTTTTAGTTCTAAAAGACTGTTTTCATGGCGCATTGGTGCGACGTTTCAGTTCTGTGTGTGAGCCTTCTTCAAGCCTGATGAAGGCTCACACACAGAGCCGAAACGTCGTATCAATGCGCCATGAAAACAGTCTTTTAGAACTAAAAGAATGGTGTGCTGCTTCCTTATTTATTCTAGATAAAAAGAAAGATAGATAGATTAATAGACAGACAGATAGAAGATGGATAATGGATGGATAGATAGATAGATAGATAGATAGATAGATAGATAGATAGATAGATAGATAGATGATATATAATTGATAGATAGATAGATAGATAGATAGATAGATAGATAGATAGATAGATAGATAGATAGATAGATAGATAGATAGATAGGATAGATAGATAGATAGATAGATAGATAGATAGATAGATAGATGAAATGTGTATCTGTTGTAGTTATA
>JARQOD010000005.1:195307822-195356768 GCA_033576555.1 Oophaga sylvatica
GATTATTCTACAGGTGTGAGTCCCACCTACAGATGAGCACAAAGACCTTCCCACCCCTCATATAAGCAGAATGTGCATATTGTGCAGGTAGTTTATTAGTAACAAAGCCCTTTATTCAGCACAGTGATACTGATGAGCGACAAGGCACCAGGAGTCCAATGTGGAGTGGGTCCACCATGCATATTCATGCGTGGGAGTGGATGGCTTTGATATGTGCATTACACGGTTGCTGATGTCAGACATTTGACAGATTGGCATCTCATCAGATTGGTGGCTCTGGGAAATCCCAGGGGCGTTCCTGCAGCTCCTGTAGATTAGGGCTGCCTCTTTGTGCCCTACCCCACTCCCATTTAAAGCTCAGTGGGGCTTTAATGAAAACGTGTCTGCAAATAGTCATTCAAGCACCGAGATGGTAAGTGCTGCTCCGCTCCGGCTGTGGCTGGGGATTCCCTGGATCGTGCACCGCTTCCCCGCACTTCCCTGCACTCATTCTCCTGCTGCTCCTTTTTTGATCATCTTAGCTGTCTCCTACCAAGTACCTGAGATTTCCCTGAAGTGTGATCACCTGCAAACTTATCTTTCTCACTAATGTGACATCAGATTAGGGTTCAGGGATTAGGTTTTGCCTTTGTGTGTAATTACTGTATATGTGGTTGACATCCTCTGCTCTGGAGGATCTATACCTAGTGCCTGTATGTACCTAGCTCCAGGACAGCTCTGAGTCCAGGGATTGTGTAGATCTGAGCTGATAGGTGTTTTGGCATGTGCTTTCTGTACTTGTGGTGGAAGTGAATTATCAGCTGATCTGAATCTCCATTCTCACAGCTGAGTCTTCACTTCTAGCAGGGTAATTAATATCTGCAGAGATTCTGGCTTTACCTCCCCTGAAGAATTAGCCTTTGTTGCAGCACAAAAGTCTGATTCTGCCATATCTAATAGAGCTCTCCCTGTGTTGTCTCAGCAGAACTCCATTCTGGCGTGCCAAGACCAGTACTTTGCAGGGGGTCAGGGCTATGATTGCCCATACTTCTCCTCAACGTCAGCAGCCAATGTTGATGTTTCCAAGGATACTTGGGTCTCTCTCTGGACTTCTGGTCTCCTGGACAACAGATCAAGCAACCAAGGTCCACAATCCCACGGTAAGTCCACTCTATAATCATGCATCCTATCTAGGTACCTTCAGTCTAAATAGTCTCTCTGTTCTATTTTTACTTGGCATCTAAATAACCTTGATAAATCCTTGTCACTTCAGGTCAGTCATATCTTGGGTGCACCCTTCAAGATGATTACCTCTGGGGGATCAGCTGTCTAATCAGATGTTCACAAACAAACAGGTAAGCATTGGTGTTAGGGTTAATTGTGGATACAGTCCTGCAAGCTTCAGTGATCTCAGCAGGGGGTGGTGATCAGCAAGGAGAGACAGACGCTTTCTATAGCTTACCTGCATCTTCTAACCTGCTATCTTCTCATTCAGCTCCAGGATACTTTAGTCCAAAGGGAAGAGGAACTGGCAAGGTTACACGAGGAGAACAACAAGTTAAAACAATACCTGAACTCCACTTTTGTGAAATGCTTGGAAGAGAAAACCAAGGTGTGTAATTCCATCCTTCTAGTACAAGTGTTGTTTATCAGTCATCTTGGAAGTGATCTGCTAAAGTGATGACCACCACTCTACTTCTGAGGGTAGATAGGAACCTCCTGAGATACGGGCCACGTGGGATGGTGGTAAATGTCTCTAGTATGCTGATTTGATTGTTGTACAGCCAGAGGTGATTCTTTGTTGACAGCAGAGGCTTGTCCTGACTGTGATCTGTTACTAAATGTTTTCCATTGTTTGTACGTGCAAATTGCACCTGCAGTTCTGCTGGATCCCCTGCGGTGCTTGGCTCCAGGTAGAAGCTCTTCAGCCTCCTCCATGGTGCAGTCAGTGTGCCGGAATGTCAGGCGCCTTACAAAATCACTGCTAGGCAACAAAATACATGAAATGATTGCTACTGTACTGAGTGTGATTCTATAAGATTGCAATGTTTTTCTATCACAGAAGCTGCTGTCCAGAAGTGGTCTTGGAGCTTCTCTAAAGCGAAAAAGCAGAGTTGGCAGCCTCACTCCTGAAACCTCAGCTAAAAAGGCCAAAAGAAATCTTTTTAGCGACTTCACTGCCTGCGAGGAGCAATCCAGCCCTGCCATTGAAAAATGGGTGCTACAAACTCTTGGACTGAAAGATGTCAACACTATCGATGACTCTGCTACAGATAACTACAGTGCCATATCTTCAGAACTTATCAACAGCCTGCCAGGAACAAACTTCAGCCATGCAGAGGGATCCCCATCATCTGGATACAGCACAGTGCTCAGGAGGACCCAGGTACACAACCAAGCTGGAAGTTCCTGCACCCAAGACTCCCCTTGCATGCCAGACTACTCTCCTTCCACCTCCAGCTCCACATCTCTTGCCACCAGTGAAGCTGTAAGTCCCTTCGGATCTCCAGTCTACTACACTCCTGAGGTCTCTCCAAACAAAACAGACGTTGCTTTCACCACATCCTTGAACCCTCATTGTAACGTGAAGACCCACAGCTTCTCTAATGGCCAGGCATTTGTCCGGAGGGACACTGAAGGAGGGTGGAGGTTTACATGGGTGCCCACACAGTCTGGTTAGTCCACTGGATGTCAGGTCCTGGATGTTTACAGAACAGTTTTGCACTTGACTTGCTCATAAGAACTTAGGAAGACCTCCTCAGGACTAAAGCTTGACACAATCCTGGTAGTCAGTCTAAACACCTTTTGGACTGGGTGCTGGTATACTACTATGGGGGGCTTTGCTTGTTTACATGTAAATGTATATATGTATTATATTTTTTCCATGAAAAAATAGTATTTGCTAACAGTTTATTTCTGTTGGGTTCCAAGTGCAATTAATTCCAGTGCAGTTCTACTGACTTAGTTCTTGGTTTGCACCTGTTTTTTTGCTGCCTATATGTGATCATCACTGCCTTGTTTTTTTCATGGCTCTACCAATATGAAATAGAAGGATAACATTGACGTGATAACAATAGACACTGACCTCCCACTCCCATTGTGCCAATGTAAAACCCTCACCC
The DNA here is from genome assembly GCA_033576555.1 of Oophaga sylvatica. NCBI lineage: Eukaryota > Metazoa > Chordata > Amphibia > Anura > Dendrobatidae > Oophaga > Oophaga sylvatica. The sequence goes on from JARQOD010000005.1 coordinate 195,310,924, forward strand.
ACTGCCAGGCTGGTCATCAGAGATGTACAGTAAGATTGCTGGACAGGTCTTTTGTTTTCTTGTTCCATGACTAACAGGATGAGTTGCCTTTTAACAAGAATGGACTTTTTTTTGTACCAAGACTATTTATTTACTGCTCATTGCATTAATAAGGACAATCACGGTCAAGTTTCACTGTGTTTAATTCTATATGAATAAATCATTAAAAAAATCCTAGAGAGCTGGTGTTTTGTGCCTAGCCTGGGCAGTATTATAAGCTGGAAAGTGTGTAAGTGTATGTCTGTCTGTTAAAATAAAGATTTAATAATATAATATATTATATAGGGAAAATCTGATATAAAACAGCTAGAGTGTGCACAGTCACAAATGTCTTAGTAGGAAATACTACCACACTACAAATAAGTGTCCTTAAAAAAACTTGCTTAATAAAAGTAAAGCTAAATACACTATACTATTGACTTATCTCACTTTATATATTATACTGAATGTGTTCTGTCATCCATTAAACTGAAACTACTGGAACCTAACACTAAGTCTTATGGTCACTGCAGAGAAACCAAAATCATATCTTATAGTTTTGTGCATCTCCAATTTCTACTTACAGCTATATTACATTTGTGTGGTGTGTATTTTATTTTCTGATTTCAGAATTAGCACTTAATCCAAAATATACAATTATTTTTGTTATTGACACTGTTGCATTATTATTATTATAATCATAAACACAACTACAATATAGGTGACAGGTATTTACATTTACGTTTGCCTAATATTAGGTGTGCTGGATACAGAGGAAGTTTCCTGCTTTAAAAAGTCTAGGTCATGTTTGCACTGTAGTCTGGGAACATAATGTCCTGTACAGGCTTGTCAACTTTAAAGATTTTTCCAATAGTTCTGGAATAACTTTCTGATTGTTGGGGTCCAACAGAAGGACCACTAGCGATCCTGAGATTGTGATTCTAGACCTGGTCTCTGCTCAACTTCGGCTCCATTCATTGTCTATGGGACTGCTGGAAATAGCCACATTTTGCACTATGCTTTCTCTGACATTCAATACAGGGATGATAAGCCCCATTCTCACAATTACTGAGATTCCCAGCAATTTGACCTCCAGCAATCAACAAGTGATCCCCTGTTTTATGCATAGTGATTACATTGCTAATTTGGGAATAACTCATTAATTTGCTCTCAATTTTCACATAGTACGGTTTTACAGCTATGATTGCAGTCGACCTCAAGACTATACATCAAAATTAACATACCAGCTAATAGCTATCATTGTTTTCTTATTGTTTATTTTGTAGTCTTCGTGTCATTCAGGGTATGTTCCTACATCTGCTATCCATAGACAACTGCCTCTACTGTAATGTACAGATTTTCTGCATGAAAATCCACAAGCAAAAATCTGCTATATATTTCTCCTACCCTAACCGAAACCCTACATTATGGTTATAGTCTATATCAGATATGGACTGGGGCTAAAATTCAGCCCTGGCATTTGAAATCACACAGGCTCATGCTGTCCCCGTCCCCAAGCACCATATGGGAAATATTACTACTAAAATTACCCTGGATGGAAGAAAGGAAGATTTACTACAAGACCAATATTTAAAATGATACCTCTGTCACAATTCTTAACAGTTTGAGAGTCTTGAGAACACCAATTCTGTTAACAACATAGACAAGGTGGCCCATGACCAGACAGGCCCTTCTGGCATTTGCCAGAATTGCCAGATGGCCAGTCCAGCCCTGGCCTATATACCAATGACCTCCATAGATGAAATCTAGTGACATCCAGCTGAGATTTCCCAAATTAAACTGGTTTTCTGGGCCAAAACCAGGAGAACACTCTGGATACTACAACTACAGTTTATAAATTGTTTCATATTATGTGAAAACTTCACCTGGACACAGTAATCAGCCACTTGCCTGTAACATGATGTGGTAAATTTATTTAGACAAGATACTAAGCTGATAGCACAAATAAAGCCCCCAATACTACCAGGTCTGTACTCAGGGCATTGACTTCCCTTGGGGCCCAATGGATCTAAGATGAACTGATTCTCAGCTGAACTGTTCCCTAAAAGTCGGCACCAGACGCTTTCACCAGATGTTTTAACAGATTGGAAATGTGACCTGTCTGGATACCTAATGCCCAACTTGAGCCAAAATAATTAGTTTTGCTTTCTTATTGAAAGCATATTGCAATAATAGGACATAGAAAAACTGGCAAAATTTCACTTTTTAACTGAATATTTTTGTAACCCTACATTGTCCAATTTTCATTGATATTATATGTAGAGGATTGCAACACAAAATATTTTGCTAAAATCTTAATTCATATTCATAACTGAAAATGTATTCTATCTCAATTGTATTAGTTGGTGGCAAACATAGATTTCTACAAGCCCCATTTACAATAAATTGGCACGTAAACATACAAACCAACTATTACGTAAAACTTCTGTAATGTCACAGTTCAATTTCACAGGGTTTGGGCTGTGAGGTTCCCTTTGTTAAATAGGATGAAGCTGCTAAAGTGGTCGTTAGGGCACATAGGGCTCTGACTCCTGTTGACCTCTTTCCGGTTACAGACAGCAGGTAGACTTGCAATACAGTCTGTTGGCCACCTTTATCTCCTGCAAGAATGGCCGAGGGAAGCCGACAGGATCCGAAGCTGCTATGTGCTCTAATGAACACTTTAGCAGCTTCATTTAGCTATCAGTAGGGGTCTCTGAGCCAGACAACCATCATGGAAAACATGATATTTCTCTGTGACATATAATAAGTTAGGAACATTTAATTTCTAGGTCACATTTTTCGCATTACCAAAGGAGTACAAATATAGATGTCAAATGTTCTGAAAAGACAATCAGAAACAATTTTTAAAAAAACATGAAGAACATTTTTAGTCAATTAGTAATGAAAAAAAAAAGAAAAAGTGTAATACCTTCACATGTAAAAAATAAATATCTAAAACAAAGAAAAGTAACATATAATACATACAGTAGTTATGAAAGGTATTGATAAAAGCAATGTATATATAAGCTAAAAGGACCGAGCCACTGGAATCTGTCTCAATGCAATTGAACAATTATAATTATTAATATGCGTATTGATGATATGATAATCGTGACTTAGAAGTAGACAGCCTCAGGGTTGTGTTTTCACCAGACCAATTGTCTCAAGGTGAGCCTGATTTATATGCTAACGAGGATGTTCTGTTGCTTACAATGGACAAAGAGTTCTTTAAAATTGTAGTGTATTAATGGCTCATTTACATGAGCCACCAGGCATAACAACATGATCTGCTTATGCAAGCCCATGACAGTTGTTACTGGACATTAGAGCAGACAACTTTCTATAACCAGAAATTGTGATAGATCATTCTGTGGACAAAACCTGCTATTAGCAGCCAGTCCTGTTTGTAAGTGCTGCTTAAGGATGGTTTTTAACCTTAAACCCTCTCATCACATCAACAAACAGCATTTCTTTGTCATGGGTAGAAAGAAATTAAAGACTGAATAATGGGGTTACATAGTTCACATGCTAAACATACGTTGTTGAGTCCTCTTTGCATTTAGACAGCATTCGTCTTTTTAGTATGAAACTCTCAGCTGGCAGATTAGAATGTAATCATTGCCACTCTTCCTTTTTATAGTGCTCCAATCTGTCAGATTCGAGGGTATCTCCTGTGTACAGCGCCCTCCTGAGGTCAATCAATATTTCAATAGATTCTGGTTGGTTACTGGCTAGTCCATGCTAAACTTGATCTCTGGTGAGACATACTTCTGTTGATCTAGAGTAGCTTGGTCTGTCAGTGCATGGACGATGAAATTCCTCTTTATCGTCGCTTTTTTGCAGTGACTTGAAGATTTTTGGCTAATTACTGATTGGAGCTGTTCATATCCCTTCATTGTACTAAGCCCAGCTTCAGCTGCCGAACCAACACAACCATATCCGCCTTTCCCCATGCTTAAAGAGTAATTGACATTTTAATTTTATTTAAGGGTTGGCCACTACTGTATTGTCCATTATGTGTATATGACATGATCACTTCACTAATACTCACTTTGCCAAACTGCTAAACTGAGCTACTCTTCTGGTTACATGATCTCATGGTTGAATCTCTGGAAACTGTGATGTCATGTCAGATTCTCCTAGTTTTGGTGGGTGGGCAGGCATGCCACATGGTGGGCAGGGCTGCATTCAGCAGAGCTCACTCAGTTTCTCTTAATGCTGCAGCTCTCGCGCATCTGATGTATATAGAGGGGATTAACTTGTACAACACTACTGATACACTGTGCAATGTACATACACTATGGAACATTCATGTACATACACTACTGGATCACTGGCAATGTACATACACTACTGTTACATGTGCAATGTACAACACTACTGGATCACAATGTGCAATGTACATCACTACTGGATACACTTGCAATGTACATACACCCTGTGCATCATGGTAAGTGAATTCTTCAAATCTATCCTATCCATCCCATCATCCATGTCGTAAAGTCAGTATGGGATAATTTTATATGGGCTGTGTATATGGTGCTTGTCCATATTTATATCCTGCTGGTATTATACCAGGATGCTTGCTAATGCTGTGGTAAAGCTGGGGAAGAGTAGGAAAGTTAGATGTGGAGTTACAGGTCGGTCACTGCTGGCTGCAAGCCCAGCCAAGTAATGATAGTGAAATTTAGTAAAAAGGGAGCAGAATGATTCGAATAAGAAATGATCATTTGACAACAGAGCTGATGCCAGGGAAAGCATAACAACATGAAACTAACAGTAAAGTTATATGGTCCTTTAGGGGCATATCCATAATACTTATGCAAACCCAGCAACTGATCAGGATAGTGCAACCCTTTAATAATCAATAGTACACATGAAAAAAGCAACTTTGTATTCTATGTTATCAGAACTCTGGTTCTTCACGCCAGTATGATATTGATTTTCAAAGTTCTCAATTTAAAACTGTATTCAGTGAGTACAGATTGTTTTATTATTAATAGAAGTTAATTGTCTCCCGGGTCAGTTCTATGTAGATGGGAGGGGCTAAGTAGCAGAGAGAGCTGAAGAGCTCCTAACCTTTTTGTCAATGTAATCTTATCAATCCCTCATCTTCGATTTCAGTAATGCAATCATTGTTTTCCTGACACAGTTTTCCCTAAATGAGATTTGAGAATATGATCCATCCTGACAGAGAGCAGCGATTTTTCTGAAAATACATTAGACTGTTGCCATATATGTTGTGTTGTTTAATTATGAAATAAAAAAAATTAACTGTGGTAGAGTTCTTTTCATGATGTAAGATTTGCTTGTGCCAAATATACTTTTAGGATTATGCCAAAGTTCAGCTTGCAGATTCATCGACCATAACACTTTTTCCACATGTTTTGAAATACTTGATGAAGTTTTGCAATACAGCTAGGCTTGCATGTTTTCTCTTCCCAAATATATATTTTATTAATAATATATTACAACAAAAGTAGCTACATCAAATATAAAGAAATAGACAGTGGATAGTTAACAAACACGGGTATAAAATGAATCTCCAAGAAAAGTAAATGGACGGGGAACAAAATAGCGAAGTCCATGTGGCATGTAAATGCCAGTGCAAAGCCTGAATTACTCCCAAGCAAACTGATGTTATACTACAAAATCCATAAAAGGACAAAATATAAACACCTCGACATTCTAATATGTTATTTAAACACACTAATATTACCCAGAAGTGTTGACACTCTGTTGTCCATTATGTTGCTGGAATTAGTTAATTTTTAATGCTTTCTTAAATAACATGATCTTTAACTCTTGAGTGTATAACTCCGGGTACTTGCGTATGTAGTATTGAGAATTTCAGCTTACATGCATTTGCATACTCTACATTACTTGCTGCTATTTCGGTTTTCCTTGTCCATTTTACTTTTCTTTTGGAACCATTCATTTTATAACTGTGTTTATTAACTATCCACTTTGTCCATTTCTTAATTTTTTTGATGTAAGCTACCTTTGTTGTACTATATTATTTAATAAATTATATATTTTTTGGTACAATTTATTTGGGATTTTTGCTCCTTTTTCTTGGTTGTTTGTATTTGTAATTATGGGAGTATCCTGTGCATATTTAGCCCCCCTCACCACTGGGTAAAGGGAATAATTAATCTTTTACAAAATGTTTTCTGTTCTTAGATTTTTGTTCTTTTTGCATGTTTTCTTTGTTAGAAAAGCCACTTGTCTTGCCATCCTAATATACAAGTCACATATATGAAGATTATGCGAGACTATTGTCACTATTGTGATAGCCTAGCTATCACTTTCAGTACTTTCCAGAAATTTCTGCAACTCCTTTAATGTTGCTGTTTGCCTCTAAACAGCCTATTAGACCCATAATCATCTATTTTGAAATTAATTTTTGAGATCCCTTTTCTGTGTTGTAAAATGTTATTGAACCATATCTTTTGTTCTAAAATGCAGCTAAGAAAATGTCAGGAAAATATTATTAGAGCAGACAGATACACTTTATATGATGCCAATCAGAATAACTTTGGATGTGGAAACGTGGAAAAAGTTGTGAAATGTTTCTCTTGGTGTGATTTTTTACATGACAAAAACTTGGCATTCTTGCGGGCATATGTAGACTTTTTATATCAGCTATGTATGATAATCATGACCTATTCTTAAGGTACTGCTAACATTGTCAGGTTTAGACGACAAATCTAATGTATTTGGGGCCACAGCCAACTGATGGTCAAGGAAGATGCCAATCAGGCATTCAGAAAGCAGATTGCATTTATCTCCCCACGATAAAGGCTGGGTCTCACATAGCGATACACCAGTGATCTCGACAACGATCAGGATCGCTGGTGTATCGCTATATTATCGCTGCTGAGCTGCCAAACAGGCAGCTCAGGTAGCGATCAGCACGAGGACACTGCAGGTAAACATCGCTAGTTACCCGCAGTGTACCTTGGATACCAGCGCCCTGATGCAGGGAGCTGGTAACCAAGGTACACATCGGGTTTCCAGGGCTGCGCGGTGCCTGGAAACCCGCTGTGTACCTTGGTTACAAGCTCCCTGCAGCAGGGCGCTGGTATCCAATGTACACAGCCCCGCGCCTGGAAACCCGCTGTGTACCTTGGTTACCAGCGGATCGCTGGTCTCCCGCCTGTCACACGCAGCGATGCGTGCCTGTCAGCGGGAGACCAGCAATCAAAAAAATGTCCAGACATTTCAGCGACGATCAGCGATACCCGGCAGGGGGGCTGATCGTCGCTGAATGTCACACACAGCGATATCGCTGGTGAGCTCGCTGCTGCGTCACAAAACTAGTGACTCAGCACCGATCTGTGTGAGACGGGCCCTTTAGCCACTGGCTGATGTGTCAGCCCATAGCTTTTACATAAAGGACACAGAAGCACTTGGCCAATTGACTTCCCCTTTGAATGGGAAATTCAGCTGAGATGACTGTCAGATAAACAATCAACCATCAAATGTGTATAGGGGCCAATAGGATAGGATATCAATATCAGTGGCACCCCAACTGATCAGCTGTTGGCAGCTCGTTTGGGCTAGTTCAATGTGTAGCAGTAGCTGCTGTGTACTGCAGAATATCTCCTATTCAACAGTTGCCACCAGAGCTCTCCATAGTTGATCAGTTGGGATGCTGAGAGTTAGGACCCTACTTATCTGTTACCATTACTCTAGCCTAATAATAGGTCATCAGTATAACATACTTGGAGAAATTCTCCAATTAAAATCCATTGCATAGTGTGCAATATGGTCCCGTGCATATACATTTTGCCCTACAATAAATTTATTGGAACATGCTAATTAGAGTATTCCTTTATATGTTTTTTATACAATAATAAATGGAAGACATACTGGTCAAAAATTAGTGATAATGAGGTCTATGCACACATGCATAATTTGGGGGGGGGGTGGGTTTGGCTAGTTCATTTGAGCTTATGGCTGTTATAATTTGTAAAAGCTTTACATTGCATCGAACCATTATACAGTACCAACAAATGCATGGGCATTTACCATACCTTCACATGTCTCTGATTTCATATTGAGAGTTTTGTCAAATTCGATATAAATCAGAGAAGCAAAGAAATTAAAATGGACTGGTGTTCATTCACATTATGTCTATGTTGCAATGCCAGCCTAAATATGCACGTAGAATTTATTAGCCAAAACTATTTTAAAAGTGTGCTGCAGACATTGAGACCATCTTACTAAAGGTACTGCACCAAGCACCGTAGCGATCTCGTACGTGCTACAATAATCGCTAGCGATGTTAACGCAACATCGCCACATAGCTCACTTACACCACCCTAGCGATCTTCTACGACTATCTAATTACGCTAATCCAAAAGTGCAACCTAAGTACTTACCCCGAGCGCACGAAAAATAGGTCCGACGATTCCGATGACAGATCACGCAGAAGTCGTCGCTGAACAGCGCACTACAATATCGCTACGATCGCTCAATATGAAGTAATTGCGTCCCGAACGAATTTTTATGGGATACCCAAGTCTACCAACCTACCACACTGTAATATGAGAAACATCCACAGCTCATCAAAGCCGACCCAGCCGATACCGTATAAACCGACCCCCCTAATTTTGCCACAAAAAACTGGGAAAACTTATTGACTCGTGTATAAGCCTAGGGTGAAAAATGATTATGCCCCCATATGATGCTCCACAGATTATGCCCCCATATGCTCCACAGATTATGCCCAATATGCTCCACAGATTATGCCCCCATATATTCCACAGATTATGCCCCCCGTATGATCCACAGATTATGCCCCATATTCTCCAGATTATGCCCCATATGTTCCACAGATTATGCCCCCATATGCTCCAGATTATGCCCCAGTATGCTCCAGATTATGCCCCCATATGTTCCACAGATTATGCCCCCATATGCTCCAGATTATGCCCCCATATGCTCCAGATTATGCCCCATATGTTCCACAGCTTATGCCCCCATATGCTCCATATTATGCCCATATGTTCCACAGCTTATGCCCCCATATGCTCCATATTATGCCCCATATGTTCCACAGCTTATGCCCCCATATGCTCCATATTATGCCCCATATGTTCCACAGTTTATGCCCCCATATGCTCCATATTATGCCCCATATGTTCCACAGCTTATGCCCCCATATGCTCCATATTATGCCCCATATGTTCCACAGCCTATGCCCCCATATGCTCCATATTATGCCCCATATGTTCCACAGCTTATGCCCCCATATGCCCCATATTATGCCCCATAGTATAGGCCTCATATGCTGCTGCCTGCAAAAAAAAAAAATGACATACTAACCTCTCATCGCTGGGGGCCAGGTGCCGGTGTCCTGAGCAGGCGGTGACAGCGGCGCGCTATGGGGGACAGGTGCCAGTGTCACCGCTCGCTCAGGACCCCGGCACTTGTGATATTTACCTGTCCCTCGGTCCACTGCAGCGCACTGCTCCCTCGGTCTGACTCCTCTGGCTGTGAATGATCAGGCAGGGGGCGGGGCGCGCACTAACGACGTCATCGCGCCCTCTGCCTGATCATTCACAGCCAGGACCGAGGGAGCAGTGCGCTGCGTGGACCGAGGGACAGGTAAATAATAAATATTACTATACTCACCCCTCCGCCGCGCGTCCCTGCAGCCTCTCCTCTTCTCCCGGCGCTCTCTGCAGCGCTTCAGTCCTGCAGCGGTCACGTGCTACCGCTCATTAAAGTCATGAATATGTGCATATTCATGACTTTAAAGAGCGGTGCCATGTGACCGCTGCAGGAAGGAGCCGGAGATCGTGGGAGAAGCAGGGGGCTGCAGAGACCGCGCCGGCGGAGGGGTGAGTATGATCCGACACCCCCTCCCCCGCCGACCCCGTATATGACCCGCATATAAGCCGAGAGGGGGACTTTCAGCCCTAAAAAATGGGCTGAAAATCTCGGCTTATACATGGGTATATACGGTATATGTTTTTGACAAAGCAAATCAATGAAACACACATTTCTACCAATTAAAATTGTAAATAAAAAAATATATAAATATATCATCAGGTAGCCAAAAATGTACACTTTTTGCATATTCACACTTTCAATATTCAGGATTGAATATAAAGCATCCAGTTTCACAGATAACTGAGATTTTCCATTAAAACTTACAAATTTCAATAAATAACAAATAACAAAACATTAAAGAAATAATGTAAGGACTTAGCATTTGACATATCTCAGAAAACAATGGAAAACTACTTTTCTAATACCTAATTATTGCTTTTATCACACACAAGTCAGCACTGAGTAGTGCTGCTGACCCTTTACTCAGTAGAAACATGTGTTTATCCTCCGGGCCATTAAGTCACTGCTGGCTGTAGTGCTGGTTCGACCACCTTGTTCTACCTCAATTGGTTACTTAAGATCATGGCGGTAAGCACCAGCAAAGGATGTTGTGCTACAAGACATAGAATTTGATCTTTGTCCTCTTGAAATATGCCATAGTGACAGTGGCTTTTCACGAGATAACACTTTTTTGTGAGTGATGTGTCTTCATACCTTATATCACTTTTAACGTGGATCTGTTTTATCAATTTAAGATGAAATTTAACTCTATTTACTGACATGTCCTACTCAGTCGGTTACCTAAAGTTGAGCAGCCTCTGCTGGTTATGAGGTCTAGTAAAAAGAGATTCTTATTTTTCATTACCAATTACCATCTTTTAAACCTGCAACTTAAAGTGTCACTAAGCTTTTTCTAGAAAATATAACGTGGCACTGCTGTGAGTGGTGCTTAAGTAGGATCCCAACCCGTGAATAATATCAAAAGAATACTTGGCACTCAACTTTTGATGATTATGAAAATTTTAATGCACTCCAAAATCAACAACGTTTCGGTCCCAGAGTGGACCTTCATCAAGTACTGCAACAAATGTGTATCATATACAATAAGCAAACAACATATCTCAAACACATGGCACTATGAACATGAGACTAAAAATGAGACAAATAAATATAAATATCAAAACTGAAAAAAAATTGATAGCCAATATGGCATCATGTATGTGCTTAAAGTGCAAAAGAGAAGTTGTGAAGGAAAAGAAAGGTATGGGGATACTTACCCGACTGCTCAGTGTAAGCACAATCCAATATGTGGAGATAGAAACCAGCCTAAAATATTAAATAATGAACCTGAGTCGTCATGTATGCTAGATTGTGGTAAGTATCTCAGGTAAGTGAACGTACCGTGTAGACTGGGGTACACCTTCATGAGGTATAATGAAATGGTCAGTAGGTAAATTGACCCTATAGGGACTAATAAATCGATTAACATATCATATCGAGTGTGGGGGATATATGTCAGTAATCATTTCAAAGCAATGGTACCAACCAAACTGCTCATTTATATGAATTACATCTAGTGGGCATCCATTTTCATAGGAATCAGAATTCTGTAAAAGGAGGAAATATTTATGAGCATGGAAATAATAAATAAAGAGTGCTCAAATTAGAGGGAGAAAAAAAAATAAAAAAAATAAAGGTGCTTACTTTCATGGATGGCATAAGGCACTTAAAGGGAATCTGTCACCCTAAATTGGCGGGATATTTAAATGAGGCAGTCAGGTCAGATGGACGGTGTTTTGGGTACTTGCCTTAACATGTTGTTCCCGCTGTCTCCATTATTTCTGGGAATTGTAGTCGTTGCCCTCCATATAATGCGCCTGCGCATTGCAATCTGCGGGCAAAGCATACTGCGCGTGCGCAATTCAAGATTGCAATGCACAGGTGCGTTATATGGAGGGCAACGACTACAATTCCCAGAAATAATGGAGACAGCGGCGAACAACATGTTAAGGCAAGTACCCAAAACACCGCCCATCTGACCTGACTGCCATCATTTAAATATCCCGCCAATTTAGGTTAACAGATTCCCTTTAAATATGGCCAGATGTATTCAGGAGAAGAATGTCCTCTGTTGGGAAGAGAAAATGTTTGAATCTCTCATATAGGGTTAAGCCTTTACCTATAATGATAATGTGTCCAATAAATATAAGAAAAATGTGTCCAATGAATGTAAGAGAAAAACCAAAAATATATGGGGAAACTGGAACAAAAGATATGCTTACTTATGTATAGTCTCACTGTGTCCACAGGTAGTATAAGCGTCAGCCCTAGGAAAGTGATATGTCCCATTAGTGCTATTAGTGAGAGACATATTAGGGTTAAGTGTGTTCAGAAGCACAATGTATCTTACCAGTGGTGGTTCAGTGGGCGGTATGTCAGGCTCATCAGCTCAGTATCCACTGCTTGCTGTAGTGATCTGGTGTCTCTGAGACACTACATAAATGGGGAAGAGGCAGGACTTGTTCGTGTGCTCATATAGGAAGCGTGTCACAGGAAGTGGCGTCATTTGTGTTCCACAGGGCTCAAACTTGCGTTCCAGCAGCCATATTTGCTATGTACCTGAAACAAGTAATTTATATAGCAGTCGAGCTGGGGGTAGGAATCCAGAGGTCCAGAGGGATGAATCAGGTTAGAGAGTTTTCAAGGTGTATTCAATAAAGACGGCTCTGTATGGGAAAAGGATATAGGTATTAATACAATGCCCATAAATACAGCTGATAAAAAAACAAATCATATAAAATATAATGGAACAATATGCAAATACGGAATTAATTGACTTCTAATATACCACAAATGATTCTCCGAAGTATACGTTAAGAGTACAATACAATGAAAATCATATAAAAGAATGTAAGTCGTACTCTCTATTCAGCCCCTTGGGAGACAAGGTCTGTAATTGATGGATCCAATAGGACTCTCTCCTCTTTAATATTTGGATCCGGTTGCCCCCTCTTTTGGTAATCGGAATGTGCTCAATCACCTGAAATTTCAATTGGGATATGGTATGCCCCTTGGTGATAAAATGAAATGGAAACGGTAATAACATATTCTTACAGCGGATGGTAAATTTATGTTTTGAGATGCGGTCCTTTATGGGTCGTGTTGTCTCGCCTATATAAAATAAACCGCAGGGGCATTTTATTAAATAAACCACGAAGGCTGAATCACATGTGGAATAATCTTTTACTGTATATTTTTTGTCTGAGTGGGGATGGTAAAACGCGTGACCCTTTAATACATTATTGCACTGATTACAATGCAGTCAGGGGTACGTGCCTAACTTAGGCGTATGGAGGAATCTCTGTGTGGATAATCGTGTCCGAGTGCCAACATCTGCATGCACTAGTGAGTCCCGGATGTTGAGGGGCATTTGTAACATGGCAGAAAGGGTTTGTGAAATTCACTGACATTAGGATATGCGGTCTGGAGAAGGTTCCAGTGTTTACGTATTGTGCGGTGTAAAATATGCACATAAGGGTGGTATATGTGTACCAGTGGAATACGTTTCTCAACCGATCGCCGTGGTGTATCAGAGGGCTTCTTGGCCTCTGCTAGCAATGTTGGTGGATAGTCACGTTCTACAAATTTCATCTGCATCTCATTAATCCTTTGTGCGCTCTTAGTGGGGTCAGTGACAATTCTCTGTACTCGTCTGTATTGTGACCTGGGAATGGATTTTTTTATGGATGGAGGATGGAGACTGTTGTAGTGCAGAAGGCTATTTCGATCAGTAGGTTTGGTGTACATGTCAGTGCTAATTCTGCCATGTTTGTCCTTAAGTACAAGGGTGTCCAGAAAAGTCACTTGTTCATTGTTATGGGTCATTGTAAAAGATAAGCCTGTCCAGGATGAATTGAGTTTGGAAAAAAATAGATTCAGTGAATCCAAAGTGCCGGTCCAAATACAAAAGATATCGTCGATAATTCTTCTCCAAAGAAGACAATGGGACAAAGGCGGAGGTAGAGCTCCTGCTGCTGGGTTGTTGCCCTCCTGCGGCCCCCTCCACGTCTCATAGTGTACTGGCCTGTTTCCTGGTAGCGCCTCCAGCCTCTGGACACTACGCTGACAAACACAGCAAACCTTCTTGCCACAGCTCGCATTGATGTGCCATCCTGGATGAACTGCACTAACTGAGCCACTTGTGTGGGTTTTAGAGTCCGTCTCATGCTACCATGAGTGAGAAAGCACAACCAACTTCAAAAGTGACCAAAACATCAGCCAGAAAGCATTGGTACTGAGATGTGGTCTGTGGTCCCCACCTGCAGAACCACTCCTTTATTGAGTGTGTCTTGATAATTGCCAATAATTTCCATCTTTTGTCTATTCCATTTGCACAACAGCATGTGAAATTGATTGTCAATTAGTGTTGCTTCCTAAGTGGACAGTTTGATATCACAGAAGTTTGATTTACTTGGAGTTATATTCTGTTACTTAAGTGTTCCCTTTATTTTTTGAGCAGTATATATATATACATATATATATATTTATTTATACAGTGAGGGAAATAAGTATTTGATCCCTTGCTGATTTTGTAAGTTTGCCCACTGACAAAGACATGAACAGTCTATAATTTTAAGGGTAGGGTAAATTTTACTTTTATAGAAAGAATATCAAAAATAAAATCCAGAAAATCACATTGTATATATTATATACATTTATTTGCATTTTACAGTGGGAAATAAGTATCTGATCCCCTACCAACCATAAAGAGTTCTGGCTCCTACAGACCAGTTAGACGCTCCTAATCAACTTGTTACCTGCATTAAAGACAGCTGTCTTACATAGTCACCTTTCTAAAAGACTAAGACCAAAGAGCTTTATAAGGATGTCAGGGACAAGATCGTAGACATGCAGAAAGCTGAAATGGGCTACAAAGCCGTAAGTAAGACACTGGGTGAGAAGGAGACAACTGTTGGTGCAATAGTAAGAAAATGGAAGAAATACAAAATGACTGTCAATCAACATCAGTCTGGGGTACCATGCAAAATGTCACCTCATGGGGTATCCTTGATCATGAGGAAGGTGAGAGATCAGTCTAAAACTACACAGAGGGAACGTGTTAATGATCTCAAGGCAGGTGGGACCACATTCACCAAGAAAACCATTAGTAACATATTATGTTGTAAAGGTTTAAAATCCTGTATTGCCTGCAAGGTCCCCCTGCTCAAGAAGACACATGTGCAGGCCCATCTGAAGTTTGCCAGTAAAAACCTGGATGATTCTGTGAGTGATTGGGAGAAGGTGCTGTGGTCAGATGAGACAAAAATTGAGGTCTTTGGAATTAACTCAACTCTCCCTGTTTGGAGGAAGAGTAATTCTGCCTATGACCCAAAGAACACCGTCCCCACTGTCAAGCATGGAGATACAAACTATGTTTTGGGGGTGTTTCTCTGCTAAGGGCACAGCACTACTTCACCGCATCAATGGGAAAATGGTTGAAACCATGTACCGTAAAATACTGAGTGACAACGTCCTTCCCTCAGCCAGCGCATTAAAAATGGTTCTTTGCTGGGTGTTCCAACAAGACAATGACCCAAAACATACAGCCAAGGCAACAAAGGAGTGGCTCAAATGAAGCACATTAAGGTCATGGAGTGGCCTAGCCAGTTCCCAGACCTTAATCCCATATAAAACTTATGGACGGAGTTGAAGCTCTGAGTTGCCAAGCAACAGCCTCAAAATCTTAATGATTTAGAGATGATCTGCAAAGAGGACAGGGCCAAAATTCCGCCTGTCATGTGCACAAACCTAATCATCAACTACAAAAATTGTATGACTGCTGTGCTGGCCAAGAAGGGTTTTGCCACCAAGTTTTAAGTTCTTGTTTGCCAGAGGGATCAAATACTTATTTCCTCCTGCAAAATGCAAATAAATGTATATATTTTATACAATGTGATTTTCTGGATTTTATTTTTGATATTCTATCTCTTAATGTTAACATTAACCTACCATTAAAAATATAGACTGATTAAGTTATTGTCAGTAGGCAAACTTACAAAAGAAAATCATCAAGGGATCAAATACTTATTTCCCCCACTGAATATATATATATATATATATATATATATATACATACAGTACAGAACAAAAGTTTGGACACACCTTCTCATTTAAAGATTTTCCTGTATTTTCATGATTATGAAAATTGTAAATTCACACTGAAGGCATCAAAACTATGAATTAACACATGTGGAATTATATACGTAACAAAAAAGTGTGTAACAACTGAAATTATGTCTTATATTCTAGGTTCTTCAAAGTAGCCACCTTTTGCTTTGATGCCTGCTTTGCACACTCTTGGCATTCTCTTGATGAGCTTCAAGAGGTAGTCACCAGAAATGGTCTTCACTTCACAGGTGTGCCCTGTCAGGTTTAATATGTGGGATTTCTGGCCTTATAAATGGGGTTGGGACCATCAGTTGTGTTGTGCAGAAGTCTGGTGGATACACAGCTGATAGTCCTACTGTATAGACTGTTAGAGTTTGTATTATGGCAAGAAAAAAGCAGCTAAGTAAAGAAAAACGAGTGGCCATCATTACTTTAAGAAATGAAGGTCAGTCAGTCTGAAAAATTGGGAAAACTTTGAAAGTGTCCCCAAGTGCAGTTGCAAAAACCATCTAACGCTACAAAAAAATTGGCTCACATGAGGACTGCCCCAGGAAAGGAAGACCAAGAGTCACCTCTGCTTCTGAGGATAAATTTATCCGAGTCACCAGCCTCAGAAATCGCAGGTTTACAGCAGCTCAGATTAGAGACCAGGTCAATGCCACACAGAGTTCTAGCAGCAGACACATCTCTACAACAACTGTTAAGAGGAGAATTTGTGCAGCAGGCCTTCATGGTAAAATAGCTGCTAGGAAACCACTGCTAAGGACAGACAACTAGCAGAAGAGACTTGTTAGGGCTAAAGAACACAGGGAATGGACATTAGACCAGTAGAAATCTGTGCTTTGGTCTGATGAGTCCAAATTTGAGATCTTTGGTTCCAACCACCGTGTCTTTGTGCGACGCAGAAAAGGTGAACGGATGGACTCTACATGCCTGGTTCCCACCGTGAAGCATGGAGGAGGTGTGATGGTGTGGGGGTGCTTTGCTGGTGACACTGTTGGGGATTTATTCAAAATTGAAGGCATACTGAACCAGCATGGCTACCACAGCATCTTGCAGCGGCATGCTATTCCATCCGGTTTGCGTTTAGTTGGATCATCATTTATTTTTCAGCAGGACATGACACCAAACACACCTCCAGACTGTGTAAGGGCTATTTGACCAAGAAGGAGAGTGATGGGGTGCTACGCCAGATGACTTGGCCTCCACAGTCACCAGACCTGAACCCAATTGAGATGGTTTGGGGTGAGCTGGAGCTTGAGGCATTTCCACTGAAGTTGGATCAGCCTGTAATTTGATTTTCCACTTTGATTTTGAGTATCATTCCAAATCCAGACCTCCATAGGATACTAATTTTGATTTATATTGATCTTTTTTATGTTTTATTGCTCTCAACGCTTTCTACTATGTAATGAATAAAGACTTGCAACTGGAATATTTCATTCAGTGATATCTAGGATGTGGTATTTTAGCATTCCCTTTATTTTTTTTGAGCAGTATATATATCCCTATCCCTGTGTGCAGATCAGTAGATGTTCATGTCAGTGACATAACTAGAGTCCCATGGGCCATGGATAATATTCAGAGTGGGCCCCCCCGAACAATGTTAGATCTATGTGTCCCAGTAATAAAGTAATCCGTCCTGACCCCTATGCTGTAGTTTTGTCCCCTGTCCTTTAATAATGTTCCCCATCATGTAATAATATCCCTAATTTTGGCCTCTTCCTATAATAATGTCCCCCATCCTGGCCCTTATATTGTAACAATGTCCCCCTTCCTGTAATAAGGTCTTCCATTATGCCCAAATCCTGTACTAATGTCCCCTACTCTTGCCCCTTCCAGTAAAAATGTCACCCATCATGGGCCACTTGGAAAATGTTTCCTAAGGATAATGTTCCCTATCCTAATTATGTCCCCAATCCCCCAATTATGTAATTATGTCCCCTAATCATGTCACTATCCTGTAATAATGTCCACCATCCTTGCCACCATCCTGTAATAATGTGCACTATCTTTGGCCACTTCCTATAATAATGTGCCCTATTCTGTCTCACATTCTATAATAATGTCACTTATCCTGTAAAAATGGGCATAGAGGTATGGGCAGTATGTGGCAGTGACATCAGAAGTCACCCACTGGCATCAGTTGCCTGCTTTGGATAGACAGGCGGCCACTATTGTTATTGCGGTGCAGGGATCTGAGGGATCTCTTCATCGCAATGCATTTCACGTGAATTGCATGAATGCACAAATTGTAAAAGTAAAATATAGCAAAGCTACTACAATACAAAGTACAGTTACAGTGCCTTGAAAAAGTATTCATACCCCATAAACGTTTACACATTGTTTCTCGTTACAACCTCAAACTTAAACATATTTTATTGGGATTTTATGTCTATAACAACACAAAGTAGTAAGTATTTGTGAAATGAAAAGGAAATGACACCTTGTTTTCTAATTATTTTAAAAATATAAAAAACATAAATCTGAATATTGTGATGGGCATTTGCATTAACCCCCTGTAGTTTGATACCCCTAAATAAAATTCTGAGTGACCTATTGTTTCCAGAAGTCACATAAATATCCACATTGGATCCACATGTGTGTAATTTACTCCCAGCACAGCTACAGCTGTTCTGTGAAGGTCTCAGATGGTTGTGTAAGAACATTAGCGATCAACAGCATCATAAAAACCAAAGTACATAGAATCAAAGAATCATAGAATCATAGCATAGTAGAGTTGGAAGGGACCTCCTAGGCCATCTGGTCCAACCCCCTGCACAAAGCAGGATTCTCTAAATCATCCCAGACAGATGTCTGTCCAGCCTCTGTTTGAAGACTTCCATTGAAGGAGAACTCACCACCTCTCGTGACAGCCTGTTCCACTCATTGATCACCCTAACTGTCAAAAAGTTTTTTCTAATATCTAATCTGTGTCTCCTCCCATTCAGTTTCATCCCATTGCTTCTAGTCTTTCCTTGTGCAAATGAGAATAAAGATGATCCTTCTACAATGTGACAGCCCTTGAGATATTTGTAGACAGCTATTAAGTCTCTTGTCAGTCTTCTTTTTTGCAAGCTAAACATTCCCAAATCCTGCAACCGTTCCTCATAGGACATGGTTTGCAGACCGGTCACCATTCTGGTGGCTCTTCTCTGAACTTGCTCCAGTTTGTTGATGTCTTTTTTAAAATGTGGTCCCCAAAACTGGACACAGTATTCCAGATGAGGTCTGACCAAAGAGGAGTAGAGGACAATAATGACCTCACGTGATCTAGACTGTATGCTTCTGTTGATACATCCTAGAATTGCATTTGCCTTTTTTGCTGCAGCATCACACTGTTGACTCATGTTCAGTCTGTGATCAATTAGTATACCCAAGTCTTTTTCATAGTTAGCCCTATTCCTCCCATTTTGAATATGCTTTTTTCATTTTTATTGCCCAGATGTAGTACTTTGCATTTTTCCCTGTTAAAATCCATTCTGTTAGTTGCTGCCCACTGCTCCAGTTTATTTATATCTTTTTGAATCCTCTCTCTCTCTTCTCTAGTATTAGCTACCCCTCCTAGCTTTGTGTCATCAGCAAATTTGATCAGTTTACCTTCATCTAAATCATTGATAAAGATGTTGAACAATACAGGGCCCAAAACAGAGCCTTGTGGTACCCCACTTGATACATTCTTCCAACTGGATGTGCAGCCATTTATGACCACTCTTTGGGTCCGATCACTGAGCCAGTTATGAATCCACCTAACAGTTGCCTTGTCCATTCCATACTTAGTCATTTTTTCAATAAGGATTGTGTGAGATACTTTGTCAAATGCTTTGCTGAAGTCAAGATATACTATAATATATATACCATATACCAATACACCTTAATTTCCCTCGGGATCAATAAAGTGTATCGTATCGTATATCTACAGCATTTCCCTGATCCACCCAGTCAGTGATTCTGTCATAGAAGGAAATTAAGTTAGTCTGACATGACTTATTAGTTACAAACCCATGCTGACTCTGTTTAATCACTTCATTCTTATCCAGGTACTTACATACATGTTCTTTAATAATTTGTTCAAAGATCTTTCCTGGTATAGAAGTCAGACTCACCGGCCTGACAGATCAAGGATAAAGTTGTTGAGAAAAGTAAGCAGGGTTAGGTTATAAAAAATGCTCAAGTTCTGAACATCTCATGGAGCAATATTCAATCCATCATCCAAAAATAGAAGTAATATGGCACAACTGCAAACATATAAAGACATTGCTGTCCACCTAAACTGACATCCGAAGCAAGGAGAGCACTAATTAGAGAAGCAGCCAAGAAGCCAATAGTCACTTTGGAGGAAATGCAGAGATCCACAGTTCAGGTGGGAGAATCTGTCCATGGAAAAACTATTAGTCATATACTAAAAAAAAATCTTGCCTTTGTGGAAGAGTAAAAAGAGGAAAGCTATTTTTGAAAGCAAGCTATAAGAAGTACCATTTGCAGCTTGAAAAAGCCAAGTAGGGGACACAGCAAGCATGTGCAAGAAGTGCTCTGGTAAGATTAGACCAAGGTAGAAATTTTTGAGCTAAATGCAAACCACTATGTGTGGCGGTAAATTAACACCGCACATCACCCTGAAAACACCATCCCCACCATCAAATATGGTGGTGGCATCATGCTGTGGGAATGCTTTTCTTCAGCAGTGACAGGGAAACTGGTCACAGTTGATGGGAAGATGGATGCAGCTAAATATAGGGCAATTATGGAGGAAAACCTGTTAGATGCTGCAAAAGCCTTGAGACTGGTGTGTAGGGTTACCTTCCATTGGGCAACAACCGTAAACATAATGCCACAGGTACAATGAAATCATTTAGGTCAAGCCACATTCATATGATTGAATGGCTCAGTCACAGTCCAGACCTAAATTACATTGAGAATCTATGGGAAGACTTAAAAATTGCTGTTTATAGACACTCTCCATTCAATCTTCCTGAGATAGGGCTAGTTTGAAAAGAAGAATGGGCAAAAAATTCCACCTCTAGATGTGTGAAGTTGATAGAGACATATCCCAAAAGATATGTAGCAGTAAATGCAAGGGAAAGGTGGTTCTACAAAGTTTTGACTCAGGGGAGCCTGAATAAAAATATACGAACATGCCCAAGATACTCAGATAACACCCTAGCATGCTAAGATAAGAGATTAGGCGAGCATGTTCATTCATCACTAGTGGTGCTCTATCTTGATGACATTGATTTATTCATCTGACCTCGAGTCACATCAGGTGTATGTCAGGCAGGTCTTACAGATACTCAGAGACAATAAATTATTTGTCAAACCAGAGAAATGTATGTTCTCAGTTCAGGAGTTTCCTTTTTTGGGTTATTACTTATCGTCTACCGGGCAGTTCTGGAATGGGATCGTCCAGAAGACTTAAAAGCTTTGCAAAGGTTTTTATGTTTCTCCAATTTACTACCATAAGTTCATCAATAACTTTTCGATAGTGGCTAAACCTCTAACGGATATGGCCAGGAAAGGGACGGACTTTTCAAATGGTCCAGTCTGGCCAGTGAGGCATTTGATATTTTAAAGAAATATTTTGCTTCTGCGCCATTACGTATACAGCCTGACATCACTCAGCCAGTCGTTGTAGAGGTTGACACGTTCGAAGTGGGGGTGGGTACTGTGTTGTTGCAGGGAACACTCCAAGTAAAGGCTGTCTGTGTGTCTACTTTGCAATGAAACTGTTATCCGCTGAGAAAAACTGTGATATTGGAAACAGGAAATTCTTGGCAATAAAGTGGGCTTTTGAGAGTAGTGACATATAGCGTCTGAAAACTAGGCAAGCAAGATGGTCATTGTTCTTCACCAGATTTAACTTTTCTGTGGCTGGGATTCCTTATCTTGTTGTTTTCCTGAGGGAGGAGATAATTGTGGACTGGTTCCTATATGACAGAAAAGGGTAGTTATTGCAATTATATGTTCTGATCTGAAGAAGGAGGTCAAAGAGGCTCAGGGGGACACGTCTGCTGCTTGTCCTTCAGGTAAAATATTTGTTCCTGTAAATCTCAGTCTTACAATTTTAAGGAAACAACTTGATTCGGTCTTGGCTGGACATCCTGGTAGTAAATGTCATGGACGTGGTTTGTGGAACCACTGTGCCATGGACAGTGGAGAGCCTGGAGCGGCGTGACTAAGCAATCACCAAACTGTTCACTTGAGCCTCTGATGTTGAGGTTAGACTTGGCTCCCGATGAACGCCAGGTGCCACTCCAGGACAGACCAACAGTTGCGCAGCAGCTAGACCCAGATGGACAGGTTGGATGGAGCAGCAGGCAGAGCTTGCACCAGACTGAAGCTGACCAAGTTCGTTTTCAAGTGCAGCAAACAGAGGTTGTGTCAGAGTGCATCAGAGTTTGTGTCAGAGTGCAGCAGGCTGGATTTCCATCAGAGTGCAGCAGGCAGGATTTGCATCAGAGTGCAGCTGGCAGAATTTGCATCAGAGTGCAGCTGGCGGGATTTGAATTAGAGTACAACAAACAGGAATGTACTGGTATGCAACCTTACACAACATAGACTGAAGCAGGAAGGTTGCTCAGGCACCTCCCCAGTAGGGAGGAAGTATTATATACACAATGTCCAACAGCTATTGGCTGGGGAGGAAATAGCAAGTGCACGCGCTGTCCCTTTAAGAGGGTGGGAGTGCACGCATACGTGCCCTAAGGACATGGCCAGAGAAACGGCTGGAAGCATGCAGAGCATTGGGAAGGAAGAAAACTGACCGCAGCACAGGTGACTGAAGAGTCATGCCAAAGAGCCTGCCTGTCAGAGCAGTAAAACCATCACAAATCTTCTTACATGTTATTTTTGATGGTCTGGGGTGTACCAGGATGTTTGGGAGTACGTAGCTGCCTGCAGTATGTGTGCGCATGTTGAGACTCCTCATACTTATCCGTTTAGGGACTCTTCATCTTTTGGCAATTCCCTGTAGACCTTGGATTCATTTGTTGGTGCGCACGCAAACATCATTATTGATCAATCAGTATTGGCAGGTAATACTGTTATTTTGGTGGTGGAGAACCAATTTAGCAAGATGTTTTATTTCATTGTGTTACTCGCTTTACCTGATGCCAAGACTTTGGCTCAAATTTTTATCTAATAAATCATGAAGTTGCCTGGGATTCCTTCTGATATTGTTTCCGACCATGGGGTGCAATTTATTTACAAATTTGGAAAGCATTTTGTGCTCATTTAGAGGTCCATCTTTCATTTTCTTCCGCTTTTCATCCACAGTCTAATGGGCAAACTGAACAGGTGAATCAGAATATTGAGATATATCTTAGGTGTTTTGTGTTTGAGAATCACGAGGATTGAGTTTCTTACCTCTAGCTGAATTTGTTGTGAACAACCATTGCCATGAGTCTACTGTTAAGTCCCCGTTGTTTTTTGGCATGCAAATTTCATCCTCAATTCTGCTCCTTCAATAGGAATCATTCTTCAGTAAAAATTTGAAGAAGATGGGGTCCAAATATAAGAGTGTGGCTGATCAAAGACGTTTGGTGGGTCCATACCAGTGTGTTGGTTATTTGGTGTGGTTATCCTTGAAGAGAATTAAGAGATTTTTTCATGGAAATTGGGACCCAGGTTCATTGGACCCTATAAGATTGTGGCCATTGTCCTGCCTTTGCACCCTCTTTTAAGATTTATAATGTATTTAACCAATCTCTACTCAAAAAATACATTGCTTCCTCTGAACCATCTACACTACCACCTTCCCCAGTCAGTGTTGATGGGAATTTGTAAATATCGATAGCTAAGATTATCAATTCTTACTTAATTCATTGGTCTCTTCAGTATCTGGTTCACTGGAAGGATTACAGTCCTGAAGAGAGATTATGGGTACCAGCATCTGACGTTCATGCGATCAGGTTGGTTACAGCCTTTTCACATAGCACACCCAGATATACCCAGCCCTGAGGTTCCACAGGTCCTCTTAGAAGAGGGCAGAGCCGGCGTTAGGGGCAGGCAGACCAGGCAGCTGCCTAGGGCCCATGCTCACCCAGGGGCCCCCAGCTAGTGGCACATCACACAGCCACTATGGGCCCGTGAGGCAGGGGGGCCCGCCTGCCACCAGCGCCCACTCCCTTGGCCATCACATTGAACTATATCGGCGTCATAGACACTGGTACAGTTCAAGGCAATGATGGAGGAGAGAGCGTCAGCTGACACCCCTCTCCCATCATTCCCCGCTCTGCCTCTGATACAGCGGGTGCGTGATGACATCATCGTGCACTCACTGTGTACCAGGCAGTGCAGGCTGAGCCAGGAGACATCCGGGAGCAGCGTGGGCATGAGGAGAGGTGAGGAGGGTGTGTGTTTTTTTAATGTAACAGTGAGTACTGGACTTTGGGGCCATTCTAGTGAGGGGGGTGTTATATGCTATGTAATGCTGTGCTACATACCATGTGGTGCTGTGCTGTATACCATGTGGGGCTGTGCTATATACCATGTTGTGCTGTGCTGTATACCATGTGGTGCTGTGTTGTATACCATGTGATGCTGTGCTACATACCATGTGGTGCTGTGCAGTATACCATGTGGGGCTGTGCTATATACCGTGGTACTGTGCTATATATCATGTGGTGCTGTGCTATATACCATGTGGTGCTGTGCAGTATACCATGTGGTGCTGGGCTATATGCAATGTGGTGCTGTGCAGTATACCATGTGGTGCTGTGCTGTATACCATGGTACTGTGCTATATACCATGGTACTGCACTATATACCATGTGGTGCTGTGCTATATACCATGATTCTGTGTTATATACCATGTGGGGCTTTGCTATATACCATGTGGGGCTGTGCTGTATACCATGTGGGGCTGTGCTGTATACCATATGGGCTGTGCTATATTCTATGTGGTTGTGTTATATACCTGTCATGACCCAGGACGGGGTTTTGTCTTTGTCCCGTCCTGGTCAGACTGGCGTTAATGGTTTCAGCCTCTCTCTGGCAGAGGGCGGCTATTTAGTTGCTAATTGACCTAGGTCTGGTGTCAGTTATACTCCTGCCCTCGGCTGAGTTAGTTGACCTCCTGTGTGCCTGTGCCTTGTGCCTGATCTTGTTGCTTGTTTGGTTTTGACCCGCTCCGTCTCTTCGTTGTGAGTTTGTCTACTGTCTTGGTACTGTGTATTTGCCCGTTCTGGTTTTCTGATCCCTTGGCTACGTTCTGGTTATTCTTTGCCTGCTCCTCTTGTACTGCGTTGCTCCCTCTGTTTATGACCTGGCTATCCTCACGATCCGTTTTGTCTATGCCCCTTGGTAACTTTGTCCCGTAGTTACCCTTCTAGGAGTTTTCCTTCTGATAATAGCTCTCTGGAGCTTAGGCCACGCCCACCAGCAGTCACGTGCTTAAGGTCCTCTGGCCTGAAGCATTCTCTATCTGTTACTGCTCCCTCTGAGAAACCTGTGGCTGGCGCCGCCCCTTGGCAGTCACGTGCTTCGGATCCTGTTAGTCTGAAGCACGCATCTTCACCGCTACTGTCCCGCTCCACAGGTATCTTTGAGTGCAGTCTGTCTTATTCAGGACACGCGCACTGGCTCAGTGAGCAAGTGCAGTGCGGTGTTCGTGATAATACCATGGGGGGTACATTATACATTATTCTGTGGGGGGGCTGTATTATATTTATTATATTCTATGGGGGGTGATTGCATCATACTCCATGAGGGGGCTACATTATACTATATGAGGAGGCTACATTGTATTCTATGGGGGGCTGCATTATATTCTATGGGGGCTAGATTATATTGTATGTGGGCTGCATTATACTGTATCGAGGACTATGGGGAATACATTATACTATATGAAGAACTATGGGGTGCATTATACTATGGGAAGTGAATTGTACTACATGGATGACTGGCGGCGTATTATACCATATGGAGCACTAAGAGGAGTGTATTAAACTATATGGAGGACTGAGCACTGTATTTTAAAATATGGAGGGCTATGAGGAGTGTATTATAATATATGGAGGACTATGAGGAGTGTATTATACTATATGGAGAACTATGGGGAGTGTATTATACTATATGGAGGACTATGAGGAGTGTATTATACTATATGGAGGACTATGGGGAGTGTATTATACTATATGGAGGACTATGGAGCAAATTATATTATATGGAGGACTGTGGGGTGTAAACTGTAGATGTGCTGCTGATAACATGATACTGTATGGTGATCTATTAGTGATCCATTAGTGATCATTCTGTCCCCATCATTCTTTCTCAGATGGTGGAAAGAGGCCAGGAAACAAGTGTTGAACGATTTCAATATTGTCAATCACATTCATTTAGCGGCCTGAACTCAGCGCATGTAAATACAATCAAAATGCTTCTGTGTGATGGTGCAATATGTTAGCATTTGGGGCCCCATTTTAAACTTTGCCTAGGGCCCCACTTTGCCTAAAACCGGCCCTGGAAGAGGGGGTACTGTCACTGGGATACCATGACCAGTGGCATACCGTCAATTGTAGCAGATCATGCAGCTGCTATGGGGCCCGGACAGTTGAGGGGGCCCACGACGGCCGCTGCGGTTTGGCAGCTGTGCTGACACAGTACTACCAGGGGTCGGCGGGGGAGGCGGAGCGTAGATGTGCTATATACTCACTCCCTCCTGGTGCTGTCTCTGCAGCCCCCCTGCTCTTCTCCCACAGTCTCTGGCGCCTGTGTTCAGCGGTCAGGTGGTACCGCTTATTAAAGTCATGAATATGCACATATTAATGACTTTAATGAGCGGTACCACGTGACTGCTGAACACAGGCGCCGGAGACCGCGGGAGAAGAGCAGGGGGGCTGCAGAGACCGCGCCGGTGGGAGGGTGAGTATAAGGGATATTTACCTGTCCCGTTCCACCGCTGCGCTGCTGTGTCCTCGCGTCCTCTCTAGCTGTGAATGTTCAGGCAAAGGGCGCGATGACGTAGTTTGTGCGCGCCGCGCCCTCTGCCTGAGCATTCACTGCGGAGGACCCAGAAGACGGTCAGCGGTGCACTGGGTGACAGGTAAATATCACAGGTGCCGGGAGGTGAGTATGTCTTTTTTTTTTTTTTTGGGTTTCAGCAGCTGCGGCAGTATAAGGGACCTATACTATGGGGCACAATCTATGGAGCATCTATGGGGGCATTATCTATGGAGCATCTATGGGGCATTATCTATGGCGCATCTATGGGGGCATAATCTATGGAGCATCTATGGGGGCATTATCTATGGAGCATCTATGGGGCATAATCTATGGAGCATCTATGGGGCAGCATCTATGGGGGCACAATCTATGGAGCATCTATGGGGGCATAATACATTTTTTTTGTTAAATGTGTCCCCTCACTGTGCTGGCACTTTACATTTACAATGGCTCTGGCTTTTTTTTTGGGGGGGGGGCCCATTCAGACTTTTGCTATGGGGCCTCATGATTTCTATGTACGCCCCTGACAATGACAGAAAGAGTTCATAAGATTTCGGCATCTGGTTTTATGAACTTGTACTCTGGTTATAAGCACTTCACCATCTTATTAAACAGTACAGGTGTTTTGCTTACTGGTAGTGCAAGGGTTAATCCGTTCAGTTGAAGCTCCTGGAGCTATCCTACCTGGATTGTCTCAGCTGTTCATTGTTGGCCACTCTACTCTGCTATATATGCTAGCCTAGGGCACTTAGGAATTGCCAGTGTTTGTTATTACTGCCTAGTTTGGAGTTGAAGGTATAGTTTGTGGTTGGAGTTGTCATTTGTAAATTTTTTCAGGAGATTGCTTGGAGTTTTCTTTTGTGGTCACATCCTTACCCTCTCCTATTTGGTTTATCCCTCCTTATCTCCCCTCTGTGCCACTCTGCTGTTTGTTGAGTGTATTTTGTATGATTGTTATTTTCATTTGTCCCTGTCTATCTTCCCTTGTTATCTAGTTAGTAGAGTTGAGTGAAACAGGTCGGTCAGATTCATAAGTCGCCGACTTTCGCCAAAGTCGAGTTTCGCAGAACGAAACCCGACCATAGCGTGAAGTCGGCCATGTGTTCCGCAAAACGAGCGCCAAAGTCGGTTTTCCATAATGCTTGCAGGCACCTTTTTTCAGCCAATGAGCAAGGACGTACACTGTGGGCAACGAGATGACATGGGCAGTGTCCACCACCTTCTTAGAGAAGGGCGTTGCAGTGATTGGCTTGCTTTGTGTGGCATCATAGTGTCTATAAAAGCCCTGCCCGCCGACCTCCATTTTACTTCTGCTGATCTTAACAGTAGGGAGAGGTTGCTTGCTGTTTATCAGTAGGGAGAGAGTTAGGGCTGGTAAGAGAAGTTCTTATGTGCTTGTGCTGATAGCAATTGTGCTGTACAGTTAGTGTGCAGTGACAGGGGAGGATTTTCTTGTGTGCAGCAGCGCTGGTTATTAGGCTGCCTGATAGCTGTATTGCTGTGTGTACACTGCTGTGCAGACTGCTTTTTACACAGCACTAATACTTTTATTCTTTTTTTCTGCACAGTTACTGAGTGTTCATTTTTTCCCACACCGTATAGAGGTGTACGCTCCTCACACAGTACCGTGTACCGGCTGGTATCACGGACAAATACATGCAGACTTTCTGTGTGTGACTTTGGAAATATATACGGAGATTTACAATTACCCCTACACTGTATACAGCTGTACGTTTCAGATACAGTACCGTCTTTCTGCCTTTTGTATTACGGTCAAATCCATACTGAGAGAGCGTCTGTGTGTGACTCCGGAAATATATACGGACATTTAAATTTTCCCCTACACTGTATACAGATGTACACTTCTGATACAGTACCGTTTTTCTGCTTTTTATATTCTGGTCTAATCCATACTGAGCCTGTGAGCGTCTGTGTGTGACTCCGGAAATATATAAGGAGATTGACAATTTCCCCTACACTGTATACAGCTGTAGGCTTCTGATACAGTAACGTTTTTCTGCTTTTTATATTCTGGTCTAATCCATACTGAGCCTGTGAGCGTCTGTGTGTGACTCCGGAAATATATACAGAGATTTACAATTTCCCCTACACTGTATACAGCTGTACGCTTCTGATACAGTACCGTTTTACTGCTTTTAATATTCTGGTCTAATCCATAGTGAGTGAGCGTCTGTGTGTGACTCCGGAAATATATACGGAGATTTAAAATTACCCCTACACTGTATACAGCTGTACGCTTCTGATACAGTACCGTTTTACTGCTTTTAATATTCTGCTCTAATCCATACTGAGTGAGCGTCTGTGTGTGACTCCGGAAATATATACGGAGATTTAAATTTTCCCCTTTACCGTATACAGCTGTACGCTTCTGATACAGTACCATATATCTGCTGGTATTTTTGGTACATTTTCCCAAACATGAGGAAGTATGGTGCAAGAGGCCGCTGACGTGGGTGGGTGGGGCCAGCTGGTACTGATGATGGTGGTGGTGCATCTGCTGGTAGTGCCAAAAGCACAATAGCACCAAGGCAAGAGGTGTTGAGCCTGCATCATCGTCTGGCTCCGGAAGGCCTGGAAAGCTCCCTTTTCTGGGAGTAGGTAAACCGCTTTTAAAGCCGGAGCATCAGGAACAGGTTTTGGCTTACATTGCCGAAACAGCCTCCAGCTCTATCGCCTCCTCTTCAGAAGTTTCAAAAATGCAAGCACTGAGTCGTCAGTGCAGGCTCCTGGTCAGAAACAACACCTTTCCTTGTGTCCTTCACCCCCCCAAAAGTGAAGGATGCGGCAGGCCACACTTCAGATTACTCCATGGAGCTCTTTTCACATACCATGCCTGGGTTATCAAGTCAAATCCTGAATTCCCCAGTCCAAGATGAATCTGACATGGAGTGCACTGATGCACAGCCACTGCTATATGATTCTGCTGGTACATTCACCCAGAGTACTACATTGCCCTCGCAGTCTACTGAGCCAGAATCTGACCCTGTTGAAACTCAGGTGCCCCTTCCCGCATACTATACCACCTTACACAGTGACACAGAGGAAGGTGCAGATGAAATTGAAGAAGAGGTGATGGATGACCCAGTTGTTGTCTCGGATTGGCATCCATTGGGGGAAGAGGGTGCCGCTGGCAATAGCTCAGAAGAAGAGGAGGATCCGCAGCAGGCATCGACATCGCAGCTGCGGTTATCTAGCAGTCCCGTAGCAGTCCAAAAAATGTCTTAAAAAAATAAAAAGAGTTGCAGAACAGCTTGGCCAGACGGTCAAATTAGTACAGTGTGCAAGCCCTGAAAATTTATCCCATAGTAGGAAGAGTGCAGTGTGTCACTTTTTTGACCAAAATCCTATTGATGAGGCAAAGTTTATCTGCAAGAAGTGCGGAAAGACCTTTAGCGGAGGGAAAAGGTCCTTCCGCACACTTTGAACCTGGTGGTGCAGTGCTTCATAAACAATTAACAGGAGTTAACAGCCCTGCTCCATAAGGTGCGAAGACTGTGCTCGCACAACCGTTGCTCGCCCGTAGACTCCAGTCGTATGCAGAGGCTGCAGCGATCGCTCCACCTCCCCAAGCACCGCCTAATCATAGACGTTGCAACAAGGTGGAACTCCACCATGCACATGGTTGAGAGGCTGTGCGAACAGAGGCAGGCTGTAATGCATTTGTGGGAGGATACACGTGCAGGCAGACATTGAGTTGTCGGGTGTGCAGTGGTCAAAGCTGAAAGACCTCTGTAAAGTTCTTCAGTGTTTTGAGGAATGCACACTGCTGGTAAGCGCAGGCGACGCCATCATAAGCATGAGCATCCCACTTATGCGTCTGCTCATGCAAACTTTAACACACATTAAGGATCAAGCGTCTGCAGCGGAGGAGGAAGAGGAGGAGGAGGAGAAGGGAAGACTTGATGACAGTCAGCCATTGTTTGCTCAGGGAGCTGTCCTGGACGAGATGGAGGAAGAAGAGGAAGAGGAGGAGGATGAGGGGGATGATTATTTTGGGGAGGAGGATGCTTCTCAGGGGGCAAGAGAAAATGTTGGCTTGCCAAGGTCAGGTACAGGGATTGTGCGTGACTTGAGGGATGTGGATTTGGCAGAAAGTGCTCCTCCACCCACCACTGGCAGTGCATCATTGACACCTGGAACATTGGCCCACATGTGTGATTATGTCTTGAGGATCCTAAAAAGAGACCCCCGCATTGCCAAAATTATGAAGGATGACAAGTCGACTACTAGTTGGCGAGCATCCTCGATCCACTCTATAAAGGTTAATTACAGAACATCATGCCACAGGAGAACCTAAAGCTAATATTGGCGAACAAGCAAGCAACTCTGGTAAAGCCGCACAGCCGAAGTGGTGTTGAAGACAGGGGTTTCATGACCATATTGTGGACTGATTTTTCAAGTCCCGCTCACACGACTGTTAATACTGAATCGATTGCAACACACAGAAGACAGCAGTTGTCAACTATGGTTCCAAATTACCTCTCCTCCCCTATCGATGTTCTCCCTCACAGTTCATTCCCCTTTGATGACTGGGCCTGTAAACTGGACACCTGGCCTGAATTGGCACAATATGCCTTACTGGAGCTCGCTTGCCTTGCTGGTAGTGTGCTATCAGAAAGAGTCTTCAGTGCTGCTGGATCAATTCTGACAGAAAGAAGGTCTCGGCTGTCGGCCAAAAATGTTGGTGATTTCACCTTCATTAAAATGAGCCATGCCTGGGTTTCAAAGGATTTTGTACCACCTTCCCTTGATGACACATAGGTTGCCAGCCAAATGGCTCGCTTTGTCCTCCTCTTCCTCCGACTTCTCCAATTCCTCCATTTGCAGCTGCTGAACGTCCAGCCTACACCTCAACATATGCCAGTTTTTCCACCTCCCTAACTGGGCTGTACCCCCCCAGGGCCGGCGTCAGCACTTGGCACACCCGCTCAAGTGCCGGGGCCCTGAGCAGGTGGGGGGGCCAACTTACCTTCAGAGACATCGGCATACTATGAGGGGCCCTGTGCCAGTGCCGGCGCCCATGAGTAGGCCCCTCCTGCTTGCTCAGGGCCCCAGCACTTGCAATACTTACCTCTCCCTGCTCCACCGCTGTGACATCTTCCACTTTTCCTGACAGTGTCATTCAGGTGAGACAGCGCGATGACGTC
Source organism: Oophaga sylvatica (assembly GCA_033576555.1). Lineage (NCBI taxonomy): Eukaryota > Metazoa > Chordata > Amphibia > Anura > Dendrobatidae > Oophaga > Oophaga sylvatica. The sequence goes on from JARQOD010000005.1 coordinate 195,343,065, forward strand.
ACGTCTGTGCGCCCTCTGCCTGAACAGTCACAGTGCAGAGAGCTGGAAGATGGTGACGCTGAGGAGTCCAGAGTAGAGTAGTGCCCAGCGAGGAGAGGTATTTCATTTTTTTTAATGTTTGGAGCAATATATGGGGAGCATTATACACTTGAGAATTATATATGGGGCACATCATACACTGGAGCATTATAAATGGCGCCCATCATACACTGGAGCATCATATACGGGACCCATTATACACTGGAGCATCATATGGGGCCCATTATATAGGGAGCATTATATAGGCCCATAATACACTGGAGCATCATCCATGGGGCCCATCATATACTGGAGCATCATATGGGGCCCATCATATACTAGAGCATCATATGGGGTTCATTATTTATGGGGCATCACATGGAGCCCATTATATATGGAGCATTATATATGGGGACCATTATATTTGGAGCATTATATGGGGTTCATGATACACTGGAGCATTATAAATGGGGCCCATCATACACTGAAGCATCACATACGGGGCCCATTATACACTGGAGCATCATATGGGGCCTATTATATATGGAGCATTATATAGGCCCATCATACACTGGAGCATCATATGGGGTTCATTATTTATGGGGCATCACATGGAGCCCATTATATATGGAGCATTATATATGGGGACCATTATATTTGGAGCATTATATGGGGCTCATCATACACTGGAGCATTATAAATGGGGCCCATCGTACACTTGAGCATCATATACGGGGCCCATTATACACTGGAGCATCATATGGGGCCCATTATATATGGAGCATTATATAGGTCCATCATACACTGGAGCATCATATGGGGCCCATCATATACTAGAGCATCATATGGGGTTCATTTTTTATGGGGCATCACATGGAGTCCATTATATATGGAGCATTATATATGGGGACCATTATATTTGGAGCATTTTATGGGGCTCATCATATTCTGGAGCATTATATATGGGGCCAATCATATACTAGAGCATTATATGGGGTTCATTATTTATGGAGCATCACATGGAGCCCATTATATATGGAGCCTCATATGGAGTACATATGGGGCCTATTCTGTATGGAGCATTATATGGAGTCCATTCTGTATGGCGCACTATGTGGTGCCCATAATACTGTATGGAGGACTATACTGTCCGGTTTTTAAGCTATTGTACAATTTACAATAGATATCGCTCATGTAATGTAAGAAGTGAAGTATTTGCATTGTACTATACCTATATTTCTCTGCCATATCGGAGCATCATGAATTGTGGTATGTGTTAAAGGGGCCCACTTAGACTCTTTCGCCCGGGGCCCACGAAAACCTGGAGCCAGCCCTGCCCCCCCCCACAACTTTAGCCAAATAACCCCCAGTTTTCAAAGCGTTACTATTATTATAAAGTAAATTAAGGTTGACAAGCTTAAGTAATAAGAATTGATGTCATTGGCATTGAAATGGGCACTGTAGGTGTGTTTACTGTCCTACACTCACTGCAGACTTTTCTTCCCCATTGACTTGCATTGGGGTCAGTACGAGTTTCAGTCGAACCTTCGACTTTTTCCGATTTTGTTGGAACCGGACAGCGGCAATTTGCATACAGAGAAAGGCAGATTAAAAAGGTATTTTTGCATCAAAGCTGGGGTGTCAGGGGCTATGAAAAGTACGAATAGATTACTTATGGGATGCACAATTTAGTGAGATCTTCACCTGATATCACAAAAAAGGGGTGATAGATTCCCTTTAATTAAAATAGGGGCTGATGTTATCATCTGGAAGGTTGAGAGAATCCATACCATCACGGAGTTAAAAGAAAATTTTCCAACTGACCTTATATTAACCCCTTAACCCCCGGAGCTTTTCTCGGTTTTGCGTTTTCGTTTTTCGGTCCCTTTCTTCCCAGAGCCATAACTTTTTTATTTTTCTGTCAATATGGCCGTGTGGGCTTGTTTTTTGCGAGACAAGTTGTACTTTGAATGACACCATTGGTTTTACCATGTCATGTAAAAAAAACGGTAAAACAATTGCAAGTACTGTGAAATTGCAAAAAAGTTCAATCACACACTTGTTTTTTTTTTAGCTTTTTTACTAGATTCCCTAAATGCTAAAACTGACCTGCCAATATGATTATCCAGGTCATTACGAGTTCATAGACACCAAACATGTCTGGGTTCTTTTTTATCGAAGTGGTGAAAAAAAATTCCAAACTTTGTTAAAAAAAAAAATTGCGCCATTTCCAAGACCTGTAGCATCTCCATTTTTGGTGAATTTAGGTCGAGTGAGGGCGTATTTTTTGCATGCCGAGCTGATATTTTTCGTGATACAATTTTACACTGTGTTCCAAATTATTATGCAAAAATTGTTTAGGAGTGATAAGCTAAGAATTTTTTAGTTTGTCAGTTAAACTCATTGATGGTGATGTGTGTCAGGGCTGGTTTGGCTATTATCCTAGGTCATGTGACAAGGCTCGTTAAAGGGTCGACATTGACTTGTAGGATTGCTACCTTTCAATAGGTGGCACTAGAGTTCTAGCTCTCTTCCTCTCTGAAGAGACAATTTGCATAAAGGGCTCTTTATATCACTGTAAGCAATTGCAGACACCTGTGCTAATTAGTTTGGCAGGTGTGTCCAATGAAAGGCAAGACTACTTAAGAAGGCTGTCCCACATTATTAAGCAGCCTACATTTTCTGCCAAAATGGGAAAGAAAAAGGATGTGTCGGCTGCTGAGAAGCAACAAATTGTGGAGTGTTTAGGTCAAGGCATGACTACAATCAACATTGCCAAGACACTTCATCGTGATCATCGCACAATCAAGAAGTATGTAGCTGATTCACAGTACACACGTGTGCGTGCTGATAAGGGAAAATTGAGGACTCTTTCCTACAGGCAATTACGTCAGGTTAAAAGAGAGAGGAGACCTCTGGCTGTCATGCCAAGGAACCGGTGACCCGCGATCACATGACGCAGTTCACCGGTGAGCGTATATCCGGCACGATTGCTGGAAGAAGCGCTTGTTAAATTCCGCTGTCAGAGTTTGACAGTGGCATTTAACTAGTTAATAGATGCGGGTGGATCGCCGAAGCCCACATCAAAGGAAGGGAGTGCGAGTTCGGCGTACTATTATGCTCGATGTCGGAGAGGGGATAATTAAGCCTCATATAGAGCGTCCTTTGAAGTTGATGCCCCTGAGGTTTGGAGCTGAAGCGGTACTATAGCATGGTACTCCATCTCTCGCATAACTTAATCTATTCTTTTCAAGTAAATTTTCATGTGCTGAGATAAATAATGATATTGATAATTGTGGAGACATGGGGGTGACATGCCTGTCACTGTCTCACCATCATAATCACGCCTCCATGCGTGAGGAGCACATACAGCGCCCCCTAGCTACAGCATTCACAAAAAATAGGAAAGTCAGCTCACCACAGCATGTTGCTCTGTGTTAGTGGAAGTCCTCTGCACGGAGCCGCCCCAGTCTAGGGTGTCAGTACTCTGCAAAAAGAAAGGAAGGTGTGCTCCAGCGATGAAACAATCCACTGATGTATAAAAATAGTAGTTTATTTAATTTCTTAAAAAACATATAGCAAAAGATGTGGGTAACACAAAAGGAAGCAATATGACCAACGCGTTTCATCAATTAAGCCTTAATCATGGTATGCACAAACATGAAAAACACCTAGGTTATATACGCTATTCACAAATGCATCAGGTGGAAGAGAAAAAAAAAAAGAAAAAAAAGGTCAGATTCTAGTCACACATCAAGAGATTAACCCTTCATGATAAAAAAAGGAATACATGAACAAAACAAATATAAAATTTTTTTTTATACATATGACAACCAGAAAATAAAAAACATCAAAAAAACATATATTACTAATATTGCAATATCAGATCTTGTCTACAGTTCATACCCAATGGGACCCTAGTATTTAGTTTAGAGATTCAATAAGATTCCCTGTTAAGGATTTTTCTTCTATGATCTCCCCCTCTCATGGGTCTGAACACACTCTCTATACCTTTTGAATTTAAAGCACCTAGTATCCCCGTTATGTACAGTATATACTTAAGTGTTTGGATACAGCTGAAATATTTAAAGCAATGGAACTGTTTGTATCTGATAAGTGTCTTCTTATACGTTTTTTTAGTGGACCAGTAGCGCAACCAACATGTTGTAAATTGCACTGAACACACTCAACCAAATAGATAACACCAGAGGTATTACAATTAATATAGCTGCCAATCGAAAAACTCTTATTAGTGACTAAAGAAACAAAGTTGCGTTTATTATAATCTGCATGTTCACAAGCTTTACAAGTTAAATATCCACATTTATAAAAACCTTTATGCAAAAGCCATGTAGGTTGTGTGGACACAGTTGGTTCCCGAAAAAAACTGGGTGAAACAATGTTACCTAGAGTCTGCGATTTTTTGACTACAAAGCGAATGTGACATCGCTTTAAAACCTCAGACAATTTTTTGTTTTCATTTAACATTGGTAGATATTTTTGTATAATCTGAATAATATCCATATATTGAGGACTATATTCTGTAGAAAAAGTAATAAAGGAATCATTATCTGCGATTCTAGACCGATCCAATAATAAATCATTTCTATTGATATTATCCACAATAGATGTCGCTCTACTTAAATGTCGATTAGTATATCCCCTTTGTTGTAATCTGCTAATGGTCTTAGTTTTTTCCAAAAAATACATTTCTTCAGAAAAGCAATGTCTTTTTATCCGAGTTAATTCTCCTACAGGGATGTTACATATAATGTGTGGAGGATGACATGACTTAGCGTTCAAAATAGAATTACTATCCGTTGGTTTTTTATACGGCATGAAAGAAATTCTTTCCTCCGCATAATCACCCATGATGGTAACATCTAAATAGTTAACACATGTTTGAGTAATTTGATGCGTAAATTTCAAATTAAATTTATTATCATTAATGTACCTTATAAAAGCACTAGCTGTTATGTTCTTCTACAAGCACTAAGGAAAGAGGGGAGATCTGTCCCTACGATAGAACTAAGCTAGATCCCTACGATGTAACGGGGAACCTGATCCTGCGATCAGACCCGCTAAAGTCCTCAGCTAGTCTGTACGAAGACCTATAGATGTGAGGGAGGGATCCCTACAAGAACTAGGGACTGGGAGAAAGATGGACACCTCCTAACAGAAGTTGTAGCAGTAAAAGACTAACAAACAACATAGAACACAGAGGTCTGAAGACCAAGCAAAACTGACTGAGTAAGGTAACAAAGCCCCTGGCTAGCTTAAGAGTAGAAATTACAATGAAGTCCAGCAAAGCCAGAAGGGCGGAGCAGGATTAAATAGGCAAAAAAGGTAATGTGACCAGCAAGATAGAAAAAAACAGGAGAGTTCTAACACTAGCCTCTACATCACTACCTGTCCATATTATTATTATTATTATTATATCATCGCTATAACGCCCATAAAAATATATATTGGCATGAAAAATGTTGTTTTCAGAAAAAAGAAAAAATTCCTCCCAAACTGCAGCAACCAAATTAGCAAGGGAAGGTGAAATTTTCCCTCACAGCATGGGTCACTGCATCACAAGTGTTTAATTATTTAATCTATTTCCATAGTATTTTCTCCTCTGTTTTTCAAGTCAACAAGCTATCTGGCCTGGACAATATGTAATCAACATATCAGCAAACATTATTGTTCAATTATCCTTCATCTCTAGTCATCCAGGATAGCAGCACAATAAGTTACATCAAATGTTAACTTATAAGTCAATATTACAGGCTTATGTGAACAAAAGTCTGTGCTTTCTTGACGAACCAGAAAGAAACACATAAATTCAAAAGTCAACATATAGATAACAGTCAATGACTCCTGGCTTACTGAACACATAGACATCTGGTTAATTGAGATTTAATGCTGTGTTGTCACATTGCTCCCCAATCTTAATTAACCAGACGCGATAGGATTCTGATAATCCTTCTTCTCTTATAGGGGACAGTCCACAGAACTTCTTTAAGCGTAGACACAAATGTAAGAGGTCTTACCTTCATGACAACAAAACTTTACATCATCCAGTTTCATCAGAGCATATTCCATGTCTTCCTTTCGAATAAACTCCACACTTAATTGAGGAGAAACGACTCATATCCATTGTGTCCACACATGGCATCCTCCACATTCCATAGTTCCTGGATTAAATCCCATTCAATCCGGTAAAGCTGGCACAGTTTCTGTAGTTGCTGTTTCTTGTTTAGGTTATACATCCACTATGGTCCTCTTCCCTAGGCAGAGTTGGTGAGGTTGGACATGCTAGTATCCTAAACCTGCTGTGCATGCCTCATCAATGGTCTGCTGGGTGTCTTTGTCTACCTCCCTAGTTCTGAAGCCATGGACAATGTCTGAGAACACCAGTCCCCTGCAGCTCCCACGGTTCCACCGGGATGAGTTGTATCCCACTGCTGCCACCATAATGTGGAGACACGGGGGTTCAGTGGATGCCCTGATCCGCTAGCTGAAACCGCATGGACCAGGGATCATCCCACCGAATGCCCGATCTCCTTTTACTGTGGGCATAATACTACTTAGACAACATAGGGTGAAGGTAAAACAGTGTGGCAATACTTTATTGAGCCACAAAAAACAGGCTAATAACATGTAAAACAATCCCAGCAAAATATCCAAGATGATGCACAATTACAGAGTCTCACCCTTCTATTGACTAAGATAAATTGTTGTGTTGTCACAATAATCATGAATTGTTGACATATAAGTGGTCTTTCGAGGAATGGTGCCACTTTTTCCAAGGTACCAAGCATCACGACATCAAGCATCATGAAAATCTGACTTAATTAGAATCAAGCAAGCTAGGTGGGCTTTGTTCTTTTCTATATTTGATTTTTTGTGACATTCAGAACTGACACAAACAATATAAAAGTTGACATGCTCTTCTGAAATTTCTGTCCATTTTAAGCTGAAGATTCTGAATAATTTCATATTTTTGTTGAAGGTATAGTTATACACAGTTTATTTTCATATCTTCATATATACTTAAGTGATCCGTAGATCTCAAAATCTAGTCCCAAACAATACTCCTACCAAAAATATTTTTGCTTCTCCTTAGTTCCATCTGCATGTTCTAATCTCATGACTCATTTTTCACAGGTCACCCAGGGATAAGTAATACTCTTCAAATTGTAGCGAAGTATTTTTAATGGCCATTAGGGATGAGTGAATCCGTGGATGTTCGGTGGGTTCGGCCAAACTAGAGTTCAAAGTTTGGTTTGGCATCTGAATGTGATCCCAGATTTGACTCCGAACCCAAATCTCATTGAAGTCACTGGAGATGAGAATTTGGTTGCTTTAAAAAAAATTTTTTGTTGCTAAACGTGAAACAGCCTGCCATATCCCACGTTGTAATTTTGTGGCTGTGAAATTGTTCTATGTGTAGAGCTGATGCACAGTAAAAAAAATTTGGGGGGGGGCTGCTGCTAACGTGATTTATTATACCATATAGCACCTTGTCATTTAGTGTTGGTGAGATGCAAATGTCTGCATAGATTAAATGTCTGCAGATTAAAAAAAATAAAAAATTCTGTTCCTAAACTTTACACAGCCCGCCATATCCCATGTTGTAATTTTGTGGCAGGGAAATTGTTCTGTGTGTAGAGCTGATGACAAGTGAAAAATTATTTTTTTGCTGTTGCTAGCGTGATTTAGCATGACATATCACACATTGTAATTTTGTGGTGCTGAATTAGGCTGTCTGCAGTGCTCATGCACATAAAAAAAAATTTCTGTTGCTAAACGTGATACACCTGCCATATCTCATGTTGAAATTTTGTGGTGAAATTGTTCTGTGTGTAGAGCTGTTGCACAGTAAAAAACATTTTTCTTTGGCTGTTGCTAGTGTGATTCAGCATGTCATATCCCACGTTGTAATTTTGTGGCAGTGAAATTGTTCTGTGTGTAGAGCTATTCCATGGTAAAACATTTTTTTTGGCTGTTGCAATCGTGATACAGCCCGCCATATCCCAAATTGTAATTTTGTGGTGGATAAATTGTTCTGTGTGTAGAGCTGTTGCACAGTAAAAAATTAATTTTTGGGCTGTTGCTAATGTGATTCAGCAAGCCATATCCCACATTGTAATTTTGTGGCGTTGAAATTAAGCTGTCTGCAGAGCTCATGCACATAAAAAAAATGTTTGCTTTGCTAAAAGTGAGACAGCCCACAATATCATCCCATTGTAATTTTGTGCAGTGAAATTGTTCTGTGTGTAGAGCTATCCATGGTAAAAATTTTTTTGGCTGTTGCAATCGTGATACAGCGCCATATCCAAATGTAATTTGTGGTGGATAATTGTTCTGTGTGTAGAGCTGTTGCACAGTAAAAAATTAATTTGGCTGTTGTAATTGATTCAGCAAGCATATCCACTTGTATTTGTGGCGTTGAAATAAGCTGTCTGCAGAGCTCATGCACATAAAAAATGTTGCTTTGCTAAAAGTGAGACAGCCCAAATATCATCCATTTGTAATTGTGGAGGTGAATGTTCTGTGTGTAGGCTGTTGCAATATTTGGGCTGCTGCTAACAGGATTCAGCCGCTATACACCTTGACATTTGTGTTGGTGAAACAAGTGCTGCATGGCTAATGCAATTAAAAAAAAAAAAATTCTGTTGTTAAACGTGATACAACCCACCATATCCCACATTGTAATTTTGTGGTGGTTAAATTGCTCTGTGTGTAGATCTATTGCACAGTAAAAAAATATTTCTTTGGCTGTTGCCAACGTGATTTAGCATGCCATATCCCGTGTTGTAATTTTGTGGTGGTGTAATTAAGCTGTCTGCAGAGCTCATGCAGATTAAAATTTTTTTTTTTTTTCGGTTACAAACGTGAAACAGCAGGCTAGATCTGAGTTTGAAATTATTTTGAGCATATTTTCAATTGTATACAGGCCTCAACCACAGTTAAAAAATAATTTCTTCTGTTGGTAATGTGTGGCCCAGCTATGTCAGGCACACATAATCCAGGAAAATGCACAGGAAGGTAACCGCAAAAGCTTGATATCCATTCACTTCACTCACACTTTTAGACACACCCATCAGGGGTATAAAAGGGAGTGACACGTAGCAGTCAGCATTCAAGCTTCCTGTCTTAGGACAGTTCAGTGTGCAGTGTTAGTTCAGTGTCAGTCCAGTCTGGACTTGGAGGATACTGAGAGCTGCTCAGTGAGCTCTGGAGAAAGCTGACATTTCATCAAAGCTACAAGTGCTTATGTTAAGAGCGAGAGCAGGGCGAAGGGCACAGTGGAGAAGACAGAGATAAGTGCTTCAGGTACCGGATTACCTGCACTAATTCACCGGACACCGGGGTCGGAGGCGTTGCTAGAGCTTCACGCCTAGTAACAAGATAACCGGAGGCTTTCTGGACCACAGGTCGCAGAAGGTAGCCCTAAGCGCTGATACGTAAACGGAGTCAGGGAGGACAGGACGGGCAAGGCCTGATCAGCCCCAACGCCTTAGTTCTCACCAACATCTGGAAATCAGAGACATAGAAGGCTCCACCACAATGTCGGCCGGGCGTTGCAGCTATTGAAACAAGCTGGAGATCGCAGAGTTAACTTCGCTTCATGCAAGTTTGGACTCACATACATATGAAGTAAAGGAGGCCTCTAACCTGCTCAGCGGTTATCCTGAATGTGCATTCTCCACCCCGACCAGCTTCCCGGGACCTGCCTGAAACACCTACAAGTAAAGGTATGGAAAGAAGCTGCATTGTGTGTGACTGAATTCTTAACTACACCCTGCATCACCACCATAGACTTCCAGGGACCAGTCTCACCTGTGGGAGACCTACCATCTAGCTGCCCCATAACATCCCCTGTGAAGACCCATATAGCAGCGCTGGTCCAATTGATCAGATACCACGGGTGGCGTCACAAATTATTCTAATCTACAAATCCCCTGTAAATATCCCCCATTGCATGACCGCCAGGGCCACGGACCGAGTCCCGCTGCCAGTGACAACTCCCATAGACTTCCATGGGCTCGGCTCCGAGTACCCCATAGCCCTGGTACCCACACATGTGGTGCGCGTCAGTAACATTATGCAGTAGGCTAGATATCAGTTTAAAATTTTGGGGTGCTCACATTGTTCTCGAAACAGAGGTAGACATGATAAAATCAAAATTGGCTTTCTTTCTATTGTGCTACCAAAAGCAGGCTACATTTAATCTTTCCATTCTTTGGTCACAACTCTCATATTGTTCTCCATACATACATCCACACATTATAAAATATAAATTTGTTCTGTTACTACCGTGCTCCAATAATTTGGCCACATCTGAAGTTGTGATTCTTCTGTGCTCAGATTCTGCTCTATACAAGGCTTGTCGACAGTGACAATTTGACAAATCTAATTTTTTCTGTTACAGCTGTGCTACATAAATTATTTTATCCTTTAATTATTTTGGTCTGGAACTAATTTATTTATTATGCTTTACTTATATAGGGCTATCTTATTCTGCAGCGCTTAACAACATTGTCATCTTTTTCCCCAATGAGGCTTAAATTTAAATTCCCTATCAGTATATCTTTGGAGTGTGGGAGGAAACCAGAATACAAGGAGAAAACCCATGCAAACACAGGGAGAACATACAAACTCCTTGCAGATGTCCTTTGTGGGATTTGAACCCAGGAGAAAGGCTGAGGCACCGTGCTGCCCTATTTTGGTATTGTGCTCCAGTCAGTAGTCCACATTTCACAATATAAATTCTTAGTGCCAATCGCATCATCGTTAAACCATGCCAAATTTAATCATTGGACAGGGTATGGAGCAGTATTTTTTGCTTACATTTTGATCTGTAACTGCTGAATGAGTGACAGGTGTAAGGGCTGGTGCTTTGAGAGCTGTGACAAATTCAGGCAACACAGATGAAGTAGACCCAACTTGGACAGCAAAAATTTCCACAAATTTTGGGCAGATACCACAAAATAGTGGCATCAATTTATATTTATTTTTTTTTAATCACTTATATAGCACCAATAATTCCACATCGCTTTACAGACTTTACAGACATTAGTGTTACTGTCCCCATTGGGACTCACAATCTAAATTTCCTATCTATATGTCTTTGGAGTGTAAGAAGAAAAATGAGTACTGGAAGGAAACCCTCGCAAACATGGGGAGAACATTCAAACTCTTTGCAGATACTGTCCTTGGTGGGGTTGGAACCCAGGACTCCAGCTCTACAAGGCTGTTAAGGTTTTTTATTTGACAACTCAATGTTCCCAGGGTTCAAAGCCTATCACTGTGATGAACAAGTGTGCCTCACTGCTGTCTTGGGGAAAACCACTGTCAAGATTGTCTTCAAACATGTTTTGATACTGCAGCATAGGTGCGTCCCTTTATAGGGACGCACCTATGCTGCAGTATAGGTGCACAGGTGTGTTCCTTTCCAGGGGGGTAAGCAACTGGCAAAATTTACTTTTGTATCATAGATCGAACAGACTGGCAACCCAGTAGTCAGCACTATTTAAAATCCTGACAAAACATTCAACAATCATGTTGCAGATAGTGCTTCAAGAAAGCACTCATGGATCGGTCTCTTTCATGAGGTACAAGTCTATCATGTGTTGTTGATGGGATAACACTTACAGTTGTGCTAAAAAATCTACATACCTGGCAGAATTTTAGCTTTCTTGGACTTTTTTTCAGAGAAAAACCAATACTTTATCTTCACTCAAGGTTAATGGTTGGTGAAGTTATTTATTGTCAAACTACTGTGTTTTCTCTTTTTAAATCATAATGACAACCCAAAACATCCAAATGACCCTGATCAAAAGTTAGATACAGAGGATTGTCCCGCAAGCCCTTGGGGATTCCAAGACTTGGTGTCTAGTGACACCTTGGTGTCTAGTGCTTTAGTTCTCCATCCCCTGGTGTGTACTTGTTTAGTTCTCCAACCCAAGCTGTTTAGTAGTTTAGTTCTCCAACTCCTGTTGTTTATTAGTTTAGTTCTCCATGTTCTGATGTGTATTTGTTTTGTTCTCCAACCCTAGCTGTTTAGTAGTTTAGTTCTCCAACTCCTTTTTTCTAGTAGTTTAGTTCTCCGGCTTATAGTGTGTAGTGGTTTAGTTCTCCATCCCCAAGTGCCCTGCAAGCTTTGGGGAATACAAGACTTGTGGAGCAGCCCCATTCCCGACTGCTCCCACAGCCATCAGATTCACCCAATGCCCAGTCAGTGAGATGTTACACCATTGCCTTGCTTGCTTTCAGAAACTGTATCCAAAAGGAGGAAAGATTGCATTTTTGCGGCCAACAGATTGGATTGGCCATCCAATTATCACAGAGATCACAGGCCATGAATCACGCAGAACCACCCGCTGTGCTCTTTGGAGCGAAGTGCTCTCAGCTGGCCCAGACAATAACACGATTGGCAGACGATCAACCAAGGAGGCTGTAGGTTGTTCACAATAATTAGTTATCGGAAAACTAATAATGAGCGAACAGCATATCCACCTCCAGATTAAAACAAATGGATTATGTGTATATACTGCTGTACGATCATTGCTAACCCCAGGATAACCCCACACTCCTCGCTGCTACCACCACTCCTGTTTTTTAAAAAATAAATAAATACATTCTTCTTTGGAGGGTTACACCATCAGGGTCTCCATCCCCTCTCCCTCCAAGTAGCCGTCATATACCATTGCCCAGGCTCAGCCACCCACTTCCTTGGCCACTTTTTTGCCTTGCTGCCACACTTCATGTCCTCAGTATTGCCAACCCTTATCCTGGGAGACTTCAACAGCCTCACCTCCCCAACTGCATTCCAGCTTCTATCTCTAGCCACTTCTCGTAGCCTCTCACAACTTTCAACCTCTGAGACACAAAAAGACGGTAACACCCCTGATCTGGTTTTTGTCCAGCTCAATTCAATCTCCTATCTCGATAACTCACCTCTTAACACAACTGTTTAGAGCAGCCTATCACGTTCCTTAATCAAAGCCCTTTTTATATATAGCCTAGTCTCTACTTTTCTGAACATAATTCGCCAAACTCAACCATACCAAAAAGCAGCATTTTTCTGACCCCCATTTCCTCATAATGATTGGACCATCATTGTAAAAAAGCACCTGTACTTTGTGTTGCCCCCAACTCATTGTAGATTGAGCAAGGTCATCATTATTTTAGCTTTAATTGTTTGATTATTGTAAACTTTGTAACTGTTTTAAATGTACTGCTGACTTGTTAAGCTCTGCGGAATATGTGTGCGCTATATAAATAAAGATTGTTATTAGTAGATTGAAGATGATCAAGTTCAAGTTCTTAGCTTTGCCATGATGGAAACAATCTTTTACATGAGCACCACTGCACAAACAAGGGCTGGCTGCTGTGCTAACAGAATGTAAGTATGGTGAAGACGACAAGCTGCTGAACTGTGAAAGGGGAGCAGGCGAAGATGTTACCGTGGATTGAGAAAGATTGGGTGTGCTTGATAAGTAAGATCAGTCAAAAATAGCAGGAATGTCTGTTCTGTACCAGCTGACAGGCTCTCACTCACCCTAACTGTAGCGGGTAAACAAGTGGAGGTTCTGCGGCCAGAGACCTGTGTGACAACACTTGCCATGGTGAGGGAGGAGGAAGAATCAGAAGATTGATAGGGTGAATGGTGGTTGGTGAGGCCTGCTA
>JARQOD010000005.1:195356868-195421938 GCA_033576555.1 Oophaga sylvatica
ATTAGTTTAGTTCTCCATGTTCTGATGTGTATTTGTTTTGTTCTCCAACCCTAGCTGTTTAGTAGTTTAGTTCTCCAACTCCTTTTTTCTAGTAGTTTAGTTCTCCGGCTTATAGTGTGTAGTGGTTTAGTTCTCCATCCCAAGTGCCCTGCAAGCTTTGGGAATACAAGACTTGTGGAGCAGCCCCATTCCCGACTGCTCCCACAGCCATCAGATTCACCCAATGCCCAGTCAGTGAGATGTTACACCATTGCCTTGCTTGCTTTCAGAAACTGTATCCAAAAGGAGGAAAGATTGCATTTTTGCGGCCAACAGATTGGATTGGCCATCCAATTATCACAGAGATCACAGGCCATGAATCACGCAGAACCACCCGCTGTGCTCTTTGGAGCGAAGTGCTCTCAGCTGGCCCAGACAATAACACGATTGGCAGACGATCAACCAAGGAGGCTGTAGGTTGTTCACAATAATTAGTTATCGGAAAACTAATAATGAGCGAACAGCATATCCACCTCCAGATTAAAACAAATGGATTATGTGTATATACTGCTGTACGATCATTGCTAACCCCAGGATAACCCCACACTCCTCGCTGCTACCACCACTCCTGTTTTTTAAAAAATAAATAAATACATTCTTCTTTGGAGGGTTACACCATCAGGGTCTCCATCCCCTCTCCCTCCAAGTAGCCGTCATATACCATTGCCCAGGCTCAGCCACCCACTTCCTTGGCCACTTTTTTGCCTTGCTGCCACACTTCATGTCCTCAGTATTGCCAACCCTTATCCTGGGAGACTTCAACAGCCTCACCTCCCCAACTGCATTCCAGCTTCTATCTCTAGCCACTTCTCGTAGCCTCTCACAACTTTCAACCTCTGAGACACAAAAAGACGGTAACACCCCTGATCTGGTTTTTGTCCAGCTCAATTCAATCTCCTATCTCGATAACTCACCTCTTAACACAACTGTTTAGAGCAGCCTATCACGTTCCTTAATCAAAGCCCTTTTTATATATAGCCTAGTCTCTACTTTTCTGAACATAATTCGCCAAACTCAACCATACCAAAAAGCAGCATTTTTCTGACCCCCATTTCCTCATAATGATTGGACCATCATTGTAAAAAAGCACCTGTACTTTGTGTTGCCCCCAACTCATTGTAGATTGAGCAAGGTCATCATTATTTTAGCTTTAATTGTTTGATTATTGTAAACTTTGTAACTGTTTTAAATGTACTGCTGACTTGTTAAGCTCTGCGGAATATGTGTGCGCTATATAAATAAAGATTGTTATTAGTAGATTGAAGATGATCAAGTTCAAGTTCTTAGCTTTGCCATGATGGAAACAATCTTTTACATGAGCACCACTGCACAAACAAGGGCTGGCTGCTGTGCTAACAGAATGTAAGTATGGTGAAGACGACAAGCTGCTGAACTGTGAAAGGGGAGCAGGCGAAGATGTTACCGTGGATTGAGAAAGATTGGGTGTGCTTGATAAGTAAGATCAGTCAAAAATAGCAGGAATGTCTGTTCTGTACCAGCTGACAGGCTCTCACTCACCCTAACTGTAGCGGGTAAACAAGTGGAGGTTCTGCGGCCAGAGACCTGTGTGACAACACTTGCCATGGTGAGGGAGGAGGAAGAATCAGAAGATTGATAGGGTGAATGGTGGTTGGTGAGGCCTGCTAGTCTTCATTTTAGCACAGTGAGATTTCCAGATTAACGCATGTTGACCGCTCATGTGCCAGTTCAAGGATGTAGTAGTCAAATTATTGCATCAAATGCTGTAAAACAAACCTACTTCTCATCACTCATATCATACCTGTCTCACAACCCTAAACAGCTATTCAGTACTTTAAATTCTCCTATGTCCACCAGCTCCCCCTCCCTCTTCTCTCAACTCAGCTGAAGACTTTGCCTCACCACCTGTGAACTTGACCCAAAACGTCCCACCTTATTCCATACCCTACCACAGTCTTCATCCCAGGCCTAATTCACCTCTTCAACCTGTCACTAACTGGTGTCTTCCTTTCCTTATTCAAACATACCTCGATCACACTCATCCTCAAAAACCATTGAACTGTCCTCCCACTTCATCTCTTGCTCCCTCTTTAACCGCTTACAATATGGCTTCTGACTGCACCATTCCATTGAAACTGACCTGACTAAAGTCACCGACGACCTACCAACCACCAAATGAAAGCAACGCTAGTTTGTCCTCCTCCTTCTCCTGGACCTGGCATCTGCCTTTGACCTAGTGGACCATTCCCTCTTACTACAGACTTTCTGATCTCTTTCCATTACACGCTTGGCCCTTTGTTGGATCTCCTGATACCTTAAAGACAGGACATTCAGTATCTCCCACTCATACACCACCTCCTCATCTTGCACCCTATGTGTCGGTGTCCACCAAGGTTCAGTTTTAGGCCCAGACCCTATGATTATTTTGTGTGCGCCCTCCCTCTTATAGGGACTGCGCACATCACCCTAAGGTGTTCTCAGCCAATAGCTGGGCGACACATTCTATTTAAGGCTCCTTTTCCAATATAAGGTGCCTGGGCATTGTTGTTAGCTTGCCTTGCATGCTTGCTAGTTGTCAGGTTCCCCAGGTTCGCACGTCTGCTTGTCTATGCTCGTACCTATTTGGGCTCTTTTGTCCATCAGCCAGTCCAGATCACACCTGTCAGTGCCCATCTGTCTAACACCTGGTCCAGCTCGCACCTGCCAGTGCTTTTCTGTTTCTCAGCTGGTTCCATCTACACCCATGGTTCCAGTGTCGCTACAGTGCCTGCCTGAATTCTTCATCCCTCCTTTGGGCCGTACCAGCCTACCCGCTTTAGTGGGTCAGCTGCCACCCTCTGTAGGTTAGCCCTGGAGTAGCAGCTGGTGTCACCTTCTTGTCCCTCCTTGGTTCGCGATTTTTGTCTGCTGCCGCTTATCCGAAGTCATGTTTGGTAGTTCACCTAGTTACGCCTCTCTAGGCTTTCTGAGTGCAATGGCACAGTAGTTCCACCACCTTTCTCGCTACAGTCTCCATCTGCTGGGTTGGCTGTAATGCAAGAGGTGTCGGACTCCATTATACTAGTTTTACTCTATTGCCATTGATGCAACTTTGTTGGTGTCTGCCACTAACTTATGTAAATTTTTAGACTTCTAATTGGGTCTCCTTCATGTATGTAGCCTGAAGCACCAGGTCTCAGAGACCGGCAGGTCTCCACCTCCTTTGCGTCAACTACCCGTGTTACTATCCTTAGATTTGCCCGACCATAGTAGTCTATGAAACTGATATGTGTGCCAACTGAACGTGGCTGAGCATTACAGCAGGTTGAGCTGTTGCATGCAGTGTCAGGGCTTCCAGCACAGCAGGCCCACGCCAATGCCTCATCTACCTCATCTAAATTTGAAGTTCAATTCACAGCTGTAAATTCTGTCCCAGACCTCCATACCTCATGCTTGACTGATTGCTTCCATGCCATTCTAAAATACTGGCAACCCAGTAGTCAGCACTATTTAAAATCCTGACAAAACATTGAACAATCATGTTGCAGATAGTGCTTCATGAAAGCACTCATGGATCGGTCTCTTTCATGAGGTGCAAGTCTATCGTGTGTTGTTGACGGGATAACAATTACAGTTGTGCTCAAAAGTTTACACACCTGGCAGAATTTTAGCTTTCTTTCTGAAGTTCAATTCACAGCTGTAAATTCTGTCCTAGACCTCCATACCGCATGCTTGACTGATTGCTTCCATGCCATTCAAAAATTTGTACTGTGTCTGAAATGAGGTCACTTTCCAGGTGTCTGCCCTAATTTGATGTGTTTTGGCACCTATCAGGCCCGTTTAAAGGTGTTGTATTTGTTTGTTTTTACCTCCCATTGACTTCAATGGCGTTCTGCTATGTTTGGCGAATATTCGATGAACTAATAGGCAAATATTGTAAATTCGGCGATCATAATCTGAACTGAACATTGAAATATTCGCTCATCTCTAGTCAGGATTACTAGGGTGAGGTGGTGGAAGACGAAGTGGTGGATGAGGAAGCGAGACCAGAGGCATTGAGAGTGAGGGACTGGCAGCACCGAAACAGGCAGGAAGAGGCAGTGGGGTGACCAGGGGGAAAAGGTGAGCAACTGTTCCGCAGGGCACTGACCCTCCTGAATTTCTCTGTCAAAGAGATAGGTGTTCCCTAGATTGAGAGTTCTGAGACAAAATAAGAGCTTAACCACCATCAGCATGATCAGGCACATGTCATCTAAGCACCCGAATCAGCGGGCCAATCGCTTTTGTCCACAATTGGTGCCAGTGGGTGACACTACTCCCTTTTCCCCTGTGCTAGGTGCTTCCCAATCCCTAGTCCATGACAATAGCACAGATGCCTCCCGCCCTGCATCTGTCCTTGCACGTTGTGATGCATCATCATTAGGCACTTCCAAATACTAGTCCCAGCATAGTTTTCAGCTGTCCCTATCCCAGGCCTTGGAACAAATGTAAAAGTTTGCACCTACCCACTCACACACAGGATCAAATCCTAAACAGGTATATTTACTGGCATCTTACCATTCAAATGTTGCTGTTTAGGCTTGCTGACATGGAGGATTTCCACTGACTCCTGGCAGCAGCGGTTCCCTTGGTTAATTTGTCCCAAGCCGCAAAATTTTCTCCTGGTGTGGTGTCCCCATCTTCTACCAGCACGTGTCCAGCATCATCACCCATGCATTACCAACGCGACTGCAGGGTTTATCCACTTAACGACCAACACATGGACAACCGCTTATGACCAGGGATGCTACATTTCACTGATGGCACACTGGGTAAACATTGTGGAGGTTGGGACCGAGTCCCACCATGACACAGCACATGAGGACTGCTGGCCCTACTTGTATCAGGCTTTCCTCCACTTCATACATAATTTCCTGCACTTCTTCCTGGTTGTCCTCATCCTCGATCTCCGATGTGCTATCACAGAGCTCGTTGTCCACATCAGCCAGAAGCTGGAAGCTCTGCAGCACTGCCTCACCAAAGCGACAACAAGCTCTGCTGGAGCTAATTTATAGGTGACAAACTGCACACTGTGACAGAGATACTTAAAGGAATA
Organism: Oophaga sylvatica; assembly: GCA_033576555.1. NCBI lineage: Eukaryota > Metazoa > Chordata > Amphibia > Anura > Dendrobatidae > Oophaga > Oophaga sylvatica. The sequence goes on from JARQOD010000005.1 coordinate 195,361,961, forward strand.
ACAGACCAGATAGATCTGTGGCTTTTGACGCTGAACCTCAAACCAGGCATGGTCATGTGTGATAATGAGCGTAACTTGGTGGCGGCTCAGAAACTTGTCAAACTCACACACGTACCATGCTTTGCCCCCTTACTCAACTTGATAGTTCAGTAAGTTAACTAATGTCATACAGTAGGGGACATCTCACTTTCAAAATATTTGTAGCATCTAGTTTATGTTTTAGAGGCCTCATGCAGTGGCCCAAAAATATTTCTTGCGTTACTAGCGTCATACAGTAGGGGACATCTCACTTTCAAATTGTTTGTAGCATCTGGCTATGTTATAGAGGCCTCATCCACATACCCAAAAAATTATGTTACTAACAATAGAGGACATCTCACTTTCAAATTGTTTGTAGCATGTAGTCTATGTTATAGAGGCTTCATCCACAGGCTGAAAAAAAAATCTTCTGTTACTAACACATCCTCATCCACACTCAAAAAGTCTTTCTTCTGTGACTAACACGATTAAGAATGCCTTATTTCACCTTGTCATTTACTGCCGCTGAAATTCAGCTGTTTGTAGAGGTGGTGCAGAGTTTAAAATCTAATTTTTTGTTGCTAATACTGTGCTCCTATCACACTATCTGAGCAAGATGACTGGGAAAAAGGGAGGTTGTGGTGGAAGGGGGCTTGGTGTTCAAGGTGCACCTGGGGTATGTTTGTGAAAGCACTAGTGAACAATGACACGTCCTACACAAAGACAACTGACAACTTCTGTTACTGGACTGGCTACTCCATTACCTTTTCTTGGCAGACGCAATGCTTTAGACCTTGTTGATGAGGCCAAGAAAGAGCATGTGCTGGAGTGGATGACAAGCAGTGCAGCTTCAAGTGGCCTCTCCTCCTCTTCCTCCACCTCAACATCACACCCAGTACAGTCCACGAGGGGGCATCCAAATTACCCTTGCTTTCCCCCGTGTCACAAGTCTCCAACCATTCAACTGACTGTAGGGAACCACAGATGGGTGAATCTGAAGAGCTGTTCACACATTCTATGCCATGTTCATCAGAAGTGTACTCAAAAGCTTCATAGAGTCATGAGGAGGAAATCTGCACAGAAGTCCAACAGTTTTTTAGCTTGGATCTGGGACAGGACAAAGTAGGGTCTGAGCAGCATCCTGACCCTCATCATCAGATGTTAACCCCAGGGAGGGAGTTGATCCTGATGAGACTCAGATATCTGAGGCTTACACGGACTGTGCTGTGCTGTTATGGCAGGAGGAGGAGGGAGACTCTAAGGGCTAGGATTGTGATAACACAGAGGATAATGATGATGAGGTATTAGAGCCCAGTTGGCGTGAATACAGAGAAACACAGCTGAGTAGGTCATCTGAGTAGGAAGACGAGGAGGTTACGTTGGGCCATACGTTACAGGCACGTAGTGATGCAGCCACAATGAGCAATGCATCCTCAACTGTGGCTGTGACCAGTAACGTTCGTGGATCTGCAGCTCGCAGGGGTGGCAAGGGTTGCCTTGCCTGGGCCTTTTTTGACACTTTTTTCATTTTGAATGAAAATGCTGATCAGCAAACCTTAACAACCATCAGCTACCCCATCAATATCATCTGCTGGTTCATCCTCCTCCTCCTCTGTCAAAGGGTCAGATATTGTGATGCAGGTCTCCGACCGCAAAACCTTGGGACCTTTACCAGCTCCAGTCACACTGACTGAGAACCCGTCGTCGGCTGTAAGAGAAGCTGTAGCATGCTGTTTTTGACCAATCTTAGAGAACGAGCACACCACAACTTTCTCAATCCACCATAACATCTCTGCCTGCACCTCCCTCATGGTCCAGCAGTTTGTCTGATTCATCGTACTCCCCCTCTCTCTGCACTGCAGCGAGCCCACGATCCCGTATTTGTAGTCACGTAAAAGATTGTTTCCTCCTGCACATGACAAAGCTAAGAGATTGAACTTCACTGTCTCAAATCTGTTGGCCGTACAAATGCTGCCTTTCTGCCTGGTAGATACAGACAGTTTCCAAAAGCTGTTGGCCATCACAAGTCCCCCATTACCAGTTACCCAATCGCCATTACTTTTCTAAGAAAGCTGTGCCTGCGCTACACCAGCATGTCACAGACAACATCACCCGTTTCTTGACTAAACCTCTGTCTGCCAGGGTTCATTTCACCACAGACACTTGCACGAGTAAGCATGGCCAAGGGTGTTACATCTCGCTGACTGGGCACTGGGTGACTTTGCGGGGGCAAGCGCTGCTCCACAAGTCTTGGAATCCCCAAAGCTTGCAGAACAAACCTCTATATTTCACACTTCTTCCACTGGTTCTGCCTCCTCTACTTACTCTAGAGCCTCCACCTGCGCCCTCAACCTCTGCCTTAATTAGACACACGTTCTAACAGTGCAGAGCAAATCCCCAACACCTCTGTACTGCGCAGCCAGGGCTCACCGCAATCAGGCAGTGTTAAAAATTGATATGCCTTGGAGATTGCAGTCATACAGCTGAATAGTTGTGGATAGTAGAGATGAGCGACTTTGCCTCCGGGAGGGTCGAGTCGGGTTTCGGACCACCTGACTTTCCCAAAAGTCGAGTCGAACGAAATCGTCCGACTATCGAAAAAGTCGACTGAAACTCGAACCGACCCCAATGCAAGTCAATGGGGAAGGAAAGTCGGCAGGGAGTGGAGGACAGTAAACACACCTACAGTGCCCATTTCAATGCCAACGGCATCAATGCTTATTACTTAAGCTTGTCAACCTTAATTTACTTTATAATAATAGTAACGCATTGAAAACAGGGGTTATTTTGCTAAAGTTGTGGGGGGGAGCAGGGCTGGCTCCAGGTTTTCGTGGGCCCCGGGCGAAAGAGTCTAAGTGGGCCCCTTTAACACATACCACAATTCATGATGCTCCGATATGGCAGAGAAATATAGGTATAGTACAATGCCAAATACTTCACTTCTTACATTACATGAGCGATATCTATTGTAAATTGTACAATAGCTTAAAAACCGGACAGTATAGTCCTCCATACAGTATTATGGGCATCACATAGTGCGCCATACAGAATGGACTCCATATAATGCTCCATACAGAATAGGCCCCATATGTACTCCATATGATGCTCCATATGTAAAGGGCCCCATAGGATGCTCTAGTATATGATGGGCCCCATATATGATGCTCCAGTGTATGATGAGCCCCATATATAATGCTTCATATATAATGGGCTCCATGTGATACCCCACAAATAATGAACCCCATATAATGCTCTAGTATATGATGGGCCCCATATATGATACTCCATTGTATGATGAGCCCCATATAATAATCCAAATATAATGGTCCCCATATATAATGCTCCATATATAATGGGTTCCATGTGGTGCCCCATAAATAATGAACCCCATATGATGCTCTAGTATATGATGGGCCCCATATATGATGCTCCATTGTATAATGAGTCCCATATAATGCTCCAAATATAATGGTCCCCATATATAATGCTCCATATATAACGGGCTCAATGTGATGGCCCATAAATAATGAACCCCATATGATGCTCTAGTATATGATGGGTCCAATATATGATGCTCCAGTTTATGATGAGCCCCATATAATGCTCCAAATATAATAGTCTCCATATATAATGCTCCATATATAATGGGTTCCATGTGATGCCCCATAAATAATGAACCCCATATGATGCTCTAGTATATGATGGGTCCCATATATGATGCTCCAGTTTATGATGAGCCCCATATAATGCTCCAAATATAATAGTCTCCATATATAATGCTCCATATATAATGGATTCCATGTGATGCCCCATAAATAATGAACCCCATATGATGCTGTAGTATATGATGGGCCCCATATATGATGCTCCAGTGTATGATGAGCCCCATATAAGGCTCCAAATATAATGGTCCCCATATATAATGCTCAATATATAATGGGCTCCATGTGATGCCCCATAAATAATGACCCCCATATGATGCTGTAGTATATGATGGGCCCCATAGATAATGCTCCAGTGTATAATGGGCCCTATCTATGATGCTCAAGTGTATGATGGGCCCCATATATTATTCTCCAGTGTATAATTCTCCCCATATATTGCTCCAAACATTAAAAAAAATGAAATACCTCTCCTCGCTGGGCACTGCTCTACTCTGGACTCCTCAAGGTCGCCATCTTCCAGCTCTCTGCACTGTGACTGTTCAGGCAGAGGGCGCACAGACGTGATGTCATCGCGCTCTCTTACCTGTATGTCACTGTCAGGAAACACAGAAGATGTCACAGCGGTGGAGCAGGGAGAGGTAAGTATTGCAAGTGCTGGGGCCCTGAGCAAGCAGGGGGGGCCCACTCATGGGCGCCGGCACTGGCACAGGGCCCCTCATACTACGCCGGTGTCTCTGGCAGCGAGTGGGCCCCCACACCTGCTCAGGGCCCCGGCACTTGCGCAGGTGCGCCAGGTTCTGACGCCGGCCCTTGGGGGGGTACAGCCCAGTTAGGAAGGTGGAAAAACTGGCATATGTTGAGGTGTAGGCTGGACATTCAGCAGCTGCAAATGGAGGAATTGGAGAAGTCGGAGGAAGAGGACGACAAAGAGAGCCATTTTGATGACAACCTATGTGTCATCAGGGTAAGGTGGTACAAAATCCTTTGAAACCCAGGCATGATTCATTTTAATGAAGGTGAGATCACCAACATTTTTGGTCGACAGCTGGGTCCTTCTTTCTGTCAGGATTGATCCAGCAGCACTGAAGACTCTTTCTGATAGCACACTACCAGCAGGGCAAGCGAGCTCCTGTAAAGCATATTGTGCCAATTCATTCCAGATGTCCAGTTTACAGGCCCAGTAGTCAAAGGGGAATGAACTGTGAGGGAGAACATTAATAGGGGAGGAGAGGCAATTTTGAACCATAGCTGACAACTGCTGTCTCCTGTCTGTTGCAATCGATTCAGTATTAACAGTCGTGTGAGCATTACTCGAGAAATCAGTCCACAACATGGTCATGAAACCCATGTCTCCAACGCCACTTTGGCTGTGTGCACCATGAACACCTCATCCATGTTGCCCAGTACGGCTCGTGGTAGAACGTGCACCACTGCTGTGTGCTGGGAATACCTCTAACAAACGGTTTACCAGAGTTGCTTGTTTGTTCGCCAATATTAGCACTAGGTTCTCCTGTGGCATGATGTTCTGTAATTTGCCTTTATAGCATGGATTGAGGATGTTGGGCAACCAGTAGTTGTCATCCTTCATCATTTTGGCAATGCGGGTGTCCTTTTTCGGATCCGCAAGACATAATCACACATGTGGGCCAATGTTCCAGGTGTCAATGATGCACTGCCAGTGGTGGGTGGAGGAGCACTTTCTTGAAAATCCACCTCCCTCTAGTCACGCACAAACCCTGTACCTGACCTTTGCAAGCCAACATTTTCTCTTGCCCCCTGAGAAGCATCCTCCTCCACAAAATAATCATCCCCCTCATCCTCCTCCTCTTCCTCTTCTTCCTCCACCTCGTCCAGGACAGTTCCCTGAGCAGACAATGGCTGACTGTCATCACGGCTTCCCTCCTCCTCCTCCTCTTTCTCCTCCACTGCAGATGCCTGATCCTTAATGTGCGTCAAGGTTTGCATGAGCAGACGCATAAGTGGGATGCTCATGCTTATGATGGTGTCGTCTGCGCTTACCAGCCGTGTGCATTCCTCAAAACACTGAAGGACTTTACAGAGGTCTTTCAGCTTTGACCACTGCACACCCGACAACTCGATGTCTGCCCTCAAACTGACTGCCCGTGTATCCTCCCACAAATGCATTACAGACTGCCTCTGTTCGCACAGCCTCTCAACCATGTGCATGGTTGAGTTCCACCTTGTTGCAACGTCTATGATTAGTCGGTGCTTGGGGAGGTTGAGCGATCGCTGCAGCCTCTGCATATGACTGGAGTCTACGGGCGAGCGACGGATGTACGAGCAAAATCTTCACACCTTATGGAGCAGGGCTGTTAACTCCGGATAATTATTTATGAAGCACTACACCACCAGGTTCAAGGTGTGAGCCAGGCAAGGTATGTGTCTGAGTTTTGCCAGGGCTATGGCCACCACAAAATTACGGCCGTTATCACTGACTACCTTGCCTGGCTCAAGATGTAGACTGCCCAGCCAGTACGTCCGCGGTGTGTCTGTTGTTGCCCAAAGACATCATCTTTAAAACAGCTTGCAGACGCTTATCACTAGCTGTTCGATAGTGGGACACCTCGTGTGCAACACTGGTAGCTGCGGATGGAGTGCTCGTGTGACTGTGCTCTGTCGACGACTTTTTGCTTCTGGAGGAGGAGGGTCAAACGCCTACAGCCAACTGTTGCCTATACCGTTAGCTAGGCAGCACTGTCCCACCGCCGCTGTCCCCTGTGGACCCTGCATCCACCACATTAACCCAGTGCACAGTGATGGACACGTAATGGCCATGGCCATGCCTACTGGCCCATGCATCTGTTGTGAGGTGCACCTTTCCACTCACTGATTGTTTGAGTGAATGGACAATGCGGTCTTTCACATGCATGTGGAGGGCAGGGATGGCTTTTCTAGAAAAGAAGTGCCGACTGGGTAGGTCATAGCGTGGGACAGCGTAGGGTATGAGCTCTCGTAACGCTGTGCTTTCAACCAAATGGAAGAGCATCATCTCTAATGAGATCAGTTTGGCAATGTAGGCGTTCAAAGCCAGCGTAGGCGGATGAGAGGATGAGTACTTTCTTGTCCTAATCAGAGTGTCTGCTAGGGTGAGCTGGACTTGAGAGCTGCAAATGGTGGAACTAGCAGTGGACATGGCGGACTGAGAGGGGGTTGGTGATGGTGATGGTGGTGGTGGTGGTGGTGATGGCCTAGATTCAGTCTTTCGTTGAAAAAACATTGTGATTCCCTAACTCCTTTGGCCTTGCGACGACACCTCAACATTTCTTGCTGGTGGTGTGCTAACCAGTGGGCTTACAGTGGGTGAAGTGATGTAGCGTTGCTGACTACCTTCAGTCGGAGCAGGTGCACATGTGCTACCTGAGGTTTTGTAGTCTGTCCAAGCTTGCAAGTGCATAGTGTTTAAATGTCTAAGCATGCAACTGGTATTCAAATTTCGGAGATTTTTCCCTCGGCTAAAGGTCCTTCCGCACTTCTTGCAGATAACCTTTGCCTCATCAATAGGATTTTGGTCAAAAAAGTGCCACACTGCACTCTTCCTGCTATGGGATAAATTTTCAGTGCTTGCACGCTGTGCTAATTTGACCGTCTGGCCAAGCTGTCCTGCAATTCTTTTTGTATTTTAACACGTTTTTGGACTGCTACGGGCCTGCCAGATAACCGCAGCTGTGATGTCGATGCCTGCAGCGGCACCCTCTTCCGCAATGGATGCCAATCCGGGTCAACAACTGGGTCATCCATCACCTCCTCTTCAATTTCATCTGCACCTTCCTCTGTGTCACTGTGTAAGGTGGTATAGTATGTGGGAAGGGGCACCTGAGTTTCATCAGGGTCAGAATCTGGCTCAGTAGATTGCGAGGGCAATGCAGACAAATATAGACAAGTAGAATAAACATGACCAATACAAGGCACATACAAGTACAGAAGGAGAGACGACCCTGCCCGCAAGGGCTCACAGTCTACAGGGATGGGTGAGAATACACTAGGAGAGGGTAGAGCTGGTCGTGCGGTGGTTCAGTAGACTGAGGATCACTGCAGGTTGTAGGCTTGTCGGAAGAGGTAGGTCTTCAGGTTATTTTTGAAGGTTTCCATGGTAGGCGCGAGTCTGATGTGTTGGGGTAGAGAATTCCAGAGTATAGGGGAGGCACGGGAGAAGTCTTGTATGCAGTTGTGAGAAGAAGAGATAAAGGGAGAGTAGAGAAGGAGATTTTGAGAGGATCGAAGGTTGCGTGTGGGTATGTACCGGGAGACCATGTCACAGATGTATGGAGGAGACAGGTTGTGGATGGCTTTGTATGTCATAGTTAGGGTTTTGAACTGGAGCCTCTGGACAATAGGAAGCCAATGAATGGCTTGGCAGAGAGGAGAGGCTGGGGAATAACGGGAATACAGGTGAATTAGTCGGGCAGCAGAGTGGAGGATGGATTGGAGTGGTGCCAGAGTGCTAGAGTGAAGGCCAGAGAATAGGAGGTTACAGTAGTCGAGGCGGGAGATGATGAGGGCATGCACTAGTGTTTTTGTAGTTTCATGGTCAAGGTATGCACGGATCCGGGAAATATTTTTGAGATTGAGACGGCAGGAGGAGGCAAGGGTTTGGACATGTGGCTTGAAAGAGAGGGCAGAGTCGAGGATCACCCCGAGGCACCGAGCATGCGGGACTTGGGAAAGTGAGCAGCCATTGACGTTGATGGACAGGTCTGGTGGGGGGGGTAGAGTGAGATGGGGGAAAGATGATGAATTCTGTTTTGTCCATGTTCAGTTTTAGAAAGCAGAGCAGAGAAGAAAGCAGAAATAGCAGACAGACATTGTGGGATTTTGGTCAGTAAGGAGGTGAGGTCAGGTCCAGATAGGTAGATCTGCGTGTCGTCGGCGTAGAGATGATACTGCAAACCATGGGATTCTATGAGCTGTCCCAGGCAAAGGGTGTAGATGGAGAAGAGTAGGGGTCCGAGAACTGAGCCTTGAGGAACATCGACAGACGGGGCGAGGTGAGGAGGTAGTGTGGGAGAGGGAGACACTGAATGTTTGGTTTGTTAGATATGATGAGATCCAAGATAGGGCCAAGCCTGTGATGCCCAGAGATGAGAGAATCTGTAGCAGGAGGGAATGGTCCACAGTGTCGAAGGCAGAAGACAGGTCCAGGAGAAGGAGGACAGAGTAGTGTCGCTTTCTCTTGGCGGTTAGTAGGTCGTTGGTGACTTTAGTTAGGGCAGTTTCAGTTGAGTGATGCAGTCGGAAGACTGATTGTAAGCGGTCAAAGAGGGAGCAGGAGGAGAGGTGGGAGGACAGTTCAAGATGGACATGCTGTTCCAGTAGTTTTGAGGCATAAGGGAGAAGAGATATCGGGCGATAGCTAGACACAGAGGATGGGTCAAGGGAGGTCTTTTGGAGAATGGGTGTGATCGAGGCATGTTTGAAGGATGAGGGGAAGACACCATTTGTAAGTGAGAGGTTGAAGAGGTGTGTTAGAGTAGGGATGAAGACTGTGGCGATGCTAGGGATGAGGTGGGATGGGAGCAGGTCAAGCATGCATGTGGTGAGGTGTGATCTTGATAGGAGGATGGAAAGCTGATCTTCTGTCATGGTGGAGAAGTTGGTTTTGGGGAAAGAGGGCTGAGCAGCTAAGAGGGGCAATGGGGGCTGTGGGCCAAAGCTTTCTCTGATTGTATCGATCTTCTGCTTAAAGAAAGAGGCAAAGTCTTCAGCAGAAATGAGAGGAGAAGGAGGAGGAGCTGGGACGACGTAGAGAATTGAAAGTGTTGAAGAGCTGTTTAGGGTTGTGAGACAGGGAGGATATGAGAGATGAGAAGTAAGTTTGTTTTGCGGCAGTGAGCGTGGACTTGAAGCTGGTGAGGGACTGCTTGTATGCGGTTAAATGCTCGGCAGAGTGGGATTTTTTCCATCTCCGCTCAGCAACCCTGGAAGCCCGTCTCAGTTTTTTGGTGAGGCTGGTCAGCCAGGGCTGCCTGTTGATTGTACAAGCTTTGCTATGTGTGAGGGGGCGGCCGAATCAAGTGCTGCTGTTATTGTAGTGTTATAAAAGGTGGCAGCAGAATCTGTGTCATGAAGTGATGATATGTTTGTAAGAGGGAGGAGGGACTCAGAGAGCATTGGTAAATTGAGGTGTTTGAGATTTCTGCGAGGGTGAGTGAGTTTGTGGAGTGGGGGTTGTGCACTGGAAGAGGAGAGGGAAGAGAACGTCAGTAGGTTGTGGTCAGACAGGGGAAGGGGTGAGTTAGTGAGATTAGTAAGGGAACAGAGGCGGGTGAAGATAAGGTCCAGCGTGTGACCATCTTTGTGAGTGGCCGCAGAGGACCATTGAGTGAGGCCAAAGGAGGCAGTGAGCGATAAAAGTTTAGAGGCAGCTGGGGTGGAAGCATCAATGGGGATGTTGAAGTCACCCATGATGATAGTGGGGATGTCAGCAGAGAGGAAATGAAGCAGCCAGGTGGTGAAGTGATCGAGAAAGGTGGAGATGGCTAGTTCTGCGGTGCGGTAGATGACAGCCAGCTGAAGGTTGGAGTGGGAGTAGATGCGGACGGAGTGCACCTCAAATGAGGGAACAGTAGCGGAGGGGGGTAGTGGAATTGGGGAAAAGGAGCAGGTATCAGACAGGAGCAAACCAACTCCTCCACCACGTTTGTTGCTGGGGCAGGGGGTGTGAGATAGGTGGAGAATCATATAGCAGTGGCTGTGCATCAGTGTGTCATTCCTGACCAGGAGCCTGCACTGACTACTCAGTGCTTGCAGTTTTTGAAACTTCAGAAGAGGAGGCGATAGAGCTGGAGGCTGTTTCAGCAATGTAAGCCAAAACCTAGTTCCTGATGCTCCGGCTTTAAAAGCGGTTTACCTACTCCCAGAAAAGGGAGCCTTCCAGGCCTTCTGGAGCCAGACGATGACGCAGGCTCAACACCTCCTGCCTTAGGTGCTATTGTGCTTTTGGCACTACCAGCAGATGCACCATCACCACCATCAGTACCAGCTGGCCCCCCAGCCCACGTCCGCGGCCTCTTCCACCATACTTTCTCATGTTTGGGAAAATGTACCAAAAATACCAGCAGATATATGGTACTGTATCAGAAGCGTACAGCTGTATACGGTGAAGGGGAAATTTTAAATCTCCGTATATATTTCCGGAGTCACACACAGACGCTCTCTCAGTATGTATTTGACCATAATACAACAGGCAGAAAAACAGTACTATATCAGAAGCGTACAGCTGTATACAGTGTAGGGGAAATTGTAAATCTCTGTATATATTTCCGGAGTCACACACAGACGCTCACAGGCTCAGTATGGATTAGACCAGAATGCAAAAAGCAGAAAAATGGTACTGTATCAGAAGCGTACAGCTGTTTACAGTGTAGGGGTAATTTTAAATCTCTGTATATATTTCCGGAGTCACACACAGACGCTCACAGGCTCAGTATGGATTAGACCACAATATAAAAAGCAGAAAAATGGTACTGTATCAGAAGCGTACAGCTGTATATAGTGTAGGGGACATTGAAAATCTCCTTATATATTTCCGGAGTCACACACAGATGCTCACTCAGTATCGATTAGACCAGAATATAAAAAGCAGAAAAACGCTATTGTATCAGAAGCGTACAGCTGTATATAGTGTAGGGGAAATTGAAAATCTCCGTATTTATTTCCGGAGTCACACACAGAAGCTCACTCAGTATGGATTTGACCAGAATACAAAAAACAGAAAAACGGTACTGTATCAGAAGTGTACAGCTGTATATAGTGTAGGTGAAATTGAAAATCTCCATATATATTTCCGGAGTCACACACAGACGCTCTCAGTATGGATCTGACCGTAATACAAAAGGCAGAAAAACGGTACTGTGTCAGTAGCGTACAGCTGTATACAGTGTAGGGGAAAATTTAAATGTCCGTATATATTTCCGGAGTCACACAGACGCTCACTCAGTTTGGATTTGACCAGAATACAAAAAGCTGAAAAACTGTACTGTATCAGTAGTGTACAGCTGTATACAGTGTAGGGGAAAATTTAAATGTCCGTATATATTTCCGGATTCACACACAGACGCTCTCAGTATGGATCTGACCGTAATACAAAAGGCAGAAAAACGGTACTGTATCAGTAGCGTACAGCTGTATACAGTGTAGGGGAAATTGTAAATCTCCGTTTATATTTCCGGAGTCATACACAGACGCTCACAGGCTCAGTATGGATTAGACCATAATATAAAAAGCAGAAAAACTGTATTGTATCAGAAGCTTACAGCTGTATACAGTGTAGGGGTAATTTTGAATCTCTGTATATATTTCCGGAGTCACACACAGATGCTCACAGGCTCAGTATGGATTAGACCAGAATATAAAAAGCAGAAAAACTGTACTGTATCAGAAGCGTACAGCTATATATAGTGTAGGGGACATTGAAAATCTCCGTATATATTTCCGGAGTCACACACAGACGCTCACTCAGTATGGATTTGACCAGAATACAAAATGCGGAAAAAACGGTACAGTACAAGAAGCGTACAGCTGTTTACAGTGTAGGGGAAATTGTAAATCTCCGTATATATTTCCGGGAGTCACACACAGACGCTCACTCAGTATGGATTAGACCCGGAATATAAAAAGCTGAAAAACGGTACTGTATCAGAAGCGTACAGCTGTATACAGTGTATGTGAAAATTTAAATGTCCGTATATATTTCTGGAGTCACCCACAGACGCTCTCAGTATGGATTTGACCGTAATACAAAAGACAGAAAAATGGTATTGTATCAGAAGCGTACAGTTGTCTACAGTGTAGGAGTAATTTTAAATCTCCGTATATATTTCCGGAGTCACACGCAGACGCTCACTCAGTATGGATTAGACCAGAATATAAAAGCAGAAAAACTGCACTGTATTAGAAGCGTACAGCTGTATTCAGTTTAGGCGAAATTTTAAATCTCTGTATATATTTCCGGAGTCACACACAGACGCTCACTCAGTTTGGATTTGACCAGAATACAAAAAGCTGAAAAACTGTACTGTATCAGTAGCGTACAGCTGTATACAGTGTAGGGGAAGTTGTAAATCTCCGTTTATATTTCCGGAGTCATACATAGATGCTCACAGGCTCAGTATGGATTAGACCATAATATAAAAAGCAGAAAAATTGTATTGTATCAGAAGCGTACAGCTGTATACAGTGTAGGGATAATTTTAAATCTCCGTATATATTTCCGTAGTCACAAACAGACGCTCACAGGCTCAATATGGATTAGACCAGAATATAAAAAGCAGAAAAACGGTACTGTTTCAGAAGCGTACAGCTGTATATAGTGTAGGGGACATTGAAAATCTCGTATATATTTCCGGAGTCACACACAGACGCTCATTCAGTATGGATTAGACCAGAATATAAAAAGCAGAAAAACGATATTGTATCAGAAGCGTACAGCTGTATACAGTGTACGGGAAATTTTAAATCTCTGTATATATTTCCAGAGTCACACACAGACGCTCACTTAGTTTGGATTTGACAAGAATACAAAAAGCGGAAAAACTGTACTGTATCAGAAGCGTACAGCTGTATACAGTATAGAAGAAAATTTAAATGTCCGTATATATTTTTGGACTCACACACAGACGCCCTCAGTGTGGATTTGACCGTAATACAAAAGGCAAAAAAACGGTATTGTATCAGAAGTGTACAGTTGTCTACAGTGTTGGGGTAATTTTAAATCTCCGTATATATTTCCAGAGTCACACACAGACGCTCACAGGCTCAGTATGGAATATAAAATGCAGAAAAACGGTACTGTATCAGAAGTGTACAACTGTATACAGTGTAGGGGAAATTGTAAATCTCCGTATATATTTCCGGACTCACACACAGACGCTCACTCAGTATGGATTTGACCAGAATACAAAAAGCAGAAAAACGGTACTGTGTAGGGGAAATTTTAAGTCTCCGTATACAGTATTTGCAGAGCGGTTGCAGAGTTAAAAATCTAATTTTTTGTTGCTAATACTGTGCCCCTACCACACTATCTAAGCAACATGGCTTGGAAAAAGTGAGGCCCTGGTGAAAGGGGAATTAGGCTTAGGCTTAGTGTTCAAGGTGTATGTGGGGTAGGTGGTAAATGTGGTAATGTTTGTGAAAGCACTAATGAGCTAACAACATCACATCCTATGCAGAGACAACTGACAACTTTTGTTACTGGACGAGCTACTCCATTACCTTTGTTTGGCAGATGCACAGTGGTATGCCTTGGTGATGAGGCCCAGAAAGAGCATGTGCTGGAGTAATTTTTACCACTCTGTTATATCCATGTTAGAAAAACAAATTTTGCCAGATGCTTCTCGCCCTGGGAAGGGACCCCCAAATGCTGGAGTATTGAAACACTTTTTTATACAGCCTTAAGAGAGCTTTTACCCAACACAGCAGTGAAGCGCACACAGTTCGCATCGCAGCTGTAGACTTCCAACCTCCGACACATGAATTTGTCAACGCCAAAACATTAATTGCAGCAGCCATATTGTAAGTGGATGAAGCAATTTCTGTGAGGCCTTTGACGCTTTTTTTAGACCAGCTTGTGCATCAGCATAACAGAGTCCAAGTCTTAAACGTGGTGAACGAATGGAGAAGATGATGCAGGAGTATCTAGAACTGAATATCAATACCATCAGGAAGGGTTTGAACCCTTTCACATTTTGGTCTTCTGAAATGGATGAGTGGCCTGAGCTTGCCTCACACGCCTTGAAGGTTTAATCATGCCCGGCAGCCAGCGTTCTCTCAGAACGTGTCTTCAGTGCTGCTGGTGGTATCCTGACGGATAAGCGCAGCCGGCTGTCCCTTGAAAGTGTAGATCGCCTAACTTCCATCAAGATGAATAAGTCATGGATCTCCAAGGACTTTTGCACCCCAATCGCAGACTGTACAGACTAGGCGATATTGCATGTTTTAGAATGCTGCATTAATGTAGCGGAACTGCACTCTGTGATATCTTTAATGTTGCTTCTGTGCCTGCTGTTGCTGTTGCTGATGCTGCTGCAGATGTTAACCCAAATTTGTGGAAATGTGAACAGTCATGGTTGTCTACATCTGCTGGGTTGGCTGTAGTGGAAGACGTGTCGGTCCCTATTATCCTGTTTCCACTCTCGTGAAATTTATGCCACTTTGGTGGTGTCAGGCCCTCATTTGATTAAATGTGAACCCTCCTGGTTGGGTATCCATCTGCTGGATTGGGCGTAATGAAAGACCTGTTTGTCCCTATTATACTATTTCTACTCTTGTGAAATTGATGCCACTTTGATGGTGTCTGCCAATAATTTTTGGAAATGTGAACATTCCTGGTTGGGCGTCCATTTGTTGGATTGGGCATAGTGGAAGACCTATTGGTCCCTATTATGCTATTATGCTATTTCTACTGTGGTGAAATTGATGCCACTTTGGTGGTGTCTGCCATTAGTTTTTGGAAATGTGAATACTCCTGGTTGTGTGTCCATCTGCTGGATTGGCCACAGTGGAAGACCTATCAGTCCCTATTATACTATATCTACTGTAGTGAAATTGATGCCACTTTGGTGGTGTTTGCCACGAATTTTTGGAAATGTGAACACTTGTGGTTGGCTGTCCAACTGCTGGATTGGGCATAGTGGAAGAATTGTCGGTCCCTATTAAACTATTTCTACTCTTGTGAAATTGATGCCACTTTGGTATCTGCCAATAATTTTTGGAAATGTGAACACTCCTGGTTGGTTGTCTATCTGCTGGATTGGGCTTAGTGGAAGACCTGTCGGTCCCTATTATACTACAGTATTTCTACTGTGGTGAAATTGATGCCACTTTGGTGGTGTCTGCCACTAGTTTTTGGAAATGTGAACACTCCTGGTTGTTTGTCCATCTGCTTGATTGGGCATAGTGGAAGACCTGTCAGTCCCTATTATACTATATCTACTGTAGTGAAATTGATACCCCTTTGGTGATGTCTGCCATGAATTTTTGGAAATGTGAAGACTCGTGGTTGGCTGTCCATCTGCAGGATTGGGCATAGTGGAAGAATTGTCGGTCCCT
Organism: Oophaga sylvatica; assembly: GCA_033576555.1. Lineage (NCBI taxonomy): Eukaryota > Metazoa > Chordata > Amphibia > Anura > Dendrobatidae > Oophaga > Oophaga sylvatica. The sequence continues at coordinate 195,377,710 of JARQOD010000005.1, forward strand.
ATTATACTATTTCTACTCTTGTGAAATTGATGCCACTTTGGTGTCTGCCAATAATTTTTGGAAATGTGAACACTGCTGGTTGGGTGTTCATCTGCTGGATTAGGTGTAGTGTAAGACCTGTCGGTCCATATTATACTATCTATACTGTGGTGAAATTGATGCCACTTTTGTGGTGTCTGCCACTAATTTCTGGAAATGTGAACACTCCTGGTTGGGTGTCCATCTGCTGGATTGGGCGTAGTGGAAGACCCATTGGTCCCTATTATACTATTTCTACTGTCGTGAAATTGATGCCACTTTGTTGGTGTCTGCCATGAATTTTTGTTAATGTGTAGACTCATTCATGTGTGTTGCCTGTAGCAGAAGGCATCTGAAAACCGTCAGGCCTCCACTTTCTTGGAGTTAACTACTCTTGTTACTATCCATAGATTTTTCTGACAATAATAGTTTACGAAATTTGTATGATATTTGTGCCACCTGAGTGTGGCTGAGCATGAAAGCAGATTGAGCTGTTGCATGTGGTATCAGGGCTCCCAGCACAGGAGGTCTACACCGATCCCTCACCCACATCGTCTTGCTGTGATATTCATGTGAAAGCTGTAAATGCTAGCCCAGATCCCGAAATCGCATGCATGGCTGATGGCTGCAGTACCATACTACAATTTGTACTGTGGGTGAATTGAGGCCACTTTCCTGGTGTCTGCCCATAATTTGATGTGTTTTGGCAGCTTTTGGGGCCGTTAGAAGTTGTTGTGCAAGCGTTTGTTTTTGCCTTCTATTTCCTTGAATGGCGTGCTGTTATGTTTTTCGAATATTCAACGAATAAATCGGCGAATGTTGCAAATTCGGTGATCGTAATCTGAACCGAACATGAAATATTCTCTCATCTATAGTGAGGATGATCAATGAGAGGAACAGTCTGCCGCAAGAAGTGGGTAGTTCTCCTTCAATGGAAGTCTTCCAACAGATGTTGGACAGACATCTGTCTGAATTGATTTAGTGAATCTAGCATTGAGCAGGGGGCTGTACATGATGACCCACGAGGTCCCCTCCAACTCTACCCTTCTATGATTCTATGATACTATGTACATATAATGATATGCTAAAAATAACAAAAGATCAGTGCACCCAATATGAGTATTTTGTTAGCTCGTTGGATGACTGGGAGCCTGTTAAAATACGCAATTATTGGAAAGAAGCGTTCTTACGAATGTTCATTCCTCAATAATCGGGTAGTGAAAATTAACCTTCAGGCTACTTTCATATCTGTGCTAAGGAAAGGTATTTGTTATTTTTGTTTTAGGAATAGACATGTAGAATCAATGCGAAAAATGGATCTGTCACAAATTGGATAAAAACGGAAGCGGTGAGAAGTCACTAATATTATAAGGTCCATTTGGATTAAGTTATTTATGTGTCCACTTTTAGAATGGAGAAAAAAACTTGCGCCCAAAAAATCCTCCATTCTAAAATCTGATACGTAAAGGAACCCAGACTCACTCCATAATAATCAATGATGTCCTTCTGCCTACGTTTGCATCATTTTGCAACATATCCATTTTGCACACTAATTCCACTTGTCTATTCCTAAAATGCAAAAGAAAATTATCATTCCCAAGTATGGATGTGAAAGAACTCAGGCAGATTTAGTAAATATGCCCCAAATAGTCAAATATGTTTTTACAGATAAACATACACTTCTACTACAGTACATGCATATATCACAATACACTGATATACAGAGGTTGGACAAAATAATGGAAACACTTGGAAACATCACCAAAAGTTAGTTTAATAGGCGATTAAAGCCTCAATTCTCCGAGGTACGGATTCATACAAGTTGTGAATTGTTTCCAAAGAAATTTTAGCCCATACTTCAGTCAAAACACCCTCCAGTTCTTTGAGCGACGATGGGGGCGGAAATCGACATCTAACTTGAATCTCTAAAATCGACCATAAATACTCAATAATGTTGAGGTCTGGGGATTGTGGGGGCCAGATGAGATGCTCAACTTCATTAGAATGTTCCTCGTGCCATGCTTTAACGATTCTAGCTGTATAAATTGGTGCATTATCATCCTGAAAGATGACGTCCCCTTGGGGAACAGTTCTTGAACCATAGGATGCACTTGGTCGCCCAAAATGCCTAAATAATCATGGCTGTTAATTCTTCCATGAAGGGATATCATTGGCCCGGCAGATCTCCACGAAATAGCACCCCAGATCATCACAGAACCTCCGCCATGTTTTCCGGTTGGGAGAAGGCAGTCTGGATGGAATGCTTCTTTCGGCTGTCTCCAAACATACACGGGCCGGAGGTCGGAAATAGGGTAAACGATGATTCGTCTGAGAATATCACATGTTTTCACGGCTCAAGGGACCAATTCTGGAGCTTTCTTCACCACTCTAAACGCTTGGAAACATTTGTCATTGAGAGCAGCGGTTTTCGAATTGCAGCTCTTCCGTGGAATCCAGATTTTTTCAGCTCCCGACGAACAATTTTCGTGGAAACTGGGTTCTGTGGGTGTTCATTGAGCTCAGCAGTGATTTTCGGAGACGTAGTCTTGCGATCCTCTCTCACAATTTGCTTTAGAGTCCGACTGTCTCTATCAGTCAACTTCGACTTTTGGCCGGACCTGTGCTTTGCTGCGGACGTTTTTCCTTCTCTTTCAAACGCAGTCATTACTTTGGAAACAGTACCTCTTGACACGCCAAGCATTCGGGTACTTTCGGTTACACTAGCGCCTACCATACCAGCACCAATAATTTGGCCTCTTTGAAAATCAGAGAGGTCTGCCATTGGTATCAGGTTCTCATCAATGTTCTTACAATTATGCAAAACAAACAGTTAATTTACATACACATATCACATAACACAAATCATCAACTACAAAACATTACCATATGTTACGGTTTGCATGTTTATAACATGTTCGAAGATTATGATGCCAAAACGTTAGGTGTTTCCATTATTTTGTCCAACCCCTGTACATTACACACAGACACACAAACTACAATACAATATGGAATTACATACACACATCATACAAACACATGTGCATAAACTGTCATATACATAAATATCCACTGACATTGTGGGTGCTTTTATATCACAGGAATGGGATGAGTTGCTTGTCTGCTATTTGGTTTTCACATCATTAATAATATTAATCCTGTATTAAAAAAAGAAAATTTTTGAAAAACTATTCCTTAAAACATTAATATTATTAGATATCATATAGTAGAATAATTTACATAGTATAACTAATAGCCATCTAAAAGAAATAAGCTACAGAAACCAGATTTTGACATCTCAATGAATATACCTGCATTTGCTTTTATGTTTCAATTGTTCGGCAATCGGCACACGTTGTGCCCCAAAGGGCAATCAGCCATCGGTGGAGTGTCAGGACTTCCTCTCAATCAATCAGGACTAACAGATCAGCATATACAGTACTTTCAACTATGACAGGTTTATCTTGCTCTGGGCATAATTGCGGGTTACTATTCATACCATGATGCAACCGGCACTAAATATAGTATTATATTTTTTAATACAAGTAAACTTATTTTTTGTGTTTTTTTTTTTGTTCCAGTGATAAACGCAATATTTTAACTCATTGTATACTTTAACATTTGGTAATTGACTGTTCAAAGTAAATCTCAAAGTTTTTCCCCTGTATAGCATTATTAAAACAACTAGAAAAAAAAACACTGAAAGGAGAAATATTTAGTTACAAGTGATGCAATAGCAACCACAAATAAGAATACTGTATCGTCTATCGCAATAAAAAATACTATAAGCACTTTATTCAAGGAAGATGGATATGAAAGTATGCTTATACACTTGCCAAAATAATCAGATGCTATTAAATAAAAGGAAGAAAAAATAGAACGGAAGAAATGACAAAACAGAGCAAGAAAAAAAGAACAGGAAAGAGAGGGAAAAAAAGAGGGCTAATTGAATGATGTGGGAAATTCTCACCCATATAGAAGCCATCAGGACTGTAATATTTCTTTAAATGACAAAAAACAGATATCTAGCTACAGAGTATCCCTGAATATAATCCAGGATGTCCATGAAACAAAATCCTCATATGTAGAAAATAAGGTGCACCACCTAGTACGCTAATAAATACAAAAAGGAAATAGGAAAGAGGGTGCTGCATTATGCATGGAAATATGGACATGAAAGAAAAAGGAAAGTTCAATGCATATCTGATTTATAAACAGTGAAAAAACAAAATTTTATTATCACCAATCACATACAATATTAAAATAATTTAATACATTTCAATCATTTAAAAATTTTGCCGAGACATCATTTGCCTCCTTTTGTTCCTGGCCCATAGGGATACGTGCAATATTGGGGCTCCATCACTACACTCCCCCTATTTGTTCACACATGGCTGGCCAGGTTGTTTGTTATGATACACTTTTCTAATTGTTATGGTGATGTCCATTTTCTACTATTGACTGGTATGTTTTCCAACATTGACACTGACTTACATTTTCATTCAAGCATGCGATATTTGTTGTTCCTGGGCTAGGTTCATTGATTGGTTATAACTCCACTCGTCACCAGTGGACTCTGTTGTCATCTATTATACACCTTGTCTGCATTCACCAAGGTTCTAGATGTGCTGTTTATTGAGTATCATGTTGTGTGGTTGTGTGGTTTAAAATGATTTTAATATTGTATGTGATTGGTGTTCATAAAAATGTGTTTTTTCACTCTACAGCTGGAGACCGAAAGGTCAATAAGTGAGAGAAGGGCTACATTCATAGTTGATAGTATTTCAGTAGAGAAGAGCTTGTTGAACATTTCAGAGATTGCTTCTATAAAGTGTTGTATGGTGGGACATGATCATGAAATATCAGTGTAAGAGACAATTGAACCGATACACCTCCAGCATAGAGGAGTTCATCTTGAGAGAATCTTATAGTTCTTCTCTGACTGGCAACATAGTGATAATTCTCCAGGATCTTTCTAGATCCTCCTCCCACTTTGCAAAAAAGAGAGGGTCTAGAACTGGCATCTGGTACTCTTGAAACATCCCATACAGAAGCAAAATGATGTTTCCTTGAGGATTCTTCTTCAGACAGAGACTTTCAAAATAAGTTTGAAGTCTAATAATCATGGCTTTAGAAAGCAGAGATTTTGAAAATCTGGCAACCTGCCTGTATAGAAGAGAAGATTCTGGAGGTACTGTAGTGTTTGAAAAGAATAACACAGAGCTGTCTGAGTCTTAAAATTTACAAATTATGAAGATTTTAAAAAATTATGAAGTACAGAACAATGTTCTCCAGGAAAGGCTAGATAGACCAATCTGTGGCCAGTCAGAAAAATAGGCTTATCGTTAAAGATGATCAGATGTTTTGAAATGCGACTTCAACTGCTTTGCCAAATTTTCCCAAAGAATACAATTCATGCCAAATTTATTATAATATAATGGCATATTTGAAAAGCCATTAAATGCCTAGTATAAAACTGCCCTTGAAGTTTATTTATCTATTTAACCCTTTCTCCTGGAAGCCTATTTACACATTCCTGACCAGGCCAATTTTTACAATTCTGACTACTGTCACTTTATGAGGTCATAACTCTGGAATACTTCAATGGATCCCACTGATTCTGAGAATGTTTTCTCATGACATATTGTACTTCATGATAGTTGTAAAATTTCTTTGATATGACTTGCGTTTATTTGTGAAAAAAGAAATTTCAGAGAGTCATATTGCCCAAAATAGCTAATAAATAACATTTCCCACATGTCTACTTTACATCAGCACAATTCTTGAAACATATTTTTTTGTTAGGAAGTTATAAGGATTATAAGTTGACCAGCGATTTCTCATTTTTACAACAAAATTTGCAAAACCAATTTTTTGTGGGACCACCTCACATTTGAAGTGACTTTGAGAGGTATATATGACAGAAATATCCAAAAATGACACCATTCTATAAACTGCACCCCTTAAGGTACTCAAAACCACATTCAAGAAGTTTATTAACCCTTCAGGTGCTTCACAGGAAGTTTTGGAATGTGGAAGGAAAAAAAATACATTTACTTTTCTTTCACAAAAATTTTCCTTCAGATCTAATATTTTTTACTTTTGCAAGAGTAAGGCCGGCGTCACACAACTACAAAAAATCGGTCCGTTTTAGTCGGTCGATTGTCGGATCAAAATGCAAACATCACACATCCTTCTGTCATCCGATTTTCCTTCAAAGATGCGATTTAGTCGCATGTGTGTGTACCTTGTAACATCCGATTTTCATCCAACTTGCAAGAATTTCTCGCAGGCTTGCAAAACTGACATATAATGGATCCAAAAGAATAGTATTTCAATCACAAAAGAAAGAATAGATATATACACATAGAACACATATATATATATATATATATATATATGTCATTGTGACATGTATATTATATATATATATATATATATTTATAGTTCCTAGACTTCTACATACTGTAATAGCCGCTAATTCAATTGCCGGCTTTTGTGAAATCACAGAAGCCGACATGAAATGATACATTGTTTCCACACAGTTAACCATGTCATTTCCTGTATTTTGATATTTGTTTAGAACTTACAATTGCATGAGTGCATTTGTGCAAAATTTCAGACATGTAGGGGTTAATTAAAGGTGTAAATTCGTTGAAAAAAAATGCGTGGGCTCCCGCTGTATTTTCTCCACCAGACAGACAAAGCAAGCGAGTGGGGGCAGATAATAACAGCCTAGGGAGGGTACATTTTTTTTGTGCCCCCCCTGGCTACTAACATCTGCCCCCAGACACCCCATAAAGGGCAAATCTATAATTAGATTCGCCCTTTCTGGCACTTTGCCCGTCTATTCCCATTGCCCTGTAGCGGTGGCGAATGGGTTAATAATGTCACCTTAATGTCACCTTAGTATTGAAAGGTGACCTTAAGGCAGGTTAATAATTGAGAGCTGTCAATTAGACAACTATCAATTATTAATCCTATTGTATGATAGAAAAATCAAACACACACAGTTTAATAAAAAAGAAGTTTAATGAAATAATCACACAGTTTTTGACCATATTTTATTTTCCTGCTAAAACCATTTCCTGTAATAAAAATAAAATAAAAAAGCAAAATGATTCTTACCAATCCGATGTACAGTCAGGTCCCACGGTGTAATCCATCAGAAAGGGTTAACAGGTTACAGGTCGCAGAGAGCTAATAATGCTGTCTCAGACCTGTATTCCCCTGAATGAATCAGTTACTCTCCCAGCGAAAGGAGAGGAATAGATTCATGAATGGAGCTTAATTGATTTATTGCCACTTTCACTTCAGTGACCTGACCTAACGTGAAAGTGGATACAATCAATTAAGCTTCATTCATTAATCACATCCTCTCCTGTCGGCAGGAGATAAGCTCATTCATTCAGGAGCTATCAGATGAGCACGCAGGATTACTTGCGCTGCTTATCTGATTGCTAGTTAACCCTTTGTGAAGGATTACATCGTGGGACGGGACAGATTGCCAGATAGGTAAGAATAATGTTGTTTTATTATTTTATATTTATTTTAGAAGAACAAGGGCTTCGAACGGATTAAGAGTGAAAAAAGATGGTCAAAAATATGTGTTTTTATTTCATTAAAATTATTCTTAAAGTGTGTGTGTTTTTTTTATTTCAATAGGATTAATAATTGATAGTTGTCTAATTGACAGCTCTCAATTATTAACCTGCCTTAAGGTCACCTTTCAATACTAAGGTGACATTAAGGTGACATTATTAACCCATTCGCCACCGCTACAGGGCAATGGGAATAGACGGGCAAAGTGCCAGAAAGGGCGAATCTAATTATAGATTTGCCCTTTCTGGGGTGTCTGGGGGCAGATGTTAGTAGCCAGGGGGGGCACAAAAAAATGTACCCTCCCTAGGCTTTTATTATCTGCCCCCACTCGCTTGCTTTGTCTGTCTGGTGGAGAAAATACAGCGGGAGCCCACGCATTTTTTTTCAACGAATTTACACCTTTAATTAACCCCTACATGTCTGAAATTTTGCACAAATACACTCATGTAATTGTAAGTTCTAAACAAATATCAAAATACAGGAAATGACATGGTTAACTGTGTGGAAACAATGTATCATTTCATGTCGGCTTCTGTGATTTCACAAAAGCCGGCAATTGAATTAGCGGCTATTACAGTATGTAGAAGTCTAGGAACTATAAATATATATATATATATATATATATACATGTCACAATTACATATATATATATATTATATATATTATATATATGTATTCTATGTGTGTATATCTATTCTTTCTATTCTTTATTAAAGCTGTCAGTGTGATTTTACAGTATAGCCGGGGATGAATTGCCGGCTTTTCTAAAGGACACCGATGCAATTTAATCGCAAGTCACACATGCGGTCCGTTTGTAATCAGATTTTTCATCGCTCCCATAGACTTGCATTGGCGATAGTCGACCCACAATCGGTGACAATCGCAGCATGCTGCGATTGCACACGGACGTTTAAAACGGACCACAAAAAATCTGATACTAGGAGCTGCTCCATAGATTAACATAGGGCAGACTGCAATACGATTTTTCATCGTATTGCAGTCGTCCGATTCTGTCGCCAGTGTGACGCCGGCCTAACAGGAGAAAATGGACCATACAATTTGTTTTAAAATTTATGCTAAGCATGCCGATATCCCATATGGGGGGAAATCTACTGTTTGGGCACTTGGCAGGACTCAGAAGGGAAGGTGCGCCATTTCACTTTTTTAATATAAAATTTGCTGGCATAATTAGCGGACGCCATGTCATGTTTGGAGAGCCCCTGATGTGCCTAAACAGTGGAAACACTCAACAAGTGACACCAGTTTGGAAACTAGACCCCTTAGGGAACTTATCTAGATGTGTATTGTGCACCTTGAACCCACAGGTGCTTCTCCAGTTTATAACGTAGAGCCGTGAAAATAAAAAAAATCTAATTTTTCCCTCAAAAATCTTTTTTAGTACCAAATTTTCTATTTTCACAAGGGTAACAGGAGAAAATGGACCCCAAATATTATTTATCAGATTCTTTGGAGTTTACCGATAACCCATATATGGTCGAAAACTACTTTTGAGGTACAGTGAAAAGCTCAGAAGTGAAGTAGCGCCATATTACAGTGCAGATTTTGCTGCACTGGTTTGAGGGTGCCATGTCACATTGTCAGAGCCACTGTGGTGCCAGAACAGCAGAACCCCCTCATAAGTGACCCCATTTTACAAATTAAACACTCAATTAATTCATCTAGGGTCCAGTGATTATATTGACACCACAGGTGCTTCACAGAATTTTATACCATTGGGCAGTGAAGAAAAGATAATTTACATTTTTACAACCAAAATTGTGCTAGCCCCAAATTTTACATTTTCATACTGGGAAAACGGTAAAAATGGCACCACAATTTGTCCCCCATTTTCTACTGAATGTAAAAATATCACATATGTTGCTGTATAGTACTGCTTAGCCATACAGAGAGACTCTGGAGGGACCGAGCGTTATTTGCCTCCTGGAGCGTAGATTTTCCTAGAATAGTTTGTGGACTCCCTATACAGAGCCCCTAAGTGCTAGAAAAGCAGAATCTCCCCTCAAGTGACCCCATTTTGGAAATTAGACCCCTTTGGGAATTTATCTACAGGTGTAGTGACGATTTTGACTCCATGGGTGATTTCCAGAAACAAGCAGCAGTGGATGTTGCTGAGTGAAAATTGCAAACTGCCATTGTAGTGACCAGTACATTGCAGTCACCAATACGTTATGCCCAGCCCGTGCTTCTGGAGGCATGCACCTGTAAGTTAGGCGGGCTCTCATCACTACATAAATGCCAAACGTGGGCGCTAAATATGGTTTAAGCACACTGGGGCTCAGAAGGGAGGGGGGCATTTGGATTTGGGAGCAGAGATTTTGCTGAATTTCTTTTGGGGGGCGAGGAGCCATTCACTTTTCCAGAGCCTTTGTGCTACCAATAATGTGGAAACCAATATATTTCCATTAACAAATGACAGACCTGAGTGGGGACATGGTTTTTTGAGGATTGAGTTGAAACTTTTATTGGGAACATTTTACATAACATTTATCACATTTATCTGGTGCTCTTACATCAAGATTTCCATCTGAATCTCCAAGTGACGTGACAGATGAAAACCCCGATGGATCCATTCACTATAATGAGTTACTCTGAACTCTATCTGACCTCTGTTCTGCGCTGTCCTTCTTTTCAGAAGTGCACAAAACTGTGACCGACGGCGCTTTTATTCAATTCTAAAATGACAGACACCGCCAGATCAAAGGTCCTATGGCATCCACAGTGCCTCCATCTGCCTCATTATAGGGAATCTTCTGCCAGAGGTTCCATCTGAATCACGTATTTCAGAGATTTACACGGAAACCCCAGTGTAAGCGCTCAGCGCAGAGCGCAGTATAAATATGCGCTGATCCTTACTGCGATCTTTGGGAGGCAGAATGAAAAAATCAACAGCATGTGAAGAATTGGTTTAATTTTTTTACACCGTTCCTCATGCGGTATAAGTGATTAGGCGACTTTATTCTTCGGGTCGGTGTGATTACAGCGATATTTGATTTATATCGGGTTTTTATGTTTGGCTTCTGTCACACACTAAGGCTCCTTTCACACATCTGTGTCTCCGGTACGTGTGGTGACAGTTTTCACATGTCCTGGAGACACGTACGCACGTAGACCCATTCAAATGAATGGGTCTGTGCACATGTCAGTGTGTTTCCACGTACCGTGTGTCCATGAGCAAAACACGCTGACATGTCCATTTTTTGCTGTCATCACGGATTGCAAAATGACCCGCACAAGTGCACACAGAGAACACACTTTGATGTCCTCCGTGTGCACGGATAGCTGCCGGGAAAGAAGCGGCTACTGTAAGCTGCTGTCCCCCTGCGGCTGGTGCTGAAGCCAGCTGTCATTCTCCTTGCTCTGTCTGCAAGCAGAGAACGATGAGCGGTATATTAACACAGGAAAATTGCCCAAACGGAAAATTGCCCACACGGAAAATTGCCCACACGGAAAATTGCCCACATGGAAAATTTCCCACATGGAAAATCAGATCTCTGATATTAACTATAGATCTATGCTATTCTCTGTCCTGCAGAGCATCTCGCCTATAACTCTCTACTGTTTTCCTGTGGGTATTCATGTCTGAGGGCAATTTTCTGTGGGCATTTTCCAGATATCATGTGAAAATCCTCACCTTGCACCTCAAATATCATAGATCTGAAACTTTGTGATGCTGCAATTGGCAATTTTCCGTGTGGGCAATTTTTCCTTGTGGGTAATTTTCCGTATGGGCAATTATCTGTGTGGGCAATTTTCCGTGTGGGCAATTTTCAGTGTGAGTAATTTTCCGTGTGGGTAATTTTCCGTGTGGGCAATTTTTCGTGTGGGCAATTTTCCGTGTGGGCATTTTTCCTGTGGGTATTTTTCTTTTCATGTAGTACACACACGGACTCACGGACACTAATATCTCCGGAAATATCAGGACGTGTGAAAGGGGTCTAAAAGACACTTTTTATTGCGAAAACTATTTGTATCACCACATTTTGAGAGCTATAATTTTTCCATATTTCGGCCGACAGAATCATGTTATGGATTGTTTTTTGCAGGTCAAGCTTACGTTTTTATTGGTACCATTTTCGGGAACATGACCTTTTTGATAACTTTCTATTCCGATTTTTGAGAGACAGAATGAACAAAAACCAGCTTATTCAGAAATTGCTTTTTTTATTTTATACTGTTCTGCTTGTGATAAAATTGGTATGGCAGCTTTATTCTTCAGGTCAGTAAGATTACAGTGATACCCAATTTATATTTTTTTTTATGTTTTGGCGCTTTTACACAATAAAAACTATTTTACAGAAAAAATAATTATTTTTGCATTGCTTTATTCTGAGAGCTATAACTTTTTTATTGTTCTGCTGATGGAGCTGTATTATGACTTGTTTCTTGTGGGACAAGATGACATTTTCAGCGCTACAATTTTTTTTTACATTCGTCTTTTTGATCGCATTTTGTTACACTTTCTGTTCAGCGAGTGGATGATAAAGTATTGTTTTTTGCCTTGTTTTTTATTTATTTTTTTACAGTGTTTACTGAAGGAGTTAACTAGTGGGACAGTTTTATAGAGCTGGTCTTTATGGACGTGGCGATACCAAATATGTGTACTTTTATTGCTTATTTTTTTATTTATATAAATAAATATATTTTTGGGAAAAATATTTTAATCTTTTTTTTTTTCATTGGGGATTTTTTAAAAAATATTTTAACACTTTTTAATATTTTTTTAAAACTTTTTTACATTGTTCCATTCTGAAAAATCACTGTATTACATCTGATCGCTGATCTGATGTTGTGTAATACATCTGCACTGCAGAACCTCGGAGCAGCGACTGACAGGCAGGGAAGGAAGTATTTCATGTCCTGCTCTCTGCAGACACTGGGAAGCCACCTTCCCTGAAGGACCTGGAAGGACCCCGCTGATTTCTTGGTGCCGGCGGTCTCCATGGAGGCCATCAGTACAGCGTGATGCTCATCTATGCCGCTGTCACTACTGACAGTGGCATTAGACGGGTTAAATGCCCGCGAACGGTGCTAGCTCTGATCGTGAGTGTTGCTGCAGTGTGTCAGCTCTCACACGGAGCTGACACCCGCACACTATCTTCGAGGCTCTCAGCATGAGGTCGAGCGATCATGCAGCCATACATGTACTGCTCTTTGAGGGAACGCAGCTCCCACAGAGCAGAATATGTACGATTCATGTCAGGAAGGGGTTAAACTATGTAATATAAAAAAGTATCTTTAATGTTCAAATGACCCTAATCTATCTGGCTAGAGGGAACTGGATGTTAACTGTGGGTAGCAAGCAGCTTATTTACCACATAGACCAGTTTCAGACTTTGTAGGCTACTTGTATTGTAATATAAATCCTACTCAAAAATGTGAATAGAGCTTAAAATGTTCAATAAAGCCATATTTTTATTAATACACAAGGATAAAACTATATTTAGCAAAAAGGATAAAATGACATATAAAAGGATTCAAAATCCTACAGAGGAAAATCACAGATAAATGTATAGGAAGTGGGTATAATAAACTAATATAGCAGAAAAAAAAATGGTGAAAGTCAGCTTACCGGTCTGAAGAAACTCCCCTGGCCTACTCATGTCCAGCACGGATCGTGGTGAGCAGCCATAGCAAACATACAGCAAAGAAAGGAAGAATCCAGCTCAGGACGGAGATGGCAAAAATAGGACAAACCTTTATTGGAGAGACTTAAAATTCAAAAACATAGCACACACCTGGCACACCAGTGAATGTGATTAACGCGTTTCAACTAAAAACTTGAGATCATGGGTAAGACTTTTTAGCTAAAACTTGTTGATGGCCTTCACTGGTGTACCAGGTGTGTGCTATGGTTTGGATATTTTAAGTTTGTCCAATAAAGGTTTGTCTTATTTTTGCTAATATAAACTAATGGTATGTTACCTGAATGGTGTTAATGATTTTCAATATGGATACAGCAGCAGGGTCACTATATCACTATATAAATATACATTATATTAAAAAGTAAGTCCAATTGGATTAATGCATAAATTATCATATACAGACATCACGTCAAATGTATCACAATGAATATAGGTATTACAGAGAAAGTGAGATGCCAAATATGAGCACATACTGTAGGAACTAGAGATGAGCGAATATGTTCGGAAAATGATCACCAAACATAAATTCGGCACGAATATGGCACATTCGGATTCGAGATTGGAAACACAAGCAAATTTTCTTAAAATCGGGAAAAATTGATAATATTCGGTAACAGTGCGGGAAAATATTTGCGTTGCCACTAAAGTATTTTTAGCACTTTGGCTAGAATAGTGGTGGTGTATGATGAGCAGTTGGCACATGTTTATGATTGGATGGGATGGGGAGAGCTCAGAGGAGCGGCGTGCTTGTAAAAAATTTTTTTCTAACTTTGTGTATGAACATTTTAGCTAGCTAATCAGGGTGCAAGAAACATCCACCATGTCCAGACACAATGGCTTGTGCCATTGCCTGCTGAAATCATATGTCCCTCTCTATATAAAGAGTGTACATCATTTTTAGTGCCATTTTGTCAGTATAACAGCACAGAGAGGGTGCTCCTGACGCTGGTCCTGGGTGCTGATAGATTTTAGCTAGTTAGTTAGGTGGTTATTTCTAAGTCAGGTAATTTAGATAGCTAGTGTCCTGTGTGTCTGTGAAATCAACCTTCCAGCATTTACAGTGCCTTGCGAAAGTATTTGGCTCCCTGGAACTTTTCAACCATTTCACACATATCATGCTTCAAACATAAAGATACCAAATTTTAATTTTTGGTGGAGAATCAACAACAAGTGGGACACCATTGTGAAGTTGAACGAAATTTATTGGTTATTTAAAATTTTTGTGGAAATGCAAAAACTGAAAAATTGGGGCGTGCAATATTATTCGGCCCCTTTACTTTCACTGCAGCAAACTTACTCCAGAAGTTCATTGTGGATCTCTGAATGATCCAATGTTGTCTTAAATGACTAATGATGATAAATATAATCCACCTGTCTGTAATCAAGTCTCCCTATAAATGCACCTGCTTTGTGATAGTCTAAGGGTTCTATTTGAAGCACAGAGAGCATCATGAAGACCAAGGAACACAACAGGCAGGTCCGTGATACTGTTGTGGAAAAGTTTAAAGCCGGATTTGGACACAAAATGATTTCCAAAACTTTAAACATCCCAAGGATCACTGTGGAAGCGATCATATTGAAATGGAAGGAGTAGCATACCACTGCAAATCTACCAAGACCCGGCCGTCCCTCTAAACTTTCATCTCAAACAAGGAGAAGACTGATCAGAGATGCAGCCAAGAGGCCCATGATAACTCTGGATGAACTGCAGAGATCTACAGCTGAGGAGGGACAGTCTATCCATAGGACAACAATCAGTCATACACTGCACAAATCTGGCCTTTATGTAAGAGTGGCACAAAGAAAGCCATTTCTCAAAGATATCCATAAAAAATGTCTTTTAAAATTTGCAACAAGACACCTGGGAGACACACCAAACATGTGGAAGAAGGTGCTCTGGTCAGATGAAACCAAAATCGAAGTTTTTGGCAACAATGCTAAACGATATGTTTGGCGTAAAGGCAACACAGCTCGTCATCACCCTGAACACACCACCCCCACTGTCAAACATGGTGGTGGCAGCATAATGTTTGGACCTGCTTTTCTTCAGCAGGGACAGGGAAGCTGGTTAAAATTGATGGGAAGATGGTTGGAGCCAAATACAGGACCATTCTTGAAGAAAACCTGTTGGAGTCTGCAAAAGATCTGAGACTGGGATGGAGATTTGTCTTCCAACAAGACAATGATCCCAAACATAAAGCAAAATCTACAATGGAATGGTTCACAAATAAACGTATCCAGGAGCTATAATGGCCAAGTCAAAGTCCAGACCTGAATCCAATCGAGAATCTGTGGAAAGAGCTGAAAACTGCTTATCATAAACGATCTCCATCCAACCTCACTGAGCTAGAGCTGTTTACCAAGGAAGAATGGGCAAGAATTTCAGTCTCTCGATGTACAAAACTGATAGACATACCCCAAGCGGCTTGCAGCTGTAATCGCAGCAAAAGGTGGCGCAACAAAGTACTAAGTTAAAGGGGCCGAATAATTTTGCACGCACCACTTTTCAGTTTTTGTATTTCACAAAAATTAAAAAAAACAATAAATTTAGTTCAACTTCACAATTGTGTCCCACTTGTTGTTGATTATTCACCAAAAATTTAAATTTGGTATCTTTATGTTTGAAGCATGATATGTGGGAAAAGGTTGAAAAGTTCCAGGGAGCCAAATACTTTCACAAGGTACTGTATTTTTCTTGAGTCGTTAGAGAGATTCAGAGACAAAGAAAGCAGGGAATATTTCATAGAAGTATGTTGTGCATTGCTTCTATGATGCTTCATTGTGCTCCATGCACGAGTAAACCTTTCAAAATCATTTTTTTTAGTTGCTAAATGTGATTCAGCACGTCATATCTCACCTTGTCATTTAGTGGCAGTGAAATTCATCTTTGTCCAGAGCTGTTGCAGACTAAAAAAAACTATTTTTTTTCTGTTACAAACTTGATCCAGCAAGCCATATCCCACCTTCTCAATTTGTGGCGGTGAAATTCATCTTTGTGCAGAGCTGTTGCAGAGTAACAAAAAATTATTCTTTTCAGTTGCTAACATGATTCAACAAGCTATATCTCACTGTGTCAATTAGTGGCAGTGAAATTCATCTGTGTGCAGAGCTGTTGCAGAGTAAAAAAAAATAGTTTTTTTCTGTTACAAGCGTGATACAACACACCACTGTTGCTATCGAGATTCAGCAAGGTATAGGTCACCTTGTCATTTAGTGCTGCTGAACTTAATTTGTGTGCAGACTGCAGAGCTGTTGCAGAGTACAAAAAAATATTTTTTTCTGATACATTAGTGATACAAGACATCATATTCCACCTTCTCATTTTGTGATGGCAAAATTCATCTTTGTGTAGAGCTGCTGTAGAGTAAAAAAAAACTTTTTTTTCTGCTGCTAATGTGATTCAGCAAGGCATATGTCACCTTGTAATTTAGTGCCACTGAGCTTAATCTGTGTGCAGACTGCAGAGCTGTTGCAGAGTAAAAAAAACTATATTTTTCTGTTACACATGCCATATCCTACCTTCTCATTTTGTGGCTGTGAAATTCATCTGTGTACAGAGCTCATGCAAAGTAAAAAAAACTTTTTTTTTCTGTGACAAACATGATACAGCAGGCTAGATCAGAGTATGAAATTGTTTGGAGAATATATTCTATAGTATACAGGCCTCATCCACACTAAAAAAATATTTTCTTTTGTTACTAACGTGATACAGCAGGGAAGATCTGAGTTTGAATATTGTTTGGAGCATATATTCTTTGTTATACAGGCCTCATCCACACTAAAAAAATACTTTCTTCTGTTAATAACTGGTGATGATCAAAAAGTGAAATATTCAGATTCGCGAAAATCGGCACAAATAATTTATAATATCCGTGTATTTGTGCCGAATAACGAATCCAATGCAAGTCAATGGGAAAGCCAAATATTTTTCTGCTGGACCCAACAAACAGGTCTGGGGGCATTGGGAAAAAAGCTGAAATTTATGGGAAAGAGCTAAAACAAAATGGGAACAGATGCCTGCATGTCTTTCTAACTCACATATTGTTTCTGGGAATAATGTTGTCAGACTCTTGTGACAGTCTGACAGATTTTTAAAAAGACCTACCAAACCAAAAACATTTTTTTTCAAAGGGAAAAATGCTAAGAAACATTATTTCCTTCATAATTACATATGCTATGTGTGCATATGCATATGTATGTATATAATGCAAAATAAAAAAAAATTAGACCTCCCCTTTAGCATATGTTCACAGGGATCATTTTGGCTTTAGCTTTTCCTTTAACATTTGTGAGGGCTCTCACTCCTAGATTTGAGAGGTCCCTCTCACATGCCACATAGTTAGCAAGATAGTGGAATGCATATTCCCTATCAATTTACAATGCCATTTCAAACATGCCTGTTTGAGTTTTGGGCTTTGCCCGCCACCCCCACCATGTCATTATGCGGCCCTCGCTTTTAATTTTCAGAGGGCCACCATGTGCTGTGAAACCTGTGTTTTGTAAGGTCCACAGTTCATTTTTACCACCGGATCCCAATGGAACCATTGTCATAGCGGGTGAAGCTGCCCCAAGGTGAATATAATACAAGAGTTGTGTGAGCTGTATGATCAATATCAGTAAATTGGATTCTACCAGACAACAAAAGCATTAGAATTAAAATCGGAAGACTATGTATGCAAGCGAGGGCCTGCAGTGGTTTTATGTCCGTTTAGCAAACAAATGCAATATAACGTCATGCTACAGATTTGTACAAATCTGCAGCATTGCGTTATATTGCATTTCTGATAGATGATAGGATAGATAAATAGAAGATAGGATAGAAAGGTAGATAGAAGCGAGAATAGCTTTACCAGTGTCCCCTCCTCTCCTGCTTCCATTGCCGCTCATTATGCTCATGAATATTCACCTAACAACCAAGAAGCAGCAGAGTGAGAGCAGGGACACTGGTAAGATCGATGAAGCTATTCTATCTATCTGTCTATCTATCCTATCATCTGTCTATCTCCATGTAGCGCATATGCATGTGTCCTGTGCACTCTCCCCCTCCCTGCACTGTCTTCTCCTCCTGTGTGCTGTCCCCCCTCCCTGCGCTGTCCCGCCTCCCTGAGCTGTCTTCTCCTATGTGCTGTACCCCCTCCCTGTGATGTTTTCTCCTCCTGTATGCTGTCCTCCCCTCTGGCTGTCTTCTCATCCTGTGCTCTGTTCCCACTCCCTGCGCTGTCTTCTCCTCCTGCTTGCTGTCCCCCCTCCCTGCGCTGTCTTCTCCTCCTGCGCGCTCTTCCCCCTTCCTGCACCGTATTTTCCTCTTGTGCACTGTCTTCTCTTGTGTGCCATCTTCTCCTCCTGTGCGCCACCTTCTGCTCCTGTGTGTTGTCCCTCCTCCACACGCTGTCTTCTCCTCCTGTGCACTGTCTCCCTTCCCTGCGGTCTGCTATGCACCGCGCTGATGTCAGCTCTCAGCGCATAGCAGCGATGTTCAATGGCCGCAGGCCTATCAGAGGCTGCTAGCTTATGTGCGTGGCCTTTGATAGGTCGGGGTCATTAAATGTCAATGATATGCGACAGGAACTGACATCAGCGCGGTGCATAGCAATGACGTCTGATGGCCCAAACGCCGGCGGTCATCTTAATACACTAGTTTGCGATGCGTGGCTGCGGTTACTGATAGGCCCATCGGATATAGAGTGGGCCCGAGGTTACTGGTGGGCCATCTCTACGTCCAGCATGGGGGCCCATGAGGATCTGGGGCCCACCGGGGGATTATCTGCTGTCCTGGCAGGCCACTCCAACCCTATCCCAATGTGTCACTTTCTTCTCCCATATATTTTCTTCCTGCCCCATTTGTCTGTCCTCATATTGCGGCCTGTAGTACAATAAAAAAGGTCCTCATCACCCGGCCACAGTCCAGCGCCATCCTCTGCCTTTGTCCTCAACCAGCCATGAACCAGCGTCATCCTCCTCCTTCCTCCTCACCCAGCCACGATCCAGCGTCATCCTCCTCATTCCTCCTCACCCGGTCGTGATCCAGCATCGTCATCCACCTTCCTCCTCACTTGGCCATGGTCCAGCACCATCCTCCGCCTTCCTCATCACCCTGCCGCGATTCAGCGTCGTCCTCTGCCTTCCTCCTCAACCGGCCGCGATCCAGCATTGTCCTCCGCCTTCCTCCTCACCTGGCCGCGATCCAGCGTCGTCCTCTGCCTTCTTCCTCACCCAGCTACGTCCCCCTCCTTCCTCCGGAGTCACACTTGTATGTGACTCGCATCCCATCACATGGCACAACCACCCACTCTCTGTGGACAAGAGCATGTTAGCTGCATATATTTCGCAGCTGCTAGCTCTTGTCAAAAGAGCAGACGGTCGTCATAGGCAGCGCGGGATGCTGCAGCGCATGACTAACATTATACGCTGGTGACCCACACACTCAGGTCAGCTGCCAGCCCCTGATTGGCTGACGGATATTAACTATTCCAGGGATAGCAGGAAACAATGCATTTCAGCTGAACACGCGTCCGCAGGTTCAGATGAATACAGAACCTGCCGAATCTTGTCCCTGGGGCCCCGTGAGCACAGGCAAAAAGGGGGGCCATTTTAAGCTCACAGAGCCCCATACACCACCCTGCCTGCAGGCACAGGGTCCGCCCTGAGACTGCCACTCTCTGCCCTAATACTGCAGTGACTGCCCTGAGACTGCAGACAGTGACTCACTGCCCTGAGAGACAGCCCTGACACTGCATTGAGAGACTGCCGCTGACTGCCCTGAGACACTGCCCTGACACTGTAAGGGCCCGGAATCAACTTCCACTGCTCTCCTCTCCTGCAGGACCAGGCTGCTGCTGGGTCAAATTATTACCTCAGGTTGCAGGAGAACAGTTTTTGCTGTGGCGACGTGGTGATGAGCTGGGGTCACATGTGAGGATTCTTCCTGGGTAGCAGAGGCAGTCAAAGAGGGCATGGCCATAACACAGAGGGGCTTGGCCTGCAGCAGAGAGGCTATTGCAGGCATCTTGAGCATGTATGGCCAGAATCAATATGGGGCGTGGCCGGTACAGTGGGGTGTGGCCTTCACTAAGCGAGGATATGTAAGTATGCAGAGGGTGTGTGGACAGCATGAAGAGGAGGGCATGGCTGGCAAAAGAGAGGGGGCGTGGCCAGCACCGAGCTCTACATGGATGCATCAAGAGGGGGCATGGTGGCTGATTCTCAGTGCCTGGGCTGCCACTAGGAATTTCGGGGCCCCATACTGGCAAAATTTTCGGGGACTCGCCAAGCTCACCCAGCCCGCCTCCACCTCACGAACGCCCACAGTTCCACTGCACTCTCTTGAAAAGCCCATTTCCCACAATCACACATAACAGTTCCATCACGGATCATACATATAGCCAGCAGCTTATGTTTTGGCCAAAAGATTTTTAAGCTGCCACCATGACAAGATAGACTCTTATGCCGGGCTCTACTTGCTCTAACCTATTAATATTTGTTAAATATCCAATACAATTTAGGTATTTTTTATTTATTTTCAATTTTAAAATGACTAATATCATCACATACAAGGGACAAATACCACCTCACCTTGACCAGACCACATATTACCACCACATAGTGACCTATAATACTACATACAAAGAACAAATACTGCCACACTATGTCCAGACCACATATTACCACCACAGTGAACGGATAATATCAGATACAAGGGACAAATACCACCGAACCATGTCCACACCACATATAACCACCACAAAATGACCAATAATACCACATACAAGGAACAAATACCACCAAACCATGAGCACACCACATATTACCACCACATAGTGACCAAATAATAGCACATACAAGGAACAAATACCACTACACCATGTCCAGACAACATATTACCACCACATAGTGACTAAATACTACAATACTGATCATTAATAAAAAAGCAATACTAATATCACCATAAGTGACATTTTACACAGGAGATCTGTACTTAGTATGCAGTGACTGTTTACAGGTAATACAGTGATCACCGGTGACATTATACACAGGAACTCTGTATATAGTGTCAGTGTACAGGTAATAAATACAGTGATCACCAGCGACATTATACACAGGAGCTCTGTATATAGAGCATAGTGTACGTGTAATACAGTGATCACCAGTGACATACACAGGAGCTCTGTATATAGTGTATAGTGTAAAGGCAATATAGTGATCACTGGTGACATTGTGCACAGGACCGCTGTATATAGTATGCAGTGTATAGTGTACAGGTAACACACTGACCCACAAGTGACGTTTCTAGGTGAAGTCCTTCATCTTCATCCAGCACAGAACGCTGTCACTTCTTCCAGCCAAGGCTCGTCTCTGCAGAAAAATAACACAGTTATCCAGAGCACCGCTTGCAGAACACATTACTTAATTTTTTCCCAAATTCTAAACTACACCAGATGAAGAAAAAAAGGCGACAGTGTCGCTCTGCACAGTAACAGGACCGCCTCCACCATTTAAAAAAGTATGCTCAAAAAATAAAATAAATACATCACTGCAGTAATAATATCCCTTATTTAGCCCCTATGGTAAAAATATCCCCATCCTGGCCCCCGTGTGTTTCATTCCTGGCTCCAGCCATATGTTCTCTAGTGATGAGCGAGCACTAAAATGATCGTTGTTCGGGTTGAGCAGATTGGAATACTCGGGTACTCGGACAGAACAACGAGCCCAATGTAAGTCTATTGGAGACGTGATTATTTTTGCCGCAATCCACCCCAAGGGTCCTTTAAAGGTCTAAAAACGTCTGAAAATGATGGAAACACTGCTGAAATGACACGAGGACATCATGGGGATCACCCCTGGAAGCACTCCTGACTCCAAGTTCACAGCTGTAAACAATGTTGTCAGTTTCATGCCTTATGATTCCGATGCACCGAAAAACATACCAAAACGAAACCAAAACTGATTTTGCAGCGAAATATGTGAAGGCACATCCTTTCCATGTTAATGACTTGTATATAAGGCAAAATAATAAACCCCAGACCAAAATGTTTCTCCACCACTTGGGATATGTTCCGACGCAGCGTTCTAGAAGCGTTTTTGATACTTTAATGTTGATTTCAACCAAAACAAATGCATTCACTGGGAAATGTCATTGTAACATTTAACAAGCCTAGCTGGCCATGTGGTGTGTGACACAAAAGCAGACACATCTTGCTTCATTTATGAAGGAGGGACTCTTAAATTCACAGAGCCTATTTTTACATTAAATGCTAGACTGTATGGGCTCCTTCCAGGTCTGACATAATTTCCAGGGGCGTGTTCTGACAAAGCCAGGAAGAGAAGCCGCCATTAGACATTTGTCTTAGCAGTCTGATGCCGGCGTCTGCTTGCTGCAGGGAGGGAAATCAGAGGTCAGAGTCCTCAGTGACATGTAGGAGTATTTATTAATTAACGGGTTGATATCTACTTTTTTGGTTGAAGGGGCCTGATACTTGGGGTACTTGGGGCTGTCTAGTGGTGTTTGAGGGGTTAATGCATGGTCGTAGGGTCTGGTTGTGCCCCGGGAGGTTAATGCACACTTGTGGGGTTGGTTGGGTTCCCGGGGGGTTAATGCACGCATGTGGGGTCTGGTTGTGCTCCTAGGGGAGTTAATGCATGGTTGTGGAGTCTGGTTGTGCTCCTAGGGGAGCTAATGTATGGTTGTGGGGTCTGGTTGCTCCCAGGGGCTTAATGCATGCTTGTGGGTCTTGTTGGGACCTGGGGGGGTTAATGCACGCTTGTGGGGTCTGGATGTGCTCCTATGGGGGTTAATGCATGACTGTGGGGTCTGGTTGTTCCCCGGGTGAGTTAATGCACACTTGTGGGTTCTTGTTGGGACCTGGGGGTTAATGCATGGTTGTTGGTATTCTGGTTGTGCATTTCGGGGAAGGGGGATAATGCACAGTTGTGGGGCCTGGTTGTACCCTTGGGGTTAATGCACAGTTGTGGTGGTTGTCCCTGTGGTTATGCCTCGTGGGTGGGTCCGAGTTAATGCATGGTTGTGGGGTTTGGTTGGGTTCCTGGGGGGCTCTCTAGTGGGGTTTGAGGGGTTAATGCACGGTCGTGGTGTCTGGTTGTGCCCAGGGAGGTTAATGCACACTTTTGGGGTCTGGTTGGGTTCCTGGGGGTTAATGCACTTGTGGGGTCTCGTGCCCCAGTGGGGGTGAACGCAAGGTTGTGGGATCTGGTTGGATTCTCAGGGGATTAATGCACGTGTGGGGTCTGGTTGCGATCCTAGGGGGGTTAATGCACGGTTGTGGGGTCTGGTTGTGCTCCTAGGGGGGTTAATGTATGGTTGGGGTCTGGTTGTTCCCCAGGGGGGTTAATGCATGCTTGTGGGGTCTTGTTGGGACCTGGGGGGTTAATGCACACTTGTGGGTTCTTGTTGGGACCTGGGGGGTTAATGCATGGTTGTTGGGTCTGGTTGTGCTTTCGGGGAAATGAATGCACAGTTGTGGGGCCTGGTTGTACCCTGGGGGGTTAATGCATGGTTGTGGGGTCTGGTTGTGCCCCGGGGGGTAGTTAATGCATGGTTGTGGGGTCTGGTTGGGTTCCGAGGGGCTGTCTAGTGGGGTTTGAGGGGGTTAATGCACGGTTGTGGGGTCTCGTTGTACCCCGGATGGGTTAATGCATGCTTGTGGGGTCTTGTTGGGACCTGGGGGTTAATGCACGGTTGTGGGGTCTGGTTGTTCTCCTGTGGAAATGAATGCACGGTTGTGGGTCCTGGTTGTACCCTGTGGGGTTAATGCATGGTTGTGTGGTCTGGTTGTGCCCCGGGAGGCAATTGCACACTTGTGGGGTCTGGTTGGGTTCCTGGGGATTAATGCATGCTTGTGGGGTCTCGTTGTGCCCAGTGGGGTGAATGCATGGTTGTGGGGTCTGATTGGGTTCCCGGGGGGCTGACTAGTGGGGTTTGAGGGGGTTAATGCATGGTTGTGGGGTCTGGTTGTGCCCCGGGAAGTTAATGCACACTTGTGGGGTCTGGTTGGGTTCCCGGAGGGTTAATGCACACTTGTGGGTCACATTGTGCCCCAGTGGGGGTGAATGCATGGTTGTGTGGATCTGGTTGGATTTCTCAGGGGGTTAATGCACGCTTGTGGGGTCTGGTTGTGCTCCTAGGGGGGTTAATGTATGGTTGTGGGGTCTGGTTGTTCCCAAGGGGGGTTAATGCATGCTTGTGGGGTCTTGTTGGGACTTGGGGGTTAATGCATGGTTTGGGGTCTGGCTGTTCCCCGGGTGGGTTAATGTACGCTTGTAGGGTCTTGTTGGGACCTGGGGGGTTAATCCACAGTTGTGGGGTCTGGTTGTGCTCCCGGGGAAATTAATGCACGGTTGTGGGGCCTGGTTGTACCCTGGAGGGGTTAATGCACGGTTGTGGGTTCTGGTTGTGCCCCGGGCGGTAGTTAATGCATGGTTGTGGGTTCTGGTTGTGCTCCTAGGGGGGTTAATGCATGGTTGGGGGGTCTGATTGTGCCCCGGTGGGGTTAACGCATGCTTGTGGGGTCTGGTTGGGTTTCTTGGGGGTTAATGTATGGTTGTGGGGTCTGGTTGCTCCCCAGGGGGTTAATGCATGCTTGTGGGGTCTTGTTGGGACCTGGGGAGTTAATGCACGCTGTCGGGTCTGGTTGTGCTCCTAGGGGGGGTTAATGCATGGCTGTGGGGTCTGGTTGTACCCCGGGTGGGTTAATTCATGCTTGTGGGGTCTTGTTGGGACCTGGGGGTTAATGCACGGTTGTGGGTTTGGTTGTGCTCCGGGGAATGAATGCACGGTTGTGGGGCTGGTTGTACTCTGGAGGGTTAATGCACGGTTGTGTGGTCTGGTTGTGCCCCGGGAGGTAATTGCACACTTGTGGGGTCTGGTTGTGCTCCTAGGGGGTTAATGCATGGTTGGGGGTCTGATTGTGCCCCTGGGGGTTAAGCCTGCTTGTGGGGTCTGGTTGGGTTTCTTGGGGGTTAATGTATGGTTGTGGGTCTGGTTGCTCCCCGGGTGGGTTAATTCATGCTTGTGGGGTCTTGTTGGGACCTGGGAGGTTAATGCACGGTTGTGGGTTTGGTTGTGCTCCCGGGGAAATGAATGCACGGTTGTGGGGCCTGGTTGTACTCTGGAGGGTTAATGCACGGTTGTGTGGTCTGGTTGTGCCCCGGGAGGTAATTGCACACTTTTGGGGTCTGGTTGGGTTCCCGGGGGTTAATGCATGCTTGTGGGGTCTCAATGTGCCCCAGTGGGGGTGAATGCATGGTTGTGGGGTCTGGTTGGGTTCCCTGGGGGCTGTCTAGTGGGGTTTGAGGGGGTTAATGCATGGTCGTGGGGTCTGGTAGTTCCCACGGGAAGTTAATGAACACTTGTGGGGTCTGGTTGGGTTCCTGGGGGGTTAATGCATGCTTTTGGGGTCTCGTTGTGCCCAGTGGGGGTGAATTCATGGTTGTGGGATCTGGTTGAATTCTCGGGGGGTTAATGCACGCTTGTGGGGTCTGGTTGTGCTCCTAGCGGGGTTAATGCATGGTTGTGAGGTCTGGTTGTGCTCCTAGGGGGTTAATGTATGGTTGTGGGGTCTGGTTGTTCCCCAGGGGGGTTAATGAATGCTTGTGGGGTCTTGTTGGGACCTGGGGAGTTAATGCACGCTTGTGGGGTCTTGTTGGGACCTGGGGGGGTTAATGCACGGTTGTGGGGCCTGGTTGTACCCTGGAGGGTTAATGCACGGTTGTGTGGTCTGATTGTGCCCCGGGAGGTAATTGCACACTTTTGGGGTCTGGTTGGGTTCCCGGGGGGTTAATGCATCTTGTGGGGTCTCAATGTGCCCTAGTGGGGGTGAATGCATGGTTGTGGGGTCTGGTTGGGTTCCCTGGGGGCTGTCTAGTGGGGTTTGAGGGGGTTAATGCATGGTCGTGGGGTCTGGTAGTGCCCCGGGAAAATTAATGAACACTTGTGGGGTCTGGTTGGGTTCCTGGGGGTTAATGCATGCTTTTGGGGTCTCGTTGTGCCCCAGTGGGGGTGAATGCATGGTTATGGGATCTGGTTGGATTCTCAGGGGGTTAATGCTCACTTGTGGGGTCTGGTTGTGCTCCTAGCGGAATTAATGCACGGTTGTGAGGTCTGGTTGTGCTCCTAGGGGGGTTAATGTATGGTTGTGGGGTCTGGTTGTTCCCCAGGGGGGTTAATGAATGCTTGTGGGGTCTTGTTGAGACCTGGGGGGTTAATGCACGGTCGTGGGGTCTGGTTGTGCTCCCGGGGAAATTAATGCATGGTTGTGGGGCCTGGTTGTACCCTGGAGGGGTTAATGCACGGTTGTGGGGTCTGGTTGTGCCCCGGGGGGTAGTTAATGCATGGTTGTGGGGTCTGGTTTTGTTCCCGGGGGTTAATGCATGCTTGTGGGGTCTGGTTGTGCTTCTAGGGAGGTTAATGCATGGTTGTGGAGTCTGATTGTGCCCCAGTGGGGTTAATGCATGCTTGTGGGGTCTGGTTGGGTTTCTGGGGGTTAATGCACGCTTGTGGGGTCTTGTTGTGCCCCAGTGGGGGTTAATGCATGGTTGTGGAGTCTCGTTGTGCCCCAGTGGGGGTTAATGCATGGTTGTGGGGTCGGGTTGTGCCCCTGGGGGGTTACTGCATGCGTGTGGGTTCTGGTTGGGCTCCGGGGGGGTTAATGCATGGTTATGGGGTCTGGTTGGGTTCCCGGGGAGTTAATGCACAGTTGTGTTGTCTAAATGGCTTGGGGACTTGATGCTTGGGTGAGGGGGGTATCTGGTGGGGGCTTGTGCTCAGGGAGGACCTGTCTGCATCTGATGTGACTTGAAAGGGGGGATTGTTTTTGTGGTAGGTGCTCGACTGGTAGGGGTTTATAGTTGGGGTAGAGGTGCCATCTGGTGAGGTTTATGCTTAGGGGATTTGCTGACTCGTGGGGTTTATGCTTGGGGGAAGGGCTTCCGATGGGGGTTTATGCTTGAGGGGGTAGAAGTCTGAAGGGGGTTTATGCTGGGGTAGCTGGACGTCCGATGGTGGTTATGGTGGGGGGGTGGCCGTCCAATGGGGGTTTATGCTGGGAGTTTGGATGTCCGATGGGTCTGTCACCTGAGGGCGATGATTGGCAATCAGGTGTTACTGACTTGTGAGATTTAAGTGAGCAGCCTTCCCATGATCCTTGCCGGTGATTTGTTTCTTACTGAGCCTTTTAGAAGTGTTTGCTTCCTGCCGTGTCCTGCAACTTTCAGATAAGCTATTCTGCTGTTTATTTCTGTGGCATTTGTTTTCCTTTTGCTAATCCCAGTTGTCTGCCTTTCTGGAGTAGTACAGCCAGGTTCCCTGGGGGGCCTGCTCTGTTCTCTGTTTCTCATTTGCCACACTTTTGTATTTACAGTTCCCTGTTATTTCAGTATCTACTGATTTGCTACCAGTTCACACCAGAGACAGTTTTTGTATTTCCAGTTTCCTGTTATTTCTGTATCTGCTGATTTGCTACCAGTTCACACCAGAGACAGTTTATATATTTACAGTTCCCTGTTATTTCAGTATCTGCTGAGTTGCTACCAGTTCACACCAGAGTTCTGATCTAGCGGGGGAGAGATCATGTGTAGAGTTGAGCGAAACAAGTCGGTCAGATTCAAAAGTCGCCAACTTTCCCCAAAGTCGGGTTTCTCTGAGTGAAACCCGACCATAGCGTGAAGTTGGCCATGCGGTCTTCGACCCGAGCACCAAAGTCGGTTTTCCCATAATGCTTGCAGGCACCTTTTTTCAGCCAATGAGCAAGGACGTACACTGTGGGCAATGAGATGACATGGGCAGCGGCCACCACCATCTTAGAGAAGGGCATTACAGTGATTGGTTTACTTTGGGGGTCGTCATAGTGTCTATAAAAGCCCTGAGCGCCGACTGCCATTTTACTTCTGCCGATCTTAACAGTAGGGAGAGGTTGCTGACGCTGTTTATCAGTAGGTAGAGAGTTAGGGCTGTAAAGAGAAGTTCTTATGTACTTGTGCTGATAGAAATTGTGCTGTACAGTTAGTGTGCAGTGACAGGGGAGGATTTTCTTGTGTGCAGCAGCGCTGGTTATTAGGCTGCCTGCCAGTGACAGGGGAGGATTTTCTTGTGTGCAGCAGCGCTGGTTAATAGGCTGCCTGCTAGCTGTATTGCTGTGTGTACACTGCTGTGCAAACTGCTTTTTACACAGTACTAATACTTTTTGTAATGTATGTGGTACAGTTCATATAGCGTCTTGTGCTTGGGTGCGATGAAAATACTTGAGACACAGGTTGATAAAGAAAGTCTTGTATTGCTTCATACAAATTGGCAAAAATAAACACACAGGTTGCAAACACAGAAGCAGGAGACACAGCAGGCCAGAGTTATCTAAGTTCATCAATAACTCTCCACAACAGATTCAGATCTTCTTCTATGTTACCGCAAGTCCATGCAACGTGGGGCTTTCAAGAGCAGAGTTCAGAGTCCACAAGTGCTTCAGAGTTTCTCAGTAGAAATGGCTGGAGTACAAGGTCCAAGGCTTCAGGAGTCAGAACACAGGTTCACTGCAGGCTAGATTCTGAAGCACTGATTGCTCAGGTGTGGCTGTTTAAGAAGCAAACGGAGAGAATCAGGGCGGGAACATGCAAGCTGGAAAACTCCATTTTAACTGAGGGCAAGATAGCTGCAGCAAAACAGAAAGCAAAATGGCCGACGAACAAACTGAGTTTCAGAAACAGATACACAGAACCTTACATTACTCCCCCCTTAGGGGCAACCTCCGGATGACCTCAGACCAGGCTTGTGTGGGTACCTCTGATGAAACTGACGGAGCAAGCGAGGAGCATTAACGTTATTGACTGGCTCCCATGAGTTGTCCTCCACTGGGTAGCCCTGCCATTTAATCAGATATTGTAACTGATTTCTATACAACCTGGAATCTAAAATCCTTTCCACCACAAATTCTTCCTGACCATCGACTAGCACTGGGTCAGGGTAAGGAGAAGAACGTCCAGGAAACGTATTGGGTGTCGCAGCCTTTAGTAGGGATACATGAAAGACAGGGTGGATTCTCATAGTTCTGGGCAATTGAAGACGACAAGCAACGGCACTTATAATCTTACTGATTTTATAGGGTCCAATGTACTTATGTCCCAACTTAGACGATGGAATCCTTAACTTAAGATTTCTGGTTGACAGCCAGACCAGGTCTCCTACCTTAAAAGCTGGTGCAGGTTTACGAAATTTATCTGCTGCCTTCTTGTACCTTTCCTGAGCCGATTCCAGATTCTCCTTTAGAAGATCCATATTCTTCTGTAAAGTCGTGACTCTTTCAGCCACTGCTGGCAAAGGCGTCTCTATGGGAAATCGTGGTAGAATGTTAGGATGATAACCTAAATTAGAGTAAAAGGAGACTGTTTAGTGGAGGCACTCTGAGAGTTGTTGTAAGAGAACTCAGCCAATGGAAGTAGATCCACCCAATCATCCTGTAGGTGGCAGATAAAGCAGCGGAGATACTGCTCCAGGGTTTGATTGGTTCGTTCGGTTTGTCCATTAGTCTGGGGATGAAAAGCAGAAGAAAGGTTTACTTTAATGTCCAATGCTGCACAGAAATTTTGCCAAAACCTAGAAGTGAATTGCACCCCTCGATCCGAAATAACCTCATCCGGTACTCCATGTAAACGAAACACATCTTTAATCATCAAATCTGATGTCTGTTTTGCAGTGGGTAAGCCGACACAAGGGATAAAATGAGCTGCCTTTGTTAAACGATCAACCACCACTAGAATAGTGTTCTTCCCTTGAGAGGTTGGTAATTCCACAATGAAGTCCATAGAAATGGATCCCCACGGGCGGGACGGGGTGGGAAGAGGCTGTAACAGACCAGTTGGTGAAGAGCGAGGTGTTTTGCATCTTGCACAAACCTCACACGAAGTGACATAGTCCAAAACATCCTTCCTACAAGTGGGCCACCAAAAGAAACGAGAAAGAAATTCCTGTGTCTTTAGAATTCCTCTATGCCCGGCTATTTTGGAATCGTGAATGAGTTGCAATACTCTCAATCTGACTGTTTCAGGTATATACAGACGTTGTCCCAGAATCCACACACCATTCTTAAAGACAAGACTTACGTCCCTTGGGGGTTGAGCCAAAAAAGAATCGCATGGTATGCTTCCTTGATGTCTTTAATTAGGTCTTGATGATGAATCACTCCTAGGAATCTAGAGTCAGGAAGAATAGTCTTAGGAGGAGTAATTGGACGTGTCTCTGCTGAGTAAATCCTAGAGAGTGCATCAGCCTTTCCATTGCGCGATCCTGGTCTATAAGAAATAATAAAATTAAATTGGTTTAAGAAAAGATTCCAGCGAGCCTGGCGAGGAGTCAGGCACTTAGCCGACCTGATAAACTCAAGATTACGATGATCTGTCAGAACGACTATTTGCTGTGCAGCTCCTTGAAGAAGGTGTCTCCATTCTTTGAAGGCGGCAATAATGGCCAACAACTCTCTATTGCCCACATCGTAGTTCTTCTCAGCCGAAGACAACTGCTGGGAAAAGAAGGCACAGGGATGCAAGACATTCTTCTCACCTGTTCTCTGAGAGAGTATAGCTCCCACGGCACAGTCTGAAGCATCCACCTCTATTATGAAGGCAAGCTCTGGGTTGGGATGTACTAGGATAGGTGCAGTGGTAAATTTATCTTTTAGACGGGAAAATGCTTCCTGGGCTTGGGGAGTCCAGGAGAACTTAGACTCTTTCCGGGTAAGTTGGGTGATAGGTGACACTACCTCAGAGAAATTTCTAATGAAACGTCTATAGAAGTTTGCAAACCCGATGAAGCGCTGTACCTCCTTCACATTTCTAGGACTTGGCCAATCATTGATGGCTTGGGTTTTACTTCCATCCATACTAATTCCTTGTGTAGACAGTACATACCCCAGAAATTGAATTTCGGTCTTATGGAATTCACACTTTTCAAGCTTGATGTAAAGATGATTTTGTCTTAGACGTTCCAAGACCATTCTCACATGTCCATGATGTTCCTCTGTGGAGTTAGAAAAAATTAAAATATCATCCAAATAAATTACCACGAATGTATCTAGGAGATCCCTGAAGATGTCATTCACCAAGTGTTGGAAAGGCTGGGGGGGTTTACTCAGCCCAAAAAAGGAAAACCCAAATTTTAAAAAAAAGTGCCAAGCGTGACCTAATGCAGTTTTCCCTTTTCACCCCCCGGTCAAAAGGGGGACTAAGTTATGGGCCCCCACGAAGATCTATTTAAAAAAATTTTTTTAAGCTGTCGCACTCTCTCCAAAAACTCGGGTTTAAAAGGGGAAAGGATAACGTTTTTAATAAAACCCTTTTATTAAGTTCCCAAATTTTTAACATTGGTCTCGGGACCCAAATCTTTCTTCTT
This sequence comes from Oophaga sylvatica, assembly GCA_033576555.1. Taxonomy (NCBI): domain Eukaryota; kingdom Metazoa; phylum Chordata; class Amphibia; order Anura; family Dendrobatidae; genus Oophaga; species Oophaga sylvatica. Next base: position 195,409,378 of record JARQOD010000005.1, read on the forward strand.
TACAAAAAAAAGGGGCCCCCCCCGGAGATAAAGGGGGGCGTATGAACCCCTTTGGCTAGATTTTCGCTTATTTTACTCTTTTAAATTTTTCCCCTGGGGCCCCGGGGGGTGTTCTTACCAAAAGGTTCTTCCCCGGCAATAAAAAAAGGGGGACAACATATGGACGGTGGGGAAAGGAAGCGGCCCCGTTCTTCTTGTCACAAAAATCCCATATTTTTTTCACTGGTATTCAGGGACTGGGGGGTTTCCCCTTTAAAAACAGAGAAGCTGAAATTTTTTGACTCATCTTTTTCTCTGGAAAGTGTAATTCCTTGGCCCTTTTTTAATTTGGGGGGGTTCTGACCCTGCCCCGGGGTAGCCCTAAAAAAAGGGGGGAAGGGGGGGAAAGAGATAAGAAAAAAGGGGAAAAGTTTCTCTTGATAAATTTTTACCATAAAACCTTAAAGGCTTTTTTTCCTGTCCACGGCCCGGGTCAGCGGGGAAAGCCATCCACTTTTCCATCTTGGGGGAAACCCCTTTCTTACTGAACTTTCCTGTTTTGAAAAAAGGAGCATCCATAAAATTTCCACTTCACCGAGTCGATCAGGCAATAGACACCCGGGGGGATCCCCCAATTTGAGGGAAAGAAAACAGTGAAAATTGTTTTTTTTTACACTCAGCGGGGGCACCGCTGGGAAACTTGAAAGTGGGCATTTTCCGCCCCCCTAAAGGGGAAAGGGTTTAAGCCCCCAGAAACAAGTTTTGTTGCTGCAGCTCTCCGGGGCCCCCGATTTTTTGGCTACGACCCCCTCTTGCAAAAACCCCAATAAAGGGAGTGCTGCGTTCTTGCGAGAACGGCGGGGCGTTAATAATAAAGTCCCCCGACTTACCACAAAAAAAACTAGATTCCCCTTTTAAAACATTTTCCCCTTTCTTTTCTACAAACCCCCTCGTAAAAAAGTCTACCGCAGGGGGTTTTTTTGGGTTTCCCCCCTTAACCCTTTTAAAAAGGTTCCTTGCGGGAAAAGGGGGAAAGGTGGGAAAAGGTTTTAGATTTTTTTTGAACCACCCTCTCTTGCCGCGTTCATTAACGGTATCAATACAAATGCAGTAGTTATAAAGTAACCTAACGCAGGGGGGGTGGGCCCCCGACAAGTTCATCCTTAATTGGGGGGGAAAACCCCTTTTCAAAAAAAATTTTTTTTTGGCGGAATTGCCCCGGGGGGTTTAAAAAAGGGGGCCCTCCCCTAAAACCCAAGATATTCGCTACTGAAGCCCCCCTTTGGGCCGCAAAGCTAAATGGCTGTTTTCAGCTGTTGCCCCTCGATTGGGTATCAAACACCCCCCGGGGGGGGAAAAAAAATCATGGGATTAAAAAAACCCTCATTCAATAGGGGTTTTTGCCCATATCAAACCCTTTTGGGTAAGCACTTAATTATAGAAAGCCCTTTAGATCTTTCAGTGGGAAAATTTGGGGAAGCTGAAAAAAAAAAAAAGGGGAACATTTTTAAAAAACCCCCAAAAATTTTTCCGCCCCCCCAAAAAACGAAAGGGGGAATTTTGGGAATCCCAAAGGGGGGGCCCCCGGGGCAGGAGCCTGGCTCCCCCCAAAACCTAAATCCTGGCTCGCAACCCTGGTAGTCCCCCCAAAACCCATTTGAAAATTGGTTTTTGGCCCTTTGAAATTTTAAAAAGGGTCTTTTATTCAAAAAATTTCTGCAAGGAATTATCAGTCATCCCAAATTTCCTTTATGCGGCCTCCATTTTCCAGATCTTTTAAGACAGGATAGCTCCCCGGGAAGGGGTTGTGAAAAGTCACAACCACTTCTCACAGAAAGCTTTTTTCCAACATCTGTATCCCTTTTTTTCAACAAAAAGAAAAAAAAAAAAAAAAATGTGTTTTTCCTTGATAACAGCAAAAAAAAAACTTAAGGGAAAATTTCCCCACCTGGAATGGGGTTTTTGGGAAGTCCAACCCTGCATAAGAAAGTCAACCGGGGGCCCCCAAAAACCCGTAAGCAACAAGCCCCTTTTCCCCCCCCCGCAGACACTAACGTTTGGCTTTAAATTTGTAATGTATGGGTTAAAGGTTTTTTTAGGTTTGTTTTTGGGGGCCCATAAATACTTGAGACACCAAAGGGGAAAAAAGAAAAAACTTGTTTTCCTTTTTCAAATTTTTGGGGGAAAAAAAAAACACAGGTTGCAAAACAGAAGCAGGGACACACAGGGGCCCAGTTATCTGTTCATCCCAAAAACTTCCCAAAAAATTTAATTTTTCTTTTACCGCAAGTCCCTGCAAAGGGGGTTTTTAAGGTAGTTTTAGGTCCACAAGTCTTCGAGTTTTTTCAGTTGAAAAGGCGGAGTAAAGGTCCCCAAAGGGGGCAGGGGGCAGAACAAGGGTTTACTGCGGCAGATTCTGAACACTGATTTTTTCAGGGTGGGTGTTTAAAAAAACAAAGGAGGGGGAAAAAAAGGGGGGGAAAGCAAAAAGGGGGGAAAATCCATTTTAACTGAGGGGGAAAAAAATTTTGCTGCAGCAAAACAGAAAGCAAAGGGGGCCCCCAACAAATGAGTTTTTTAAAAAGTACACGAACCCCTTTTTCCCTTTTTTTTTTTTTTCCCCAGTTACCCCCGGGGGTTTTTTTTTTCCCAAACCCTCGCTCCTCACACATCCCTGTAAACCGGGGGGGGATCAGGGCAAATACGCTGACTATTTGGGGTGTGACTCCGGAAAAATTTTACGTGGGAAATTCCCAAATTTTTCCCCCCATTTTTACACCTGGGTCTTCTGAACATACCTTTTTTTTTGCTTTTTTTTTCTGGGGGAATCCATACTGAGCCTGAAGCGTCGTGTGGATCTGGAAATTTTTATGGAGATTTTCAATTACCCCCCACAAACTACAGTGTAAGTTCTGATAATTTTGTTTTTTTTTTTTTTTAAAGGGGTTTTTTTTATTGACCCCGAGAGATTTTTGTGTGGGCCCTCTGGAAATAAAATACGGGATTTAAAATTTTCCCCTCACTATCTACCTGAAAACTTTGAACTTTCAGTTTTTCGATTTTTTTTTTTGGTCTGATTAAATTCAGGGGGAAGCGTCTGTGTTACTCCGGAAACAAAAAGGAATGTTTTTTTTCCCCCTAAAATATATTCACAGGGAAACTTGTGTACAGTACCTTTCTGCTTTTTTTTTTGGGGGCCCTAATCCAACGGCTGAGAGCGTCTGTGTTGACTCCGGAAAAATTTTGGAGTTTAAAATTTTACCTCTACCCCTTTTAAAACGGCTGTATTTCTGTACAGTACCGTTTTTCTGTTTTTTTTTTTTTGGGGTTAAAATCCTATGACCGAGGCGTCTGTGTGTGCCCCGGGGAAATTTTTATACGGGATGTTGTAAATTTTTGCTGGGGGAGTTCGAGCTGGGCCCCCCCCGGGGTTTTGGGGGGAAAAAAAACTGATAATGGGGGGCCCCTTCAACGGGCGCTAAATGGTGGAAAAAAGGGGGCCTGAGTTCCCACCCCCCCTTTTGTTTTAAAAATTTTTTCCTTTTTGGGGTTTTGTTTTGAACCCCTGTGTTTCCGCCCCCCTTTTCAATAATTTTTGCTTTTTTTTTTCCCCTTTTTTTAAATTTTCTCTGGGGGGTTTTTGGCTCCCTGCGTGGACTAAACCCGGGATTTTTTTTGGGGGGTCGGGTGGGGAAAATTTTTCCCCTTTTGTCTGCACTTTTGTTTGCTTTTTGTTACTTTTTATTTGCTGAATAGCGTTTTTTTACCCCAGAGTTTGGTTTGGGGGATGAGATCGTTGTTTCTCGGGGTTTTTTTGGGAAACAAAAGTTTTGGGGTTTTTTTTGGGGTTTTTGGGTTGGGGAAAGCTGTGTTTTTTTTCCCGGGGTTTTTTCTGTCTAGAAAAAATTTGGGGCCCCCGTTGTCTTTTCTTTTCTGTCTGTTTTTCCCTGCTTTCTTTTGTCAAACCCCCCAAAAAATTTTTTGGGGGTTTTTCCCATTTTTTTTGGGGGTTTGCCCCGGGGAGATAGCTTTATCTTTTTGCCTTTAGGTGTAGTTTTCTCTCAGCTGTGACGGGCGTCTGGGGTTCCCCCATTGAAAGCTAGTGGGGGGCGTCGCAGGCTGTTTTTTAAAAAATTTTGTCTTTTGGGGGCAACGACACTTTGTGGAAGTAAAGGCCGACTACTGCAGCGGGGAAATGAGTATGGTGGGCGTCTACATCTTTTCACGGCAAAGGGATCAGTGATAACGGGTTTTTTTGGCGGCCAAACCCCCCAAAATCAGGGCACAACCCCTTTCCCGGTCACAACTTTTTCCCCGGGGGGAGTGCTTCATAAAAATTTTTTTGGGGTTTTAAAAGCCCTGTCCCTAAGGTGCAAACTGTGCCGCAATCCCCCCCCCTCGCCCCTGACTCCCTTTTAAAGCAGATCTGTTTCGATCGCCCACCTCCCCCAAAACCCGATAATCATAGATTGCACAAGGGGAAAAACCATGCCTTGGTGGGGCGTGTGAAAAGAGGCGGGGTGTAATGCTTTTGGGGGGGATACACGGGCAGGCAGTTTGGGGGGAAGATGGGGTTTTTTCGGGTGTGAGGTCAAAGCTAAAAGGGGCCCCAAAAAAGGGCCTTCAGTGTTTTGGGGGAAAGCCTAGGGGGGTAAGCGCAGACGAGCCATCATAACCCTGAGCACCCCCAAATTTTGGTCTGTCATAAAAATTTGATGAACATTAAGGGCAGGCGTCTGAGCAGGGGAAGGGGGGGAGGGGGGGGAAGCCTTGATGACAGTCAGCCAAATTTTCTTCCCAGGGAACTATCCTGGGGGGGGTGGAAAAAGTAGAATGAGGGGGATTTTTTGGGGGGGGATGCTTTCCCAGGGGAAGAGGGAAAAATTTCTTCCTTCAGGGGGAGGGGTTTTTGCTGACTGGGGGTGTGATTTGGCAGAAATGCCCTCCCCCCCCCTTTTTGTGTGTAAAAGATGGTTTCTGGGGGAAATCCCTCCCGGGGGTTTTTGACAGTACTAAAAACCCTTTTGCGGGGTGGCAATTGGGGGCACGGCTGGTTTTTTAAAAGGGGGGAGGTTTTTCCCCCATGGGGTTCCCCGGGGATAATTTTTCTTGTTAAAATTTTGGGGGGCTGGTTTTTTGGAAAATTAGGGTGGAGTCTTGCCTGCAAATCCCGCTTTCAGATTTAAGGAAAATTTTTTTCTTTTTTTTTTGGTTTTTCTTTTTGCTTTTTTTTCTGCATTTTTTGGGGGTCGCCAGGCCCCCCGGGGGGCCCGGCTCCTCACAGTTTATCTGCAGCCTCTTTTTTTTTGCTTTTTGGGTTTTTCCTGTTTTATCGGGGGCTGCGTTTGGGTTTTTTTTTCACCGAGATCGATTTGGGGGGTGGCGAGATCGTGGTTTTCCCATTTTTTTTTGTAATCAAAATTTTGTTTTTTTTTTTGGGGGGTTTTTGGGAGTTGCGAAAGTAATCTCTTTTTTCCACCCTATTTAGTCAGTTGTGGCCCCAGCGTTTGTTTCGTTTTTTCCCCCCCCTATGTTTGTATTTTCATCTTGTCAACCGCCATTTATGTTTGGGGGCTTCCTATTTTTTTTTGGGGGATCTCCCCCGGGGGCGTTTTTTTCCCATCTTTCTTTTTTGGTTTTATTATCTCGGGGGCTGTGCGGGGGGCCCCCCTTTGGGGGGAAACCCCAACCGAAAAGGAACGCTCCAGGCAAAACCTTGTTGTGTCGTTATTTTAGGAATCCCCAAAACCCCGTTACCAACCTCAGGTGTTTCCCCCCCCCGCTGCTTTTCCCCGTCCTCCCAGCTACCGAAAAAATAACAAAAAACCCCGGGGCCCTAACTGAAAATTTTTAGGGGATTTCACAAAAGGGGAAAAAAAAAGTGGGGGAAAAAAAAAAATTTTGTCAGGTTGCCCAGAGATTTTTTTTTTTTTTTGTCTTTTCATTTTTTCCTCTTTTTTCTGGGTGCTGAGGGGGGTTTTTTTTTCCTAAAGGGGTTTGCCAGTTGTCTGGCCGGGGGAAAAACAGTTTTCCATGGGGTTTTCGGAGTTTGTCCCCATCTTGCTAGGTTCCCCGGGTTTTGGGAAAAGGACCCCAATCCCCGATTTGTTTTTGGGGATGGGGCTAAATTTTTAAATTTTTCAAAAAAACTGTAAGTTTTTTTTTTTCCCTTTAAACCCTTTAAAGTCCCTCAGGAACGCAAAAGCAGGTTAAAATTTCATCCTTCCTGGGGGAAATCCTCAGGATTGGGTTTTTCCCTGACCCGGGGGACCCTGTTTTAATGTTTTTGTCATTTTTTTTTTTTTTGGGGGTTTTTTTCAAAAAAACCCCTAATGCACTAAAAAAAAAAAAAAACTTTTGGGGAAAAAAATTTCAGGCTTAAGACGTGATTTGTACTGTAAAAAATTTCCCCAAAGGGGGCATCCTGCCCAAAGGGGGAATGAAAAAGCTTTGCAGTTTTTTTAAAAAGGGGGCTTTCAGAAAAAAAAAAAGGGATGTTAGGGGGGTTTTTCCCCCTCCCCCCGGGGGTCTAAAGGGTTTCTATGTCTTGGGGCTTTAAATTTGACAGAGTTTGCGTGACGCAGAGGAAATGTGTGAGTGTCCCCCTTTTGTACCAGCGGGGGGCCCCCTCAGTGTGAAAAGGACTTCTGGGGCACAGCGTAAAAAAATTTAAAAAAAGCGAAATGGGTTATTTTTCTCTGTGGTGATGCCTCTAGCTTTTCAGTCTCCCCAAAGGGGGGGGAAAGGGTTTTTTGTTTTGCTCAGTTTTTTTGGGGGTTTTCAGATAAATTTTTTTTTTATGTTACCCTGATTTGTCCCCGCCACTTTTTTTGCTGGGGTTTTTTGATTCAGACAGCTTTTTAACCCCGGGGGTTTTGACTTTGCCAAAACGTTGTGGCTTTCCCATGATCCCCGGGGAAAATCTCCCCCCCACGGGGGATTTTTCCCTCCCCCCTTTTGGGGGAGAAAAAACCCCCCTTTTTTATGGGAAAAAAAGGGGGTTTTTCCAGTCATCAGGAGAGTTCAAATTTTGGGGGTGTTAATCGCATGACATTATTTTTCGGGGTTTTCCCCTTTGGGTTCAGTTCTAAAACCGGGTTTTTGGGTTTTGGAAAAATTTGTTCTGGGCCCCTTTTGGGGGGGCCCAAAAGTGTTAATGCCGAAAAAAAACCCCTTTTTGGGGGGTTTTTTTTGCCTCCCCAAAGTCTCAGGATGTTCCGGCTTTTTGCGTTTTTGGTGAATTTAGTGAAAGTAACTGCCTTGCCCCCCCAAGGGGGCTACGATTGGCTATTGAATTAGTTTGGTGGGTAAATTTTTTCCCAAAAGGGGCCCCTTTTTAATTTTGGGGCCCCGAACCCCCATGCTAGGGGAAATTTTTATCAAGGAAGGGAAGGGGTCTTAGCATCCTCCACCCTTGGGTCCCCTTTTTTTTTTTGGGGGCCCAAAAAGAATGGTTCATTGGGGGCCTTTTATTGATTATTGTCTCTTGAAAAAGACAGGTAAATAAAACAATACTGTTCCCTTGATTTCTGACCTGTTTTTTCCGGGGGGGGAAAAACTATTTTGGTTTTTCCCCAAATTGACCCCAGGGGGGGGTTTTAAACCCTTTTTCCATTTTTGCACAGGGAGAATGGAAGACGGCTTTTTAAAACCCCCGGGGGGATTTGAGTCCTAGTGATCCTTTGGGCTCACTAATGCCCCTTCCGTTTCCCAAATTTCCCTTTATAAAAGATATTTTCAGGGTTTTGGGAAAATTTTGATTGGGTTTTTTTTGGATGAAACTTTTTTTTTTTTCCCAAAGACTGGGGGGCCCCCATGTGAAAATGTTTTGGGGGGGTTCCAGATTTTGAGAAGAATGCACGGGATGTGAAGGGATCCCAAAATTTTTTTTGGCGTAAGAAAGGTCTTTTCTGGGATTTTTTTGGGCCCCCCCTGTTTTGAAAATGGGGGCCCGGGGCAAAGGTTTTAAGCCAAACTGGATTGGGGGCCAACCTACTTTCATTAAAGGCTTGGTTTTTTGGGTTTTCCCAAAATTTTTTTTGGGAAAAAATTTTTTTGGGGGTTTTTCGGTTTTGGGGTTTTTAATTTAAAGATTTTGGAAAAAGGGTTTGGGGGGCGGGGAATTGGGGGGCGCTTTTTAGGAAAAAAGAGGGGGGTTTATTTTTGTTTGGGGTAGGTTTTTTGGGGGGGTTTTGGCCCAAAGGGGAGGGGGGTTTTTTTTGGGGAAGGGGTTGTTGGGGAAAAAGGGGGTTTTTTTAAAAATTTTTTTAAAATGAAGAAATTTTTTGGGGAAGGGGGAGAATTTTTGGGGGGGAATTGGGGAAAGGGGTTTTTGGTTGGGTGGGTTCCCCATAAAATTTTTTTTAATTTTAAAGGGAAAGGGGTTTAAATTTTGGGGTGGGTTGTTTTTAAATTTTTAATTTGTGGAAGGGGGTTAAGGGGGTTAAGGGATGTTGGGAAATTTTTGGGGGGATTCCCAAAAAAGTTTTTAAATTTTTTTAAAAAGGTTCTTTTTCCCCCTCTCTCCCTTTTTTAACTGGCCCCTTGGGGAAGGGTTTTTCAGGAGGAAAAAACCCGACGCTGTCCCAGCCAAATGGAAAAGGGGGTGATGTGAAAAATTTTTTTTTTCCCCCTTTTTGGTGGCACCCCCTGATTTTGGACCGAGACTTATGGTCGTCCTTTTGGTGGCCCTTTTTTTTGTCTCATGCCCGTCGGGGAAATTTTGGTGAGCCCCTTTGGGGTTTTCTTTTGCTCCAACCCCGCTCTCGCTCTAGGGGGTTTTTTAATGCCATTACCTGTCCCCAAGAGGCCTGGCCCAAATTTCTCTAGGGTTTTTTTTTTTTTTTCCGACCTCTCGTTTCTCAGAGAATGACCGTTTCGGGAATCTGTGATTTTTTTTTCCAAAAATGTCATTTGTCCATTAAAAAAATTCCCTTTTCCTCCTCCGAATTAGTGCCTTTTTTCCTTCAGCCAGGGGTTTGGTTACTGGTTCCCGGGGGAACATTGTGTCTGACGGGGGATCCAGTTTGTTTCCAGTTTTTGGGGGACTTTTGTTCTAAACTTGGTGTTAAATTTTAATTTTTTCTCCCGCTTTTTCCCGACCAAGGCCCAACCGGGGAAAAAAAACCCCCCCCCTTTTGGAGATTTTTTGAGATATTTTTGTCTCCCGATAAAGATAAAGGTTTCCCTTTTTTCCCTTTGGCTTTTTTTCTCTTAATAATGGGGCCCCTTAGCTCTGCTACCTTTGCCCCTTTTTTTTCTGAAAATTTTTTTTTTTTTTTTTTTTTTTTTTTTTTTTTGGGTTTACCTTCGATTTTCTTCGGGACGGCGGAGGCTTCTTCCCCCCGGGGGTTTTTGACTCGTTGTGAAGGTAGCAGCAGATTTGGGACCAGGTAGGGGAGGGTTGCCCCCTCTCCCCGGGAAAAAGGGGCCCAGCGGTTTCCCAAAACGGGGGGACTGTGGCCCTTTTGGGTTTAAAGTGGGGGATTTGGGTTTGGGTTTTTTCCCTCAAGAAAATACCCCTATGAGGTTGCACCCCCAAAAATTTCCCCCCAAAAAGTTCTTTTGGACCTTATAAGTCATGGAGTTTTTTAAATTTTTGTTTCCTTTGTTTCCCTTCCCCTTCCGGGACTTTTAAAGGGGCCATAAGGTTTTTTACAAGTCCTTATTGAAAGGTTTGTCGGCTGGGTGGTTCTTGGGGTGCGCCTCCCCCCCCTTTTTTTGGTTGGGGCTTTTTGGAAATAGGGGGTTGAAAAAATTTTTGGTTTTCCCGTTTTTCTGAAAAAAACTAATTTTTGGGGTTAAAAGGGGGGAGGTTATGGGGGGGGAGGACAATTTTTGGTGTTTGTTTCAACATCCATGCAGGGCTGCCCCGGCCTACCCCCGGTCACCCTGTCGGCCTGGTTGCACAAGTGAGGGTTCGGTGACCCCTCCTAAAGGGGGGGTTTAGGTTTGAATGGCGGGGATGGTTTTTGAGAGAGGCTCCCTTGGTGGTTGACGTTCTGGGAACCCCTTTCCCGCGAGGAGGGGGCCCAAATTTGGGTTTTACAGACTGGTCTTATATAAAAGGGGGGTTTTCCCCCCGATGGGGCCCGGGGATCAAAATTTTTTTGTCTCAATTTTTTCCCGGGGTTTTTTTTGGGAAAAAAGCTGGAGTCTTGGAATCTTTTCCCCCCTTTTTTAAAGATATTTGTTGCTTTTTTTTTTTTTGCTTCTTTTTGGGTTGTTTTCTGCACTTTTGTGGAGGTCCCGGTTCCCTCCCAGGGCCTGAAACTCCTCACAGTTTACTGCAGCCTTGTTATTTGCTCTTTGGGTTTTTCCCCCTTTTTTTAGGGTTTGGGGTTTTTTTTTTTACTTTTAGATCTAATTAGTGGGTGGCCCTGCGTGTGATCTCAGTTTTTTTTAATAAATTTTTGGATTTTTTTGGGTTTTTGGGGGTTTCAGAAAGAAAACTCTCCTGTCCTAAACCCATTTAGCGCTTGTGGCCCCAGCGTTTGCCCCATTTTTTTTCTCCCCATGTTTGTATTTTCATTTTGTCAAAACCCCCTTATTGTTTTTGGGGGGTTCCATTTTTTTTTTGGGGGTTGCCCCCGGGGGGATAGCTTTATTTTTCTCCCTTTTTGGGGTGTTTTTTCTGGGTGTGACGAGACACTAGGATCAATTGGGAAAGCTCCAGGCTCCTCTGTTGTGTCCTGTTTGGTCTGGGAACCCCTCCCTTCCCCAAAAAAATCGGGTTTTCGGGGGCCCCGCTGTTGTTCCCGTCCTCCTCACACCGAAAAAAAACCCACCGTTGTGAATGTTTTAAAAAGAATTTTTTCAGAATTCCCCCCTTTTTTGGGTTTTTAAAAAATTTTGAACCATTTTTAAAAAAGGGGTTTGGGGGTGGTTCACCGACTGGCTTATAAAGGGAGTTCCTCCCATCATGGTTGCCCCGGGGGTCAATTGTTTTGTCTCAACCCGTGGTTCCCGGGGTTCCAAATTTGGGAAACTTGCTGATCTTGCCTCTTTTCTGCTTTCAGAAAAAAATATTTTCTGTTTTTGTTTTTGTGCTTTCCCTTTGAAAAATTTTTCTGATTCTGTGAAGTTTCCCCGGTTCCCCCCCGGGGGGGGGGGGTCCCTCCGTTTTCCCCTTTGGGCCCTTGTTATTTTTTCTTTTGCCTTTTTTCCCCCTTTTTTTTTTTTGGCTGCGGCTTAGTTTTGTTACACCCGAGAACCCATTTAGGGGGGAAGGGGGGGTTTATTCAGGGGTTTTTTGCAATCATAGCTTTGGGATTTTTAGGGTTTTTTTTGGGTTGCGGGAGTATCCTTTTATCCTTTTTTTTCTAGGCAGATTTGGGGCCCCCGTGTTTGTCATCTAATTTTTTTTCGTGTCGTATTTTTCCCCCTTTTCTAACCGCCATTACTTTTTGGGGGCTTTCCCCCGGGGCCTTTTGGGGGTCTGCCCCGGGGGGATAGCTTTCCTTTTCTTCTTTGGGGGTATTTGCTTCTGGGGGGTGAGGGGTTAGGCCCCCATAGGAACGCTCCAGGCGCCTTTAGTTTGGTAGTTTTGTCCGGGGACGCAATCCAAAGTTTTCCCAAACCCCTTGGTTTTTTTGGCCCTTTTTTCCTGTCTCCTCCCCTACCAAAAAAAACGTATCCCCGGCCAAAAAAAAAATTTTATGGTCTCACGAAGGGAAAAAAAAGTGTGGAAAGAAAAAATTTTTTCAGAGTTTTTTTTTCTGTTTTTTGCATTTTTTCCCTTTTTTTCTCTGGGTGCGGGAGGATTTTTTTTTTTTCAAGGAGTTTGCACACTTTTGGCCGTGTGGATCCTTTCACTGAGGTTCGGGGGTATTGCTGTTTCTTGCTGGTTTCCCCTTGTGGAATAGGTTTCCCCCCCCAGATTTGTTTTTTGGGAGATCGGGGCCAAATTTTGAATTTCAAAAATAATGTAAGTTGTTTTTTGCCCTTAAAACCCAAATCCTCGGGAACGCAGCACAGAGGTTCAAATTTTTCATCTCTCCGTGCGGCGTCACAGGATTGGCTTTTTCCCCCACCTGGGGACCCCGTTTTGAGTGTGTTCATGATTTTTTCTGGTCTGGGGGTTTTGTACGTTTAACCTAATATCATGATCAAGTGAAAGAACCTTGTTGGCTTTTTTCAGGGGTTGAGGACGTGGTTTTTTTACTGCAGAAATTTGAAAAGGGCCCGTCTAACCAAATGGAAGATGTTTCTTGGGGAGCCCTTTTCGGAAAGGGGGTGTCAGAGAATGAAAAGATTTATGGGGGGTTTCCCTGCTCCCCTGGCTCAAAGATTTTTTGTCTTCGTCAAATTGACAGACGTTTTTTTTGAGCGTAGGGTTGGTGGAATAGTGTTGCCTTTTGAGCCAGCTTTTGACCCGCGTGTGAGTTTCGAAAATGCAATGGGTTATGTTTTATTGGTGAGCCCCTATGCATTTCGTCTGCCCCAAGGGGGAAGAGTTTTGGCGCTCGTTGTCTGGGTATGTTTAGACTAATTTTGTTTACTGTTACCCTGATTTTTCTCCCTGTCCCATTTTTGCTCAGGATTTTGTTTTATTCGGGAGCAGCTATTAACCTGAGGGTTTTA